>OX457031.1:15804135-16465163 GCA_949752745.1 Protula sp. h YS-2021 | reverse complement strand
CGTCATCATGTCTGGACCGGAAGTGACGTCATGATGTCTGGACCGGAAGTCATGATAAGCGTTAGGATAGGCGCGACCATCTGTGACGTCATCCTGACGTCATACTGAGATGATGCTGTCTGGAGCGAAAGTGGTTTGGCCGAGTCAATCAACATGAAGCCAATGAACTCGACCTGTCAATCAGTGTAACCATGGCAACAGACCCCCCCCCCCTCGAAATTGTGATTTTTGCATATTTATCCGTTTCAGACGATTCTGAACATTTTTCATTTTTCGACCCCCCCCCCCCTCGAAATTGTGATTTTTGCATATTTATCCGTTTCAGACGATTCTGAACATTTTTCATTTTTTCGACCCCCCCCCCCCTCGAAATTGTGATTTTTGCATATTTATCCGTTTCAGACGATTCTGAACATTTTTCATTTTTTCGACCCCCCCCCCCCCCTCGAAATTGTGATTTTTGCATATTTATCCGTTTCAGACGATTCTGAACATTTTTCATTTTTTCGACCCCCCCCCCCCCCTCGAAATTGTGATTTTTGCATATTTATCCGTTTCAGACGATTCTGAACATTTTTCATTTTTTCGACCCCCCCCCCTCGAAATTGTGATTTTTGCATATTTATCCGTTTCAGACGATTCTGAACATTTTTCATTTTTTCGACCCCCCCCCCCCCCCCTAGGCGAGCAACATTCTGTCAAGTCAGCTTCAGTTCCATCAGAGGGGTATATAAGGGATGAGCATACAGCAGTGACAGTCATTTCGGTGAGTGGAGCAAGGAAGTACAATTTGTAGAACTACAATTGGATCACATCAGATCAAGGGATGGCATCCAGTGACAACTATTTCGGTAAGTGTTTATTGAAACTTTATAAATAAAAAGTGAACTTTGTAAACAAACTTTGTAAACAAACTTTGGTTATTTGCTTAATTGAAACTTTGTAAAACAATACCTTTCGTTATACTTGGTCGATTTATATGAAAATTTCACCATTTGATTCAGTTTTATGTAAAGTTTTGTTATAAAGTAGTCATAGGCTATTTGCACAGCTGGCTGTATGCATTTTTACCGCCATTACAGTGCTTCTTCGCGGATGAATACCATTTGGCAGACCATTTAACTTCACCGTCAGTTAACTTCACCGCTAGATGTCTCTGCTGTGTAGCAGTGCAGCTGTACAACTCGACAACTGTAAGTGAGACATTCATATACACAAGTAAAATTCTGCTGAGTCAGCAATTTTTTAACAAAGTTACACACCATATTTTGATTACATGGAAGTAGTATAAAAGCATGAGTGAAACATGTCAACTAGTCAACTAGTAATACATTCTGTCAACAAGTCAACAAGTGGATATTGTGTGACGAGAAAAGACTTGACAATGTCGGCCTTACTTTTTCACAGATGTGTAGAGACCATGGATGACGTCTTCAAAGTGAATTATGCTGACTATGTGTTTTCAAAGCTTCCTGCTTTTGAATCGGATTGGATGCTGCAAGTGAAGAATTTACATCAGCATTGGGAAGCTGTTGGAAAGACCATTCCAAGAGATCGTTTCGTCCGCTCGTTTCTACGTGAATGTGAAGATCTACATTTACCGTTAACTTACGACATTGATTCAGCGTTTATCAACGTGAATACAATTTGGGCAGTTGAGCTCATGTTAGTTGTAGCTGCAAGAATCATTTTACATTATGATGATGATGTTCCATTGAAGACGAATGTATCAGAGCTTGTCCGATTCAACCATGGACGAGTTGAAGTGAATTCAAAACTTTGCAAGTTCTTTGCTGACTCAGCAGATAGTTGGGTATAAAAGGGAGTGAACTCAGCAGAGGTGAAGTCATTTCTCAGCAGACAGTTGGAGGGAGTGCATCATCAGTACATTGTAGCAGCCATGGAGAACAAGACAAGCAACGCAACGCAGCGCAGCAGCAGCTTTAAAATTAGTGCTAACTTAACCATTACTGTGGAGCATGGAGAATATGGGCCATTTCTACGCATCACACGTGGAGAGAGATGGTGTGCTTATTCACCATCTTTGTGGAAGATTGTATGCCAAAGCTTGAAAAATTTACGCGACATTGGCTTCAAACTATACTTAACGCAAACGAAGTGGCTTGAAGTCATTTCATACTTGGATATGCGCTATGTGAGTTTTGTGCGCACGTCACGGTTTGAAGGGAAAGAATACACACATCACATCAACATGAATGATGGTGAATGGGAGACACTGCTTCAGGAGATGGACAACATCAACTCAGCCCTATCACCATGTGAGGAATGTCATGACAAGAAAACGATCATCAAGCTGCAAAAGGATGGTCGGATGAAGTTGTCAAAGCTATCCAAGAAAAGGCTGGCTGAAGTTCAGTTGGAGAACATGAACGTACAAAATCAACTTGGACTTACCTGTGACTATTGCGGTGCTTGTGGATATGTGGAGGATTATCATTGCCACTGCCACAAGTATAATTGCAAGTTGTGTGAACCAAGCAACTTCTGCGACAAGTGTGGAGTACTTAAAGTCAGTGAAGCAAAGTAAAAGCCCACAAGACACTGAAACAAGATGGACGCATGTTTTAAAAATGCTTATATTGACTTGATGATTGCTAAACTTGCTTGCTGTGGCACTCCAGACTATCAACTTTATCATTTGGATGCTTTTTGGGATGTTGTACATCATAGTCTTGATGTGATTGAACTGCATTCAAGATTTCTTGGAGAATGTCATAAAACTGGAATAGAAGAAGATCCTGACTTTGACTTTGATGCTGCACTTTATTCTGCTCGCACTGATGTGGAAGTATATTTCACCGTGGTTGATCATTTGAGAGATTGTTGTAAAGAAGCAGAGGAAACCGAGCAGCTTTATCAGGTAAGTTATATAAAACCTTTTTTAATCATGTTTATGACAACATAGTGAATTGTTTCTCAAAGACATAACCATGTTTTTCTTACTAGCAAATTTAGTTTTATGTGAGTGGTTTCAACGTAAACAAAGAAAGAATATGATAGAAGAGGCAGCAAATATATTAAAAGATATTTTATTACAGGAAGAAACCGACATGTCAGAATAAAGAAGCAAAGTCAACATGGAGAATCTTGTACTATTCAGCGGTCATAAGGACGTTCTTTCAAATATGTTTCCAACACGACTTGAAAAGTATGGACATGTGTTCAACTCAAGTGAAGCTTTGTATCAATATGAGAAAGCAGTGTTTCATCACCGTCCAGATATTGCTTCAGCCATTGTGTCATCCAGAAATGGATATGAAGCGAAACGTATTGCTAAAGGGATAAAACCATGTCCTTTATGGCATACAGTGAAGAGAAGCAAAATGCAAGATGTTTTACAAGTCAAACTGGATCAGTGTGTATTGTTTCGCAATAAGTTGAAAGAATGTAAAGACAAAACTTTAGTTGAAGCAACGTATGATCATTGGTGGGGAGCTGGTGTGAAACATGTGTCATCTGGATATCCTGGTCAGAATATTATGGGAAAGTTGTTAGAACTGTTGTGTGAGGGTTAGAGACTTTTTCATTTGCTTGCCAACCGTCATGGTGTGCAGACGTGTGGACATGTAAATTTGAAGTATGTTTAACTTGTGTTGCATTGATTCAAGACTGCACAATGGCGGACATGACACTGAGACAATATATTGTGCAAAAAGCTTATTGTGAAGAAATGTTATCAGCTGTAAAAAAGTTTGCATATTTAGTCTGTCCTGCTTGTCAACATGAAGAGTGTCAAGAACATACTTGTCATTTTGCATCTGTTTATACATATTGGAATGAAGCTAAATATTACATGCATTTAGATAAAGTGTTAGAGAATGCAAATCAACGTTGTGAGAAATATGGTGTAGATGCTATTACATTGGATGAACTCAGTCATTGGTTAGTGTTCATTGAAGACCAATGGTCTCCAGTTATTCATACCATTGTATCTATACTTGATTTGTAAAAAAAAAAAAACTTGTTAGTTAAGTTATAAATGCATGTTAGTTAAGTGATGTTGGTTGAGTTATAAAATAAAAGCTGTTCTGTTGAGAAGGTGGTTTTCATTCGGTGTGACCATGTCGACGTGGAAAGACTACTTGACCAATATTTACTTCAAACCTGGACAGCCTGGAGCATTTGCTGGTCCTTACAAACTGTATCACATCTTACGAAAACATAATCAACCAGTCACACAGTCACAAGTGAAGAAATGGTTGCAGGATCAAGATGCTTTTAGTTTACTCCAACCTGTCAAATACAGGTTCAAAAGACAACGTGTCATTACACGTGGTATTGATGACATGTGGGATATTGATTTGGCTGATATGGGAAACATAGCTCCCTATAATGATGACATACGCTTTTTACTCATTGTCATTGATGTGTTTTCCAAATATGTCTGGGTACAGCCAATACCTAATAAATCACATACCAGCGTCATACAAGCTTTCCAAAAGATTTTTCATGACACACGACGAAGACCGCGAACTCTAAGGTCTGATAAAGGAACAGAATTTAAAAACAGATGGGTAAAAGCATTTTTGAAGAAAGAAGGCATTCATGCTTATACCACAAAGAATGAAACCAAAGCCAACTTTGCTGAAAGAGTCATTCGTACTCTAAAGGGAATGATGTATCGGTATTTTCTACATAATCAAACTTACCGTTATTTAGACATTCTTCCAGACTTGGTGTACAATTACAACCATAGACCTCATGGTTCTCTTCCTAATAAATATGCTCCAGCCGAGATTCGTAAAGACAACGAATCAAAAGTGTGGAAGTATATGTATGTCGACAAACTGAAATTGAAACCTAAGAAGAAGAAGAAGTACAAATTTAACATTGGTGATCATGTTCGCATTTCTCACATTAAATATGTGTTTCAACGGGATTATCACATCAAATGGACGCAAGAAGTCTTCATTGTCACACATCGTTGTAAGAAGCAAGGAATACATTTATATCGTGTGAAAGACTTTTTAGACGAAGATATTGATGGTCATTTCTATGAAGAAGAACTGCAGAAAGTGACCAAAGATATTGAATCTATTTATAGAATTGAAAAAGTCTTGAAAACACGTAAAAGACGAGGAGGAGGTGTGAAAGAATTATTTGTCAAGTGGTTAGGTTGGCCAAACAAGTTTAACAGTTGGGTGAAAGAAACAGACATTCAACAATGAAGCATCCATTTACATGTTTAGTCTCTGGACCTACAGGCAGTGGCAAAACGTCTCTGGTGAAGGAAATTCTAGAACAAAAGTTGATTAAACCCTCTCCAAAAAGCATTTTATGGCTCTATGCAGCAGATCAGCCTTTGTACAAGGGAATGAAAGGCGTGGAATTTTACCAAGGCATTCCAGATGACATTGAAGAGCGTTTTAACCCGAAGAAACCAAACTTACTTATCATTGATGACTTAATGACGAAATGCCATAGTGATGAGCGTATGACACGTCTCTTTAGTGTTGGCAGCAGTCATCAAAATCTAAGCATTATTTTTATTGTGCATAATTTATTCCATCATGGGAAAGAGATGCGAAATATTAGTTTGAATACACATTATATCATTCTGTTTAAAAATCCGAGAGACAGTCAACAAATTAGTACATTGGCGCGGCAAATGTATCCTAGAAGATCTCAATTTCTCATAGAAGCCTATCAAGATGCTACTAGCAAACCTCATGGTTATTTATTCATTGATTTAAAACCAAAGACAAATGATCAACTACGTATTCGTACAGGCATTTTACCAAAAGATACACATTATGTATATATTGATAAAGCAGTGTATGAACAAGAACCAAGTCATTTAACCATTCGCAGTCAAGATGTCTAAACGTATTCGAGCGAACCAGCCGTTTCTTCATTTGCTTGCACGCAGTGGGCCTAAACGACGTAAATCCTTGCTACAGCAAGCTACAAAGGAGGAATTAACAAGCTTGTTTGAAATTTGTTTGAATATATTGCAAGGACATTTACCCTTAAGCTCAAAACGGTTTAAGGAATTTAAACGTGAACGTCATACGCTACGTACTCTAGCAGATAAGAAGATATCCCTTCGACGAAAAAAGAAGTTGATTAATCAGAAAGGAGGATTCATTGGAGTTATTGCTAGATTGGCATTGCCCTTGTTAGCCAAACTGCTGTTAAAATGAAACATACGATGAAAATGGTCCTCATTCCTGAATATGAATATAAAATGTTGCTAGAAAAGAAGGGAAAACATGGTGAAATCAAAACGAAAGTGAATAAACTTTTACGTGGGAAACGAACACGTGAAAAGGCTATAGAAATGTCTCAACTTCTTGGCCGTCATTTACGAACAAGTCAGTCTAGACAGCAAAAGCCCTCATCATCATCATCACCACCTGAAAAGCCAGAAAAGCTAGTGTTAAGTCATTTTCAACCTATCTATCATGGAAAAATAACACAACTTTTAGCCGAACTGAAGAAATATGGTACAACATGGTCAGAGAAGAATGAACTTGTGTTGAAAACGGGCGATATTATAGCAAATTCCAACATGGTTGATTTGATGAAAGAAGCATTGGTGGCGACAAGAAGAAAAGAACGAGTCAAACCACCACATGGTTGGCATCCATTTATCCAGGAAATTGTAGATGCGAATATTCCAAAAACAATGTTTAGTAAAAAGACCACTCGTGACGACATTACAACAGAAATGAAACAACGTCAACAAAGACAGTTTCCTGAAGGATGGGAAAATTTTTAACATGGCTGAAAGAGCTATGTTGTTGTTGCCAAGAAGATAAACCAACTATTCCTGTGAAAATAAGATGTACAAGCGCGTGTTGTGAAGGAGAAATAAAAGACCATGTGAATGAGGATGAGATTTGGCATACTTGGTCGAATGGCGCGCGCTATCGTGAAGTATATAGACAACGTCAACGCACCTATACCATTTAGTTCCCATCCATCATGGAGTCGACAAGCTTTTACATTACTTTGCCTAGCAATGCGAGTATGACCTATTATCCCAACAACAAGGCTTCGAATTATCAAATTCGTATGCCTCGAACCATCTATCTGAATGGAAAATATGAAGTGGCTTTAGCTGAAATTCAATATCCACATACATGGACAACGATGAGACAGGGCATGGACTATTCTATTCAGTATCGACAAGAACTATTCGATGATCCTATTCTTAGCACTCTCGATATTCCTTATGGGTACTATAGAACCATACAAGAACTATGTGAGGCAGTCAATGAAGAAGCGACTAATGCTCTGAAACTTACAGAAGCTATTCGACTAAAGTATGATAAAATTAGACGACGTGTGTTTCTATTTCTCGATTATGGTTATGAAGTGTCTTTTTCCACTGGATTGGCTGAGATTTTAGGATTTATCCCAGATCAATGGTATACTGAAACATGTACAGCTGAACATAAAGCGGATGTGAAACAGGGGTTTTATACACTGTATGTGTATTGTAGCATTTGTGAACCACAAGTTGTTGGTGATTATTATGTGCCTTTGCTACGTTCTGTTGGCATACAAGGCCATGATGGTGACATTATCATGAAAACGTACGGCGAACCGCATTATGTTCCTGTAAACACGTCCAAATTTGACGTGATAGAAATGAATATTAAGGACGACACAGGCTATAATGTTCCATTTCAAACTGGAAAGGTGATCTGTAAACTTCATTTTCGACCAAAAGCAATATGAAAGCTTATACACACGATCCGTCTGCATATCGCAACCATTTTCTTCGTCAAGTGGGCGGGGAATTACCAGGATTCAAAGGAGCGCGAATCCAATATGGCGATGGTATTGGTTCCATACTGGGATCATTGGCTCGCAAAGCTATTCCACTACTTAAGGCTGGGGCTAAGATCGTTGCGCCACATCTTAAGAAGGCTGCAAAGAATGTCGCGAAAGATGTGACGGGTCGAGTAGCAGAACGTGTGTTTGGTGAACAAAAGCGTATGCAACCAACGAAACGTGCCAGAAGACGAAAAACAGCCAGACGGATAACATCAAAATATCGCAAAGATATTTTTTAAAGAAAAAAAAATGTCTCTCATTCATAATCATTCGTGTGAATGTAGTCTTTCTCCATTGGAATGGTTTCACGTACCACCAACGCAAACTGCTGTAGAGAAAAGTTATAATGTTGACTATCAACCACTTACAAGCATTAGAGAAGGCGCTCCAATAGAATTCTACATTCCTGCGAGTACAGAAGAATATCTGGATTTAAAGAACAGCAAACTTCATATTGTATGTCGCATTCTAAAGGCTGATGGAACAGCGTGTGGCGCAGATGATAATGTCTCTTGCATCAATGATGTGTTTAATGGGTTATGGTCTAATATTGAATTGTTTCTGAATGATCGTTTGGTTTCGCATAGCAACAATACTCATGGTTATACCAGCATTATCTCTCATCTCATCCATGATTCGGAAGAAAGTCTGCATTCTGAGCGCTCTATGCGTCTCATGTACAAGGATACTGCTGGGTCAATGAATAGTCATGAGGTGAAAAGACCTAATCATGAACAATATGTATCCGGGTTTCATGTCAATGCCGACGGTGGTGACTTGGCTGAGCAAGGCAATAATGGCTTACATCATCGTTATTTGCATACTCGTCTTAGCCGTGATGTTATGCTCGCAGGTGGTTTAAGGATAGATTTGTTTGAGCAGGATCGTTATCTTCCGAATGGCATCAGTTTGAAATTGCGTTTCCATA
The DNA here is from genome assembly GCA_949752745.1 of Protula sp. h YS-2021. NCBI lineage: Eukaryota > Metazoa > Annelida > Polychaeta > Sabellida > Serpulidae > Protula > Protula sp. h YS-2021. Next base: position 16,456,429 of record OX457031.1, on the reverse strand, counting down.
GACAAAAAGATGACTATGTATTGATGGCTGTAAATAATACCTATAAGGTAGAAGTGAAAGAGGCATTTTTAACCATTCGCAAAGTGAGGGTGAGTCCAGGTATTCAGTTAGGACATGCAGATGCATTGATGAAAAGTCCTGCCAAGATCATCATCACTAGAAAAGAATGTAAAGTCTTGGCCATTCCAGCAGGATTTCAGTCTTTTGTGAAAGATAACATCTTTTTGGGTCAATTACCAAATCGTATTGTCATTGGTCTGGTTCATAATGAAGCTTTTGGTGGATCAGTATTGAGGAATCCATACAATTTTGATCATTTTAATCTGGACTATATGCAACTGTACACGGATGGTGAACCAGTTCTATCCAAACCTCTCAAGCTTGACATTACACAGAACAAATACCTGAACGCTTTTGAAACGCTTTACAAATCGTTTGATCGGTTGAATGGTGAGAAAAGTTCCATTATAAAACGGGAAGATTGGCCTAGAGGTTATGCTTTATTTTCGTTTGACTTAACACCGGATTATGATGGTGATGATCATTTCCCCCTGATCAAGCATGGGAATTTGCGGCTAGAAATGAACTTTGCTAGGGCTTTGCAACCTACAATCAATGTCATTGTCTATGCTGAATTTGACAACATTATTGAGATCAGTGCCAATCGCAGCATCCAATTCGACTACCAGTCATGAACACGAAGCAGATTGATGCCATATTGAGTCATGATGTCATGACCAAAGACTTGTTTCAAGGCGTGTTTGCCATGGACCAGTTACCGTCTTTACAACGCGGCGCCTATGTGATCAACACAGACGATCAAGATGAACCAGGAGAACATTGGGTGGCAGTGTATTATGACAAAGACCCTGCAGAATATTTTGACTCTTATGGACTGTTCCCTCTCGATGATCGTTTAGATATGTTTTTAAGAAATGACTATATGTATAATTCTATATCATTACAAACGCCAATATCATCGTCATGTGGTTTTTATTGTGTCTATTATATATTGCATAGAGCTCGAGGTCAGAGTATGTTTGATATTGTGAATATATTAAAAAGAAAGGATGGTGATTTTATTGTAAAGGATTTTGTATATAGACATTATAAACCATTGTTTTATTAATGTTGTTGTTGTTATATTAGTTAAGTTGTTGTTGTTATATTAGTTAAGTTGTTGTTGTTGTTATATTAGTTAAGTTGTTGTTGTTGTTATATTAGTTAAGTTGTTGTTGTTGTTATATTAGTTAAGTTGTTGTTGTTAAATAAAACAAACCAAGTTTTCAAACAACTGTCTTGTTTATTGTGTTCTATTTACAAATTCTTAACTACAAACACTATTTACAAAGTTTACAAACACTATTTACAAAGTTTACAAACACTATTTACAAACTCTTAACTACAAACGCTATTTACACTATTTACACTATTTACAAAATTCTTAACTACAAACTCTTAACTACAAAGTCTATTTACACTATTTACAAACTTTTTATTTACAAACACATTCATTTTTCAATACATTCATCAATGAATACCATTCATTAGAATCTAAATTGATATAGGTATCATAGACATTACATCCATGTTTGTAAATGCTATGAAAGCTCACATAATACACATCACCAAACTTTATCACTTTAACAGTTACATGTTCAGACAGTTTCAGTTCATATCCTTCTTCTAAGTCAATGTCCATCACACGCATAGGTTGTGTCAGCTCAATGGATTTGGTGCCTCGTGTAAGCCATATTTCTGTTTCTTTGAATTCAAGCGTTAGGTTCTTTCCAATCCAATGCTTGTAACAGAGCGTACCATTCCACTGTGTTGAGGGTGATGTAGTCATAGTTTTCTGTAAGCTCGTCATATTGGCGAAATTGTATAAACACGTCTAAGCAGTTCTCAGTCACACGCACTTCTAATTCATTTGAGACTGCTAGGAGAAAGCCAGGTATCCTGAACTTCTCTAGATGGTCTTTCAACACGGATTGGTCATCAAGTGATAGGACGAGATACTGTCCAAAATGTCTTAGCACAATGTCATCATATTCGTTTCTCAGATATGAGAACCCATGCGTAATTGGTTTATATTCCGTTAAAAAGTCTTCCATCTCGTTCAACAGTCAGATGAACTATGAGCTGTCTCCTTGTCTGCAAAGACGTTTTTTTTTTATGCTCGCAAGATGGCGAAGAGTGGATGTTGTATCACTTCTAGGAATCGTAAGACTGCGCGCCAGTTCTTGATATCAAAGAGGATCAAATCTGTATATGGTGTATCTGGTACAACTCCCTTATAATCCTCTGGATAATCCTGTAAAAGATTTCTACAGATTTCTACACGTATGTTAGAATCATATTCAGCCACTGTCACTTCCACTTTATTTTCAAGTCTACGTTTAAACCCAGGTTCAAGTGGTATGTTTTTAAAGTCTTTCCACACTTCAGGTTTAAACCGATGATAACTTGTCTTAGAATCTAGTATCACTTCATTCCTCTCATTGACAGTAAGGTAAACACCACCGTTCAGCATGAGTGCATTCATGATTGTTACCTTGTTATGACTTGTCGTCTTGTCTGCGAAGCCTTTTATCCACTTCTTTCACCTGCTTCTTCACCATTTTCCATTCAGGTATTGTCAGCAAAATTCCCTTTTTCGTTGGACGGTTTTTTCCAGTCCCCTCATCTCTGAGGTATTTGCGAATGTTTACCACACCTTCATTACTTTGTTTCATAATCTTGATATACTTTCCATTGCCTAGAGAAAGCATTCCATCCCACGACTGTGGTGTTGGTACCGTCGTCTCCACTTTTAATTTCTTAATGGTAGTATCAGGATGTTTCACTTTCATGTCTTTCACCGTATCTGCTAGAGTATCCATATCCGTTGGTGCAGATCTTTTCATGTTGACGCTTCAGTGTTCACACCACAACTAACTCTCAAGTTGAAGTGTCTCCCCCTTATATACTGTAATGCCCATGCGCCAAAGTGGAATAGCCATCACTCATCACATATCGCTTGTCATCAAAGGGAGAGAGAGCCACTTTCCTCAACTTCTCCGAGAAGATCTGGTGGTTATGACTTCGAATGATGTGTCCTGTAGTCATCGTTTGCGTTTGGTTGAACAAACTGTCTCTATACTGCTGATGTTTCATCCGTCTTTGACACGCGCGAGTGATGCCTTTGGCCGTACGTTTTTCTTTCCCACCATACATCATACTATACATTTTCGGCCGAAGTCCAACAAACTCTTCAATGGGAATGCCCGCCGTCTCATCTTTCATTTTCCCAAGCACTTTCTTGTTCACGTTGGAATGTAGGAAATGATCTGGCGGATAGTCACTTGTGTCGAACAAGTCAGCATCTTCCTGCATGTCTTTGTATATATCTTCCGTTTCTATGTCATAACATAGACTGTCGGTGTCGCTGAACAAGAGTTTGGCGTTGGGATACTTGGTCATGATGTAGTTGTAATGAAAGTGGAACATGAGCACCTTGCTGAGGTCGAGAATGGTGAACCCAACTTGAATGGGTTTATCCAGAAGCAGATCCACTTTGCGCAAATGTACCGCGGTCAAATCTTCGTTGAAAATTCTAAATTTGTGGAAGGAAGGTTTGGCTACAAGTTTCTTGAACCGCTTTTCCTGGTGAACAAGTTCCACATTCATGCGCTTTCTTACATTTTCCATGGTTTTGCCAAACACCGAGTTGTTCATCAATTTGAAGAAGTCTTTCTCAAACGGGTTCTTGGCCAACTTTCTCTTTTCCGTGTTCAAGGAGATGTATTTTGCCAACCATTTGCTCTGTGCAAACATGATGGCACGATGCACCTTCGTGACTTTCAATCCCAGTGAGACATATTGCTGTAAATTTCTATAATGAAGCACATATTTCTTCTTGTCACACAAGTTGGGAATGAGCTTTTCACTAGGTTTGCCTTTCATGTTTAGATCTTTCCGTAGCTTCTGACTATGTTTTGACAATTCTCCCACTTTCACACATTTCCGTTCTGGAGCCACTGGATAGTGATTATGATGATCATGGATTGAATATGGGTATTCCAAATCCACTTCTAAAATGTATCCAATCTCGTCATCTTCATCCACATCCATAAAGTCAATGGATTCTGGCTCGCTCACCCACATAAATCCACTTTCCGGCATGCTTTGCGACATAGCCCAGCCATACAAGTTGTTTGCATCCAGGTAAGTCAAGTAGTTGGTTGGTTTCAAGGGATCGTAATCTGCTACGTAGGGGTTATTTGCTTTCGCATACTTGTGTGTGATGACAGATATTCCTCCACGTAAACCTTGTTCAACCATTTGGTACATGTCAATGTCGTTGATCAATTCCAATTTCACCTTTGTCGCTTTCAACATGGCATCCCACGACAGTCCTGGCGCTGTATAGTAGTGAGCAGGATCCAATTCATACGTGTTGAGACATACGTGACGAAAGTTTTCAAACACGTCAGCCAGCAGCAACACATCTGATTTCAGGTACAAGTCATGGTATTCGCCAAATGTAGTACAGTGGAATGTCTCCCACACCTTCTGCGCATGCGCATAATCCTCATCGCTAATGTCTTCTTCACTGAGTAGACTGTAAAACTTGTCCTTGGACGGCAGTTGTGTTTCAGCAAACTTGGATGGCTCATCCACGTAATCATAAGGGTACACTCCCTTTCTCAACAGTAACTCTTGTTGGTCGCTATCGTGAATGTGTGACGTCATGTGATAAAAGTTGTCTTTCCCTTCTGCTGCCAGGTTGGAGACCAACTTCTGTAGAGAAGTACTCATGAACTGAAAGCTGTCTGTAAATTTCAGATTGCTCATGGTGAATGCAATATATTTCTCAACGGTGTTGGGAATGACTGTAATCCTTTCGTTTTTGAACTTTCCAATTTCTTCCATGATCAAATGGCTGTCATAGCCTCGTAAATTGTGGAAAAACACAGGAATGATGAAAGAATCTTCAACATCCTGCTGATCTTTTCGAAATCGAAATTGTAAATTGCATTCATTATGTGCAGCTCCGCGGTATTTGCCATTGATATGATCATGATCTCTCACACGATCTGCTCCTAGAGGCTCATGACAAATGTAGCAATCTGTGGCGTTCTTATAATGCTCTTCATCTTCACAAGTCATGACTATTTTCTTTTTCTGCTGTAGACCATACACAATACGATCACGTTCATATACCATATGGTCTAAAAAGACTTTCACGGCATTGTCGCCTCGATATACGACTGGAGCACGTGTCCCATACTGGCTGACAACCACGTAGGCAAAGCTGTTTGGACGATGATGCTGATACTTGTCTCCTTCATGCTTTTTCGTGAAACATTCAAAGTCTGCATAAATGACAAACGGCGCTCGCTGTTGTTTGGCTACATTCTTGAACTTGATGAAGGGTTCCTTGGGAAATGATAAACGTTGTGCGCCATGCTTGCCACACACTTCACGATGCTTGTCTAAAAGATCTTGCCGTATAAACCCGTGAAGACAGTTGAAACAATAAAAAGCTACACCATTATGCTTTGATCGATAAGCCATCAGTCTGCTGAAATTCTTGATGAGGCAGTAATGTCTTGTCTTGTCATTGCTAATCAAAAGCAAGTTGATTTCTCTCGCACTGGTGTTTCGGCTGAGTTGTATGGGAACAACGACATCATGTTCATATCCAAACACGTTAATGGACACATCATTCTCCTTTTCAAACTTTGGAATGTCTGTAATCGGTGTTGGAAATGTCATGCCTTCTACCTTCAATTCGTTCTCAAATAGCTTGTATTGATTCACACGCTCTGGGTTTACATTTGTTGAAGGGTGAAGGTGAGCCAATACAGACCATAAGAAACATTTGTTGTCTTTATTCTGAATGTTTAACACAGCCTTTGTACTCTTTACTTTCTTCGGTAGTGGGATAAAACTGCTTGCTTCCAGTGGCGCTGACGTAGCTGTATGCACTTCAATGAATAATATGTTATCCAACACCCAGCCAGAGCCTTGTCGCTCATGTTCATCAAACCTGGTAAACAATTCTTTATAGGCTTCTGGCAAGTCCTTCTCAATATCTGTTGGATTGTATGCTGCATACGTTGGACTACTGATGAAGGCATTATCCACTTGTTCTACCATCACACCTTCAACATTTGGTGTCATTTTCTTGAAGCGTGCATGTACCACAATGTACCATTTCATGCCACGGTTTAACGTCTCTAGCAAATGTCTCTTGATTCTATTCTCTTGTTGTCGCATTTCGAGTAGCAAATCCGATCCATCTTCAGGCTCAAACCGTCTTTCCTGTGCGTTTTCACCAAGACTCACTCTTCTCCCTCTCCCTACTTGCACTGTCTCTTTCTTTCTTTGTTCTTCATGAGACACATTTTCCATCTCAGCACATGCATGTGTCTCAAATGCATCCAAAGATGAAAATATCTTGGCGCATTTACAGCAGAGGACTGGATCAGGTCTGTCAACACCATCTTGTACGGTTTTTCGTCTCTTGGCTTCAATCTGCTCAACAAGCTCTTCATGAGCACGTTTCATCCTAGCTGGTTTGCATGTGTGTGTCACGAACACTTCCAGAGATGGAAATGTCACATCACAATCATGACAGTAGACTGGTGCCATCGTTGTTGCTTCTTCAACTGCTGGAACTGAAATGAAGTAAAATATACGTTTCACTCTTCCTTTTATACCACTTCAATGGTGTGTTGACTCAGCAGAATGTATCACTAGTTGACTAGTTGACATGTTTCACTCATACTTTTATGCTACTTCCATGTAATCAAAATATGGTGTGTAACTTTTCAAACTTGTTCCAAAATGTTAAAATTGCTGACTCAGCAGAATTTTACTTGTGTATATGAATGTCTTACTTACAGTTGTGAAGTTGTACAGCTGCACTGCTGCACAGCAGAGACATCTAGCGGTGAAGTTAACTGACGGTGAAGTTAAATGGTCTGTCAAATGGTATTCATCCGCCAACTAGACCTGAAATGTGATAAAATGTATTCTCTCTCTCACACACACAGACAGACATGTTTTGCTTCATTTCATAATATAGGATGGCCCTTAAAAGGGCCTGAAATATTTTAGTATATCAGCAAGTTGGATTCCTGCAGCGGCATTTGTACTTGTAGTACTCCTGCATCGTAAATGGTCTTCCCGCGCACTTGAACGGATGGCTGTCGCAATAGCTCTTCAGCTTCAGAGTCATACCACACCACCAGCAGTCATTACATATTGGTCCTGGCCCAGGTAGCGTCGTCGCAAACTTGTACCAGAGCAGACCACCGCAGGTTTTACAGCAAAAGCGCTGCGGTGCGTTGTGGTGCACCGGGCAGTTGTGGGACTGTCCTTCATATTCCAACCTCACGCAGCACTTGTAGCATTGTATGGTCACTTTCTTAGTAGCTGATGTGTTGTCCATGATGTGTCTGACGATGTCTGACGATGTCTGAGCCTCTACACTACACTTATATACGATTTTATCATGCTGAATGGACGATTTCATCATGCTGATTCAGCACAATTTTTGCTCTCCTGTGGGGGGGGGGGGGGTCGGTACATAGTCTGTCTTAGGGGGGGGGGGGTCGGTACATAGTCTGTCCTAGGGGGGGGGGGTCGGTACATAGTCTGTCTTGGGGGGGGGGGTCGGTACATAGTCTGTCCTAGGAGGGGGGTCGGTACATAGTCTGTCTTAGGGGGGGGGTCGGTACATAGTCTGTCCTAGGGGGGGGGGGGTCTGTTGCCATGGTTACACTGATTGACAGGTCGAGTTCATTGGCTTCATGTTGATTGACTCGGCCAAACCACTTTCGCTCCAGACAGCATCATCTCAGTATGACGTCAGGATGACGTCACAGATGGTCGCGCCTATCCTAACGCTTATCATGACTTCCGGTCCAGACATCATGACGTCACTTCCGGTCCAGACATGATGACGTCACTTCCACTCCAGACAGCACTTCCGGTCTAGACAGCACTTCCGGTCCAGACATGATGACGTCACTTCCAGACATGATGACGTCACTTCCAGACAGTATGACGTCACAAAATGCAGTAGAACTCTCATTATCACCCTACTGTGTCTTCTTGTTCTCTGACACTATGGGCCCTAGGACCATGAAACTTGGGACTTATGAAGAGCTTGATCTGAAAGTGTACATGTCACTTTTTCTTTTCGTCTCTCGTTTTCTTTGTTAAAACGCCATGTGAAAAGAGTGTGTTTTTTTTTGCAAGTAAATGCGGATTATTTAATGTATAGCAAAGAACACCACACACAGTTGGTCAGCTTTGTGAGAGCTCTCACTGCGTAAACAGATAACACAGCGTATGCCTGATCAGTCAATCAAACCTCAAGTCAACAAAAACCAAACAATGCTCGGCTTATAAGGCGTATTCAAGTTGTGTTGTTTGCTAATATATTTAGCTGGTATTAAGTTATCAACCTCCGGAGTTTTTTTCTTGACAGTGGTCCGATTTTTTAGAATATTATAAGCCGCATACATGCTGTGCCATAAGCTCTGTACATAGTTGTATAATACTCTGTATGCATGTTGTAAAAATAAAATACTGTTATTCAAGAAATAACCCATTGAAGGAAGTGTTTTACGAAATACGGTTCTTTATTTTAGCGTTAAAGACAAAAAGAAAAAAACAATTTGGAAGGCAAAATCTATTTGTAAAATGTTTTTCCTGCAATTTCAAGATACTTTTCCAGGTTTCTCATTATATTTTCAATATTCTCCGGACTTTCTCTGAAGATATTCTACATTGGTAGTTATGTTTTATTTCCCAGTTTACTAACATGCTGATATTGCAGCATTGATCGGTGAAATGTAGGGACTTTTTCCCGGGAGGGATGCCTGAAGTCGAATCATCGATTAGTGAAAACTCTACCAATTAACGAGCATTAGTGATATGTAGAAAACAGAATTTAAGGACAGTGAAGTTACTCTGGTGATCAAAAACGAAAATCACACATATCTCACTGAATTGTTATTTATTACCTCTGTAAAAAGGAAAAAAAATTGTACTACTCTATGTAAATATACGCGCCTTGTTTTAGGACTAAATTCTTTCAACTTACACTACTCATCTGGCGTGGATGCGCGGATGTTCATGGCGGAGGATTAAGTAATCCCAGGAAATGGGGAAAGCTGACTGCCTCCCTGCCTGTGGGCAGCTGCACAGGGGGAAGGGAGAGGCTCTGACACCGACAGGCAACGTACAACTGGCTAAATCTTGTTTTCGCAAATGCTATTTTTCGGAAAAGCCATGGCATTCTGATAATGCCGCGAGACCGTGTTAAAGTCTGCGTTCGCAGAAGATGATAAACCCAATATGAAAAAAGGAAAGTTTTCCTTTTTTCACATATGAATCACAGCTCGGAGTTATGACTTTCATGAAAGAGACCTCGCTTTTGCACCATGACTGTTGGATCACTGATTATGGCATGCAGTTATAGTTCTGCTGACGGCGGGCAAAGAGCATGACTAACTAGACCGAATTTCGTTACACGTAGCGAAATGACACCCACTTGCAATGGTACAATCTATCTGGTCAAAGACACATTTTTCAGTCTTTCCGCATAATTGTCAGCTTCCGAATTATTATCTTGAACAAGGACATCGAAGTAAATATAATGTAATCTCAAATGATCAAATTCAGTTTTCTAACCTTTTTTGAGATAATGGTCAACTTCCGGTTTTTGACCTTGACCATTGCGGAGGAGGTCATGGTCACCTAGGTACATTTTATATAATGTCTTTTAGGCACAAAGGGTCGAAAATAAGCTCAGAACCGCTCTATCTCTAACAGTTTTCGAGATAATGGTCAACTTCCGGTTTTTGACCTTGACCATGACGGAGGGGGTCAAGGTCACCGAGGTACTTCTTATATAACGTCTTATAGTTTCAAAGGGTCGAAAATAAGCTCAAAATCGCTCTATCTCTAACCGTTTTCCAAATAATGATCAACTTTCGGGTTTTGACCTTGACCATTGCGGAGGAGGTCATGGTCACCTAGGTACATTTTATATAATGTCTTTTAGGCACAAAGGGTCGAAAATAAGCTCAAAATCGCTCTATCTCTAACCGTTTTCCAAATAATGATCAACTTCCGGGTTTTGACCTTGACCATTGCGGAGGAGGTCATGGTCACCTAGGTACATTTTATATAATGTCTTTTAGGCACAAAGGGTCGAAAATAAGCTCAAAATCGCTCTATCTCTAACCGTTTTCCAAATAATGATCAACTTCCGGGTTTTGACCTTGACCATTGCGGAGGAGGTCATGGTCACCTAGGTACATTTTATATAATGTCTTTTAGGCACAAAGGGTCGAAAATAAGCTCAAAATCGCTCTATCTCTAACCGTTTTCCAAATAATGATCAACTTCCGGGTTTTGACCTTGACCATTGCGGAGGAGGTCATGGTCACCTAGGTACATTTTATATAATGTCTTTTAGGCACAAAGGGTCGAAAATAAGCTCAAAATCGCTCTATCTCTAACCGTTTTCCAAATAATGATCAACTTCCGGGTTTTGACCTTGACCATTGCGGAGGAGGTCATGGTCACCTAGGTACATTTTATATAATGTCTTTTAGGCACAAAGGGTCGAAAATAAGCTCAAAATCGCTCTATCTCTCACCGTTTTCCAAATAATGATCAACTTCCGGGTTTTGACCTTGACCATTGCGGAGGAGGTCATGGTCACCTAGGTACATTTTATATAATGTCTTTTAGGCACAAAGGGTCGAAAATAAGCTCAGAACCGCTCTATCTCTAACAGTTTTCGAGATAATGGTCAACTTCCGGTTTTTGACCTTGACCATGACGGAGGGGGTCAAGGTCACCGAGGTACTTCTTATATAACGTCTTTTAGTTTCAAAGGGTCGAAAATAAGCTCAAAATCGCTCTATCTCTAACCGTTTTCCAAATAATGATCAACTTCCGGGTTTTGACCTTGACCATGACGGAGGAGGTCAAGGTCACCGAGGTACATCTTGTATAACGTCCTTTTGGCCGAAAGGATAGAAAATAACCGCTTTCGAGATAATGGACAATTTTTCTCAAATGGATTTTAATATTCAAAGATAACATGACCTTGACCTTGACACTGAATGTCGAGATTCCATCCATGATGTTACTGCCTACTGACATCGTACACGTGTTGAAACAATGATTTGAGCGCTATTTCCTGCAATTTTTCGTAATGGAATAGGTTTTTGAAAAAAATATTTTGACCTGAATTTGACTTTGACCTTGAAGGTCAAGGTAAAACAATTTTGCGGATTTCACGACAACTCATTACCCTCTATGTCTCTGCCAAATGCCATTTTTCTACTACAAACCGTGTAGGAGGAGTTTTCTAGAAACCACTTTGAGGTAAAAAAAAAATTACCTCAATTTGACCTTGACCTTAAAGGTCAAAGTAAAAAAAAATTCCGGATTTCCCGACATCTAATCACCCTCTATCTTTGTGCCAAATTTCATCGTCCTACGCCAAATAGCGTAGGAGGAGTTTTCTGAAAACCTCCATGACGAAAAAAGGAAGGAATAAACAGCCAGAATTCTTTGCAAAGCATACCCATTTGTTTGCAAGTGGGAAGAAGGGGTGAAGCCTCATTCGCTGATTTGTTATTCATGCTCTTTGCGGCGGGTAGAATCTATGCCTCTTGTTTCCACTTTGAATAAAGACAAGATTGTAGCAAAAAGGAAAAAGGAGCAAGCTCATGAGTTATACGGCAAATGCAAAGGGATGTTTTCTACAGAAACTATGACAAGTTACTATATTTTCACTTCTTTTCACAAACCGATGAGGCGATGACAGTCACCCTTCCGGTATAAAGTATCATTTTTCACAACTAAACAACATCACCAGATTTCAGCCACCAGAAATAAAATATAAATATCAATGTAGAATCTCTTTCGAGAAAGTCCGGAGAATATTGAAAATATAATGAGAAATCTGGAAAAGTATCTTGAAATTGCAGGAAGAGCTTATCACAAATAGATTTTCTATGAAGGTACAAGGGCACTTACGCAGTGAACATTTGTGCTGACGTATTGCACAGAACACTCATGCAGAACAGGTTGCGGGCATTCTGAAATGGAAGCAACTCATTAACGAGTAGTCACAAACACGCAAGCATACACACAAAAACCCCTAGATGCCTCCAGGGGGCCGGGGGGGGGAGGAGGGGCCACAAATTGGTTATGCTGCGTGTCCATGACTTTTAGATATCATCCATAAACGCGGAGTGCCAGGTTTGCAAAATACCCCCTTTATAACAAACGCAGACACCTTAATAAAATTTACACCTAGACACGAAGTGTTAAATTTAATTTAGAACATGCCTTTTCATGAAATTCAATTTTTACTTCTTAAAAACGTCGAAATCTCTTATCTCCACTTTATGATGGGTTCCCTTCCGGTTACTACCTTTCACGCAATATCCATCGACCAATCAGATTGAGAGAATCCTCTAGTATTACGTCACTTATGACAGGGCATTCCCTTTAAGCATGCTGTTGCAAACACACGCCATTCGGTGTGCTCCGCAACATTTACTTTGGGGAACTAGTTAAAAGGTGCAAATTTGCTTTAATTTCAGTTTATTTAACTAAGAACGGAATATGTTTTATAATATTCGGGAATTTGGATAAATTTGGTTCGAGTAAAGAGCAAATTCAGTACTTATAACTCGGTCTGGTAGATGTTGAGTTTATACGCAGCGGTGACATGTCGATCGTCCCGAGAAGTGTGCCTCTTATTCTCCACATGAAGCTAGAAGCTTGTATACAGGAAATAGTATGTCTTGCTAACGTCATCTGTGGCACGCCATGACGTTAGAGGGACGACCCTTCCTCTCAGAAGACTGGCGTCTCAAACAGTGCTTCCTCACAATGACTCATTCATTGCAGTGACCACAAGGGAAGGCACTGCCAATGCTGTGACTGTACGCTCGAGTTCAAAAAGATGGATACCAGTGCAGGTCGCACGTTGTCACGGTTCCACCCATCAAAGCACTGCTGTGATCGACCCGGATCCTACCGCTCGCCCGACGATCAGATCCCGCTGGAGATATTATAGCAATCCACCAAGCGGACCTTGTGAATGTCGGCAGTGCGCAACGATTCGGACATTTCCCTAGTGGAAAGAGATGCCAGGACCATTAAGGCCTCGCGTCATGTCCTTAATATCAGGTCTTTTCAGGACTATACTTTGAAAGCCTTAACTACAAGATGGGCGGAATTAGTCTGACTGGTCCAATTTCCCTCAAGCATCTGGAGTGTCTGTCCTTCACGACGCGCGCCGTAGTAAGGCACGCGACCTTTCTGCTGACCTTCATGGTGTACTTAAGGCGAGATGCTCTCCAACACTGAAAGAACTGTTTCGTCCCGCTGAGGTTGAAAGGGTAAACCAAGAAAGTCGTACACTGTCGTAGGACTTTGCCCTAATGTCCAGGATGCCCCATGCCTCCTTTCGCCAACCCTTGAAGCCAAAGAAGTCAGAGCGCATTCTATCAGACCAGTCCAGGTCCAATTTCGTGATGCAGTCATCCTCACCCAAGATATCCGAGCTAGCAGGGGCAGCAACCCGGAAGCACAGCATACACAGCAGTACAGGTAGCAGCCAACCAAAGTGCCACCCGGAGACGAGGGGCTCGTCTCCTGGCGATACTTTTCTTGGCTTAGAAGAGTTAAAGTGATGTACTGTGATGTAACGCCTCATGCTGTAGGCAAAAGCTAGACAAGTTCTTGTAAGCCTGGGAAGAGTTAGGGGTCTCTGGAAGAGTAATTCGATGGTTCTGAAACGGATACCCACTCTCGTTGAAAAGGGCTCAGAGAGGTTACAAACTTTTTGTATCCCTTACATCCAGGCACCGGGCAAACTACCCAATATCTACAATCGGAACTCGGAGATAGCCTATCCTTACAAGCGTTGTCAGGGCACATCCGGGCCAATTGAGACATACGGCAAATGCCAGAAAATCGGACAGGCTACTTCCAAAGGAGTTTTCTGGTACCTGAAAAGTCGGAGGGCTGGCCACCGGTCATAGGTCTCTCATCCCTCAGCGACTTTCTTCAAGTGACCTCGTTGGAAGTGGATGCGGCCCAGATCATAAAAGAACTATCCGATGTTTATTTACACATTCCCCTACATCATTCAGCCAATAAGTACCTCTGTTTCTAAGTAGTGCAAAAAATCTTCCGGTTTCTGGCACTTCCCTTCGGCCTATTTACAGCTCCGTGTTTGCAACGGTCATGAAGGTTCTGAAGTGATGGACTCGTCTACAAGGTCTGTTAGTGTTCCAGTACTGGTTTTTGGCTTACGTATACACGGAGAAAACCCATCGCCAGACAATCTAACTGGATAGAAAACCCTGACAGTGGTTCAAATAGTAAATCTGCCGAAGATGTCTCTTTCTAGGGTATGCGACTTATCGATAGCCCGGAGCGTCCAACACTCTAGAAAGGCAACGGAAAATTGCCCGAGTCACCTGAAGCATTCCCGTAGACCAGAAGGTAAGCGTACAGTCCATGGAATCACTTCTGGGCCTGCTAGTACCTACCGCGAAAACGGTGCCTCTGGGTCTTCTGCATTATAGATTCTTTCAGAAGCAGGTAAGATGGGCTCTGATTCAAGAAAGACCTTCCAAGGCAACAATGAAGGTTCCACAGACTGCCCTATCCCCCCTTTGCGACCCAGGGATCATGAACAAGTTAGTACCATTTCATCCCCATCCCCCAGAAATAGAACTCTAGACGGACACCTCCATGGAGGGCTTTAGTTCCATTATGAAGGTCAGATGTGAGAATTGGCCCCTTTACCTGCACAGGTACCATATCAACTGGCTTGAGCATCGAGTAGTCTAAATAGCCCTAAACAAGTTATCGAAACGCCTCGTCGACAGGAGTGTTCTAATACTCCTAGACAACTCGACAGCAGTGGCATTCCTAAACAGGCAGAGAGGGACCAGATCTCCCCAACCGTCGGCCCTGACTTTCCAGATCCTATCTCTAGCATCGGATCGGATCACGGTCTTCATCTATCAAGGAAACTCAAAGGCCTAACAGAAGTGACGTCCAGAACATGCCAGGTCATCCACATAGAGTGGTGCCTGGATCAATCATACTTTCATTGGTTAATACGTCAGTTCTTATGGGCCCTCCTTCCCTAGACCTATTTGCCAACGCACTAACAACGTCACTCCCAGGTTCATTTTTTGTGCCAGGATAACAAACAGCTTGGGTAGTGGACGCACTGAAATGCCCGTGGCCTAGCAGGGAGTGGTCTATGTATCCCCTCTCAAGCAATCCTTCAGAAAGTATTGAGAAGGATGATATAGCTGAGACCACCAGTCCTACTGCTAGTATTCTCATGGGCCCCAGAGGCTACATGGTTCACCTTACTCCGTCGCTGCAAAGTAATCAGATTCCTTGCCACAAGGAGCTCCTGTCTCCATCCCATTGGCAGTACATCCATCCCTCCCCACTTGCTGAAACGACTCCTGTGGTGACTAACCCGTCCTTCTTAGAGAGGAATGGATTCTAAAAGCAGTTATCGGAGAAAATCGTGAACAGCCATAGTCAATCCACAGAGAAGGTTTACAGATCACCATGGAATAAATTTGCCTCCTGGTGCAGGATGTCAAAATCAGACCCTTTAACAAGCTTTACCCGCAGTTGTGGCAGATTATTTTGGATTATCTCTTCGTTGAAGGTCAACTAAAGGTAGGTTCCACAGAGGGGTATAGAGCCGCCATTGGCTAACGATGGGGCAGGTGCATGATGTCCATGCCAGCTGTGTCCGTGAGACCTTAATTGCCCCAGAGCGCTAGAAAATGAATTTTTCACTGTTTTAGTTTAAAATTACAAAAATAGTTGAATTTAAAGAGCTTCTAGTCGTGATTTATGGATAATGGGGTAAAATCCGTGATTTTAAGTTATGATATCAGCATGAGCGGGAGTCTTAGTATTAGCATGTCACCCCAAATTACTTCTGTAATTAAATTTATGGTGTTTGTGAACACTTCAGAGTCAGATTTCTGTATTGTCAGGTTTCTTTTACGTAATTATCCGAGATTTACGATCCTTTTATTAAAAAGCATAATAAACTATTATTTAATATTATTGATGTTTGAGGTCGGGATCCATCCACTGGGAAGGGTGGCTAACGACACTCAAAGTCGATCGGTCTGTCTGCTTACACAGTTCAGACCTAGTTTCTCTTTATTATGTAATTTATTCCAGGTACTCATCTTACTTAGGCAGTGTTCCCCCGATCCGAGTTATTGGAAGTATTAAAAGAAGTGGAATTCAGTTATGGGTTTTCATTAAACTTCAACTAAAGTTCACCTTTCCAGAGTCCCTAACGAAATTTTAGGTGTTTCAATAAACTTTTTGGGCAGTTCAGAATGACAGGTTGTCCTGCTCCGGACTTAAGTACCATCCAAAAGTCGAGATAAGCGAATTCAAAGCTTTTGTGAAGTAAACCTAGTATTTTATTTCTTAAAGCGGTCCATATTCTATGTTTGTAGTCGATTCTCCCACCCATCCGCCTCACAACAAGCCTGAATGAGTTTACAAACACCTGGTGGGGCTTAAAGGAAATACCCTATGTTATCAGTGACGTCATACCAGAGGATTCCCTCAGTCTGATTGGCCGATGGGTAGGACCGTTGTAACTGCGGTAAAAAAGATTTTTCCTATTGCCTGAAAGGTAGTAACCGGACGGAAACCCATCTAAAAGTGGAGAACGCTAATTACGCTTTTACTCGTAAAAGCTCGGTTTTTGATATAAAACGCTAGATTTATGAGTACAGACGCTACTGGGACACACGTTAAATATAATAACACAAAGAAAACTAGACAAACACAGAGAAGCCTTTGTGCATAATTAATGGGTGACAATTTTTGTTGGACCCAGCGTGCAGCTCATAAGGAAAGTGCCTTCTTGTGGAAAATACTGAGTACTGAAAGAAAATTACCCCTTTTACCAAATTGGCTGTCTGCTCGGGCCGCGTCTAACCGTAAAGTTACCACTTTCTCCGCGTTTTTGGACACTCCTGGCAACACATGATACCAAGTGCCACTCACCTCATCCCCTCCTCGCACCCCGTGAGACATCTTCGCCATTCATAGGCATAGAAACTACTGGGAACGAAAGAGGAGGTGGATATTCACAGATGGAAGCTCAACTTTCTTTGAAAAATTGGTCAAAGAACCACCGGGTCTTTTTGATGATTAAAGGGTTTCAACACTTACGCGATTAATTATCGTATGCCATTTATGAAATATATGTTCTGGTTGTGGGGGTAGTAGCCTTGCTACTTTCTGTCACTGCCACTCAGAACATGTGTTTATTTATTATTTTAGTAAGCTTATCAAAAATTTAAAGTGGTCACATCAGCTTTATAAACAAGCAAAACACACAACATTTCTTTATATTTCACTTATGGTATTTCTGAAAGACAACTTCGAAAAGATAACAGGAAATAACAGTCTTACGTTAGAACATGGACCGGTACATGACTCCTTGTCACTCGGATCTTGACAAACACTCTGTAAATAGTAGAATATTGTAATGCAAAACTGTGGCCTCAGAGAGATAGCAGGAGAGAGAGAATGACAGAAACAGAAGTGTGTGACAGGGAGAGAGAGAGAGAGAGAGAGAGAGAGAGAGAGAGAGAGAGAGAGAGAGAGAGAGATTCTGGACTCATTTTACTGGAATACGAAGAAGCGCTGTTACAGAAAGGAGATTGAGGGCTCAAAAACCTGCATCAAATTCCCGTAGAGGACAAAATCTATTTGAAAAAAGCTTTTCCTGCATTTTTGACATGCATTCATTCATCCAGACTCTGAAAACATATTTTTAATTGATATTTATTCTTCATTTATAATTGCCAAAACATCTGCTGATATTGTGATGCTTATTGGAGAAAAAATTATACTTTATTCCAAAAGGTTTACTTGCGTCGCTTCATCGTTTTGTGAAATGTCTAGGAAATGGCTTCTAGCCTGGCCAGAAATCCCACGCGACTTCTTGACGCGCCGGCCAGAAGTCTCCTTCCCCTTTGATTCATCTAGAAGTTCCAAGAGAGTTCTAGCCGGTCTAGAAATTCCATGACAATTTTTTTTTTCATTTTCGGACCTCCCCCCAGTGGGACCGAGTGACCTCCTCCTGGCAGAACGGAGTGACTCCCTATTCTGTTTTAGGAAGGAGACTTCTGGACGGTCTTTTTTTCATTTTTTATTGATGACGTCATGCATGACGTCATTGATCAAAATTTCAAACGAGTATAAGTTCTGTAAGTGCCATCAAGACATAAAAATGAATATCTCATATAAAAAGTGAAATGTGAATGGTGTCATGCAGTGCTGCCAAATTTACATGAATTTGAGAGCCATTTATGTGAATAACTGATCGCCTTTCGTAAAGATAGAGGATATACTCATGCAGCACAAATGAAAAACACATGTATAAAAAGATTAGCTAATGAGTGAGATCAACCTCCTGCAAAGAAACAAAAGAAGAAACAAACTAAGATACAAGCAAAGAAGGCTGTAATGCAAATGAGTAAGTATAGAAGTATAAGCCTTGGTGGACATGCACATCAAGAAGCATTTGAACCTGAAAATGAATCCGACTTGCTACCGCAAATGCAACGGCAAGAAAATCGCATCAAACGACATTTGAAAGAAAGATTAGACAATGGAATAAAATGGTATATTGTCGTTTTTGATCGATTTTCGATAAGAAAATAACAAAAATGAAGAGGGAGTATTGGTAGAACGCGTGAATAACCCTCCTCTGAGCATTTAGACTTTTAGAGCATACTATGAAATAGATATTGATAACGATTTGCCAAATGCATTCAAGGATTTGTTCAACAAGTTTGGTGAGCATGAAAGTCAAGGATATGGATGGCTGTTTCATAAGATTCTCCAGACTAAAGAAAGTTCATACAGCTACATTAGAACCATTTCAAGCTTCCAGCTACATTGAGTTGCCAAAGAAGATAAAGAATACCAAGGGTGTTATCAACATCAAGAACAGAGACAACAGGTGCTTCCTGTGGTCTATATTGCTTCATCTACATCCAATGCATGATAATGTAAATGAGCAATACAAGTATCAACCAGTTGAACATGGGCTGAATGTGGAAGATATAACATTTCCAACGCTAATTGCCATCCATGTTTTTTGTTGGGAAAATTAAGTTGTAGTACCCAACATAAGAGCCTGAGTCAACATAAGAGTGACACTGACTTACTGCTCATCAGTCACAATGAGAAGAGACATTATTGTCTGATTAAGAACTTTAGTCGACTCCTGAAGTAGCGTACAAAACATCATGGAAAAACGTTTTACTGCTTCAATTGTTTGCATGGCGACAAGACCTTTTAGACAAACATCTTTAAGTTTGTGGGAAGCATGGAGTATAGCCATTGTCATTTCCAGAGGATACAATCATTTAAGGCGTTGCAAAACAACAGAAGACGTCATTTGTTATTTATGCTAACATTGAATGCGGTGGAGAGAAAGGTGACACAAAAGACAACCATCAACATTATAAGGCCAACAGTTTTGCCTATGTCGTCTTCAGCGAATATGGGAAGCGTGATCCTGTGCTTTACCGTGGACACAATACTGTCAACAAATTTCTGAAGTATATGTTGGATAAACGTAATCACATTTTAAATCAATTCAGCAACCGACAAATCATTGAAATGACTGCTGAGGATAAGAAACAGCTTGCTCAAGCTACTCATTGTACATTTGCCATGAGATGACGGTAGTTGATCGTGCACAAGATCAAGATCACATGAGTGGAAAATATATGGAACAGACTATAGTAAATCTAACCTGCAGTTTCGCTTAAGCATGGATCAGAAAGAAAAGTGGAATTCATTCGTCATTCATTCCCTGTTCCACAAGACAACGAGGACAGTCATCCTATATGGAAAGTATAGGAAAGTAATTCAAACATTTGAAAATGTCAGTCATTCCCAGTACTGTGGAAAAGTACATTGCGATTATCATGGACAATCTAAAATTCACCGACTTCTACCAATTCATGGGAGCGTCCTTGCAAAAAATTCGTAACCAACTGAAGGCAAAGGTATGCTTCGGAATATGACTGCTCATGTGCGTGAGAGTCAGCAACAAGAGTTACTTTTGAGAAAGGGAGTATACCTTTATGAATATGTTGATGAACTCTCCAAGTTTGCAGAAAGCAAGCTTCCACCACAAGAAGACTTTTACAGTCAACCGACTGCAGAAGGAATTAGTGATGAGGATTATGCTCATGTACAAAGAGTCTGGAATGTATTCCACTGCAGCAAATTTAGAGAGTATCATGAAAACAGATGTATTGCTGTTGGTAGATATGTTTGACGATTTTGGAAATATGTATCTCAGCGCGTATGAATCGGATCCTGCTCATTACTATACAGTACCAGGTGTGACATGGGATGCTATGCAAAAACATACCATGGTTCAATTGGAATTGATAGATGATATTGGCATGTATCAAATGGTGGAACAGGGTCTGCAAGGAGATATTTCAGTAATTAGACACAGGTATGCAAAAGCCAACAACCCATACATTAGAGACTATGATTGGGTGGAGTATGTTATAAAGTTTGCCAGAACGTTGATTTGCATAGGTAGAAGATCCAAAATCTCTGGACTACATGAAAGTGAGTGAAGATGCTGAGACAGGATATATATTAGAAGTAGATTTCGCATACCCGGATAAACTCCATGATCAGCATAGTAAGTATTCAGTAGCCGCTGAGAAGAAAACGGTCCGAACCATTGAATTGTCCGAATACAGTCAGAACCTGAGAAAGCAGTTGGGATTGAAATGTTAACCTACTGAGAAGTTGATTCCCAATCTCAGTGACAAAGAAAAGTATGTGGTACATTATTGAAATTTGCAAAAATACGTATCATTTGGATTAAAAGTGACAAAGGTACATCGAAGCATTATGTTCCAGCAGAGTAAATGGCTAGCTAAATACATCGATGCCATCACAGAGAAGAGAAAACTGGTAAAAACCCATTTGAAAAAGACTTTTTATGAATTTATGAACAATGCCATATTTAGCACAGCAAATGTGAGGAAACGAAACAATGTAGATTTGATTCACATCGAGAAAAGTTTCAAAAGGGTGGCAGGTTAGCCTACGTTTCGCAAATTCCATATTTTCAATGATAACTTGACAGCAGTAATCTGCCCAAAATCAGATCTAATGTTGAACAAGCCCATTTAAATTGGGTTTACTATTCAGGATCTCAGCAAAACCATCATGTATGATTATCACTACAGTTACATGAAGAAGAAGTATCCAGAGGCAAACCTGCTGTTCAGTGACACAGATAGTTTGTGCTATAACATACCAATCAGAGACATTCACAACGATATGCAACAGGATAGTCATCTTTTTGATGCAGGTGATTATTCAAAGGATCACTTCCTACATTCCACTGTGAACAAGAAAGTGTTGGGGAAAATGAAAGATGAAACTGCTGCAGTACCCATTGAGGAGTTTGTAGGGCTCGAGCGAAGATATACAGTTTACTGCATGCTGTTACATAATGCTGACAGAGGTGACTGACGCATGCTCAATACAAGTACAGTTCATTTAGGGGAGAGCAGTCATATCTCCTGGGAAACATCATTTGAAGCCAAAAACATCAAATTTTCTTGAGAAGGTTGGTCTATCACCATCTGATAACAAGCGCTATGTGTTGGATGATGGTTACACCACGTTAGCTTATGGACATTATAGAGCGCATAGTACAACTCATGAATGCATGAGTTAAACGCCCCTGCTCGCAGACATAGCAATCATAACACTGTTGAAGAGTGAACATGTCTGCAGTGAGTGAACAGCAACTGACATCTATGGCAATGCCTGCAGGAAAATCTAAGACAATGCCTACAACAAAGTCTGAGACAAAGCCACTGCAACAGCTAAAACAACATTCGCAAAAGTAAGAGATGAGGGCTCGCTTCCAGCTACCATGCAACCGGGTAAAGGCGAAAATGGAGCTTAAGGCAGAGCCAAAACCTTATGAAACCTAAAGCCAAACGAACACTTATGCCTAAAGCAGAGCGAGAACTTGAGCTTACTGTTGCTGCACTGCAAAGTCTACGAAGATAAGATGATTTACCGATTATGATACCCATCAATGGAGAAAATATATTAAACTGGTGAAATACCAACAGCAAGTGATGGTTAACATTGGTGAATATATCACAGATCATACTTCTGGGAGGTTCTATCCAACCAAGAAGGAAATTTTGTTGTCATTAAAAGAATGGCAAATACTGAAGAAGCAACTGACGTCAGTGGATCACATGCTTCAGCAGATTGATGCGTATAAATGCTGCGACATTCAACAAAAAGTAATCAGCTGTCATCACTAACTGACGGTCTGTTATTGTGGAACCTTCATTATCTTATCTCTTCTGAAGATCGAGTCATGGTGAAGGATTATTTTGAATCTTTACCAATGCCAGGATTTCAATTACAAGTGTCAGAAGATCTTAGTGTGAACGTCACTGAACAGTACGACGAGCTTACCGATGCGCTATGATCACGCGCAGCGCACGCTCATCACGTCAAGTGTATGATTCTTGGCAAGAACTTGAAGCTTAGTTTTGAACCAAATGATACGTGGTTCAAAACGCATTGACTTTACAACTAATATGTGGACTATGATAAAGACGATGAAAGGCTTAAATGAATTGGCTCTGGCAAACCACATCAATGTGAAAGTGATTGGGTTGGACCAATTTTATGTCCATTTTCATAGCATTTTACAAACGGGGTGATAACATTTATGATACTTATATCAATTTGATTTGTTGTGAGTGAGGTAATATGTTACATGTAATAGTATAACATGTATTTGAAATATTTGTTGTTCTCAATTATGAATTGTAAATGTGTTAAACTGTTGTTCTCAATAGCTAAAATTATTGGTGATATATTACGTGAAATAAATATACAACACATGTGATTTTTTTCAATTTTTTATTTTTTGTCAAACAATATTTCACTGAAATACAAAAGAATGTATGATATAGGATATACATTGTTTACGGGTGAGTTAAAATCTCACCAGGGACCGCCATGTGAATGAAAAGGGATTTATGGGTTAATTAACACTACGCCAGTGATTCCAGTGACAGCAGTGATGCATTAGAATGACATGATACCAGTATGACATTAGCATGGCATAAGTGTAGCAGCATTCATTTAGAAATATTTAATATGATAAATTTATCAGTAAAACTTAACTACAAATGTAAAAAAAAACTTAGCTATAAATTTAAAAATTAAACAAGTTTAATAGAACAATTGTTTATAACGTCTATATACAAAGTATTGGAAATGAACTGCTGCAATGGTGTTGAATTATACACATACTCATTATATAAAAACTTTTTAAGCGATTATATATAGGTGCAAGTCCATAAGAGTCACAATATTCCAAAACTATGTCAAAGTACACAGCAACCCAATGTTCACCAGGCTGGTCATGGTTGTCTGTGTTGATGACATAGGCTGCTTGCTGTAATGCTAGCAACTGGTCCATAGGAAACACTCCGTGGAATAAGTCTTTTGTCATGACATAACGCGTCAATATGGCATCTATCTGCTTCGTGTTCATGAGTGATAATCAAACTGAATACTGTGAGTCACGTTTAGTTCAATGTCGAATTCAGCATATACTATGACATTGATTGTATTTTGCAAGGCATTGGCAAAATTCATCTCTAGCTGCAGGTTTCATGCTTGGTGTTAGATCCATCAAGCTTCCCACCACGAAATATCCTTTCACGAAGTGTTTCTCATTAATCGCCCCATCGCCTCGTTTTTGCTCTCCAGAGACTCTATGCTAAATGTTCTTGAACTGAGTATCGTTTGTATACAGAGGTCATGTGTGTATTTTCTATAATCTTCAACATTTTATGCGTATTTTGCATATATCGATAGTTATATTTTAAGTGTATCAAATTTATTAGCAAAATATATCAAATTTAGTATCGTTTTATTCATCAGAGTATGCTGCTTCAATGCACACTTGAAATTTTTTTATCGTTTACTCACTCAGTGGGGGTGGCGAGCTTTACTCGTCTTAACCTTTGTCACCCGGTAAACCAAGTGAATATAAGCTGAGTTTTTTGTGTAAAAATCAGTACAACTTGAATCATAACGAATTATGCTCTGCGACAAAATAAGCAATGGATTTGAATTTGATTGTGACTTTCACAGCGGATAACAACAATATCGGGACATTGTTAAGTTATTGTTACAATAACAAAAATTCAAGTGGAAACTGTAGTTTCCATAGCGTACTAAGCCATAGTAAGCAGTGTTTCAAATATTGTAAGTTAAATGTGAAGTATTACAAGGAGTGCGCATAGTTCATTGTGTGTATTTACTATGTTCACATGGATAGAAAATTTTCCGACAGTGTTACATATCGGTCATCTAAGTGAATATTGTTATTTAATACAAACTAGCGGTGAGCCCTGTTCAAGCTTGTAGCCTAGAAGACCGCAATACCTGGTATGTTTCCGTTCATTTCTGATTGCATCATGCTGCTAGTACGCGTAGAAGTTAAACTATGACATATCGGTAGGCGTGTTATGTTGATTTCAGTCAGAAAACCTAATGTTAAGTAATCTTTTTGAGTTGAATATCGCTACCTCAATACGGATTCACAGTAATATGCGTGTCTACGTTAAAGTTAGAATTTTTGTGTGCTGTCAATCGCTGCTCATTCTCTGTTCTGATGCAGAGAATCAGTGTCAGATGTTTTGCACTTGCACTTGAACTGTGCTACTCAATTGCTAGTCTTTTGTATTCGAAGTTAATCGATTAGAACCGAACAAATTCGTCTGGCTTCGATCATTGCTTCAATTAAATGTTTCTGGGCTTAAACTCTACTTGACCTTTTCTCGAATAAGTTCCGAGCGTTTAACATACATAAGTTCACGGTAAACCTAGCACTTGGTAAATGCTTAATAGTCATCACCATGATAATGCGGTTTTAAAATAAAGCATAACCTCTGAACGAATCTTCCCGTTTTATGATGGAGCTTTTCTCACCATTCAATTTATCAAAAGACCCGTAAAGAGTTTCAAAGGCGTCAAGATATTTTCCCTTGTTAATGTTAAGCTTGAGAGGTCTGGATAGGAAGTCTATTATTCTTTAAATCTAATGTTCTTCCATATTAACAGGGACATAAAATTCTATTGGAGCACCACCTCTAATGGCAGTGAGTGGTTGATAGTGTATATTATAACTATTTTCTACAGCAGTTTGCGTTGGTTGTATGTGAAACCATTCCGATGGAGAAAGAATACATTCACAAGAATGATCATGCATGATTGACATTTTTATATTTCCGAAATATATCTTTTGATGTTGCTCCTTTCACTTTCTTTCGCCTTCTAACAACTCTCGTTGGTGTACTTCATTTATCAACAGCACCACTTGAGCTCCACGATCAGTCACGTCTTTAACCACATTTTTTTCAGCCTGAGTGGAATAGCTTTACGAAGCAATGCTCCTACGAACGAACCAATACTATCTCCATATTGTATACGTGCACCTTTAGATCCTGGCAAAATCCCCACCCACTTGATGAAAAAAATGGTTGTTGTATGCAGATGGATCGTATCTGCGTGCTTTCATGATGTATTCATGATTAATTTTGTTGAAAATTAATTTCAGGGATCACTTTTCCAGGTGAAAATGAAACATTATGACCTGTGTCATCCTTATTATTCATTTCTATCATGCCACATTTTGATGTGTTAACAGATACGTAATAGGGTCCTTCATAAGTTTACATAATAATATCACCATCGTTACCTTCAATGGGAACAAAACGTAGTAAAGGAACATAATAATCTCCAACTACTTGTGGCTCGCAAATACTGCAGTACACATAAAATGTATAAAATCCATATTTCCCATCTGCTTGCTGTTCAGCAGGACCACGTTGTTTATAATATTTGTCTGGTATGAATCCTAAAATCCCAGCTAATCCAGTAGAAAAAACAACATATAATCATTTCTCAACATAAGAAAACTCTTTGTCCAATTTTATCATACTTTTACCGAATAGA
The DNA here is from genome assembly GCA_949752745.1 of Protula sp. h YS-2021. Classification (NCBI taxonomy): domain Eukaryota; kingdom Metazoa; phylum Annelida; class Polychaeta; order Sabellida; family Serpulidae; genus Protula; species Protula sp. h YS-2021. The sequence goes on along the minus strand of OX457031.1, from coordinate 16,430,245 downwards.
GTTGTAGTAATAGCTCTTTTTAATTCTTCATTCATTCATATGGAATAGGAACTTAATAAAACTTATCATCTAATGAAGACCGATCATGAATGGTATAGTCTTTTCTTTGTCTCACTGTCGTTTAAGAATTAATTTTTGATATCAAAAATTGATTTCTTGATATTAAGAATTAATATTTGATCTCAAAAATCCATATTTTGATATCAAGAATTAATTTCTGCTATCTGTAATTGTATTTTTGATAGCTCTAAATGTATTCTTGATCTCAAAAATAATTTTTGATATCAGTCAATATTTAGAAATATCAAGAAATATTTATTGATATCAAAAACGATTTAATGACATCTAAAATTGATTTTTTTAGATCCAAAATTCAATTCTTGACAGCAAAAATGAAATATTTGAGAGCAAAATATCAATTTTGAGCTCAATAATTTATTTTTCTTTTATTGATATCAAGATTTTATTTCAGATATCATTATTTCACAATGAGACTTTTTAAATTTGTATTTTGAAATCTGCAAATGATTTTTTGATCTCAAAAATTTATTTTTGATATCAAAATATCAGTCTGTTTTTAAATAAAAAATTCAGAAGTACACATCTGTAAATTAATAATGACTGTTCCATGTATACAGATCTTTCTTTATATTTTCTACTGTACCAAAAGAAGCAATTCTTGAGATCAAAAAGTGTGTTGTTATTATTGATCTCAATAATTCAAGTTTTCATCTCCAAAGTTTAATTGACGATTCGTTAAATTTTATGTAAATGTGTGTCTCTCTTAAGATGTTTTAAGCTTGTAAATTTGATTTTTATATCTCACAAGTAAATTTTTGCAATCTAAAATTCAATTATCGATAGCAAAATATATATTATTGAGATCTACATTGATTTCTTGATATCTTTAATTACATTTTGATATCAAAAATAAGCATTAAATGTTAAAACAGCATCCCATACAATAATGAGTAAGTTGCTCTGTTTTGGATTAAAACGCTTTTCAATATAACCTGGAATGCCTTAATGAAATGCCACTATTAAATTGGTTTGGCCAGCCTAACCACTTGACGAAGAATACTTTCACACCTCGTCTTTTTCGTATCTTCAAAACTTTTTTCAATTTTGTGTACGGATTGAACGTCTTTTCTTTTGTAACAGCTTGTAATTCTTCTTCATAGAAATGACCATCCATATTTTTGTCTAAAAGGTCTTTGACACGATACAAGCGTATTCCCTGCTTGTCACAACGATGTGTGACAAAGAACACTTTTTGTGTTTCAGTTTCAATGTATCCATAAACATGTGTTTCCACACTTTAAATTCAATTTTCTTGGTAATGTCTACCGGTGATAATGCATTTGGTAAGGATCCATGAGGTCTGTGACTATAATTGTAGACAGAGTCTTGTAAAATATATTTTTACCGATACAACATAGCTATATATCAGTCCTTAGAGAGTGCGTATGACTCTTTCAGCAAAGTTGGCTTTTGTATCATTCTTGGTAGTACATGCGTGAGTAGTTGAGAAACGAGAGTTCTGGACCAAAAATTGGCGCCAAAATGACGTCACAGGGTGGTCCAGAACTCTCATGAGAGTTCTGGACCAGATGGTAATTGAAATAGCGCGCGCCTGTATGAATGACGTCATAATGAGGTCATCATGACATCATTAGTCACGTGACATGTCAATCATGTGTCACGTGTCATATGTCACATGACCTGTCAATCATGTATATGAGGAAAATTTTCCCGATCAATAACCTTCTGACCTGAATGGCTCAGTTGGTAGAGCGCAGGGCCCTTAATGCTGAAGCATGATCTGAAGGTCGGTGGTTCGAGCCCGCCCTCCGGCACTACTTTCACTTTCTGTCAATCATATCATTTAGGTTGTCAAAGTGAGTCTTTAGTCACGTGACCTGTCAATCATATGTCACGTGACCTATAAATCATGTTTCATGTGGCTCTAATTGTATATGAGGACTATTTTCCCAATCATTAACCTTCTGGCCGGAATGGCTCAGTCGGTAGAGCATAGGACCCGTAAGCGGACCCATGATCTGAAGGTCAATGGATCGAACCCGCCCTCGGGCACCACTTTCATATCATGGGGACCCCCCCCCCCTGGTGAAGAATCATATACCATGGGGACCCCCCCCCCTGGTGAAGAGTCATATACCATGGGGACCCCCCCCCGGTCAAGAATCATATAGCATAGGGACCCCCCCCCCGGTGAAGAAGTATATCATATCATGGGACCCCCCCCCCCCCTAGGATGTGATTCAACACTCCTATAAGAGCACATTGTCTGTGCACATATACATCATTCAAGCTCTGACTGCCGTTGGATACACAGGGGAAAAAAGTGAAAACAGTTGCTCTTACCTATTGTGTTGTGCTGTGCTGTTCAAGAACAAGTGAAGGATTGACTGGAATACACATAGGAGACGAAGTGAAACATTGACTATTCTTTGGAAAAAGGAAGTGAAACATTAGCTATTCATTGGAAAAGAGAAGTGAAAGATTTGGTTATTCTTTGGAAAAGGGAAGTGCAAGATTGGAAGACAAATTAACCAATGACTTGTGGTAAGTCATCTTTTTTTTTTTTTTTTTTTTTTTTTTTTTTTTTTTTTTGAGTTGAAGTGAATTCAAAACTTTGTAAAATGTTTTTTTTTTTTTTTTTTTTTTTTTTTTTTTTGGTAACATTATGTTACATTATGTAACACAATGTGACACAATGTTACACTATGTTACATCATGTGACACTTTGTTACATCACGTGACTATGTAACATCAAATAGCTATATGACTATTGACTATATGAACATAATTAGTCAAACGTATGTATGTCATTATCAGATCGTTCAACAGAGAAGTCGTAATGGCTCACTGGTTAGAGCGAACGACTAGCAACCTAAGAGCCCCGGGTTCGGTTCCCGGCCGGGACAAAAAAAATTTTTTTTTGGTTATTTTTAGTTTTTGCTCATTTTTATGACTCTGTGACATTATGTGACAACATGTGACTGTGACATCATGTGACTCTGTGACATTATGTGACTGTGTAACTTTTTTTTTTTTATTTTTTTTATTTTTTTTTTTATTATTATTATTATTATGATAATATTTAATTAGTCATATTTCAATGGTTTCCCCATTGCAATAACTACACATAGCATAAGTACATGTGTACAGAGTGTGGGGGAAAACCGACTGAGAAATTTCAGAGTGCACTCGTACAGAGTGTGGTGGAAAACCGATCGATAATTTCAGAGTGCACTCGTACAGAGTGTGGTGGAAAACCGATCAATAATTTCAGAGTGCACTCGTACAGAGTGTGAGGGAAAACCGATCGATAATTTCAGAGTGCACTCGTACAGAGTGTGAGGGAAAACCGATCGATAATTTCAGAGTGCGCTCGAGTGTGGGAACAATCAATAAATTTGAGAAGGAATGGGATTTTCCGTACGTTAAGTCCAATGTTATGTTTTAAGTTATAGTAGTTGGAAAATGACACTTCTAAAGCACATTTAACAAATGTAGTTTTTAACACCATATAATATATAAAATAAGTTTGAACATTTTAGCATGCTACTTATTTGAATGTTCTAAAGTTATAGTAGTGGGAAAATGGTGGTTCTAGACCAACTTTAACAAATTTAGTTTTTAACACCATATGATATATAAAATAAGTTTGAACATTTTAGCACGCTACTTATTTGAATATTCTAAAGTCATAGTAGTTGAAAAATGGTGGTTCTAGACCAATTTTAACAAATTTTGTTTTTTGACAAAATATGATGTATAAAATAAGTTTAAACATTATACAATGGTGTAGTAGAGTAAAAATGAGGGTTCTAGACCAACTTTAACAAATTTTGTTTTTTGACAAAATATGATGTATAAAATAAGTTTGAACATTTTACCATGGTGTAGTAGGGTAAAAATCAGGGTTCTAATCCAAAATTTAATTTTTTTTGAAAACATATTATGCTTTTCTTTTCTTAATGCTTTCAGGTATCGTCAGAACACATCGCTCTCCGCTTTCAACTGATTATTAACAATGTCAACATTACTTCTTCACCGATGTGTAGAGACCATGGATGACGTCTTCAAAGTGAACTATGTTGACTATGTGTTTTCAAAGCTTCCTGCTTTTGAATCTAATTGGATTTTACAAGTGAAGAATTTGCATAAGCATTGGGAAGCTGTTGGAAAGATAATTCCAAGAGATGAATTCATCCGCTCATTTCTACAGGAATGTGAAGAACTACTTTTACCATCAACTTACGACATTGATTCAGCATTTATCCGCGCGAATACAACTTGGGCAGCTGAACTCATGCTAGTTGTAGCTGCTAGAATTATTTTACATTATGATGATGGCGTTCCATTGACGACGAATGCATCAGAACTTGTTCGATTCAACAATGAACGAGTTGAAGTGAATTCAAAGCTTTGTAAAATGTTTGAAGAACTATAAAAAAGCTGACTCTGCAATTTCTAATGGCATAAAAGGAGAAGGGTGAAGTGAAGTCATCATTCAACGCGCAGCCATGGAGAAGACAAGCAGCTTTAAAATTAGTGCAAACTTAACCATTACTGTGGAGCATGGAGAATTTGGGCTATTTCTTCGAATCAAACGTGGAGAGAGATGGCTTGCTTTATCACCATCTTTGTGGAAGATTGTGTGTCAGAACTTGACAAGATTACGCAACATTGGCTTCAAACTGTACTTAACGCAAACGAAGTGGCTTGAAGTCATTTCATACTTGGATATGCGCTATGTGAGTTTTGTGCAAACATCACTGTTTGAAGGGAAAGAATATACGCGTTACATCAACATGAATGACGGTGAATGGGGGACATTGCTTCAGGAAATCCATAGCATAACCTCAACCTTACTGCCATGTACGGAATGTCATGGGAAGAAAACTCCTGTTAAGCTGCAAAAGGACAATCGAATGAAAGTGTCAAAGCTATCCAAGAAAAGACTGGCTGAAGTTCAATTGGAGAATATGGATGTGCAAAATCAACTTGGACTTACCTGTGAATATTGTGGTGCTTACGGATATGCTGAGGATTATGATTGTCACTGCCACAAGTACAATTGCAAGTTGTGTGAACCTGACAACTTCTGCAACAAGTGCGGCTCACTAACAGTATCTGCCGAGTAAGACTGAGAGTCATTTGCTTGCCAGTCGTCAAAGTGTGTAGACGTGTCATATGGATATGTGAAAGATGGATGTAGAAACGTTTTTCAAGGAGACGTATGTGGACTACATGATAAGTGAACTGGCGCGTTTTGGATCTATTCAACAACAACTGGAACACTTTGACATCTATTGGGAACTTGCTCATTCCACGCTGAACGTACCGAAATTACGTGAGGATTTCATCAAAGAGTGTGTGCTTTCAAACATTGACGGAGCTGAGGAGTTTGATGTGGAAGCAGCATATCACTTCGCTCGATTTGATCCAAGACTGTTTGATGAAGTGAGAGAGTGGTTAATCTACATTGCAGTATAATGACAGACATTACATTGAGACAATATATTGTGCAAAAGACATATTGTGAAGAAATGTTATTAGCTGTAAAAAAGTTTGCATGTTTAGTATGTCCTGCTTGTCAAAATGAAGAGTGTTCAGAACATACTTGTCATTCTGCATGTGTCTATACATATTGGAATGAAGCTAAATATTACATTCATTTAGATAAAGTGTTAGATAATGCAAATCAACGTTGTGAAAAATATGGTGTAGATGCTATCACATTTGATGAATTAAGTAGTTGGTTAATGTTCATTGAAGATCAATGGACTCCAATTATTCACACCATTGTATCAATACTTGATTTGTAAGATATGTTGATAAAATGCAAGATGTGTTGATAAAATAAAATGTAAGATATGTTAACAAGTGTTAATCATTTAGTGTTAACATGTCGACGTGGAAAGACTACCTAACCAATATTTATTTTAAACCTGGTCAACCCGGGGCATTTGCTGGTCCATACAAACTTTATCACATATTAAGAAAACATGATCAACCAGTCACTCATTCGCAAGTGAAGAAATGGTTACAGGATCAAGATGCCTTCAGTTTACTACAACCTGTAAAATACAGGTTTAAAAGGCAACGTGTCATTACGCGTGGAATTGATGACATGTGGGATATTGATTTAGCTGACATGGGAAACATAGCTCCATATAATGATGACACCCGTTTTTTGTTGGTTGTCATTGATGTGTTTTCCAAATATTTATGGGTGCAACCAATGCCTAATAAATCACATACGAGTGTCATAGAAGCCTTTCAAAAGATTTTTCATGAAACACAACGAAGACCACGAACTCTAAGGTCAGACAAAGGAACTGAATTTAAAAACAGATGGGTAAAAGCTTTTATGAAGAAGGAGGGAATACATGCCTATACGACAAAGAATGAAACCAAAGCCAACTTTGCTGAGAGAGTCATTCGTACTCTAAAGGGAATGATGTATCGATATTTCCTACATAATCAAACGTATCGATATATGGACATCCTTCCAGACTTAGTGTATAATTACAACCATAGACCACATGGCTCCCTCCCTAATAAGTATGCTCCTGCAGATATTCGTAAAGACAACGAATCGAAAGTGTGGAAGTATATGTATGTAGACAAATTGAAATTAAAACCAAAGAAGAAAAAACCCTACAAATTTAAAATTGGTGATCAGGTTCGCATTTCTCACATGAAATATGTATTTCAACGGGATTATCATATAAAGTGGACGCAAGAAGTGTTCATTATCACACATCGTTGTAAGAAGCAAGGAATACACTTGTATCGTGTGAAAGACTTTTTAGATGAAGATATTGATGGACATTTTTATGAAGAAGAACTGCAGAAAGTGACAAAAGATATTGAATCAGTCTACAGAATTGAAAAGGTCTTGAAAACACGAAGAAGACGAGGTGTTAAAGAATTATTTGTGAAGTGGTTAGGTTGGCCAAAGAAGTTTAACAGTTGGGTGAAAGAAACAGATATTCGAAAATGAAGCATCCATTCACGTGTTTGGTCTCTGGACCTACAGGCAGTGGTAAAACTTCTCTAGTTAGAGAAATTCTAGAACAAAAGTTAATTAAACCCTCTCCAAAAACCATTTTATGGCTCTATGCAGCAGATCAGCCTTTATACAAGGGAATGAAGGGTGTGGAATTTTACCAAGGCATTCCAGATGACATTGAAGAGCGTTTTAACCCGAAAAAGCCAAACTTACTCATCATTGATGACTTAATGACCAAATGTCATAGTGATGAGCGAATGACACGTCTATTTAGTGTTGGCAGCAGTCATCAAAATCTAAGCATTATTTTTATTGTGCATAATTTATTCCATCATGGTAGAGAAATGCGAAATATTAGTTTGAATACACATTACATCATTCTGTTTAAAAATCCTAGAGACAGTCAACAAATAAGTACATTAGCGCGACAAATGTATCCTGGAAAATCTCAGTTTCTCATAGAATCCTATCAAGATGCTACCAGCAAACCTCATGGCTATTTATTCATTGATTTGAAGCCGAAGACGAATGATCAACTACGTATTCGTACAGGCATTTTACCAAAAGATACACATTACGTCTATGTTGATAAGGTGGCGTATGAACAAGAACCAAGTCACTTAACCATTCGCAACCAAGATGTCTAAACGTATTCAAGCGAATCAACCTTTTCTTCACTTGCTCGCACGCAGCGGGCCTAAACGACGTAAATCCTTGCTACAACAAGCTACTAAGGAGGAATTAACTAGCTTGTTTGAAATTTGTTTGAATATATTGCGAGGGCATTTACCCTTAAGCTCAAAAAGGTATAAGGTATTCAAGCGTGAACGTCATACCCTACGTACACTAGCAGATAAGAAGATATCACTTCGAAGAAAAAAGAAGTTGGTTAATCAGAAAGGAGGATTCATTGGAGCTATTGCTAAATTTGCATTACCCTTGTTAGCTCAGTTGCTGTTAAAATGAAACATACTATGAAAATGGTCCTCATTCCTGAATATGAATATAAAATGTTGTTAGAAAAGAAGGGAAAAGATGGTGAAATCAAAACGAAAGTGAATAAACTTTTACGTGGGAAACGAACTCGTGAAAAGGCAATAGAAATGTCTCAAGTTCTTGGCCGTCATTTACGAACAATTCAGTCGCAACAACAGCGACAAAAGTCTGTTACATCATCCAAAGCAGAAAAATCAGAAAAGTCTCAACAGTTTCTAAGCCATTTTCAACCTATTTATCATGTAAAACTAACACAACTTCTAGCAGAACTTAAGAAATATGGTACGAGATGGACAGATAAAAATGAACTTGTTTTAAAAACGGGTACTGTCATTACAAATTCCAACATTATTGATTTGCTGAAAGAAGCATTGGTTGCTACAAGAAGAAAAGAACAACGAGAACCACCGCATGGTTGGAAGCAGTTTATTGAGGAAATTGTAGATGCTAATATTCCAAAAACTGTTTTTGGCAAAAAGACAACTCGTGAAGATATTACAAAAGAGCAACAACAACGTCAACAAAGATTGTTTCCAGAAGGATGGGAAACTTTTTAACATGGATTAAAGAGCTATGGTGCTGTTGTTGTAAAGAAAATGGAAATAAAAATACTATTCCTGTAAAAATTAGGTGTGTTAGTGCTTGTTGTCAGGGAGAAGTAGTAGATACCAATTTAGATCATGTAGATAGCAATTTAGACAATAATGTAGACAGCAATGTAGAAAGTGAGGATGAAGAGTGTCAAACATGAAGTAATGTATATACACATCTAGTCTATCTACATCACATAAACGATTTAGCTGTCATGGAGTCAACAAGTTTTTACATTACTTTACCCAGCAATGCTAGTATGAACTATTATCCCAACAACAAGACTTCGAATTATCAAATTCGTATGCCTCGAACCATCTATCTGAACGGAAAATATGAAGTGGCATTAGCTGAAATTCAATATCCACATACATTGACAACCATGAGACATGGAATGGACTATTCTATTCAGTATCGACAACAACCACTGAATGATATTGTTCTTGGCACAATCAATATTCCTTATGGTTACTACAGATCCATACAAGAAATATGTCATGCAGTCAATGAAGAAGCAACTAATTCTATGAAAGATGACCTTAAAGAAGGTATTCGGATAAAGTATGATAAAATTAGACGACGCGTTTTTCTATATCTAAAATACGGCTTTGAAGTGTCATTCTCCACTGGATTAGCTGAGATTTTAGGATTTATCCCAGATCAATGGTATACTGAAACGTGTACAGCTGAATATAAAGCTGATGTGAAACAGGGGTTTTATACACTTTATGTGTATTGTAGTATTTGTGAGCCACAAGTTGTTGGTGATTATTATGTTCCTTTGCTACGTTCTGTTGCAATACAAGGACATGATGGAGACATTATCATGAAAACTTATGGAGAACCTCATTATGTTCCTGTAAACACATCCAAATTTGACGTGATAGAAATGAATATTAAGGATGACACAGACCATAATGTTCCATTTCAAACTGGGAAGGTGATCTGTAAACTTCATTTTCGACCAAAAGCATTATGAAAGCATACACACACAATCCATCTATTTATCGCAACCATTTTCTTCGTCAAGTGGGTGGAGAATTACCAGGATTTAAAGGAGCGCGAATACAATATGGAGATGGTATTGGTTCAATACTGGGATCATTGGCTCGAAAAGCTATTCCACTGCTTAAGACAGGGGCTAAAATCGTTGCACCACATCTTAAAAGGGCTGCAAAAGATATCGCGAAAGATGTTACAGGTCGAGTAGCACAACGTATGTTTGGTGGTGGGTTACGAGGACAAAAGAGACCGAAACGAGCAAAACGTGTCAGAAGGCGAAAGGCAGCTAAACGGATAACATCAAAAAAACATAAGAAAGATATTTTTTAATCATGTCTTTAATTCATAATCATTCTTGTGAATGTAGCCTTTCTCCATTAGAATGGTTTCACATACCACCAACGCAAACTGCTGTAGAAAAAAGTTATAATGTAGACTATCAACCAATGACTACCATTAGAGAGGGTGCTCCAATAGAATTCTACATTCCTGCGAGTACCGAAGAATATCTAGATTTAAAGAACAGTAAACTCCATATTGTATGTCGCATTGTAAAGGCTGATGGTACACCGTGTGGTGTAGATGATAACGTGTCATGTATCAATGATTTGTTTAATGGGTTATGGTCCAATATTGAATTATATCTAAATGATCGATTGGTATCACATAGTAACAATACCCATGGTTATACCAGCATCATATCTCATCTCATTCATGACTCGGAAGAAAGTCTCCATTCTGAGCGCTCTATGCGTCTCATCTATAAAGATACTGCCGGGTCAATGAATACTCATGAGGTGAAAAGACCTAATCATGAAAGATATGTATCAGGTTTTCATGTAAATATTGAAGGTGGTGATATAGCTGAAACAGGAAATAATGGTTTACATAATCGCTATTTGTATACACGTCTAAGCCGTGAGTTTATGCTTACAGGTGGTTTAAGGGTAGATTTGTTTGAGCAGGATCGTTATCTTCCCAATGGTGTTAGTATGAAATTACGTTTACATAGACAAAAAGATGAATATGTATTAATGGCTGCAAATAATGGTTTTAAAGTAGAAGTGAGAGAAGCGTTTTTAACCATTCGCAAAGTGAGGGTTAGTCCAGGTATTCAATTGGGACATGCAGATGCATTGATGAAAAGTCCTGCTAAGTTTATTGTTAATAGAAAAGAATGTAAAGTTTTAGCTATTCCAACTGGATTTCAATCTTTTGTGAAAGATAGCATCTTTTTAGGCCAATTACCAAAACGTATTGTCATTGGAATGGTTCATAATGAATCCTTTGCTGGAACGGTATTGAGAAATCCATACAATTTTGAACATTTTAATCTTAACTTTATGCAGCTTTACTCTGATGGTGAACCAGTCCTATCCAAACCTCTCAAGCTTAATATAAATCAAGGCAAATATCTTGATGCTTTTGAAACTCTTTACAAATCTTTTGATAGATTGGATGGCGAGAAAAGTTCCATTATAAAACGGGAAGATTGGCCTAGAGGTTATTCTTTGTTTTCTTTTGACTTAACACCTGATTATGATGGTGCTGATCATTATGCCCTTATCAAACATGGGAATTTGAGACTAGAAATGAATTTTGCTGGTGCCTTGCAAAATACAGTCAATGTTATAGTGTATGCTGAATTTGATAACATTGTTGAAATAAGTGCAAATCGTAGCATTCAATTCGACTACCAGTCATGAACACGAAGCAGATAGAAGCCATCCTATCCCATGATGCCACGACAAAAGACTTGTTTCAAGGTGTGTTTGCCATGGACCAGTTACCATCTTTACAACGCGGTGCCTATGTCATCAACACAGACGATCATGATGAGCCAGGAGAGCATTGGGTGGCAGTATATTATGACGAAGACCCTGCAGAATATTTTGACTCTTATGGACTTTTACCTATAGACAGTCGTTTGAATAAGTTTTTAAAGTTTAATTTCATTTATAATTCAGTTCCATTACAAACACCAATATCCTCTACATGTGGATTTTATTGTATATATTATATAATTCAAAGAGCTCGAGGACATAGTCCTTTTGAAATCATTGATGTATTAAGAAGAAGTGATGGTGATTTTGTTGTAAAGGATTTTGTATATAGACAGTATAAACCATTATTTTATTGATGTTGTATTAGTTAAGTTGTATTAGTTAAGTTGTTGGTAATTGTGAATTGTATTATGAATATTGTAAATAAACAAGACAGTTTTATACAACATTCTTTTTTATTGTGTTATACATTATTTACATTTCAACAATTATTTTACATTGAATTTTTATTTTACAAATACATTCAATACATCAATAAACACATGCCATTCATACCAATCTAAATTAATATATGTATCATAGACATTACATTCACGTTTGTAAATGCTATGAAACTAGCATAACACTGTCCACTACCAAACTTTATTATTTTAACATCTTCATGTTCAGACAGTTTCAGTTCATATCCATGATCATTCATGTCAATGTTCATCACCATAACACACATGGGATGCGTCAGTTCAATGGACTTGGTGCCTCGCATGAGTTGCACTCCTTCCTCTTTGAATTCAAGCGTTAGGTTCTTTCCAATCCAATGCTTGTAACAGAGCGTGCCATTCCACTGTGTTGAGGGTGATGTAGTCGTAGCATTTTGTAAGCTCGTCATATTGGCGAAATCGTACAAACACGTCTAAATAGTTCTCAGTCACACGCACTTCTAAATCCTCTGAGAGTTTCAGGAGAAAGCCAGGTATCCTCAGCTTCTCTAGATGGTCTTTCAACACAGATTGTTCGTCAGTTGATAGAATGATATACTTTCCAAAATGTTTTAGCACGATGTCATCATATACGTTTCTCAGATATGAGAATCCATGCGTAATGGGTTCATATTCCGATAAAAAGTCTTCCATCTCGTTCAACAGTCAGATGAACTATGAGCTGTCTCCTTGTCTGCAAAGACGTTTTTATGCTCGCAAGATGGCGAAGAGTGGATGTTGTATCACTTCTAGGAATCGTAAGACTGCGCGCCAGTTCTTGATATCAAAGATGATCAAATCTGTATATGGTGTATCTGGCACAACTCCCTTATAATCCTCTGGATAATCCTGTAAAAGATTTCTACAGATTTCTACACGTATGTTAGAATCATATTCAGCCACCGTCACTTCCACTTTATTTTCAAGTCTACGTTTAAACCCATGTTCAAGTGGTATGTTTTTAAAGTCTTTCCACACTTCAGGTTTAAACCGATGATAACTTGTCTGAGAACCTAGTATCACTTCATTCCTATCATTTACAGTAAGGTAAGCACCACGGTTCAGCATGAGTGCATTCATGTTTTTACCTTGTTATGAGCCGTCTTCTTGTCTGCGAAGCCTTTTATCCACTTCTTTCACCTGCTTCTTCAGCATTTTCCATTCAGGTATTGTCAGCAAAATTCCCTTTTTCGTAGGACGGTTTTTTCCAGTCCCCTCATCTCTCAGGTACTTGCGAATGTTTACCACTCCTTCATTGCTTTGTTTCATAATCTTGATATACTTTCCATTTCCTAGAGAAAGCATTCCATCCCACGACTGTGGTGTTGGTGCTGTCTCCACTTTCAATTTCTTGATGGTAGTGGTAGGATTTTTCACTTTTAAGTCTTTAACTGCATCTGCAAGAGTATCCATATCAGTTGTAGATCTCTTACGACATTCACGTTCCATGTTAACACTTCAATGTTCACACCTCAAATAACTCTTCCGTTGGAGGACCTCCCCCCTTTTATAACATTGCTTTGTAATGTCCATGCGCTAAAGTGGAATAGCCATCACTCATCACATATCGCTTGTCGTCATATGGGGAGAGGGCTACTTTCCTCAACTTCTCCGAGAAAAGCTGGTGACTATGACTTCGGATAATGTGTCCTGTAGCCATCGTTTGAGTTTTCTTAAACAAACTGTCTCTATACTGCACATGTTTAATGCGTCTTTGACAAGCTCGAGTGATGCCTTTAGCTGTATGTTTTTCTTTCCCACCGCACAATAAACTGTACATTTTCGGTCTGAGTCCAACAAACTCTTCAATAGGGACGCCTGCCGTCTCATCCTTCATTTTCCCAAGCACTTTTTTGTTCACGTTGGAATGTAGGAAATGATCCGGCGGATAGTCACTTGTGTCGAACAGGTCAGCATCCTGCTGCATATCGTTGTAGATATCTTCCGTTTCTATGTCGTAACATAGACTGTCGGTGTCGCTGAACAACAACTTGGCATTGGGATACTTGACCATGATGTAGTTGTAATGAAAGTTGAACATAAGCACTTTGCTGAGGTCAAGAATGGTGAAGCCAACTTGAATGGGTTTATCCAGAAGCAAATCCACTTTGCGTAAATGTACCGCGGTCAAATCTTCGTTGAAAATTTTGAATTTGTGGAAAGAAGGTTTGGCCACAAGTTTCTTGAACCGCTTTTCCTTGTGAACAAGTTCAACATTGATTCGCTTTCTCACATTTTCCATGGTTTTGCCAAACACCGAGTTGTTCATCAGTTTGAAGAAGTCTTTCTCAAATGGGTTCTTGGCCAATTTTCTCTTTTCCGTGTTCAAGGTAATGTATTTTGCCAACCATTTGCTCTGTTCAAACATGATGGCGCGATGAACTTTAGTGACTTTCAACCCCAGTGAGACGTACTGTTGTAAATTCCTGTAATGAAGTACATATTTCTTCTTGTCAGACAAGTTAGGAATGAGCTTTTCACTGGATTTCTCTTTCATGTTTAGATCTTTCCGCAGCTTCTGACTGTACTCTGACAATTCTTCAACTTTGACACATTTCCGTTCTGGAGCCACTGGGTAGTGATTATGATGATCATGGATTGAATTTGGATATTCTAAATCCACTTCCAAAATGAATCCAATGTCGTCATCTTCATCCACATCCATGAAGTCGAGGGATTCTGGCTCGCTCACCCACATAAATCCTCTTTGTGGCATGCTTTGTGACATGGCCCAACCATACAAGTTGTTTGCGTCGAGGTACATCAGGTAGTTGTTTGGTATCTCAGAATTGTAATCTGCTATGTAGGGGTTATTCGCTTTCGCATACTTGTGTGTGATCACGGATATTCCTCCACGTATGCCTTGCTCAACCATTTGGTACATGTCGATGTCATTGATCAATTCTAACTTCACCTTTGTCGCTTTCAACATTGCATCCCACGACAGTCCTGGTGCTGTATAGTAGTGAGCAGGATCCAATTCATACGTGTTGAGGCATACTTGACGAAAATTTTCAAACACGTCAGCCAGCAGCAACACATCTGATTTCAGGTACAAGTCATGGTATTCACCAAATGTGGTACAGTTGAATGTATCCCACACCTTCTGCGCATGCACATAATCCTCATCGCTAATGTCCTCTTCGCTAAGCTGACTATGAAACTTGTCCTTTGATGGTAGCTGTGTTTCAGCAAACTTGGATGGCTCGTCCACGTAATCGTAGGGGTACACGCCCTTTCTCAGCAACAAATCTTGTTGGTCACTATCGTGAATGTGAGAGGTCATGTTGTAGAAGTTATCTTTCCCTTCTGCTGCAAGGTTGGATACCAACTTCTGTAGAGAGGTACTCATGAACTGAAAGCTGTCTGTAAATTTCAGATTGCTCATGGTGAATGCAATATATTTCTCAATGGTATTTGGAATGACTGTAATCGTTTCATCTTTGAATTTTCCAATTTCCTCCATGATCAAATGACTGTCATAGCCTCGCAAATTGTGGAAAAACACAGGAATGATAAAAGAATCTTTATCCCCTTGCTGATCCTTTCTAAGTCGGAATTGTAAGTTGCATTCATTGTGCGCTGCTCCGCGATATTTGCCATTGATATGGTCATGATCTCTCACACGATCTGCTCCTAGAGGTTCATGACAAATGTAGCAATCAACAGCGTTCTTAAAATTCTCTTTGTCTTCGCGAGTCATCACCATTTCCTTTGGTCGCTCTAAACCACGTACAATACGATCACGTTCATTCAACATATGGTCTAAAAAGACCTTTACAGCATTGTCTCCTCGATACACGACTGGTGCACGTGTGTTGTACTGACTCACAACTACATAGGCAAAGCTGTTTGGACGATGATGTTGATACTTGTCTCCTTCTTCATGCTTTTGCGTGAAACATTCAAAGTCTGCATAAATCACAAACGGTGCTCGCTGTTGTTTAGCTACATTCTTAAACTTAACGAATGGTTCCTTGGGAAATGATAAACGTTGCGCGCCATGCTTGCCACACACTTCACGATGCTCATCTAAAAGCTCTTGTCGCATAAACCCGTGAAGACAGTTGAAACAATAAAAAGCTGCACCATTATGCTTTGATCGATAAGACATAAGTCTGCTGAAATTCTTGATGAGGCAGTAATGCCTTTTCTTGTCATCGCTAATCAAAAGCAAGTTGATTTCTCTCACACTGGTGTTTCGACTCAGTTGTATCGGAACAACTACATCTTGCTCATATCCAAACACGTTGATGGACATATCATTCTCCTTTTCAAACTTTGGAATGTCCGTAATCGGTGTTGGAAATGTCATGCCCTCTGTCTTTAATTCCTTCTCAAATGGTGTGTAATGATTCACGCGATGTGAGTTGTTCTCATGAGGGTGAAGGTAAGCTAATACAGACCATAAGAAACACTTGTTGTCATCATTGTAAATGTTTAATACACCTTTTGTATTCTTCACTTTCTTCGGTAGTGGAATAAAACTACTCGCATCCAGTGGCGCTGACGTAGCTGTATGTACTTCAATATACAGTATGTTATCCAATACCCAGCCAGAGCCTTGTCGCTCATGTTCATCAAACTTAGTAAACAATTCTTTATAGGCGTCTGGCAAGTCCTGCTCAATATCTGCTGGGTTGTATGCTGTATATGTTGGACTGCTGATAAATGAATTATCCACTTGTTCTACCATAACACCTTCAGCATTCGCTGTCAGTTTCTTGAAACGTGCATGAACGACAATGTACCATTTCATTCCATAGTTTAAGGTCTCCAACAAATGTGCCTTGATACGGTTCTCTTGTTGTCGCATTTCAAGCAGTAAATCCGATCCATCCTCAGACTCAAATCGTCTTTCCTGCGCGTTTTCTCCCAGACTAACCCTTCTACCTCTCCCTACTTGTCCTGTTTTTTCTTTCTTTGAAACATGTTCTTCATGAGACGCATTTTCCATCTCAGCTGGTATGCATGCATGTGCCTCATAAGTATCCATAGATGGAAATATTTTAATGCATTCACAGCAGAGGAACGGATCAGGTCTGATAACACCATCTTGTACCGTCTTTCGTCTCTTGGCTTCAATCATCTCAACAAGCTCTTCATTAGCACGTTTCATCTTAGCTTGTTTGCATGTATGTGCTACGAACAATTCCAGAGATGGAAATGTCACATTACAATCATGACAGACGACTGATGTGTCTGAATTAGATGCCATTGTTGTTGTCACGTCAATTGCTTAAACTGATATGATGAAATGTAGGTCTCACTCATCCTATTTATACCGCCTAGGCATGTATTGCAGAGACATCTAGCGGAGAGCGATGTGTTCTGACGATACCTGAAAGCATTAAGAAAAGAAAAGCATAATATGTTTTCAAAAAAAAAATTAAATTTTGGATTAGAACCCTGATTTTTACCCTACTACACCATGGTAAAATGTTCAAACTTATTTTATACATCATATTTTGTCAAAAAACAAAATTTGTTAAAGTTGGTCTAGAACCCTCATTTTTACTCTACTACACCATTGTATAATGTTTAAACTTATTTTATACATCATATTTTGTCAAAAAACAAAATTTGTTAAAATTGGTCTAGAACCACCATTTTTCAACTACTATGACTTTAGAATATTCAAATAAGTAGCGTGCTAAAATGTTCAAACTTATTTTATATATCATATGGTGTTAAAAACTAAATTTGTTAAAGTTGGTCTAGAACCACCATTTTCCCACTACTATAACTTTAGAACATTCAAATAAGTAGCATGCTAAAATGTTCAAACTTATTTTATATATTATATGGTGTTAAAAACTACATTTGTTAAATGTGCTTTAGAAGTGTCATTTTCCAACTACTATAACTTAAAACATAACATTGGACTTAACGTACGGAAAATCCCATTCCTTCTCAAATTTATTGATTGTTCCCACACTCGAGCGCACTCTGAAATTATCGATCGGTTTTCCCTCACACTCTGTACGAGTGCACTCTGAAATTATCGATCGGTTTTCCCTCACACTCTGTACGAGTGCACTCTGAAATTATTGATCGGTTTTCCACCACACTCTGTACGAGTGCACTCTGAAATTATCGATCGGTTTTCCACCACACTCTGTACGAGTGCACTCTGAAATTTCTCAGTCGGTTTTCCCCCACACTCTGTACACATGTACTTATGCTATGTGTAGTTATTGCAATGGGGAAACCATTGAAATATGACTAATTAAATATTATCATAATAATAATAATAATAAAAAAAAAAAAATAAAAAAAAAAAAAAAAAAAAAGTTACACAGTCACATAATGTCACAGAGTCACATGATGTCACAGTCACATGTTGTCACATAATGTCACAGAGTCATAAAAATGAGCAAAAACTAAAAATAACCAAAAAAAAATTTTTTTTGTCCCGGCCGGGAACCGAACCCGGGGCTCTTAGGTTGCTAGTCGTTCGCTCTAACCAGTGAGCCATTACGACTTCTCTGTTGAACGATCTGATAATGACATACATACGTTTGACTAATTATGTTCATATAGCAATTCAATAGTCATATAGCTATTTGATGTTACATAGTCACGTGATGTAACAAAGTGTCACATGATGTAACATAGTGTAACATTGTGTCACATTGTGTTACATAATGTAACATAATGTTACCAAAAAAAAAAAAAAAAAAAAAAAAAAAAAAAAAACATTTTACAAAGTTTTGAATTCACTTCAACTCAAAAAAAAAAAAAAAAAAAAAAAAAAAAAAAAAAGATGACTTACCACAAGTCATTGGTTAATTTGTCTTCCAATCTTGCACTTCCCTTTTCCAAAGAATAACCAAATCTTTCACTTCTCTTTTCCAATGAATAGCTAATGTTTCACTTCCTTTTTCCAAAGAATAGTCAATGTTTCACTTCGTCTCCTATGTGTATTCCAGTCAATCCTTCACTTGTTCTTGAACAGCACAGCACAACACAATAGGTAAGAGCAACTGTTTTCACTTTTTTCCCCTGTGTATCCAACGGCAGTCAGAGCTTGAATGATGTATATGTGCACAGACAATGTGCTCTTATAGGAGTGTTGAATCACATCCTAGGGGGGGGGGGGGTCCCATGATATGATATACTTCTTCACCGGGGGGGGGGGGTCCCTATGCTATATGATTCTTGACCGGGGGGGGGGGGGGTCCCCATGGTATATGACTCTTCACCAGGGGGGGGGGGTCCCCATGGTATATGATTCTTCACCAGGGGGGGGGGGGGGTCCCCATGATATGAAAGTGGTGCCCGAGGGCGGGTTCGATCCATTGACCTTCAGATCATGGGTCCGCTTACGGGTCCTATGCTCTACCGACTGAGCCATTCCGGCCAGAAGGTTAATGATTGGGAAAATAGTCCTCATATACAATTAGAGCCACATGAAACATGATTTATAGGTCACGTGACATATGATTGACAGGTCACGTGACTAAAGACTCACTTTGACAACCTAAATGATATGATTGACAGAAAGTGAAAGTAGTGCCGGAGGGCGGGCTCGAACCACCGACCTTCAGATCATGCTTCAGCATTAAGGGCCCTGCGCTCTACCAACTGAGCCATTCAGGTCAGAAGGTTATTGATCGGGAAAATTTTCCTCATATACATGATTGACAGGTCATGTGACATATGACACGTGACACATGATTGACATGTCACGTGACTAATGATGTCATGATGACCTCATTATGACGTCATTCATACAGGCGCGCGCTATTTCAATTACCATCTGGTCCAGAACTCTCATGAGAGTTCTGGACCACCCTGTGACGTCATTTTGGCGCCAATTTTTGGTCCAGAACTCTCGTTTCTCAACTACTTGCGTGGATGCCTTGTTTCTTTAGAAATTGCTTTATCCGTCTGTTCTTAAATTCTGTTCCATTATCTGACCTCAATGTCGTAGGTCTTCTAGTTGTTCCTTGAAAAAATGTTTTAGAAGACTTGAATGATGCTAGTATGAGTTTTGTTTGGGAGAGGTTGTACCAACAAGTATTTGGAAAAGACATCTATGACGATTAGTAGAAAGCTATTGCCTTCATTATGTGCTGCAATATTGGCTACATCTGCCAAGTCCGCATCCCACATATCACCAATGCCACGGGTAATGCTGCGTTGTCTTTTAAATTTGTATTTCAATGGTTTAAGTAAAACTAAAGGCATCTTGATCTTGCAACCAATTTTTCACTTTGGAATATATCACAGGATGTTTGTTTTGTTTCAGTATTTTGTGCAATTTATTAGGTCCTGCAAATATGAATAACTTGACTAACATTTTAATAATTCAGAGAAAACAGGTAAAAGATTATGTTTTGTGCATTGCAATTCATACATATAAACTTTAATATTCTTCAAGTTTAATTCGTTCTTAAGTTCTTTTAATGTATGCTTTAATGTACCCTCTGATTAAACATACATAGCTGCTTTTCAACAGCTTTCTCATTGCATTCTTTCCAGGATATGATGGATATGATAATTGTTTGACGCCACCTCCCCACCATTTGTCATAAGTTCCTTCAACTAAGGTCTTATCTCTACATTCTTTAACTTTCTACGAAATAACACACATTCATTTAATTTTACATATAAAACGTCACGCATTTAGCTTCCCTTCGCTGTGTGCCATGAGGGACATGACTTTATTATTTTAGCTATGCTTTTCGCTACATTTCTACATGAAACGATAGTTAAAAGAATATCTCGACGGTTATGAAAAACTGCTTTCTCATAGTGATATAAAGCTTCACTCGAGTTGAATGTATAGATTGTTTTCTGTTGGAGACATGTTTGAAGGAACATCCTTAAACCTTAAACTAAATAATAAAATATTCTCCAGGTTGTCTTGTCACATTTCTTGTAGCAAGTCAGATCCATTTTTAGGTTCAAAAATTATTTGTTGTGCATGCCCATCAAGACTTATTCTTCTGCGTCTGTATATACCGACTTGTACTGCATGAGACTTGCTTCACTTTTTTCCTGCATTATAATGAAGGCATCACTTCAGTTTTTCAAAGCATGTTCATACATGGCTTGTTTTCAAATTTCTGTCACCTTTTCTATTATTTTCTTCCATTGTTGACTTTGAAACAAATTGGATAGAAAGAAAACCATTGTCGCCATGCCATCAACATTTAAAGGACTAAGTTTTTAAACAATGTCAAAAGAGTTTTGTATCTTACCTTTGAAACAAAACTGTAAACTTGATATATTTTCACTTTCTTCTTCTTTACATAACATTCTCATGTAAGTTATCGTGTAATCGTACATCCAATGTCCTACATCGAGTGTCATGAAGTTGTAGCCTTTAGCACGCTTATAATACTGTTAAGACTGCATACAACGTTCACTATCAAATTCAATAACTTTTATACTAAAGTCTTCTGACACTTGTAGCTGATATCCTGCTGAAAACTATGGTGGTTGAGATCGGTTCAGTAGTTTTGAAGTTATGCGCTGTTGAAGATATCCTGTCTGTCTTATATACCAATGAAAATTACTCAGAATCCTCTGAAAAAATATGCCAAAATCTGAAATTCGGTTAATTGACCATATGTATTCAGATGAATGAGTGGTCTGGAAATCAGAAAAACATTTTGCCTGTGACTTCTCTAAGAGCTGTGAGTCCAGTCTCATTCTCTACATACAGCTTACAGCGACGGAGGTGACAATAAACACGTTTCTTTTGCAAGAAAGATAGCTACTGAAAAACAAACATCAGTCCTTTTTTCAGGACTAACAACTCGTGTGAAAGAAGTGCAAAATATTGACTGCTGATGTATGGATTATAAAAAATGTATAGTCGAGAAGCACAAAACAGAATATCTTTTACGGCTGAGATCTAGGAAGCTCGATGCATTCGATGCTCAACGCAATGCCATAAGTCAATTATAATGCACATTTTTTTAAACAGCAAAGCTCAGCGCTGACTTGCATTTCAATGTACTCGATGATTTAACGCAGGACCACAAGTGAATAAATGTGAATCATTTCCACTATTTACAATTATTTACGCTGTGGGGGGAGGGGGGGGGGGTGAGGAGGGGGTCTAAAGGTAAAAAATTAAAAATGCTCAGAATGGTCTGAAACGAAAAAAATATGATAAATAGAAATTCCCGAATGTGGAGTATGGGGGTTTAAAGGTACAACAAAAAATGATCTAGAGTGGTCTAAAACGAAACTATAAACCAAAAAAAAATACTGGCTAGAAATCTCATGGGACGAATCAAAGGGGAAAAAGACTTCTGGCCGGTCCGTCCAGAAGTCACCTTAAGTCACCCAATAACTAAAGACCATATGGTGCAGAAATCGTAATGTGCAGTGGGAATAAATCGAACATCCGTTTGTGAGCCTATGGCACAAAGGGTGAGGGTCATATCATTGTCTGATGGGGCGTTAGCAACACTGCAACCAGGCTACAGTGGCAAATTGTCTACATACGTCCTGTGCAAAAAAAAAAAAAAAAAAAGCGATGCAAAAAATAAATAAATAAATAAAAAAAACCGTCTTCAGTCTCACTTTTCTGGAAGACATCCTGGTAATTATAATATATGTTTTTGTAATTGCCGGGGGAGGAGGAGGTTAGGAGGCGGGGGGGGGGGGGGCTTGTTGTAGGGCTTAGTTAGGATGAATTTGCGGTTCAGCAGATGACATATATCTCTTATTTTTTACACAGTAGTAATTTTCTATCCACACAGTTACCGAGGGCAAGCTTGGCAGAAAGCTAATGTCGACCGGACTGATCAATCCTGACTTGATATAGATTTCAAAGAAAGTTTATTATTATCGTAAAATAGATCGCTTTAATTGGGATAAATAAACTGGCAATCCCCTAACCCCCTCCCCCTCCGCCCATTTGCAGATAAATCTCCCGAGGCGTTTCCAACTGGCAACAAAATTTGTATAAATTTCTACACAATTAAAAAAAGCACAAAAAGAAATTGTATTTTTGTTGTTGTGATTGTGGTGTGTGTGTGTGTGTGTGTGTGTGTGTGTGTGTGTGTGCGTGTGTGTGTGTGTGTGTGTGTGTGTGTGTGTGTGTGTGTGTGTGTGTGTGTGTGGAGACTGGGGGGAGGGGGGCAATAGATATCCATGCACATCTCCTCACACCCCACCCCCCAGGAAGAAACTGTGAGACAGGGAACATAACCTTAACAACAGGCATACAGCACTACCCAGGTAAGGCTGTCGCCGCCTTTTCTCTCATGCCACCCCAAGTGGCGACGACCATCGGGTTGGCATCAGAGCCTCGGGGTGGCAGGAAAGCTCTTTGCATTTTTCAACGGATTTCTGCTGTTCAAAGTTTTTTCTTAACCAAAGATAGGAAGAAAATCACAAACATAGCTGAATGAAACATTCATAGACACATCGATAGGCAAAATGGGAGAGTGTTGGGCCAGGGTGACGTCAGAGTCTCCGGCTGGCACCAGAGCCCTGTGGGTTGACTAGCAGAGCTCTTTTCAAAATTTTCTTTTGACCTAAGT
Organism: Protula sp. h YS-2021; assembly: GCA_949752745.1. Classification (NCBI taxonomy): domain Eukaryota; kingdom Metazoa; phylum Annelida; class Polychaeta; order Sabellida; family Serpulidae; genus Protula; species Protula sp. h YS-2021. Next base: position 16,406,838 of record OX457031.1, on the reverse strand, counting down.
TAGGGAAGCAATCACATTCTTCGCTAAATGAAACAACCCCAACGCCATTAGCTTGCCAAAGCTGCCATTAGCTTGCCAAAGCTGCTGTGAATGAATTAGCAGAGCGTCTATTGGGTTTATACGCTCCTCGCTAAATTTATGGGGTTACTCCATACTCCGACCTTGTGGGCTTGTCGGGGCATTAGGTTGCACTACCCATTAAGGTAGAGGCGCCGATTTGAAGGAATAGCCAAGTGGCTCTAACCACTTTGGTAGGAGGGTTAGGAAGAGTGGATATTCCCCTGTGGCTCCACCCGCGTGGCTCTCCTCACGAATAGTGCCTATCCCCCTCTGTATTCAGGTGTGAATAGGAGAGAAAGTAGAACAGGAGCAAACAAGAAGGGGTTTGTTGCCTGATAGGGCAGCTTTCTGTTACAGGCATGGAAGAAACAGAAAGCTCAGTGGACAAGGCACCATGTACCCATCCATCGTTTTCTAGCTACCCCCAATGCGACAAGTGCAGATCTGCAGAAGGATTAGTACTATGAGAGGAGCAGAACACATGCACCAAAAGTGAGCAGCTCTCTCATACAGAGTGGAAGGCGATACAGACAGACTGTATGAAGAACCAGTGATGCAAAGGGCTGCCCGAGGAACGCAGAAAGCACTTTCTGAATCTAAGGATACGCCTCTGTCAGAATCTTCGCCGGCTTTAACGTCAAAGGATGCTCAGCTAACTGAGCACCTGCTAGGCAAAAAAGCTAAGCTGAATCGCTCCGTGTTTTCAGAGACAGTGGCGAAGTCAGACCCAGAGGACAGAGAGGCATTGGGAGTTGCCGGGCTCCTGTCGACATCCATCCACAAGGGGTACTGCGCCTAAGGGATTATCCGACTCCTAGGACAGCAGTATTGGAGGGACCAAGCGGCGGCACGTAGACGCTTAAATCGCACCCCACCTCCCCGACCCTACCTTCTCAGGATATCTCTCCCCCCCCTGCCTGAATTTTGCCGTAGGATATACAGTTCAGAGACGTAATTAAGGAAATTATACGACTGGAAGGGGTAGAAGCGGACAACCCCTACCCAGACAAAGAGGAACCTCCCAATAGGCTGAACGCTTTATTATTTCTGGCTCTGATCACTGGTGCCGGAATTGCCAATGCGACGGCTGCCAGACAGAGAGAATTTCAGCAAATGAATTGTCGAGGGCAAGATCACGGCAAGACTACACCCATCCAAGCAACTGGGAATCAGATCTACAAGGCATAGATCTGCGGACAATGTTATTCTACTCGCGCCGCTAGAGCAACCCGCAAAAAGAACAGTGTGAATGCTCAGCGTAAAACCAGACTCAAATATCCCCTTGTGGAAAAAGACGCTAAAACCTATAAAGGGATAGCCCGCACTGCTGGGCCTCGGTCAAAGGAAATAGGACGTTAAGACATTATAGTGTCTTGAGTCAAACAGATCCTTGCTCAAGACGTAGAGAGGGTCACCCTGGAAACAGAGCTATATGCCAGGACTCAGCGCTTATGACTCGTCCTAGACCCTTCTGTGAGAGAACCAGTTCCTCTAGGGATCGCGTCAAGAAACAGCGCAGAGGGGAAAGGTATGCACCTCAGTCGTGCCTACACTTCCCTTCAGCCAAGAGATAGAGGCAACAGGAGGACAGTGCAACCTGCCACCATGCCTCGCAGTAATACAGGTAGCAACGAACCACGACACCGCGTGGAGATAAAGAATTCATCTCCTGATGATGCCGTTCTTTTATTGCAAGACAACAGGGAGCTACTGAACTGCAAAGGCTATTTCTGCAGAGTCTGGGTAGAAACGGAGGCCACGTGTCGAGTAGTCAACTGGCTCCTACAGACCTATTCCCTCCCATTCAAGAGAGACAACAAGATCAGATGCATTACAGTGCCTCTCTGTTCCAAAGCTCCAAAACACATAGCCACCTCGTACAGCCAGGGCTCCGAGCTGGATCAGGCTCTGCAAGATATGGTGCGAGAGCTTTTAAACGAAAGGGGTATACAGGAAATGCCGGACTTCGAACAAGGCTTTTTCAGTCTGGTATTTCTGGTTCCCAAGAGAATGGAGGACTGGAGATTAGTCATAGACTTGCCAAAACTGAACTAATTTCTCCGTACGATCAGCTTTCAAATGGACACTGCCCAATTAATCTAGGAAATGATACAGGAGGGCGGTGTAAGGCAGTCAATAGATTTATCAGATGCGTATCACCTCATTCCAAATAAACCTAAAAAGCCGCAAATACCTGTGCTTTCAAATAAGCTATCGTTTTTTTTTTGAAACGCTTTTTTACGAGTAACAGTGTAGTGAGTTTTCCACCTTTACACCTTCGGTTACCTGCCCTTATCCAGCTTCACTTCAAGCCCGCTTAGACGGAGTGGGGGCGAGGGCACTAAGATAAAAATAGGAATGTAGGTAATTTGTTGCCACTCGAGTGTTTCCGGTATTGCCAATAAGGCAATTTTTGGCACTGTTTATTTACATTGTACGCCTATAGATGTAGTTCGATTCACAATTTATACGTCAATTGCGGCAAATGAGGGGGAATTTCATGTAAAGGTTGAGAACGCGAACTACCCTTTTATTGGCTGAAAATATTTTACGAAATAAAAAATAGCTTTGTTATTATTATTACGGTTTATTTGCGCTGAAAATAGACATAATGTAAAATTTAAAAAAAAATCGGATCTTCAGTGCCACCACCTGGTTCTCACTACCACTATCGAACCTCATTACGACCAGGGGGCCTCAATACCACCACCGAGTCCTCATACCACCACTGGGTGATAGGGCCACCATCGAGGCCTCAGGGTCACAGCATAGTTCTCATTTCCACCATCGGGTCCTCACTACCCCCACTGAATGCTCATTACCACCACCGAGTCCTCGGTACCACCAACCGGGCCTCAGGACCACCAACGGGTCATCAGTGCTACCACTTTTATCGAAAAGTATGATTTTTGTTATTGCTATAATGGCGTTTTCACTAATAAAATGATAAATTTAAAATGCAAAACGAAAAAATAAAAAAAATTGAAAAAAAATGTCCAGGGGCATTGTGATCAATCGCGACCAAGCGAAATCTAGTAAATCACGTATCAATAGGCTTGCATGATCGCCAGATAAGTGATTGTTATATTGTTAAGCAAGGCTGTATAAAAATCCTACAAATTTATAAAAGAATTCGGTGGAATTGGCCCATCGCCAAAAGGTAACTTTTCAAAAAGGGACTGCCCAGTGAACATTTATGCAAAATTTGAAGACAATTCTATCCGATTGTGGGGAAAAAACCTTTGAAAAATTGGCTACTAAGAAATTTAAAAATGTCCGTATTTCGCCAATTTCTGGTGGTCAAGATCGCAAGAGTAGAAGCATTTTCAAAATTAACCCCCATATTCGGCCAAAATTGTGGAAGAAGAATTTTGAAAATTGGCTACTAATAAATGATTTGCTAAAACAAATTAATAATTTATTTTGCAAATTAAAATTTGTTTTTCAAAGAAAGTTACAATATATGACACATTTTTACTTTTTTCACAAACTGATGAGACGAGGTAAGTCACCCTCCCTGTGTTAAGTATCACTTATGAATAACTATTGCAATATCAGCAGATGTTAGCAGTTATAAATAAAACATAAACAGCAATGCAGAAAATTCGGTTAACATTGGAAATTTAATGGGAAATCTAGAAGTGTATGTTGAAAATGTAGGAAAAGCCTTCACAAATGTATTTTGCCTTCTATGCCTAAAAAGTACTGCAAAACTTTGCAGTCTTTTGTAGCAGCACCACGCTACAAAGAAAGATGTTGAATGGGCATGCCGCAGCTCCGGTATACCAAATTCGAATCGATTGTGAACCGCACCACAGAGCCACCAACAGACAGGTATTGAATCGGAATGTTGCAGTTCCGCCATACAAAATCGAATCGATTTGGAACCATTCCGCACAGGGGTCTGCAGTAGTAAATCGGCATCCTGGTTGTGAACCTAATTGTATGCTTAATATTTTTCGTTTTGTTTCATTCTAGCATACGTTTATCTTTTTTCTGAATAAACAAATCTCAAATTTGCAATGCCTTCGTAAAAATATTAAAAAAATTTAAGAGTAGTACCGTAACATCCGCGCTCCATGGGGAAGAACCAAAGAATATAAAGCTTGAGCAGCGTATAAAGGGTGTCTTCAATTGAATAATTGTTTAAAGCCGGTTGACACGTTTTCTGTGTCAAAAACTTGAAATTACTAAATTGTTTGTATTTCATCTGCTTGTACCAATCTCAAGGCGTTTAAACCAAATGTTCTCCAGCGCGACATACATTTCTAACGGTTTCCGGTGATAAACTGTTACGTCATTACATTGGTTGAAAACACTGTAGTTTTTTTTTTTTTTGCATACAGGCGCTTTGACACGTACTGAATAACAATCGGCTCCGGTAGTGCTGCACTTTGAATGAAAATATTAAAGTAAAATTTAGCACAAATACAGTTTTTCTTTTCAGCCTCAAATATGCTCTAAATTACCGGCTTATATTAGGTACCAATTTTAAAAAGTTCTCCGTCAGTGCCAATGTGGCTAAATTTGGTGATAAATATTTGCGGCATATTTGCAGTATATTTTTTGGCCAGATTTGGTATGGGAAGCGTAGTCTTGCGGCAAATGATATAAAAACCTCTTTCCCTTAGAATACAAATACATGACATAATGTTAGTACCTGATGCCTTCTGAAGCGGGTCCTGTAGATATCCGTCATGGCCACGTGCGTCATCTTACTGATAGACAACAGACATGCTTCTGTCAGGTTCTCGCTCCTACCGCGGCACATCAGAAAAAGTGTGGAGAGTATCAACTTCCGCTCCTGTGCATTACAAGAAAGCACATTAAAACAGCGTGGAGAGTGTGGACTTGATGTCGTGCGCAATTCTTAAAATGTACAAAAAAATATACAGTCCACATTCGAAAAAGCGAATTTCAAATGATCAACGGTCAGAGTGTGGAAAACTACGATGTTGATACGACACATTCAATACTGCTCCTTTTCAGAGTTTTACCGTAACGTCAGGGGTAACTTCATGAACTGGTTTGAGACACTGAGTATCAAGTTCAAAGCATAAACGATCTCTGTTTCTGGAAGTGGATTTTGATCTCACTTCCAAATCACAATGCTAAACATTGTAACATCAAGGGTAACGCGTTACTGTACCGTGAGGCCTATGGAGAGCTTTGAACCCAAAGGCTGCAGGGTGTGACGTGTGATGATACTGAAAGTGGTTTATGTTGAAAAGTGGTTGCTACGAAAGTGTAACAATAACCGCATACCTAAATAGCGTATTCATTTTTCACGTGTTGGATTGATTGGATTGATAAACTACATATAACTTATGGAAAGTTGGCTCATTCTCGGGGGTCTACGTGCCAGTTTTCCTAAAGATCAAAATATAGGAGATTTAGTTAAAAATTCAACTGCTGTCAAAGTTCAGAAATCAGATGGTCCAGTAAACCGAAGGACTGATCTTGCAAAAGGGTGCTTCTCAGCAGACTTGACGTGTCAAGCTATGGAAGAACGAAGGTGCATTTATCCGAAAGAACACTAAATAGCGGTGTTTTGTGAAGCAAGGTTAAAGTCCACGCAGGTACCTAACCTTTTTATTTGGTAAACCGTTAGAACTAGGACGATGTATCTCGAGTATTAGACCCACATTGGTCAATTTCACTGTCAGATACGTGAAGCTGACCATGAACTAGGAAGAGGTCAGAAGGGCTCCAGCGCTTATAGGGTGTGAAGCAAACTTGTGACTTTACGTTTCAAGCAATGGCAGATGACATTTACATTTTGAAAGCTGTACATGGTACGATGTTTTTATATATAATTTTCTTTATCGAAACTTTTCCAGGTAGGTGATTCGTAGAATTCGGTCAATTTTTGAAGTAAACCACTAATCTCTTCAGATTAAAAGTGAAATACAATGAATATCAGACCGGGGTCTTGGATATAATGTGGCAAATTCTGTTCAATATTTTACACAGAAACCTGTGACCAGTGGTCCGTCCATACCTCTATGTATCTGTCCCTTGTTAGTATATATGCCCGTTCCATCTCGATTTTGTTAATTTTGTCCTGAACATCCATAACTTACTTGTTTTCATTTTGCATAATCGGACCAACTTTGCATAAAGGTAGTACTCGTTCAGCGCTTCGCCAGTTTTTCAAGGACTGATTGTGCTGAAGGCTTTTACGTTAAGTTACGTTAACAAGCTATCTAGATTTTTATTTGGTTTTGTATAACTTAAGATAATAATAATAATAATAATAATAATAATAATAATAATAATAATAATAATAATAATAATAATGTTACCGCAAATATGTCATTCAATTTTTTATTCTATATGACATTGAAGATACACGATATGACATACTTCGTTCAGGCATTCGTCAGGCATCTCTAGAAGACAAGACTCTACGTCACAGAAATATGTATAGTCGTCTTGCAAACGATTTATCCCTGGATTGTGGGATAAACACCACTCGCTTGGCTCACATTCATCCTACAAAATGTATTACAGAAGAACCCTGTCTTTTGTATCGGGTAGAAAACAACCAGATTACTGCCGTAATTATCTGAACCCATACAAGTTTTTTGCTGCTTAAAACTATCAGTTATAGCGACTTACTGTATATATCGACCTAATTTCTGGGCCTTGACTTATCAACAGGTATAACTTACATTTTAAAAGTCGAACATTTGCTAAATAGAAAATTTTAAAACACTTTATGTAAAGTCACGCCAAATCATCATTGCATATTTTATAACAATGCTCAAAGGACACTTAGTTGCAATGTGAATGTAATTTTGTTTTAACAATGAAATTAATTTTCATAGACTGCTACCAGTTTGCCTTAAAAATAAAACAATTTCAGTAACGGACGTTGTTTAATCTTACTATTTCAATGTGAGTATAACCACACAAAAAATTCTATTAAAATTCAGTGTTGACTTACAGTTAGCACCTTCAATGTTGACTTTGCAAATATCATCTGTGCAATATCTTCAAGGGTGACATTATTTCCTTTAACAGCTGTCTGTTTCTCCGTTAGGTTACAGACACGGTTGAGTTTGAAGGATTCTCTCAGGCAGACGGGTGGTAGTGGTCGAGCTGTCGGTATATTATAAGATGTATACAGTGGTTTGGTGGGTGGGGAAGGTGTTGGTGAGTTTTGGGTGGTAGCAGTCTCCTGTTGAGATGAAGATTTCGCACCTTGATATGGCGACGATGCAGTGCTTGGTGCTGATGATTTCGACATTTCACCAGCTTCAGCTGTGGTGTGCCATGTAACGGAATTGAGAAACTCTTCCGCAATTTTCTGTATATGTGGTGACGTGTAAATGGTGGGGTTAGGTTTCCATGTTGCCGGTGGTTCGGTAATTAGAGTATTGGTAGGAGGAGAATTCCCTGTGGGAACTTGTGGAGAAGCGTCTTGTAAACGATCTGAACCATCTGACGCAGAATTCTTTTGCGTTGTAGATGGAGTTGTAGTGGGCATTTTGTAACTGACTTTCGGTACATTGGTCCCATTGGGATCATCTGATACAGAACTCTTCTGTGTTGTAGATCGAGTGGTAGTAGGTGTCTTATAACTCACCTTAGGTACCTTGGTCTCCGTGCTTGTTTGTGTCGTTGAGGGGATTTTTTCTGGAGAAGTTGACGTCTTGGACACTTGCGTAAAAGACGCTGGTGTATTCACTGTAGAAGCAGACTGCTCAGAACTACTTACTTCTCCACTAGAGGGGAATGTGGTGTCAGCATCTGTTTCAGGACTATTATACGTAGTGAAGTATGACGTTGTGCTTCCTTCAACGAATCTTTTCCTCCTCACTTCTTTTCTATCTTGAAAACTGGATTTTATCTTCTTGTGAAGCAGTATTTCTTCGTGATCTAAAGTGCCATCTCTTAGTAGTTCGTTATCTCTCTCAGAGTCCGTGCTACCTCCAAACAAATCTCGGGCTGTCATTAGATAGAATGATGTGTAAGCTCCAAAAAGAAATACGGCTAAAATGATAACAAGGGCACGGAGAGTAAAACAGGTGTCCCAAGTGCCCAGATGTTGTGATTTATACAGAGCCATCCATACAGCTGTGCATGCTTTCGTACAATCTAATCAAAATTACAATAAAATGGGGAGTTTCAAGACATTTGGATGCAACAAACGTTTCAACTTCCCTTAAAGAAGAGCGTAGCTCCAATATAAAAATATAAACAACACATTCAAGGTCTGCAGGCTTTGGCTGATTTGTGTTATCCAATTTGCTTTTAAAATTTAAAATTTAATTCAAATCCGTGATACTGACTTTGGCGTCTTGGATCTCAATATCAGTAAGCACTATTCTTTGGGTTACATGATTTTTAAGCCTGTAGGCTTATGTAGGCGTTTTGCCAAACTTACAGTTTTTCCTGAATTATGACAAAGTTTAATTGCACAGAGAATTTTATTACAATTTTAATATATTTGTTTTAGTTTTTTAGAAATCGCTTCTGTTTGCTGTATTTCTTGATGCTTTATGCATACTTCTGTTATTAATATATGATCAATTTTATTGGAAAGTTGATGTTTTTGTATGAAACATGTGATGTTGAATTTTAAAAGAGTTCAATAATCACTGCTTAAGTGCACATGCCAGATGCTCAAGCGTTTGATTTGTGTATTAATCAATCGTCTGAATTGAAAAACGATAATCTGAAGATTTAGGTGTTAAAAAGTACTTGGAAGCATTACATTTTACAAGCTCAGGATGTTAACAGATTTCACACGAACATATTACTCCTACGCTTTGTTTTCTGTGGCATAGATAAGGTTCTGATGTATGTCATCCTGTGAAAACAATCAGCGACAATAATAATTATAATAATAATAAGAAGAACGATAATAATAAATTTAAAAACAGCGGGCAACATTTAAAAGGGAGCGAGGGCAGCAATTTGTCCTATCTTCAGACCATACAATGGTTACGTTATTAAGCAGTTCGCAAACAGAACTTATTGACGTTATCTGAGTGAAACACAGACACAGACAAGCTGTACTGAAAGATTGCTTGCCCGAAGTTAATGGATTGGATTATTCATACAGTAAAACCTGAAATTTGTTCTGAACATTGCATCCCTTGTCCGAAATAGAGAGACGTCCAAATTATCCAGGTTCTTATTGTATATAAACCAATGGACAATTAGAGAGACATTTCTAGGTTAAGTCAAACACAGAGATCATTGAATCCATACATTTCTAAAATTTTCAGTAAAGTGTGAAATCGTAATAGCATCTGGTTCTTTCATGTGGCTACTATGCGGATTATCTGTATCAAGGAAAGGTATCAAGCCTCATGCACAGGAACTCAGTTTCTCCGCTTTTTACACGTTGCATTTGCTCATCTTCGTTTAATCCAAAGATATAGAAATCCACTCTTATTTAATGTGTTAGCAGGTGTGGGTGTTCTAAAACTAATACAAATAATAAAATTAAATTAAAATCTTCTGCTCTGGTTTCTGAATGTTGTAAATTTTAATATGTTTTCAAATGTTGTGGGCCAAATGGAATTTACTCTAGTTTTAGAATACTTGACAATATCGGCACGATCTGCTCAATCTATACATTCAAATATAAACAAAACTCAAATATGCTGTTACCTATTCTGCTACAATTAAGCACTGTATCTTCGATTTTGCACGGAATTCTTCTGAATTCGAATTCTCTGCCTCTCAACATAATTTTACCACCGTCACTGGGTATTCATTCAGGACGTTTATGATACTTTTATCGTAAATTGGTTAAGTGTAAATTTTGTCCAGTGTTTATTCGCAGATGAGATCTTAAAGAAAATGATAGCCTGCTGTAATAACCCTCGTTAGATGTTATATTTACTTAGCACAATAGGTAAAGGGAGATCGGGGCCTTTGGATAATATCCCCTACATTTTGGGAGTGGCTGGCGTTCGTACTTTGTAGCACATAAAGGCCCGGTGGAGGTGATACCCTGAGACAAGAAATTATCTATATAGGCATTTGCCAACAATTATGCAGAATTATTCGAGGACAGTTGTTCCTGTGGGATTAACGTTAGGGTCTGCACACAGGAACGATTGTTGTCTTGCCTTTCATAGATTATCGAGGTCTTTAACTCGTCACGTACGTTATCTGTAAAAAACAACTAAGTTGGATGCTTGTGCTGATATTGAGAGCATGTTGGTGTAAATATGGATTATTGCCTGTTTAACTGCAGTTTGAAGGTAACCGTTACAAATGTCTTTACTTAAACTCTGGTTTCATTCTCCGGAGTTTATTTGAATTGCATAAATGATAAATAAATATATTAGCAAGACGTGTATGTGTTTACAAATCGCATGAAGCTAGTACATGCATCGAATGAACATATAGGAATCCGCAATTTGATGCATATCATGGGACCAAGGTGTTTAATTGAAAGTTCTCTTTCAATCTATAACCGAGAAAATGGTCTTTGATCTTGATTTGCAATTGGTGTTATTTCAAAGGGCTGTTAACATTAATCAATAAATTAATGTAAGTTTCATCAATTTATATTTTGCTATCAATAAGTGTATTTTAGATGGCAAATATTTATTTTTGAGATAAAAAGGTTTTACGAGTTTAAAAAGCATTAATGGAGACACACATTAATATCAAATTTAACTAATTGTGAATTAAATTTTGGAGATGAAAAACTGAATTATTGATCTCAGTAATAGCAACACAAGCACTGAGCTCAAGAATTGCTTCTTTTTGTGCATTAAAAATTAAAAGAAAATTTCTGTATACAAGAATCAGTCATCATTTCATTCACAGATGCCTACTTCTTAATTTTAGATTTAAAAATAGACTGACATTTTTATATCAAAAATTAATTTTTGAGCTCAAAAAATCATTTGCAGATTTTAAAATATAAAATAAAAAGGTCACATTTTGAAATAAATTCTTGAACTCAAAATTAAAATTATCAGCTGTCAATACTTTCATTTTTGCTTTCACGAATTGAAGTTTTGACTGGTAAAATCAATTTTAGAGATCAATTAATTGTTTGACACAAATAAACAGTTCTTGATCTTTCTAAATATTTATTGATATCAAAAAGAATTTTTGAGATCAAGAATGTATTTAGAGATATCGAAAATATAATTAAAGATAAGAAAATTTTACTTTTTATGAAAACTTATGAAATAAATGTAAAAAAATGCCATTACATTTATGTTGAAACTTTTTCATTACATAAAATAGTGCCCTTGATAATGAATTTAAAACGGTGAAATTATAACAATCTCAAAGAGAATGAGATGATCACAGGTAGCTTCCTCCGAAGACAAATTCCTTCTAAAGGAACCGTCCCAGCAAACGTACTTATGATGCACAGAACCATTCAGTTGTCCCTGTTTTAGTCCCTTTCGTTGCATCGTTTGCATTCGCGTACATCTGCTATGCACTACTTATTGTGATTGACAGCTCTTTCAGGAATGCGAGCTTCTACAGATGAGGCAAGACGAGGCAGAAACTCCAAGAAGCTATGGAAAAGACACAAAGCAACTTGATTTGCTCGGAATTTTGTTGTTGGTAGCTGGCATTCCATATCACCCTTAAAACATAAAACAAAGGTCAATGATGCTGGAAGATATCATATTTATTAAACAGCCGCAAGTCCAGTTCGATTTATTATATGCGATTTAATAAATTTAAAGCCTATTTGCCCTGTGTATGTTTTTATGCTCGAATTTACAGGAAAAAACAGGAAACCTGTCTTCATTATTCTTATAGAAAAGTGCCTCAAATTTAAACATACATACTCGAAGGGTTTGTGCCAATGAGCTTATTTCAGATTGTGTTATTTGAAAGTAGCTTATGACTTCTGTGTGGAGATTGCATGCCAAACTTTTCAGAAGCCCATTTTCCAAAGCAAGTATTTCTTCTGCGAAAGTCTCCGAAATGGCTTTGCTATTTTCAGTATTTCCAGCGAAGCACATCTCATCGTGATATACGTTTGAAAACATCAGCCGGTACTTCATGAAGGTTTTTATCACTTCAAACATGTGTACTTGCTAGAAAACAGAACCTTAAAATTAAAACTTTTTTGCCAGAGATAGCGAAACATGAAATTTATTTATTGTATCTTCTTGAGAAGTTGAAATTTAATTAAGTGTGGTGAGCACTATTAACTTAAGATACTACATTTATATAATCAAACAATATCGTTATTTTAATGTTTTATTAAGGAGTTTTTTGCTCGTGCCATTCAACCGAGATTTTACAATTATTATAAATATCAGAGCTCGGAGAAAAAGATTCATGTTTCGCAAAAGATAATTGAGGATTACGGGCAATGCATTTGCTTTGCTATATTTCCCCAGGCCTGAAATAGGTTATTTTCGGGGTTGTGACGAGATGTATACTTTAATCTAATAGTATAGCTCACTAGTTGCTTTCGATCAATTGTCGATGCGTTGTCACTATGCAGTGTTAAGCAGTTGTCAAATTCAAGACAGTTAATAATTCCTGGACGGCTGGTGTTCTACATGCAAAACATTTGTCAACAGCCGAAGCAGCAACAACAAACAGCAACAATAAAAATAACGTCAACAACAGCAGGATGATAATAATAATAATAATAATAATAATAGCAACAACAACAAAAAAACAGCAACAATAAGAAAAATAGTAATCACAATATAAATATTAATATTTACTTAAATATTTGATATTTAATTTAAGCTATAATTGACGCTTTTGAAGAAGTATAAATTTTGTTGCCGTTGATATCTAAGCTCGATGGAGCAAATTGCAAGTCAAATTTCAGTCAAATATTAAATGATTATTTGTGGACACGCAACTTGTGCAACTGGAAATGTAAATATAACAGGAAAATGGAAAGGGTTTATTATGAATAATTTGGATGTAATTTACATGTGTTTAATTTATATTGGTTTATTCTTTATAAAGATATTGATCTCTAAACTTCAATTAATACAAAACATTCTATCTTAAATTCATTCTAAATACAAAAAATCGTAGAAATCATGACTTGAAAACCAATCATTACAACCAATGAAGACTGTTAAAGTGTTATCTGTTCATATTTATTGATAAAAAAGGATAAAACAAGCAACTGAAATTTATAAATGATGCACAGTCAAGACAATACAATACTCACGTAAAGGATTATAATACTGTGTACACTACTTCTGGTCCTGATGATATTTCTACCAATTTCCTCCAATACGGACTCAGTATCCAGAGAAGTTTCACCACTGTAATTACTTAAATTAGTACCACCACTGCACGGATATGATAAGTTTGCAGTGGACCTGTCAAAGGCATTTCCTCCCGTGCACGTAGCTAACTGTGTCGGTTGAACACTGTGCATTTCCAGGGTCTTCGGTGGCAGTGACAGGGTGAGAGTCAGCGGTGCAGAAACTGAACAAAAATAACGATTTTTAAAACCACTTGTTAGCGGTGCTTTTAACTGACAGGTCATATGCTGTGAGCTTTGATTTGATAGTCAACAGCAATTTCAACAGTAAACTTTAAAAAAATAGTCATAAAATATCAAAAGCAACTTTAACTGTCTATATTTGGTACATAAATATAAATTAAAAATTTATAAAATGAACTTGTGGTTATTATTTTTGAAAGCTTTAAGAATGAGCTTTTAATTTGAGAAAAGCACAGAAATGCCCCGTGAGTTATATTTGGAACAAGTAAGTAATGATTATTATTTAAACAACGATTTACGTTTCGACCTATGAAGGTAATAAAAACAACTATGAACTAATTTTATGTAAGCTTGGCACAGTTGTGAAAATACGCTTGTTTTCAACTCTGTTCTGAAAAAGCTATTTGCAACAGTTGCAATCATTCATTGACACGTCACATAGTAAGCTTAGTACAACTGGTGATCAAGTAAAGAATCATGTCTGTTGACGGATATATCTGCCTTGAATAAAGTATGAACAAACTAAACCAATTTTTTGACACAAGCAAAGCTTACAGATTAATCTGATGAAGCAATAAGCACGGATAGGGAACAATTCTCATTTAAGCAGGTTATAAATAGAGAATATCCGCTTTAATCACAACCATGCTGGAATGTTTCCATAGTATCGATATCAATCCTCCGCGGATTGTTCAAAAATAAAACTTAAGTACATTTTCTAAAGAAACACAGCTAAAAGTTTCTTTTCTTAAGGGATAAAAATCGAAGTGATGCAATAATTTCTTAAATTTTCAACTAAGCTCGATGAACAATTATTATGTTCAACAATAAACATCTTACCGCAAATTAGCAACACTGCACTTGTAGCAAACATAACAGACGCTAAAATAGACATTGTCATTACTTTTCTTTAGATTCCTTCTATGCTGAGAAAATCACTCTATTTTCTGATAATGTTTCATGCCACTAACAAGCACTATATATACTACAATGGAGGCACTGAGTCAGTCTATGAACATGCGATATGAGAAAATAAATAAATTTCGGACTGACCATGTCCTGGTTTCAGAGATGTTTATCTGCACTAAATATCTATTTTTTCACATAATTGCCAAGAAAAGGTGATTACCGATGAATGTAAGCATTTTGTTTCAGTTTTCTTTTTATATAAGCAACTGTTCTTTGTAGCCATTAGTGTACAGTGCATTAATTTATAATTGAATAGCCGATATAAACAGCTGTTAAATTGTTCTGAATTTCAGTTTAGTGCCACTTTTAACCGGATGCCAATTTAAGGATATGATCTGATATGACTGTAAGTTTCACTGCAACTAGAAAAAAACAGCAACCAAGTTTATGAACAACCCATTAGTTTCAGTTTTGCTTATACCAGTGGCTGTGTTGTTATCCTGACAGAAATTATTTAATTTAGCACAAAAATTATGCAATTATATTACGGCTCGCTCTCTAGGAAAAATTCTTGTTGCAACTTCTCCTCTCTATATAATTTAGTTATTTTTTCTAATTGTAAAAATCTACTGGGATTTTATAGAAACATACTTCCGCTGTCACGATATTAGACAATGAAAAATAAATTTTGAAAGATGACCTGAATGGCATGATGAAAAAAGTCTTACTAACATTATGAAAAATGACCTTAAAGGCATTGTAAAAACGTGACTGGAGGTTCGGTTCCGTGCACTTCAATTATTCGGTTCCGTTTTATTTTTCTGTATGATTTTGCAAAAATTGTTGAAATTTTGTTGCCATGGCGTAATATCTGTATTTAGCTAAATTTTAGCTAAATTCGTCGTATAACAGCCAATAATGCCGTTCAGCTATGTGATTGAAACAAAAAGACCAGCTTACAATATTTATAACGCTACAATTGATAAATTAGAGACTATTTTTAGATACTTCTTCGCTGACATGACACTTAAAGCAGGTCTCCACAAAGGAAGAGACCTGATAATGATTTTATTAATCATAAATTTATTCAGCTAACAAGGTGCTTCGTTTGTTAATAGCAAATGTCCTTGAATTCCTATCAAATATTTAAAAAGTGAAAGAAACTAACTTAAGAATAAATATCTTAAATAAAATCAACTATTTCACATCACCGAACTTAAGTTTAAGTATATTCAAACAACAATTATCAAACAACAGAGTTTTTTCTTTACTTAAGATTAGTACATCACAGAGAAGTTATTACAGTTTTGTTCAAACTTAAGAATACGTACAGAGTTTCTTAATTGTAACGCCATAAACAAAACGCCTTTACACATATTATAAAAAGCTTTGATTTTTGAATTATGCTTAGGAAACATAACGTTACTGTCGTTAAGGGAACAGGTCACATGAAAATGTTAATTGATAGCTTCTCACAATTTATATATTTTTTAATAGAGATCATGCTGCTGAGGCTTTATAGTTGACCCGAAGCAGTACCTTATTTTATAGTCGTCTTCTTATTTTATAGCCGCCCATATGACAATTACTCTAACAAAAATTGATCTGGCGCCAATTGATCTGAATGGACAGGAAGACAGCTGTTTTGGGGTGGGCCATTTTTTCGTTTGGATTTCTTCGCGGTTTATGTTAAATGTGTTTTTTTTTCGGTATTCCGACAATACACCTGGTGTAAATAACTGGTTTAAATTTTTGCGTGGTGTCACAACTGTTTGGACTGTAAGGTATCGCCTGAATGTTTACTTTGCATTTCGACTGGCACACTAAAAGGATTCTTTCAGAGTCCGTGTTCTTTTCAGAGGGTTTAACAACAGAGATGTAAAACATAAATTTTTAAAATTTGGCCCCTCTGTTTATTGACTGGAGCAATTACAAAAAGAATGTTTAAAAAGAGAATGTTAAAAGCCATCTAGTCTAAACTTTTCCACTTCTAGGCCATTGTCTCTGCTCCAAATGTATCTGCAGCATATGTTATGAATTCTTATAACAAGAAGAAGCGTCTTTACAGATATCCTTAATTTACATGTTTTCAAACAGACGAAAGAGAAGAATATAAATCCTTCGATCACTGATTTTCATTTACTTGATAAGTCAACCCACAAAAGTATTTTTCACAACAAAATAAAAATCGTCCACCCCTTTATTATTCTCTGTGCAAATTGTCGCACTTTTCAATTCTGGCGAATAGTGTCAATGAGTAATTGTGCGTATTTTTGTTCAGGTTTTGATCAAATCAAGATAAAAGCTTTCTCTTTCACCACATAATGACTGAGGTCTAATAGGGTTTCTTCCACTGGATGTCATCAACCCGTAATTGTATTTCAATTTCGTTTACAGTTTCGTTCCGTTTACCAAAGTTTCATTATTATGGAAATTAATAGAAAAAAGAGAGGGGATCGAAAAAATGTGTCCGATATAGCGATTTGTTCGGTTTATCGAGGTGTTTGAACCTGAGATTTTTTGTGCTACATGATTTAAAACCATTTAATTTGTCGTATATGTATTGGTTTAAATTGAACCCAAGTTGATAACTTAAGCAATTTTGCGGCATCATACTGAAGCCGAGAGAGCTAAGAATTGCACAGCCTCCCACACAAATCTGCTTATCACTGGGAGCATTGATAAGTCTTCACTTATGTGGGGATGATTTTGATGAAAACCGTAAAACTTGGGCTTTTATTGGAAATTCATTGCAATTATTAAACATCAATTACTGACGTCATTATATTACACATTGTTACATTAGTGCAATAATCGAACAAATAAATGATTACTTAGTAACATAGCTGAGAATTAAGTAGTTTGACTTCACATGTGGTTTTCTAACTTGAAAAAGGCAAATTTGTTTAACATAGTATTAGTTGATTCATTTAACTTCTGTACAATAATGTCTTATTGACATTTTAAATTGAGGCAAACAATTTAAATACTACTGTGGTTGATTAAATGGGTGTATTAAAATATTGTGTCTTTTAAAATTTGCATAGCTTTTTCTTTTTAAATTATGTAAAAGTTAACTTAGCTTCTGGTTCTAAAATATATTAAACATACCTTTACCAACCATATTAAACCCTAAACCAAACGTTTTACTTTGCTTGCAGATAATAATTTCACAGGAATCAAGGATTTATACACTTTGTATTAAACATCATAGTATATATACACTATTGATAAATTATATACTCCTAAAATCAAAATATTTAGGCCTTAGACGCCAAATCATTACAATCTTAGTAAGAGCTAGACGTTCATCTTTAATAATTGTCACTTTATGTTTCATTGCCCGATGCTCTATAATTGAAGTCTTATTTTGAGTTTAATAGCATGGGTTTCCAAAATTTATAATTCTTATTCAAATACTTGTTGACGCATAGCGTTATGATATCAGTCGTGCCAGATGTCTACCAGAACCTGTAGAATGGTGGAATAGTGCTTTCACAAACCAAACTGAATGGGCTGTCTCGTGTTAAGAGTATCATAACTTTATTAGCAAGCTACCAGAAAGTATATAATAAATTATAAATTGTATTAGTTATTTTTACATGGGCTGTCTGGAGCGATCAATAATACTAAAAAGTGCATACATAGTTGAAGAAGAAACATTTCTTGTTGAGATAAACTTTTTAGTAATTTTTACAATATTTGGGCATTATTGACGTAATCGTTATTGGCTGTCTTGAACGATGAATAGTACTAATAGCTTCACAAGTATTAAGTTAAGGTTAGTTTTCTGGTATTTGTTGTTAGTTATGGGCTGTCTGGAGCGATCAATTATACTAAAAAGTGCATATATAGTAGAAGAAACATTTCTTGTTTAGATAAACTTTATCGGTTAGGCATAGAAACACTTTAATTGCTTTGTAAGATAAATACCTGAAAAAACATCGTGACGGTAATGGCTTCTTGTTAAGGTTTTTAAAAATACTATTCAGTTAAATGCAGTTGTATTACATGTTAATTAAAGTAAAAAGCACAATTTTAAAGTTTTAGCCTACCCATTGTTACACACAGTCACCTCAGCCCATCTGATAGATCAGGAGATTTGAATTTGCCTCAGTTATGTTCAGTTCTTTCGTCTAAAGATTTTGAAGGACATGTGAAAGTGGACGGTCATCAAAAGAATTCTTTCATATTTAATTCGGTTTGGGTGCTTGATGTTTTGCCAATACTACAAAAAATACGTCCATCGTTTTGTAGTAAATATTGTTACCTAACTTTGTTTATAGTGGTTGGTTGGGTTACTCAAACTGTGTAAGTTTTGGGAAATATTGTAATTGAAAACTGTTGCCATAACATTGAAATCATGATGATTGAAGTTCATCAAGTCGTCATTATTCTTACATCAACTGGAAGACTATGACTGCAGTGATAGTAACTCCAAATAGCAAGAAAATAATTTGGAAAATATATAAGCTGGTGGCATGTCTTAAATATTAATTTTCAAGTGTATACAGAAAAGAATAGAGAAAGTCCGAGCCAGACACTGTTCCTGAAAGAATGCTATAGTCCAGTGGCCTAGAAGAGGCCTAGAATAGAAATGGTATGGAACTGGCACACAAAATACCGGAAAAAGAAAGAAATTCATCTTTAAGTGATTGTAAGATGTCAGACACTAAGGGTTGACAACTGAAAAAGAAATATAGATATAAATCATGTTTTTATGACTCTAATAATAACCCCGAACAGCGGAAATGTCCACATAGTTACAGTGACAGCCGAATAACTAACAGAAACGTCATACGCAACTAGAGGGCGGGACGTGATGGGCTGCAGTGCAGTATATGAAAAATACTGCACCCCTCCTAACCATATAAAAACTCCAAATTGGAAGAGTAAATTGCCGCCGGCGTTTTCAAAGTTTAAGCTAAATTCCAGTTTTAAAAAAGATTAAACTTGACATCACTTTGAATTAAGATGGTCGGTTTATTTTTTATTTATGTCTTTTTCCCTAAAGGTGTTCCTTTTTGAATGTTTGGTAACAATTTACTTCAAACCTTTATTGATAAGTAGTTTCGTACTGAAAAGAAACAGTTTCTAAAATTAAAACTTCTAAACTAATTTAACTGTGAATTTGTAGTCTTGTAAACTGGAAGTATATCAATCGTAAATGCCCTGTTTTAGTACAATACTGAAAAGAAGTTTGAAGGAGAAGAAATTTTCAGGATAAGAACCAGTAAATATCCATCTGATTGTGACCAAACACACTTTAAGCAAGTACTTGTTTACATACCACTCTGCCGCCTTCCAAAGCGCACCTTGATATTAGCCCGTGTGATCTAATCAACACTGACATGATTGAGGGGATGTGTTCTAGTCGCTTTAGCAAATATCTTCACGAGCTTAAAAAATATAATTTTCTTAAGTCTTGAAACATAATCATAATTCAATCAAGTGTTGTTTTATTTTCAAACTGTTTGGGACAGAATTACCCCCAACATCATCGAAAGAAAAGAACACCACTTACTGGTTTGTATTTTGTTAATGGTGTTTAACAAATTATGTGCTATGCGACAGGATACAAAGAACAATCCTCCACTGCACTGACTTTTATATTTGTTAAAAGCAGGACATGCAAATTGAAGTTCTTTGATGCATTTCTGGCCAGCTTCACAAAAATGACTGGTTAGGGTAGTGGTCTATCGACGTCATAACACTATAATTGTAGAGGGTCTAACGAAAGTTGATTTCGCAGCACAATCACGAACACTGAGACACCTTTAAGTAAAAAGAGCGGACATTTGAAAATTTGAAAAACCCACATTAACTTTACCCTTACGTAGCATGGGTGTGCCACATAAAATAACTCGCACAAGAATTGTTTTTGTTTTTGTTTGAAATAAAACTATGAAGAGCTTTATTATGAGCCTTATTGCACAAAAATGCAAGCATAACATATTATATGTAGTAGTAGTTGCCTCATTACTTGTCTATAAAATAAAAATAGCAATAAATAAAAAATTCTACTTTTTTCTTGAAGTTTTGATAAACATAGAAGTTTTTTCACTAAAGATTCCATGAAATACAAATGATGGACTTTATTATAGATAGAACACATTTGCTTTATCTTGTGTCTCTCGTATCCTTGAAATAAAAGGTCTAGTTTATGAAAATCACTCGTCTTCTCAATTGTTAGTAACACGATATTTTAAGTAGATGGGGTTGTTTCTGGTAATTCTGGACGTGGACAATTTCAGAGAATTGATGCGAGTATGACATGTCGTAATATATGGGTAGACATATAAAGAGCGACTAATAGACAATATTCATATTGGAAGCAGGTTTCCAATGTTTCAAACACGATTGATCATAACAGGAATGGCCTGTTTCATATGGTTACTTGTGTACATCTATCTATTTTATATTTTACTTTCTATAAATGCATTATAATGCTATTGAACTATTTTACTATAGATACAAAATGGCAAAGGATCTGTACAGATACGACAAACCTCTAGCAGATGATTTCTATGGCGATCAAGAGTTATACAACCCCGAACAAGATAGTGAGGGTCTGGGCTACGGAGAATACCTTGTTATTCCTCCGCATGGCAGTAACAGACCAGTTGTTGTTACACAGCCCGTGCCAGTGATCGTCACCCAGCCACGTACGTGATTCGAAATAATTGCCTACAATTACGTCATCTGTGACAAATTGAAGCAATCGCGTGAAAAGCTCTAAAATATTGCCAATTATGGTTGAAACAGCTTAAGATGAAATATAGAACAAGTATCAAGTTTCATAATATATGTTTTTCTAGCCTAAAAATAGCACTAAATTATGCAAAACTTTATATTGTAACTTTCATACTCAGCACCACCAAGCGCAACAGGGACTATTATTGCCTCGTGTTTCGTTATTTTCTGCTGTTGCTGGCCTCTAGGCCTCTCTGCCTTCATACTGGCAGGCATATTATTTACAGTTTATGACATTTACGCAACAGCATTAGGAATGCATTTATGTGCAAAATGCATGGTTCCTTTCTGGGTACCCGGAGGGAGGAATCAATTCTATCTACCTACGGCGCCGCGAAACGCATGTTTATCTAAACCACTAGAAAGATCACAACCAAACAAACAACGCTTCAACAATGGATTTAGGGTCAAGCCCATATTTACGACGTCCAAGTCCGGTCAACTGCAGTCACAAGACGAGAGAGAGAGGTACGACTTCTACGCTGTTAAATTATGTGAACATTATCCAGTTGAAAGGTGCATGCGCTATGATTCTGAATACCGACAAAGGGCCACCTCCGTTGGGGGCAACGACGATACCTACCTAATGGAAGTATGCATTTTCTCACAACGATTTGCTCCCACTCGTTCACGGCAAAGTGTGTGTTCGAAAACGCAGCTACAAAATGACCCATCTGGCAAGGAAATTTGCAGGAATTTTGATTCTAGACGAGGGTGTTCTTTGGCAAGATGCAAATAGTCACACGTCTGTGCTAAGTGTTTCAATACCCACCCAGAATTCCAACATCAACCATAGGGTCACGCTGTTTCTGGTCCCTGGAAATTTTGGGCGCAGACCCTGACAGAGAATGTATTCTTAACGACCTAACTAACGGCTACAATATCATAAATACTGATCCTAATTCTATTGCATGTTCCGAGGCGCACAACAGCAGGTCCGCAGAAATAACGCATAGAGACCTTGTCGAAAATGAAATTTGCAAACAAATATCCCTGGGTCGCTATAAAATTGTGAACGCAAAACCAACAATCATTTCACCCAAGTCGGCCATACCTAAAGAGGACGCGAACATGACGGCCCACAACCCTTGGGTGCTTCCGTAAATTCATATGTTTGTTTCTGTGGACACCGGCGTAGGCATGACCCGAAGGGGCTACTACATGGGAAAGGTAGATTTAAAAAGCGCGTATTGCCCTTTAAACCTCAGTCAATCGTTTACAAAAGTGACAGGTCGTAAGTGGAAAAAGGAGATTCGAAGTTTACGTTTTTGGTTGACACTCGCCTACCTTTCGGGGCATCTTACCGTGGGAATTGTTCACTGGATTACACAGAGTGCATGCCGACACATGATGGATGGGGTTTAAAGAAGTCATTTGCTATAGACGATTTTTATATTGCCGATCCTAATGAATTAGAAGTTCGTCGCTCAGTGAATTATTTGTTACATGTACTTATCGCTCTCGATTTTTCAATTAGTTGGCAAAAATGCATTGCCCCAACACAATGCCTTACCTTCCTCGGTGTTACGCTAAACACCCGCAATTGCACCATGTCTATTCCAGCTGACAAAATGGACGCTACGCGATAGCGGCTTATGCAGTTTTCAACCACGAAACAGCGACCGACGAAATGCGAACTTCAGGCACTGCTAGGCAGTTTAAATTGCATTGCACGATTAGGTCGCGTTGTTCGCCCTGCCTTGCATCATCAACACGATGACGTCACTATGACGCTAGTCTCATCATTTGCGCACTAACATCGCTTTACGCCGGGATATAGCATTTATTCACAATTTATGCAACTCGTTCAATGGCACGTATAATTTTCCTGCCGAAAACACCATGCCCAAACCCGCATTTATTGTGTCCGATAGCAGCGCGGACGCCGCAGGCTCAGCTCAAGTATCGGACTGGAAAGTCCTGGACTGGTTCTACTGCAGCTGAGATTCGGACATCCCAGCATTATCCCCGCAACACATGAATGTTAAAGAACTGACGTCCGTTTACCTGGCCGTACTTCGTTGGGCCCATTTGCACAGTGGTTGTGATATTAGCATACACACAGAAAATACCGCTACCCTTCTGGCGCTCAAAGATGGTTGCATTCGAAACTGTTTTAGTTCAGATATACTGTGTAAAATATTCATTTTGTGTACGGAGTATATTTTAAAAATTTCTGCTAAATTCATACCAACAAAACAGAGTAAATAAGCCGATAGCATCTCGAGACTTCACAGCATTTCACACGTGACATTCGCTTTTGCTGTTGTTCCTATCAAAGATTTACAACATTCGAGAATTTAAATGTAAACCGTGGCTGAAGTTCAAACAGTTTTGCGCCACGTAACTTTCCTCAGCAGAACACTTAAACCACAATCAGTGAGATGCTATCTGAGCGTAATTAGGATTCCCCATCTGGAAAACTGGTTTTCAAACCCATTAGAGGACAATTACTTCTTGAAAGCCCTGCTGAAAGGTATTGAGTGTAGCCGGGGTGTACCTCCAGTTCAAAAGCTTCCAATGACACTGAGCATATTTTCTCGTATTATAAAGGTGGTGGATCCAAAAAACCCCGCTGAACTTTGTTTCTGGTTGGCGTGCCTAGTGGGATTTTTTACTTTCTTTAGAAAATCAGCATTATTGACAAAATCAAAGCGTGATCATGTATTTAGAAGGGATCTGTGTCGACGCGATGTGAAATTTATTTCCTTGGGCGCTCTAATTAACATGAAATTATTCACAGACTTTTCTCGTACCAATCCCCCTCATACCCGGTTCAATCCTTTGTCCCGTTACGGCGCTACGACAGCTATGCCTGTCATCTCCTGCACCTGAGGATTCCCCCCTCTTTTCCTTTCTTTTAGACCAATCCGTTACCTCCTCACCCACTCCATCTCAAAAATAGGCCTCGACGAGACCAAATACTCAGGCCACACACTTTGTCGAACAGGCGCCTCATTTGCCCTCGCATGCGTCCTACCACCTCAAGTCATTAAATCACAGGGAGGGTGGCTTCAGACTGCTATATGCGATATACGGATGTCCCGCTGGAACTTACAGATATAAATGTGCACGTGTGCTGGGAATGCAGGCCAAACTATTGAATTTGACTGTCTAATTACCTTAAATTACAAAACACTACTCATACCAGGTTTGGGTGTTTTGGAGAATTAATTGCTTTATAGCGTAATAAAATTGTTCTTTATTAATCATGGACAGAGACTCAGTATAGATAAATTGACAAAGAACAAACAAAAGTTTTAATTTGTAAATAATATGTGTATTATTTTTGTTTAAACGGGGTGGTCAAGGGTGTTTCAAGTTATCGGAGGTGCGGCCTCCTAAAAAACCCCGCCCAGTTTCCATGTTCATCTTGTGTTATTTCATTGGTGGCTTTTTTTCAGTAGGGCGGGGATCAAAACTCGCTGCACATGGCACCAGACTCTATCACGCATTTCACACAGAGCAAGCTGCTAGCGCTTCCCCCAACCCTCTTGCGCCACCACGGTTGTACCACAACCCAATGTGATTTGTCTTTCTTAAATAAATATATGATTTGGTTAATCGTTAAAGGAGAATTAATTGCTTTATTGTGTCATAAAGTTGTTGTAAATGCAAATGACGAATGTCATAATAGCGTATGATGCTGCTCAAGTTATTAAATAAATATGTTTTTCACCCAAACCCCCATTTTATTCGTATAGATAAACTGACAAAGCACGAGCAACAGTTTTAATGTGAAATATTTTCAAGTAGGAAAAATAAATTTGTTTCTTATTTGACTATGAGCAACGAACATAAAGTGTTGTAATAATCATTATTATCACGAACAATAATATCGTTTTCATTTATAGTTAAAAATTACAGTTTTATCAGCTAAAGCGCACCAGTTATTAAAATGCAATTTTGCCATTAGATTAACTTAGATTTCAGTACAGCATAGCCTACTCTTGATAGTTCTATATTACGATCTTGTAGATTTCATACATGCTGCATTTCACATTCCTAGCGAACATGCGATTTTATATAGATTTTAGGTAGACGTTGGAGTATCATTGTTGGGTGGGCATGGTACACACAGATAGGGCATATGTGTGGTGAGTTACAAAATATATTGAAAACGAAGAACTTCAGCATCACCTCGAACAACAACTCCTTGAGACTTTAAGTCCCCCGTATAAACTATTTATTCAATTTCTTACAATAAAATATTCTTTATTGGATTTGTTTGCTCAGTGTGGCTTTTATTTTTGTAACTGCAAAGATTAACTGGAAGTTAGAGTCGCTCGAAATATAGTAAATGCACTTGATTTTGTTAGAACTCTTTTCAGAACGGGCACCTAAAATGTACTCACGTAATCTTTTTCATTAATTGTGTTAAAAGCGATGTTAGAAGCGGTACATCCACACTAGCACTCATATTTCAAAACAATTGTGAGAAGTTTAAAAGTTTACAATATGTCTCAGCACGAGAGCATGACTAAGGTATGCATTACATAATTTAATGAAAATACTTAGATGTAGTGTAAACGTGTGTTCGCTAGCGGTGTTGATCAATGGATGTTGTCTCCTTTATGAGTTGATCCATGGTGGATCCATTGACTAGCTACTTGCCTTAAACCAAAAAAATTCTGCATGTATTTAAAGAAAATAGTGTTGTTTGTTCCAGTGTGATCCTTAAAATTCTTTAAAAATATACAAATTTGTTGGTAATGTATAAAATATATGAAGTAATGGCCGTTCAAATTAGTGCTGCTGAATTAGTCGACAATAATTTTAAGATGACAGATTAAAGTCAGACGTCGTCACATGTTATCATGCAAGACTTTGGGCCTTTGGTTGCTACTTCAAGTCAAAACCTTAAAAACGTATATTTGCTTGCAACAAATGCCTACCTGTAATTTTCGAATGCCGCTTTCGTTTTTGCTTTAATTTAGTGGCCTCATAAATGCTTTTCATCAGCTCTGGTCCTTGCCAGCATATAAACATATACACACAACTCAAAGTTGGCATTTGCTAGTATTTTGAAAATTTTGAAAGAAGAAAAGGAAGAAATAACGAAAATTTGGCAAAGATGCTGTTAAAATTCGACTATTCTGTCAAATGTATTCTTTAAATAGGTACAATATACTGTTGCATTAGTCATTTCTATGTCTTCTTAAGCACAGAGCCGTCATTGTAGTAACTCTAATACCACTGAGCTTCGAAATAGTTGATCCCTGCATTTTAAAACAATTCATAGCCTGATAAATCTGTGATGATGTGTGGGATTTTCATTTTCCCTGTCAAGTTTTATTCGACATTTTGTGAAATGCCCAAATTTCGTAGACATTTAAAATGATACTTCATTTTTTAGGCACTAAGAAGACATAGTCAGAGTTAACCAAGCACAATAGTCGAAAGAAGCAATAACCAGTTAGCCTAAAAAGATCAAAACTTTTTGCCATTTTATGTTGAGGTTTTAGCGACTAAAGCACACAAAAATTAGTGCCAGCAATATAACTTAGTGTCATCCTTTTTAACAAGTGTTGAAGTGACACACTAAATTCAATGTATGATTACAACTTTAATTTGGTTTAGGTAGAGGTATCATAGTAGCTAACAGCAGAGTTACTACAGGGGAGTGGCAGTTAACTATGTAGCATTTTCCTTACGAGAGTTCAAGAGTTCAAGCTACCCCATAAAGTTATTCTGAGCATATCTTTTCAATTACCAATATTCATTTATGAATATAGAAATGTAATATGAAAATTGTTTGGCTAAACCACTTTCATGACATATTCGTCGTTACGCGTGGACTGCTTTCGTAAGATATTATTTTCTTTCATTTACTTTGCCTTTAATATTAGTTTTTAAAGCAACTCCATTATTTTTCCTATATTTCAAATCAATATTAATTAAGTTTATTTCATTAGTTCATGTTTTTGCGCTTCAAACATCTAAGCATCGGTATTAATAAAAATAAATCCTTTGTAAACATAAAAAATAAAGAAATGCTGAAAACTTACGGCTTAAGAACCAATCATTGGTACTTATATGCCTTACTGATTATTACAAGTCATTTTAATTTCTATGATAGCGTCTTGTTATATAATACTTTTGCTATAATATCTCAACATCATTATATCTCAGTATCCACTTTCGACACGAGAGTATTATCCGACGTCTGATCAATATTACGTAAAAGTTGAAAATGGAAGTCGAAACAACGTATATCGCCCTATGCGGTATAGACATCGAACAAATGGAAAAGCCTTCAGGACAGGGACAATAATAGTGTGGTCATCCCTCACTCCACTAACTGCTCCTCCTCTTGTACCTCCACTATTTGCTCATCCAATCACACAGGATACGTGTCAAAAGTAGATGGAAGAAATATGCGCTCTATTGAAATAATGCGCATTTTGGTTCATTTTTAAAGTGACAAGTGATAGTTACCATTTCCAGTGACTGAGCACATTGGGTTTTTTTTATTGTGAGTCTTACATCTATGCAACGTCAATTTTCCCACGTCTATTGAACATTGCACCAAAACGATGATTAGGTATCGGAGAAAGTTGCGTTTTGGTTGCGACCAAAAGCAACCTCTAAAAACGTTGCTTATCCAGCATTCAGTGGTCTCTCAAAGACGTCGCTTGGATGTTGATTTGTAGTTGGGACCAATATCAACCAAAGTACAGCTGGAGTTAATGTGGATCGACGCTAGATCGACGAAGGAATATTTACTGGAGAAATGCAAAATGATAGTTGATGATATAAACTAAGAATTCCTTGTTTCATAACAGTTACAACGGAAATGCAAAATTGTTTTTCTTTTAAATATCTTGTTAAAGTAATTCAGGCTACTCAGTAAATCTTGACCTGATAATATATATCATATTTGACTTTGTCTCTTAATTCGTACCATTAAAAGAAGGCCGGTCTGGTGAGAACTAAAACACTTGTGGAAAAGATTTATTATGACATCATGTTAAAAAAAAAAATAGAAGTTATTGTTCGAGTGGTTGTTCTAGGCCAATGGTGTGTTTAAGCGATAATGATATGTAAAAGCAAAAGTAACACTAAAGAAGCAACAATACAAAACTGCAAAACTGAAACGTTAACTAAATTTATCCCAAAAAGGTACTTTTCTTTGATTAAATTTTCCTGTTGTGGTGTGAGACATCCAAAGGCAACACTCATTATGTGCAAAGCATTTAGTATTCTTACACATTAAAGATGCATTATACATCATACAGTTTTGATAATTTCAATTTAGAAACTCTTAGAAAAAAAAAAGAAATGTGTTGTTGTATGCACGCCAGGCTGCTGTGTGTCTTATAATGGTGTGGGAAGTGTTTCTGGTACTAGTATTAGTATCATCAGTGGCTATTTTCTGCTGCTTCAAAATAGGTCTTCTCAGACAAATAATAACACATATATATATACTTGACAGCAAGGACAAAGCAAGTGACTACTGCTACAACGTGAATTCCGCAAAATACTGCGGAATATGTTACCAAGAATTATTTCAAAGAAAATGTCACGAAATATACACAGAATGGCACAGGTATACCTAGTGATGTATCAGTAATGTAGTTTTTTTATGGTTATATTATGCCTCATTACTCTCATATTCATACCGTTACTTAGTCATGCATAGTATTTCTCTGGACCCAAATATCATGAAAATGTTACTCAAATTCTAGACGGATGGCGTGGTTTCGCTTATGGAGGATATGATGAGTGAAACGTGGCTGTATAAAAACAGACAGGCTTCGACTCCGCTCATCTTAATCAGCATTCAGTTCGACGAGGAAATATATTACTTCGAAAATAAACCACTCTTTAAAAAGATATTAAACAAGACACTTCAATGGTTGAAATTTAGAGAAACTGAACCTCACCCACTTACAGCTGATATGTATAGACACAGTTAAATATAAATAACAACAATTCAAAGCTTTGCTTAGAGCTAGAAGAGTTTTCGAATGATGAAATATTACTTTTCACGGAACTAGAATGGAAAATATTAATGCCATCCTCGGTAAAGGTTTCCGCATGAAGTACGCATCGAAGAGTTTTTTATACGGGAAAGGATTGCATTTTAGTGACTTGAGCGTAAAAAGAGATTAATGCACTGCTCTTTTGCACAAACGCAGACACTGGAATTTAGCAAAGATTATAACTCTGATGGTGATAGGTCGCTTAGGTTGTTCTGACCAAGATTCTGACAATGACCACTTGTACGATACGTTGATTGCTGGAAAAGGGAAACGTTTTTGAGAGATCTTAAAATTTGACTACCCAATGCTATCCAGTCTTTGTTGTCATTTATGATAGGCAAGTGTTTGATAGTTTAGTTTCCAGTATAAATTATATAAAACAGATATCATCGGTTCTGGAGCTGAGTTAGTTTCAGAATTGCCTGGAGTTAGTTTCATCTTTCTTCACATACCTTGTTGCAGGATTTAGTTGTTGTGTCTGTTTACATTCACTGTGCCTGTTTTGTTGCAAGTCTTAAAGGTTACAGTCAGTTCGTAGATATAAACATTTTCATAAGTACTCCTTAATTACTCCTTAAGGTAACCCCTTTATGTTAGTTTTTCAGAGTTGTGACGTGACTTCGCGCTGTTGTTTTTAAATAGTGTTTTTAAATTTTTAAGGGTTTTTGTGTATGTTTAGATTCAGTACAATATAATAACATAGAGATATGTGTGTTTTATAAATAAAAAGGACATGGAATGCACAAATAATCTGACACTTTACTAAAACAATTTATAGTAGCATTATAAGAAGAAAATTAATCACGAATATATATATTTTTTCTCATTTCGTAGCTTAATGCAACGATTTTGCTTGTTGTGACAACACTTGCAAATAGAGTTGTTAACACTTGACAAGTCTTAACTTGGTCAAGGTTTATATGGATTTTTGCGGGTAGTCGTTGGGTTATTTTTTTTACATTAAAAATTCATTTTCTTGTCTCAGCTTCTTCTCTGACACTACAGGCCCTGGGACCACAAAACTTCGTAATTGTGTAGAACTTGATGTAAGAGTGTGCATCCCGTCTTTTTTCGTCTACGATTTCGTTTTCATGCTTAAAACGCCATGCAAACACAGCTGATTTTAGAATAAATAAATATGGCGCATTTTAAAGCAAAGTAACGGTTGAGCAAAACAGCACAGCTTATGGGCGTTACGCGAGTTCTGCCTGTATGGAAAAAAGTGCTAGTCCGTTCAATCAATAAAGCCGTTGAGCCAACATAACCAAGCAGATGAACCTTATAAGCCGAATACGTGCTTCACCATAAGCTCTCTACTTAGTTGTATTACTGACCATGCGGCTTGTAAAAGACTTCATGTTGTTCAAGAAATAATAAGCCGTTCAAAGAAATGTGTTTAACTTTTAATGCTTGTCAAGTGTTGAAGGTTTCGCTTGTGAAATACGAATCTAGTTTTCCTAATCGAGTTCATAATTTGAAAAGAATAAACAAGATGAGAAATGTAACATGGTTTCACTGTTTATTTTGTCTGACATTTATTTAAATATCAACAGCTCTATATCAATGATCAATGATACAACATTATTTTAAAAATAGATGTCATTATTTCGATATTCTTCCAAAGAGTTTGTAAATATTTATTTGTTAAATTGCAATTTAAATCAAACCTTTTGCAAATATAAGGTCAAATATAACCCGATTGTTTTTGGAGCTATTTTACTCCAATATTTGTATGTAAAGATTTGATTTCTTGATGCCTTCAGATTTACAAAAGAAGACATCAAGATGAGACACGTGACATGGTTTCAAGATTTGTTTCATCTGAAATTTATTTAAATATTAATTATCCTATATTAACAAAATTGTGTACTGCATTAAGATAAGATATCATTTTATATCAAAACTTGCAACCTTTAAGATTGAATTGCGCTCAAAGATACAGAGTAAATATGCGACGGATATTGTGATCGTTGATCAAATATTTCAAAATATCTGTTGTTATCTATTGTTCTTGTTGTTAGTTGTTCGGTATTCATTATTTTTTAAGCTTAAGAATTTTGCGATGTCTTTCCCATTGAGATTTCTATACGCTAAAATATAAATTCACTGAAAGTTGAACAGCGAGAAGGGGATGAAAGAATTTTTGTATCGTCTTGTTAACACTTAACAAGCCTTTGGCTTGCAGGGGCTGTTTGAATTTGTGCGAGCAGCTGTTGGTTTCTTTTTTCTTGACAGTGATCAGATTTCCTGTGTCATCTCCTCCACTGGCACTACAGGCTCTAGGGCTACGAAACTTGGGACTTAAGTAGAACTTGATGTGAATGTGTGCATGATATGTTTTATTTTCACCTTCGATTTCTTTTTCTTTTTTAAAACGCCAAGTGAAAAGGGTGTATTTTTTAAAATGCGGAGCATCTAACGCACAGCACAGAACACACAGTTGCTCAGCTTTATGCGAACTCTCACTGCGTAAATAGATAACACGGCGTATGATTGATAAGACAATAAAACCTGATGTGAGCAAAAACTAAACACTAATCGGCTTATAAGACGTATTCAAGATGTGTTGTTTTGTAATATATTATTCAAGAAATAACCCATTGAAGGAAGTATTTTTGCGTTTTAGTTTTTGCGAAGTGTTTAACATTTCGCTAGCGAAATGAGGTTCCAGTATTTGCATTTGGGATTGGGTATTGTTTGACTGTCCCTAATGTGTACGACGACTGTCTAGGACTTGGCAGAAGTTTATTTGTTTTGTCGGTGCTAGCTTGATTTTTCCTAAAGAACGTTTTGCAGATGTCTCTTCTCCTTTCCTCAAGTGTTGCAAGGTTGAGTAGTAGCAATGACTGGTCATATGTTAGTTGTGGGTTGATAATTTGTAGGGCTCTGTACATGCTCTAGATTATTTGTCTGTTCTTTTGTAATACTTGTTCCCCATGCAGATACTGCGTATTCCAGCTGGGATCTTACAACGGCTTTGTAGAAGTTGAGTAAGTCGTCTTTGTTTGCCCCTGATCGCTTCAGGTGCGTTAAGAAGAACAATTTGCTTTGGGCTTTATTCGTTATGGATTCTATATGGCTATCCATTTTGAGGTCGTTTTGGATCGTCACTCCAACTAGCTTCGTGGAATTGACTCTTCTAATAGTTGAGTTTTGCAATTTGTAGAGGCTCTGGCATCTTGTCTTGGTGATGTTTGCGAAAGGTATACAGTGAAAAACTGTTCTACTAACTCAGATGGGACCAGGGAGTGAATATGCAGCGCACTGACCCACTTTTTTGCAGACAAGCAAATCACGCAGTTTGTCTCATTCTTTATTACTGAAAGCGTTATCAAACACAATGTGCATATTAATAAGTTCAGCAATAGCACGGGTCGGAGATTCGTCCATATTCCGCCCAAGTCTGTATATAAGAGTAGGCAGCACTTCCGGGACAAGCTGTTGCGCATGCGTCGATGTGTCCAAGAATGTTCAGTGAATCCCAGCCAACAATCATGCCCTGTTGGATATTGAACAAAATGCAAGAGCCATTAAATGTTAATATTTAGACAGGATTCATCCTTTTAAGACATGAATGAGATAAAATTCTGCAAACAAATATGTGATTAGGGATTTTTTTGCCTGAAGTGAAGGACAAGTGTCTTTCAAACAAACCTGCTGTACGGCGCAGTCAATCAAATCTCTTACATCTTGCATCATGGCATCAGAGGGATTCACACCGCCATCTTCCGGATGAAAATTACCAATAAGTAAAAATAGCAATAGCCTGTGAAATTAAAAGCAAAAATTTATCATTATACGTATTGTTAATGTAGTTATTTTTTCATGTAATAGATTTGTGGAAAAGAACGTGCGCATGCTCAATGTAAAACAGGTTTAAATATATTTCGCTTCCAAAAAACTGATCTTAGTGTTCGAAAACGGTGATAACTCTCAGAAGGATCGGTGTAATTATGGCCCAAAATCAAGCAATTTTCAGGTTCGCACAAGAATTTCAGTTCGAAAAAAACTATTAAGAGGGTTTAAGTGTATCTATATGGCGGCGCGTTAAGGCAAATGCAAGTTAAGGCAAATGCATAACAGACATTTTTTGGATCTGATTATTAATAATTAAAAATATTGAGGGCACTGGAATGTGAGGAATTTTGTACATAGCTAAATTCTGCTGTGTCAGTCAAACATGCTCTATTGTATCAGCCTATATGGAAAATTATACACTTTATACACTCATATCTTGATTCTTATTATCATATTCTGAACAGATGCCTAATGTATTCCATTTTAACTGACGCATTTTACTGAACTTTCAGAAAGTTGTTTAATTGGTGCATCACATGGACCAGAAAAGGAAAACATATGTGCCAGTTATACTATGAAACTGTTATAACGCGTGTTGAAAATGGTCTTTCCATCCACAAGTTTTTAACTGCGATGATCCATACCCCTATGTCAAACTTCTCATTTAGGGGCAGTTTTAAAATGTCATTGGCATGCAGAGTAAGCATATGCACATGAGCCATGTTGGGGGTCATATGGTATCATATGTTATCATGCATGTCCACAAAAACGCCCAGAAAGGGTGGCAGTAATCTTGGGGTCAGGCGCTGTCTCAAAAAAGTGTAAATTTTGTTTTAAAAAAGGTTTATTTTTCATTCTGTATTTCGTGTTTTCTAAAAGGGGGTCATATTTCTGAGCTACACTCAAACACAAAAAAGCACCGAAGGGTCGTTTTAAAACATCATGTAGTCATGTTCGTATTTACACTCTCTTTTCTTTGCCCTAAATTCCATTGCATAATCGTGTGAAGGACCTGTGAAAATACACACTATGTCAATTACATTTATAGTTGAGCCATTTTCATAATTGTTCCCGAAAGGAGATTTTTGCGAAAACCGAAACTTGCTTGATTTTTGAGCCATTTTCTAGACATAAATATGTGTATAATATATAGTGACATGGACATGCATTAAAGTTAAAAAATTAGCAAGGGTTCATGGTATGTTAATATGTGACATAATATAACTTTGCTATTGCAGTCTCCGCAACATGTGTGGTATCCTACCCATTCCCATCCACGACCCTCATATGCACGCCCGTCACCACCAATCAAGAAGCTATACCCTATGTCCGACCAACCTGCAGAACAACTTTTAAAACATTGAAATAATAAGGCAGTACATGGTTATGCTTAAAAAGAGGGATACTTCATTTCAATTTCAACCTCGTTATTAACAAAATTAAGAAATTTGAAATTTAGAAATTTACAATGTGTTCATTGCAATTGATGGTTGGGAAACAGGTGTTTTGAAACACTCCAGAGGAACCGAAAGCGATCAATGACACAGTTAATTTTCTATTGAATTTTGATACAAATACGTCCAGACACCTAAAGCATGCATGTGGTAGTCTTGGATCTGTTGCACCTTAGTTGTGCACGCGGCTTGCGTATAACACTCTGCTGTGACGGTGTGGTGATGTACACCGTACTCACGGGCGTATTCAACGGCGTCAGGATTCTGCTGGGTGGCCTGGCCTCCCATGCTTATTTGCTCAATATTATTGCTAACACCTATATTAACACAAACAAGAGCACCGAAACGCTGCAAATCCCCACGCCCTTCGCACGTTTTGGAACAAAAACACAGTATGACATATTTAACAAGTTCAGTTTGTATGCATACATTACTTTGAAATGAAATGGATATGTTTTGACCTTAATTTTGGCTAAATAAATAGAAAGTCGGACAAAGTGAATACGAACCGCACAACTACAATACATGAGGAGTAAATCTGTATAGGATTTGAAATGTGTGTGCTTACCCGTTCGGAGGAGTTGTGAATACAAAACCACTACCCAAAAGCGTGACGGAGGGAAGGACTGATGGACAGACGGACGGATTGACGCACTTACCAAACCCTATATCCCCCTAACAAAGGCGGGCGAGGGAATAATAAGCATAATTTATTATCTGTTTGGTTATATCGTAAATGCACTTTGATTAAATAATCACGGTTATCTTTTAATACATCCCAAATTAACAATCATGAAGGCACAGGTAAACAGTTTGTTTACAAAATGTGTAATAATCCCGGAAACTGGACCACCCTTAGCACTGGGCAAAAGTGGTCCTTTTTTCGCGATGCTCTGATTTCCGAAATTCGAGCATATACAAGTGCATAATTATCTAATTAATTATCATAGTGATTATCATATTGATCGTCGATACACAAGACATACATTTTAACTTTTGTTCCATACAGTATAATTAATAACCATAAAGCGCATATGAATACGACTACTGTTTAATAACAATCTGCTAAAAACATTATTAACAACTGAAAAATTTTTACTCGCAAGAATTTTTTTCTGATTGTCTCTGTGTTTCTATGGGGTTGTAATTATTTCTACCTTATCGTTTAGTGACAGATCTTACCGTTTTTTCACTGACAAGAATTTTTTCTGATTGTCTCTGGCTTTCAATGGGGTTGTAATTATTTCTACCTTATCGTCTAGTTTTATCGTCTTACAGTTTTTGCTCTTTCTTTGATTTCAATTTCATTGTTATTTATCAAATTTTGCTCCTTGTATGCAAGTAAAGGGATAAATTAACTTTTCGTGAATAAATCACCTAAATAAAATGATCCAGTTGATTTCAGGAGGCCAAAGGACATTTTAAATACTGTCGCAAAGTGCCAATTACAACTGGAGATGCAGTTCTTCTGTATAAACTCTCACATTGCAATCAATTAATTTGCCTCTACTGGGGAGTTGCCGCCTGTTATTTAGGTGGCACACACGTATTCTGTGACCGGTCATATTTGCGATGCTCAAAATGGCATGTGGGACTGACATAAGGAGTTTTTTTATTTAATTTGCGGTGTAGTCCATTTCGCGGGATGGTGTATAGAAAACAAATACACACGAAACAAGAATATGAATTTATGTACGGTTCAAGTGATTTCCTGTAAAAACAGCACAAGTGAATCTTTTCGTATATATCACGAGTCTTGTTGTCAAGATGAACATACATAGCATTTAAATATAACTTATAAATGTTTGCGTTTTATTTTACCGGGTTCTCCTGGCTCGGGGCAGTTACTTTCTTGTAAGTAATCATCTGCAGCCCAACCAGACTGAAAAGGATAGCTTTAGATAGTCAAAAACTTGCATATTTACCACAACTTATGAGCCGTCAACAAGTTGTATTGTTGTTGGTTTTTATTAAAAAGTAGACAACCTTTGACCAGTACAATGTTTCAGAGTATATTCGCGATTTTATTGAGATCGCCTTTTTCTAAAATTATTATTTTTTAACTGTGTTACTTTTGAAAATAGCTGAGTATTATTGATGTGCGGGAAAACACAGACCAGTAAGCGTACAGGTCAGATATATACAGTGAAATGTAAATCAGAAAATATATATTAGCAACTCTTGTGAAGAAACATGTCTGATCTCTTAGTTGAACTAGAAAAGCATTAGCAGCAGAGTGATTATGCAATTGCATTATTAATCCAGCTGAAATAAAAGTAAAATCTTCTTCTTTTTTTAAATACCCCTCCGCGGTAACTGAATTCCCTGAAGTTGTAGAAAACACCACCAAGGCTGCACGTTTCACTGCCGCCGAGGTCTTCATAGCAGGGTCCTGCATTGCTGCTGCCGATGATGTTTCCGCAGGCTTTTTATTCAAAACTAACAAAGATACCGCCATATTATTGTTAGCATTTGCTACTGAAAGACATAAATTACGAAGTTGTAGTTGTAGAACAAAACTAGTGAAGGTCAGATTATACAAAAGACTACACTTTGATGAAATGTAAGAACATAATAATGCAAACAGAAATAATGAACTAATTAATGAAATACTGTTTTATGAAATATGACAACATGAACGATGCGGAAAATCATACTAAGATACAAGAAAGGAACTTACGTGCGTCTCTGATATTTACGCTGTTTGCGGTAAAACACAGACATCCCTGCGCAATACATGTGCGGAGAGCCGTGAGCAAAAACGCGAACGCAGTCATTCTTGAAAACATTCTGTATAGAAACATGCTAGCTCGACTGTGGTCTTGTCACAGCAAAGGGAACGTTTTAAGTAAAACAGTCTTATCACAAGTATACACTCGTATTCGCAAAAATGCTTAAAGTGTTTGGTATTGAAACGAAATAGTGAAAAATCTTTTGTCGATATTTTGTAATTTGATTTGGTTTTAATGGGGTAAGCAAGGTTTTGTAGAATATACGCCTGAAAATACAAGCCGCATAAGCTAATCGGAAAAATACATAAGTTACAGTAAAACAAGAGAATCGAGGCTAACTTAGATCAGAACAAACAGTCAAAATGGTTTATGCTTTGGCCTATTATTCAGTGTGTAACTTTATAATCGAATGGTGCTTGGGATTCATGAGAAATATTTAATTTCTGTTTTATTTAAATACTGCCATTTAATCTCAGTTTTGTGTCAAGGCTGCCGAGGCGAGAAAAAGTAAAGAGAGGGGGAGAGAGAGAGAGCGAGAGAGAGACGGAGAGAGCGAGAGAGAGAGAGAGAGAGAGAGAGGGAGAGAGAGAGAGAGAGAGAGAGAGAGAGAGAGAGAGGGAAAGAGAGAGAGAGAGAGAGAGAGAGAGAGAGAGAGAGAGAGAGAGAGAGAGAGAGAGAGAGAGAGAGAGAGAGAGAGAGAGTAAAATGAGATGAGCAAAAGCAAATGCGAGGAAAATAAACCGATCCATCAGCTTCTACTCCGAGTGCTTAAATCTTTGGCGGAAAGATACAGATTTATATGTACTTCCAATATCTGGGATACATTTATATGTAATAATCACATCGATTTAGATAATTTAGTGAAACTCCTGGGTACGAATTGGAATCAGAACCATCTCGGTTTACCGCAACCTTTTTTTCTTGTTTTTTGTTTGTTTGTTTTCTTTTTTGCTGTCTCAAATAGTTGCATACTGTGAAGAAAAGGTTGTGAAGTATGCTCCGTTGTAAATATTGCTCCGCTCGGTGCTGCGGTCGTGATATCACATAGCCTAATTATCTGCCACAGTTAGGAGTGTTATTTGAAATCGAAAATAAACACGTGATGAAGCATGAGTTGGGATCTTGCTGTTTCAGATTCTTCATATGCAGCCTGAAAATCCCAGTATTAATCAGTCAGATACTATGAATATAAACTGGTTTTTGAAGAGTTATGAGTGTTTACACAGTTTACTGAAACCACTACTGTTGTGAAAAATGAATCAAAATATTTTCCGAGGTTTCTATCTGTGACGATTTTATACCGAAGACGTAAATTGAACTAATGTTAACCCCTTGCCGTGGCTACAAGTAATAAAGAAAATTTCCTTTTAGGTTCCTATAACACTTTTTGTTCCCCGAAACGACATAGCCTGGAAACGCCTGGTTGCGATGAAATTAGCAATTGGGCTGTGGGTGCATTTCTAAGGTACGCCTTTCCAGGAAGACTGCAAAGATTCGGATAGTGAGTGGGTAACAACAATGCGCATGAAGTTCACGCCGAAGCAAATAGATTAAAACATATCGTTGTGCGGCGCTATCTGCCTCCACAACGCCGACAGACATCGCTGGGATGCAATCCCCCACCGGACGCTGAGGCCATCGCAACAGCTACCTTGGGATCATTCAGCTGCATTGCGCAAGCAAAATCGCAATGTCCAGCTGCGCGTGTATGTGTGGTTATAGGGCCTTCGACCTCAGGTGTAACCGAAGCACTCGCTTCTGTAACTGAGAATATTTCTGCGGTAATATGCGAAAGCCCCGTGGTGACTTCAAGCTTCAAAGTTCAAACTTCAAACTTCAGAGTTTGAACTTCAAATAACTTTTGTTTCAAACTTCAAACATTTTCACTTAACTTCAAACTTCATTTTTTAAGTGCTATAAAATCCATCTTTATTTCACCTTTAGAAAAAAGTTTAAAGTTTGAAGTTTAAACAAAAATTTCAAACTTCAAGCTTGAAACATGTTAAAGGACTAAATTGAAAATTTTCTACAATAACCAATATAAAAACTTAAATGTTGAAGTTCGAAAAAAATAAACTTCAAAGTTCAAACTTTTGAAAATGCAGTATTTCAGCCTTTCGTATTAACACTTTTAAAATATTTGAAGTTTGAAGTTTGAACAAAAATATTCAAACTTCAAACTTTTTAATACAAAGTATTTTATCTTTCTTTCGGTCACTTTCGGTTAACTTCCTATCAGTTCTGGTTGACTTTTGAACAACCTCTGGTCTCCCTGTCATTTCGACCAATCAGACTGGTTTCATTTCGACCAATCAGACTGGTTTCATTTCGACCAATCAGACTGGTTTCATGTGGGCAACTTTCCATTCACTTCCGGCTACTCTCGTGTGATTTTTTTGGTTGGCAAATTGTGATAATGATATTACAATTGAAGTTTGAACTTCGTTATTACCAAAAATTAAAATTTAGGTTTGAACTTTTTTGTTCAAATTTAAAACTTTGAAGTTTAAACAAAACAGTTCAAACTTCAAACTTCGGACTTAAAACTTTGAAGCCTGGACTTTTTGTTCAAAGTTTATTTAAAGTTCAAACTTCAAACTTTGAAGTTTGAACAAAAAATCAAAGTTCAGACTTCAAAGTTTGAAATTTGAACCTTGAGGTTTGAAGTCGTCACGGGGCTTTCGTAACAACAACTACAATTCCATACCCAGTGGAACAGTGACGCCTACAGCAGCAGCTGTCGGGGAGCCACTTTTGCAGAACAGTCTCAAATCACGACAGAACACCTAATCCGAGCCAACAAGAGATCCCGATGCCCATCAGCTGCGTCGTTATCAGCGGAGAGGTCGTCTTCATCTTAATCTTTTCCAGATCGTACAGAGATATGAAACATAGCAAGCCGTGCGGCAAAAGAACTAGGTCACAATCAAGTTGAAGCAGATCTGATCTCTGGAGAGGTCCAGATTCAAGGGAGAAAAAGTCGACACGAGACCGGAAATAAAAAGTCACCAGACGATCGAGAAAACAACATTGCAATCGAACATCTCAGGGGATTTAAGAATCGCCATTCAAACATTCTGAATGTGGAGACCTGGTGCATCACGCGTAGTATCATGCTATACCAGATATATAACTCCACTTATCCAACTGCGAAGGCAGCGAAGTGGTAGAGAGTGACAGAGTCGCAACCTCATGCTCAATCAAGGGCTTGCAGGAAATCGCACTCCGGGATGTGTTGGAAGTAATCCAGAAATTTTCATTCTCCCTTGTCTGCAAACCCTCCAAGTCGCGGGATGGGATTTCGCCTGGAGTCATAAGGGCCACGAGACCAGGGACTCGACTGCTTGGACCTCAGCACAGCGTCTACAATCGTGGACGCGGTAGGTGTGAAAGGGGCAGAATTCCAGGCTAGGCACTCTAATTATGCATGGGCGTTGAAGTTGTGTTGGATGCAATTTCCAGCACAGTCTTTTCCGAAGTGTACAATAGGAGTGGCTCCCGCAGTCAAAACCAGCGGTAAGTGTTAGAGATAAAGAGCTGCCGTATTTTGAGGCACTGGAAAGAACGAGCCTATGCGTGCTGTCACTTGTTAAGTTTTAGATTCGTTAAAGCGACAGATTTCAGTCAACGCGCTTAGGCGTTCAACAACAACGCAACTGAAATGAGATAATATTTAGCGAAAATGTCGCTTTTCGTAAGAAAAGTTGTTTCAGCTTCGTTAAAGCTACACATCCATAACCCAACTGTTCCCCGACAGCCTGACTTCTCAATTAGATGGTCGAAAATAGTGAAATATAAAATCGCGGTACTCAAGGGCCACCGTGACTGAACAGGCAGTCGAATAGGCCATGGCGCAGGTACAGCCACCCTCAGAGGATGCAGTCTGTACCCTGCGTCCGAAAACCACTGCATCGGTGTTTTCTACCGAAGGAGAAAGCAGCGGAGCAGGTAGCAATCAGCCAAGACGAAGAATTCTTCCAACGTCTGTGCTATTCACGATTCCTGAAGAAGAAAAAAGAGGGGGGAAGATTCATCTCTCGCTTTCTTTACCCGTAGAAGGCAGGATCCAAAGCTTTGATGACTGATGGTAAAAAGACCACGAATCTCCA
Source organism: Protula sp. h YS-2021 (assembly GCA_949752745.1). Classification (NCBI taxonomy): domain Eukaryota; kingdom Metazoa; phylum Annelida; class Polychaeta; order Sabellida; family Serpulidae; genus Protula; species Protula sp. h YS-2021. The sequence continues at coordinate 16,365,606 of OX457031.1, read as the reverse complement.
ACAATTGATCGCTACGCTACTGATACCCACTACTGTTTGGTAAACAACATGGAGAAACTCAGATTATGGAGTTGGCGAGACAAGAAGCAGCTGGTCCTAACAGAAATATTAAGTCAGAAATTGGTCGCTAATGGATAAACTAACAATAGAAGAGGTGTATGCGGATCATGCGGGCTTTTTCGGTAGTTTGTTGCCAAAGTGGACACGGAGCGTCTGATAACTCAACTCCAGTCCCACGTTGCAAGCACCATCTTTCAAAATGCACACGTGCTGAAATACGTTTAATACTAGGAACTGCATATTCCATAAGTTTCTTGATACCACTACCCTGCACAATTGACAAGGGCAAGTAATCCTGAACAGCAGCGCCTACAATTTTTTCAGTGAGTTTTTCATGATCAATTTTTGGAGCAAGAAAGCCCACACACAGAATTTTGCTTTTGTTTGTCAGCTCTGTTTGGATGCAATGGATCCAAGTGACGTTTCAGAGTCTGCTTATTTTGTCACAGAGCATACATTGTGCTTTGTCACTTGGAAGTTTTTTGTAATAAGTCCAAACAGCATTTCGATCTCTCCAGATCAACAAAGTGTATCATAATGAAGCGAAGTAATTGTTCAAAATTTTGTGCAGCAAAGTTGTGACGTAGAATTTTCAAGCAATGACCAGGTTGTACTTGACATGAACGGTCAGTAAACTGTCACTCAATCTAGTATGATAAATAAATAACCAATGAGGAGTGATATTTTCAAACGATGTCTTTCTCAGCCCACCCCAATTAGTACCCCGCTTTATACCACACTCTCAAATCCGCAGAGGGTTTAATTGCAATCAGATGATACCCCAGGCGCCATAAAACCGATCAGACTCATAGCATAATCTCTTAAATAATTGTAAGCTCAACACTGCGTTGAGATGAGCACTGATAAGAAGTTTGTTCTTTAGCATAACCGCTATTGTTACAATTGAACATACTCCGTTACTTTCATGATAGCTTGAGCACATACTTAATGCACAAAGCGATCTATTGTAATATGGACTTTTGTTGTTAAATAAAATTAAAAAATACAATATTTCCTCAAAAAACCCAAAAAGCTTCGGGTTTGGATTTGGAAGGATCGAGCGGGTCCCGACGAGCGGATCCCGATTGCGAACTCTAATTAAAATGAACTGCATTTTCATTCACAATTCACAATAAATTCACAATAAAATAACTTTACAAAAAATTGTCAAGGGTTGGTTGTTTGATTTGCTCGTGAGATCTGACATAAGCTGAGTTTCGAGTCTGTAAAAATAACTCGGATTATATCCAAAAACACAAGTCTTTTCGTTTTGATTTGCTCTCCTTTTTTTTCTCATAACTGCAATAATCTTTATGACACCTTTGTTGGCGATGGCCTATTTATAGAAGAATATGTCCACAGCATAATCCCTGACTAGACCAAACTATCAAGATATCTCCGGTTTACCCCGCTTACACAAGTTAACGGCTACCTTAGATGTCTCGTTTCTGGACGCAGTACGATCATTTTTAATCCTTAATGTGTTTGGAAAGCGACCGGTTAAAGGGGCTGGGGCGAGCGGCTGAGGAGCAAAAGATGGAAAATATCAAAAACACACACTGATAAGACCAAGCTCAATTGTTATGTGTTTAATTTGAGGTAGCGTTTCGTTGCACTGGTGAATTGATTATGCAGCGTTATGCGATTAAGCGATATTTACCTCCATTTTAGCTGAAAGAATGTATGCGATTAACCGGTCTATGCATTTAAGCGGTATGCAATTATCCGGTAAATTTTCTTATATTATCAATGGAAATGGTGTTGGGATTTCGAAATTCTATGTGATTTACCGGTTTATGCGTTTATCTGGTAACCGATTAAATGATATCGTCTGTAGCTGTATAGCTGAATCGACCCAAAGCTAACATAACCTTTCCTCCACCCATCTCAGCGCCCCATGCCCCATACCTTGGGATGAGGATTCAAAATACCATCTATTCAAAGTAGCATCTATAGATTAAATGGACAAATTATGAAGGGGAGCACAAGACATTTAGGATATTTTTTCATATCTACTTAAAGTTAACGAATACATAATTCCATGCAGTTTCAGAGGAAGAAAAGAAATGAAAGACACTTTTCTAACGTCGGTTTGATCAAACTATACAGCTATAACATTTGCAAGGAGAAAATTTCGTTTTAACTGGATAAAAACACGAAATAACAAATAAACATACATCACAATTATTGCTGAATGTTTGCGAGGCTTGCACCTCAAAGTTTTAAACTTTTAGAGTGTGGATTCAAAGATGTTGTTGAATTAAAGCGCAAAAAGGGTCATTTGAACTACGGTAATTAGTGCAAGGGCAACTTTATGTGACGTGGAGAACTGAAGCACCTCTAGACAAAACCATGCCTTCCATTACATTGAATAAAAAAGCTACATTTTAAAGGATTATCATAAATGACTGCTGTTCTAACATAAAAATCACGACTATATTTAATGTGTTTATTGATTGGGAATTTTTTTTGGAATACTGCTCAAATGACACGGAGAATGAACAAAACCTTCATCGCAATAGATTACTACGGCATTTACACATTCGTGGCATTGGGAATCTCATCTTTGATATAGAGTAGAAACAGTGTTGAGTCCAGAGTGTAGAACACCCAGGAGAGCTGTTCCCGTTGCTAAGTATCCGGGTTCAGTAGTCCTGCTCTAAAGAACAGAGGTTAGATCCGTTTTGGTACGTGCCCCATAGTTTATAGTAAAACACGGTTTTAAATAAAACCAACAAATGGATTTGATATAACTTTTTAATATAGTTTTAATCTAAAATTATTCGTAATATTTAAAGGTTAAACAAAGCTAATTTATGTTGTTGTGCTTTTATACGATAAAATAACAAGACAGAAAAAACTATAAGTAGTTTCAATTTAAAAGGAGGGACCATCTTTTCATAGTAACACTTACTTGGGAACAACATTTGGTTTAAATAGGGTAGAAGGTTATTACCCAAATTCTTACAGACTTTAAAGAATTCTGCCAGGCTTCATAAAGGTCAGTAAAAAGATGAGGTATTCCAAAATCGGTCAATTTGCAATGCATAAAGCGCATTCAGAAATGAATTGCTTTTGTTCTTCCATCAATTTTGGTGTCCTGCATGAGAGAAGCAGGCACATGCATGAAATATTCAGCAATTTAACACCAGCTATACCAAGGCCATCTGACTGTTGAAACAGAATAACTCGAAGAAAAAGTACCCATAAGGAATATGTGAAACAGAATGTTTCACAGTATTAACCTTTAAGAACTGTTAACTTAAGCTATTAATCATTTAAAGTTGTCTTAATTTAGGAGTGCCAAAAGAGTAGTTGCTTGGTAGAGAACAGCCAGGAAATGTCTAGTTCATTTGAAAACGTTTATGGAGAGCTTCTACTTTTGGAAATACAACCAAAAATGTTGCAATATTAAAATCTTAACTTTTGTAGTCCACGTCCGGAGAAGGCCCAAAAAATAGACAAGGCAAAATATGAAATCGATTGAATCGAATGTATCTTTGCCTAAGTTCGTCTATGCAAAGTTTTCCAATTAATTAATTTTTCCAGAGGTTTGTAGTACTCATTTGGCGGTCAATAAAGTTGTTTAAATTTTGAATCAACTGAAAAGAGACTCAATAAAGTTCTAACATCTGGGTTAATTTATAAGAGGAACAAGACGAGAAACGCCTTTGTATTTTATCACACATTTGAAAAGCTATATTATGTAAAAATTAATGTTAAATATAACACAAAAGGAAACGTCACTAAAAGGCGACAACTTTAAACATACTTTGCGAAGTACTTTTTGCGAACTATAATATGCAATAAACTACAGACAAGCCTAATATTAATACGCATTACTACACTATTAATTAATTGTCACAAAAATAGAAAAGGGGTCGCCGTTGTTTCGAGTGTCGTTGAAAATTACTTTCAGTCACATTTCAGTAGCCTCTCATTTATTATGTCAGCTGATTCTTGTACAGATCTGAGACTTGAGCTACTATCTATGAGTTACGCAAGGTCTCTTTAATCTCTTCACGCACTGAAATAAAGTTAAATATGCTCTTTTACCAAATATATGTTACTTGGTAAAACACTTGTAAAAGGGTTATGTCATCATTGCCATAATAATTGATTTATATAATATATAATAATTTAATCATTTATATAATAATAATAATAATAATAATAATAATAATAATAATAATAATAATAATAATAATAATAATAATAATAATAATAATAATAATAATAATAATGATAATAATAATAATAATAATAATAATAATAATAATAATAATAATAATAATAATAATAATAATAATAACAATTAATAACTGATTTACTTTGCAGAGTGAAAATAATAGTGCACAGATTAAATCATTTGTCATATAAGGATATGCCACTACTGTACATCTGTATGAGCTCTAGCATAACCAAGGATAATTATTCATGTCTGTGGAGTAAAATATTACACTCTTTTAAAATAAGCTGTATTTTCAGTCACTATAAGGTTTTGAGTACTCACGCGGTTTGACTTCAAGGTCTTCGTTTGCTTGAAGGTACTGGTGTACTTGAAAGATGTATATAGTGCGATCAGTATTCCACATGTCTTGTACGAGCACATTATCAATGCGCATCCCAGAGGGAGGATTACCAGATCTGATCTTAATGCTCCACATTTCACCAACATACGCCAGACAATTCGATGTTAGGAAAGTTACTCTGCAATTAAATCCATGTAAACTCCATATGCTATGGTTGAACAGTATTCTGTTATCGCATTATAGCAAACTATTGAAAGAACACCTGTCATCAGATCTATGGAATACTGGTCAAGCTCACACCAAATCGGACCTACAAAATCATTTCGTTATATCAAGATGCCCTTTTATCCTTTGAATCAATTTTTCAACCAGTGACCTCCCAAACGTAGATTCGAGAAGCATTCAGATGCTGTCATGTGTTTGCGTTGTACCTACATCGTTCTTAACAATAAATGAGAGAACAGATTTCAGAAAACATAAATACATAAACAATATTTATCTGCATTTTTGTGTTACTCATCGAAAAACAAAACATCACTGCTTTGAATTTTAATATAAATAATCAACACAATTTGCATGTGTTATAAAACTTAAACTGCAAAATTTACACTATTTTACCCCTAAAATTTCCAATAACGGATGTGGCTATAAAACTAAAAAAATAGAAAAACAGTCAAATTTTAAAATGTAATTATAGCCACGATCTCATTGTAACGAATGATGTTTAAAGTATATTTAACTATAGTCAAAAATCAATTACATGCTAATTAACTTGTTTTATACCACCTTATATGATGCATAGCCCAAATATCTTTTTAACTAGAGTAGAATATCAACACTTAGAAAGCATTAGTGTACTGACTTCTTTGAAGTCGTAGCTGAGTCACTGCATTTTCCTCGCGACCCTTTCATTTCTATGGTAACTGAATATGAACTCACATCCTTACTATAGGGATTTCCATCTGTTGCTGTGATAGTCGTATAGTAAAGAAAGACTGAAAATAAATCCTAACAGTTTCAACAGCAATGTTTTCATATCAAAATAATGTAACGATTTTTTATGCACTATAATAATTGCAGAGTAATAGAGTGTAATGTATTATGATTTTTAGTCTATTAAAACTCTTAAGATTGTCTTTTTTCAATACTCTATACAGTAATCGTTTTATTGGTATTCCAGTATTAGGTATCTTTTAACTGTCGTCTCATTTTTGAACTTTTTTGTTTATTTCTTGAAAGTTTTTTATCTAGCTTCTATCTACTACAAAACGTTTTTTTTCTTTCGGCATTCAGTTTTACATGAAATACAAAAACAAATCCTCAAAAAAGGCATCATAGCATATATTATTCTTCAAAGAATTGCGGAAGTTCATGTCCATCTTTTGCTTAATGTTAAATAAGACCTCATTTCCAGTTTATTCGCAGCTATACCTGCTTGCGCTATGCGTGTTGTGGAGTCACCACGCTCGTCATCCAGCCACGCATTTACGGGCATTTGATAAGGTTCCCTTCCCAGCTCCGGGAAAGGGTCTGTGACAGAAACAGCGACCACGTACAAGCCATTATTTCCGTAGAGGCGAAGGAGCGCACTATTTATCAGCCCAATGTCCTTTGGACATGTTATTTCAAGCTGTACAATTCTGGAAATGCAAACATGAGAATACACTAATTAAACAAGCATTTTGAATATTTGTGCTTTGGGCAAAAGACAAATTGAACAAACTATTTTAAAAGTGATTCAACCTTCCAGACAACAGATCTGATTGATGTTGTATGTGTTTTGTTTTGCAGTTTTGTACAAGTAGCATAAGCAGTTTTACCGACACATACAATCGACCAATTTCTTAGGACGATCCGGGAATCAGAGGAAGAAGAGGGTCTTAAGTTGTCTAAAGGAAAAATAGATTCTTCGATCCCTTTTGGTCTATTTTTAAATAGCATCTGCCTAGTGCTTAACGCACTAGTCTGCAAACAGGAAGATTGAACATACGACTTACGAATTTGCACGGAAGTCCCGATTCGAAAATTTATGACCACAAAAGCCATATTCCCCGTTTATTCTCACATATAAGGGATCTTGACTTTCTGCGTTGGGAAAGTCACCAATTTCTACACTTACACTGTACACGGTCACACCTAAAAATAAAATGAAACAAAAACAGTTTTTTACCAAGACTATCGCATTTTGAAGTATCACTTCAGCATTTGGATGTGTTTTTTGGTTAAAGATGCATTCTTTGTGTCGGATTCTATACCATCGCTTTCAGATCGCGTCTGAGTCCAATTTGCAAAGTTCAATTTCAAACCTGCTTTGCTTTCTTTTGATGTTGGAAAATTGAGCTGGAGGCATCCCACTGAACAACAATCTCAAAGATCTGATATTAAAAGCGATCAAAAGGCTACAGCAGCAAGGTCGCTGCAAAATCCTAACGAAATCCATTGGATACTGGTTAGTGATATTCCACACAGACAAATCGACCCAATTTCTGGAAAGATGTCATGCTTGAGGGAACAAATTCATAGTCTAGTAATTCTATGACATATTATAAACACCCATCCCCGTGACAATACAGTGCCTTATAACGAAATGGAGTAAATTTTGCGTAATCTAAATGTGTACGAAACTTTGCTAGTCAGATTCACCCGAACATCATAGGCTTTGTGACGAAACCCATTTTGCTGTGCATGACGAATGTTGTCATGTCACACACAGACGGAATCACAGTGAGAGGTAAAATTAAATTATCTCTGCTCTGTTACGCTACAAAAACGTCCTTTGTTTGTGTTATAATAGCGACAGACCATGAGGCTGGTGTGCTTTTTATTGGATTCGAACCCTTGTGGAAGGCCAATGATCTCATCTTTGCGCGGTTTGTTCACATACCTTGTTCGAATCCAGTACTAAGCAGCCAGTTCCATCACATAAACGTTGAGAAAAGAGAAAGGTTAAAATTAGATTTACATTGAGAAAATTACCTTCTTTATTCTCCTTAAAGCAGGCAGAAACATCGCCTAACAACCGCTCACAATATTCGCCTTTGTACTTTTTAATATTGTCCCCTATTTTCTGATAATCAATATCAGTGTCTTTCATAAATTTCTCAGTGAACAGCTCTTCGATAGTGTGTAAGGTAAAGTCCATTGGCATTGGATCCTCTTTCACGGTTGAAGCCCATTCTGTGGCATCACCACTAGCTGGAGGTGTAGCACCAATGGTGATTGTCGTCGTTTCTACTTTCTTTTGAAAATTAGAAGCTGCAGCCCTTTGCTCTGAGTCAAGATTGAATCCGCCACCTATACTGAAGGCACCGGAGTAACCTGCTTGGACACTGACACTGAAGCTACTACTTTGCGCACTTTTGTACTCTTTGATACTCATCTTGTGTTGGTGGGTGTAGCGGGCCCCAAAATCGATATCCTTTAAAAAATGAGTTCCATACTTATCAAAGAATGCCATGTATGCCGCCTTACTGTCATCGTGTTCTAAATCCTTCAAGTAATCAGTGAAGCGAGGATCAAGGGTAGGAGGTGAGTCTATATCAATCTTCGAAAAGTAATTTTTACATTGAGCTTGAGATATGATAAACAACGATTCACCACTTTGTATTTGTGAAACAGAATTTTTGTAGCCAGCACTTGCAGAAAAGCTAACACCCCATCCACCACCTTCCACATGTGCAGATATGGACAGTGATTTTTCAAACTGAGTCTCTGTTTTAATTACTTCCGATGCAAAGGATGTTACGCAGGATACTTCAGGAATAAGAACTACGCCTTTAGGAACCAGGTACCGGCAATCACTAGTAAACTGTATTGCCGAATAATCTGCTTTAAATATAGGAAAAGTGAAGCCCGGGTCACGTCCTTTGCTAAGCGGGTAACCATACAGTACGTTGTACCCTAAGAAAGCATAGTCCAACCCATGGAAAGACCTCTTGTTCTCGGACTGCTGACAGTCAATATATGTGTGTTCTGTGGCAAACAAGTAAAAATAGTTAATATATAAACTGCTATGCAAGTTTTTAATTTGAGTTCGCAAAATGGTAATGCTTTTTAATAACACCTTCAAAAAACACCATAAAGGAACATATTGTAAAGTTTAGGCATCAACATATTTATATGGCAGTGCAAAAGAATAAAGTTTATTAAATTACATAGAATGCAATATTTAAGCCTCTGTTTTGCTACATTTGTGCATATATTTGACACATACTTCAGCCAAATTGGTGCTTTTTGTAAAAGCAAGAAATTGTTGTATTATAACCTTTGAAGTTTTAAAATCATGTTTGCAGGGCCCTATAGATTTCAAATCTCATCACCTACCTAATGACCTGATATCTGTTAACTTGGTAACTTGTGCCTTGTTAACTTCAGACATCGTCATAGAAGCGAGACAGATATCAATCGTTGCTGCTATTAAAACTGAAAACGAATGTATATTCTTTTATTCTTTTAATTTCGCTACACGAAGTGAAATGGCACCCACTTGAAATGGCAGAAGGTCAGAGTACACAACGCATCTGGTCATAAACAAATCTCTAACTGATCCGAGACGTCAGCTTCCGGACTCTTATTTTGAACGAGAAGGTCATCGAATTACATATAATGCATCTTCTTTTGGGCACAGATGGTTAAAATAAGTTCAAAATCGCGCTAACCGTTTTCAAGGCAATGGTGAACTTTGGTTTTGGTTTTGACCTTGACAACAATAGAGGAGATCAAGGTAACCTAGGAAAATAATGCCGAAGGATCGAAAATGAAAAACCATTTTCAGGTAATGGTCAACTATAGGGTTTTGACCTCGACCATGGCCGAGGAGATAAAGGTCACCAAGGAACCTCTTATATAAGATCTTCTAGGCCCAAAGGTTCGCAATTAACCTAAAAATTGCTCTTTCTCTACCTGTTTTCGAGATAGTGGTCAATTTCCTGATTTTGACCTTGATCATGATCAACGTCAACGAGGCACCTTTTTAATTATTTATTTTAGGCCCACATGATCGAACATGAGCTCAAAATAGCTCCATCTTCAACCGCTTTCGAAATAATGGTCAACTTTCGGTTTTGGCCTTGGTCATGACCGAAGAGGTTGATGTGTGTGTGTGTGAGGCGTGTGTTCTCTAACGTCATTTTGGAACATAGGGTCAAAAATGAACTCAAAATCGCCCTGTCTCTAACCGTTTCTGAGATAATGGCTAATCTTTCTCTAACGGTTTCAGATATACAAAGATCCCACGACCATGACCTTGGCTGTGAGGGTCGAGATTCAGTTACTCCCTGCTGAAACCGTACACATCTTTAAAGAAGGATATGAGCGCCATTTCTAGCCATTGTTTCTGATGAATAGGGTTTTAAAGATATTTTGACCTCCGTTTGACCTCTACCTTTGAGATTATGGAGAAAAATTGCGGATTTCACGACGTCTCATTACACTCTATGCCTCTGCCAAATGTTGTCTTCCTACGTCACACCTTGTACGGGAAGTTTTTGGAAACCACTTTAAGGCAAAATATACTTTGATCTCAATTTGGGCTTGATGTTGAAGGTCAAGGTAAAAAATGCGGATTGCATCGTCCTACGTCAAATAGCGTAGGAGAAGTTTTCTGGAAATCTGCGAGGTGAAAAAAAAACAAAAAAAAAGTAAACAAAAAAAATTCGAATAAACAGCCAGAATTCTAAGCGAGGCGTACTTATTTACACACTTTGCCTTTGGGGATGGTGCCTGCAGACATTGGGCAAGAATCACTATTTTTAACTGCTTAAGTGTTTTTAAGCAAGAGTAACCTGGATCATGAGCTTTTAACTCACATTTCCGTTCCATTTCTCAATGTTTCCTGAAAGGAATTGTTGAAGTAAGAGCACTAGTTGCATTTTTCTTCTGTCTCTAGTGAGACAGGTGTTCTGGCGGTGGTAGAAATAGCCCAAAATTGGGTCAAAACAATTGTAGGTGTTCCAGATCAATAGGTCACTCCAGCAATTTTACGAAGTCTAATCCTGTTCATTGACAAATCGCTTATTGCAAATAAAATACATTTTATATATAATAAGGCATCACTAGAAGTATGTGTCGCAAAAGAAGAAAAAGAACAAGGGAATAATTTTAATTAAAAAAGGAATAATTTTAATATCGAAAAGCATAAGAGAAAGATTGTCAATTATCTCATTTTCGACCAGTTCGGCCAAAAAGACGTTATAGCAGACGTTATACATTATATACCAACAATACTCTTTAACTCCGGCACATGCATAACCCTGGATCCCATGCATTCCCTCACATATCCAAAAGTACTAATAATTATCTAGCAGATACTAGTAGATACTTTTTCTTACCTGCAAATGGCAAAGAGCTAATAAAAGACATGTTTTTCATCATTTGATAATCCCCGCTAATTTACACTGCTATAATGTGCATTCCCAATCCAGTCATAAGTTAAGGTAACGTCTAACGTTTTATGTTACCCTCAATACAGCTCACACTGCTCCGATTTCGGATCACAATGTTTAACTCATGCTTTATTCTATTAATACACAGAATTGAATTGAAATGCAAAACCTAAGAAAATACTTCAGCAATATATTATTCAACTGAAACAGGGCGAAGCTTTAAAATGAATTGCTATCCGTTAAATAAGAGGGCATTTTTTGTTGATACTTTGTAAACACTGTGTAATCGGGCATTGCAAATGTTTCTCCTAATCCTTCTTTTTCTTCGTTTCGACACATCCTTCTAAAAATGGTTAGGGCTAATAAATGAAACCTGATACACATACTATGGACACCTGGATTCACGTGAAACATTGTTGGCCTATGACGTCATCATCAGCGCCTTATGACATCAAAAAGTTCTCAAATATCTCGAAAACAAATGCACTGACAGCTTCAGAGTTTAACACGTAACGGGACTACTTTGCCGAAAAGAATTATTTTGTGACCTACTTTTCTTCTGCGACTTGATTAAGACGTCATTTTGACAATTTTTCTTATTTTTGCATCTCTTATTGCATGGTGGTTTTGATATGTTTGACACAGGAGATTTTACATTACAAGGTTTTAAGATAAATGCCCTGTCAAGTTTCCAATACCATAGCCTCTCCATGTTCTCACTCATTCCAGTGCGTACACCATGTTCTCACTCAATCCAGTGCCTCTCCTATGTTCTCACTCATTCCAGTGACTCCCCCATTTTTCTACACACGCCAGCTCCTCCCCCATGTTCTCACTCAATCCAGTGCCTCCCCCATGTACTTACTCAATCCAGTGCCTCCCCCATGTACTTACTCATTCCAGTGCCTCCCCCATGTTCTCACTCACACCAGTTCCTTCCCAATGTTCTCACTCAATCCAATGCCTCCGCCATGTTCTCACTCATTTCCGTTCCTCCCCCATGTTCTCACTCAATCCAGTTGCTCCCCCATGTTCTCACTCAATCCAGTGCATCACCCATAGTCTCACTCAATCCAGTGCTTTCCCCATGTTGTCGATCATTCCAGTGCCTGCCTCATGTTCTCACTCACTCCAGTGCCTCCCCATGTTCTCACTCAATCCAGTGTCTCCCCCATGTTGTTACTCATTCCAGTGCCTCCCCCATGTTTTCACTCACTCCAGTGACAAAATGACGCCTTAATGACGTCTTTTGGATCACATGATGTATTTGTGAACTCTGAAAAAGTTTGTAGCCTTGTACCAAAAACAGGCGTCACTTTAGATGTAAACAAGATCGTCTTAAGACGTAAAAAGAACGTCCTGTTTGGACGCAAAAAGGCGTACTTTGTGAAAGTCTTTAATCAACGTCTAGAAAAGGTCGACATTGCAACAAAAAGGACGTCTGTCTGGTCGTGTGAAGAGACGTCGTTTCCAGACGTGTTCATGACATCTCGAGAAAGTCTAAAATACCTTTGTCATTCTATACAATTGTATTACTTTATTGTTAAGTGAATGGATACATAATCACAACGCTGTAGTAACAAAGAGATTAAAATAACACCTTTTTTACATTAAAAGCACCTTTGGGATTTGAAAAGCTCAAAAGCTCAAAATCTGTACAAATATATAACGTTCTGTACATCTGTAAAGTCTTTTCTAGACGGCATAAGACTACTATGTGTATTTATCCGACGTTATATTCGTACGAATAAAAACTTTTGCCAGAAAGCTACAGCTATAGACAAGAGAAGAAAATGTTCAAGTAATTTTGCTGATATGATTTCTTTTTAATCAGTGCTATGAGATATCAGAGCACCTTTTTAACACCGGTTTCATGTTAAAACAGGAAGAAAACTCAATTGTTGCACATGCTCAGAGATCGTCATGTTTCAGTGTGTACGCTTACATACATGAAGTGCTCATACATGATACAATTAATGCATTACTGACAATTTTATATTTTGGTGCAATGTATTTTTGACGCGGTATTTACGATTTTTCCGTTTCGAAAATTCTTATGATGTGTTGCTGTCTCGACATGACAGCTAAATCCTATATATACTACTTTCTATTTTATAGTCTCAATTCTAAACCTATAATACACTATATTAAGTCATATAGTCTCAGCTCTAGGCATCCACTGGTAGGAATGTGAAAGTCACCCTTTTAACGTACGCTTTCTGTCTAAGTAGAAGTACATGTACCGGTGGAAAGTTTCGTCCTAGAACTGTGCTTTGGCTTCAATGGCTGGATTTACATGCCTCGGTACAGGCAAGCTCTGGAGTTTGAAGTACGTTTCTTCTTATTGCAATTTCAACTTGTAAGCAAAGATGAAAATACTGGGATGCGCACTGGTAAACTACGTTCGAAAACGCATGTGAAACGATTCATCATCGTTTGTCGTGCGGGCCCTATTGTCACTAACGTTGTCCAGGCTTGGACTTGCGACCCACAAGTAAGGTAGAAACTTGGCATCGTCAACGATGTACGTTTCCGTCATGTAGTCTGCAAGCTGATGAACCCTTTCATCATTATCAGCGTCAGGCATTGTGTGATCTTTGATGCCGTTATGCTAATGACGTAGCTGATTAAAATTTGTCTTTTCATAAGTTTGTGTTTTCGTATGTCTTGTGTTTCCGTTAATTTGTGTTTTCATAATATAGCCATACTATTTAGTCTTATTGCCTGATTTCTCGCTGTATTTGCCTCAGGTGAAATAAAGTAACCATTTTTGTTTATTTTTTCATTTCTCCATAAACATGACATGCTTCAAAATTGCACAATGTGTACGTCTTTATGACAGATAATGGAGCATTTATTCCTAACTATTTTAGAAGAGTAGCAATCAAAGTATACTTCTATTTCACTTGTGAAAAATAAGAAAAACACTTTATGCAAACTGAATGTTATAACAGACCCATTCAAGCAGCGTTACTACAAAATTCTCCAATTGGTTTTCTAAGAATGCTAAGTTGTTTATCTATAGAATATTGCTAAAGTTTAGCAAAGCATTTCAAGTGGTATTATTATCACGTACTTGTAATTGTACTGTATACGATATTTCGTATGTATTTAGCTTTAAAAAATGAACACGTTCTATGCCTCGACTAAATATGAAACGGAAAAGGCAAAACTGAGCAATTCAAAGACATATTTTATTTGTTTCAAGTGGAATTAAAGCAGCAACATACAATTTACTTTTAAATGGGTAAAAACCTGTAAAAGTGCTCAGATCCTAATCAGCAGGGGTAACCTTATATCCAGAACCTCGACCTTGAAGGTCACAGCCAAAGGTCACATGACCTCGTGTACCGTTAACGTGGCACTTCTCGGTCACGGTCAAGGTCAAGAACCGGAAGTTAAACTATTATCTAGGAACGGTTAGAGATTTTGAGCAAATTTTTGATCTTGACTTGACTTGACTGGTTCCATATACAGTTTTAGGAAATCTATCAGTAAATATAATCTTATACTAGGTAAACATTAAATAACTGGGCCAAAGTCCGATAAATAGCAGTATGACCACCTACTTGCAAAATCCACAAGACAAAATGTAGTTTTTACATGACGACCAAGGTCAAAGTCACAGAGGTACCTCTTAATTAACCGCGTTGGACCATAAGGGCAGAAAATGGGCTCAAAATCGCTCGCTCACTTACTGTTTTTTGATAATAATCAACTTCAGGTTTTTTTAACTTGACCACGAACAAGTTCAAGGTCAGCGAGGTACACTCTCACTCTATAGGTTTTGGTTAACTTCTGGTTTTTGACCTAGACCATGACCGAGGAAGTGAAGTGCATCGAGGTATCGCTAACATATCGTCTTTTAGGCCTAAAGGGCACAAAAGTAGCTCAAAATCGGTCCATCTTTTACCGTTAGGGAGGTATTAGTCAGCTTCTGGTTTTGTACCTCGGCAATGTTCGAGTACGTTAATGTCACCCATATACCTCTTAGGTAACATCTTTCAGATGTAAAGGGTCGAAAAAAGCTCGATATCTCTCACCTTTATCGAGATAATGGTTAATCTTTCTCCAACGCATTTCGATATACAAAGTTTACGTGCTCTGTGACCTTGATTTTGAATGTCGAGATTCAGATGGACAGCTTTCTCCCTAGTGATACGGTATACAAACAAGGATTTGAATGCTAGCCATTTTTCGTGGTAAATAAGAAATTAAAACATTTTAAAATTGACCTTTGCTGTTACGGTGAAAATGTGGACTTCACAAAGACTCATTACCGTCTGTACCTGTCGTCTTCAGATGTCAAACCTTCTAGGAGGTGTTTTCTGAAAACTGTTTTGAGGTAAAAACTACTTTGATTTCAATTTGATCTTGACCTTAAGTTCACGACATCTCATCTACCTCTATGCATCTTTGTTTTACCAAGTAGCCGTGCAGAAGTTTTCTGGAATTCATCTGAGGCTGTAGAAAGAAATATTAGCAAGGCATACCCATTTCTAAACATTGTTTACAAGAATACAGATATTTTAAATCATAAAACACATGATAATTTTTTCTATTTGTGAACGTACCTGCTTGCGCTACGCGTGTTGTGGAGTCACCACGCTCGTCATCTAGCCACGCATTTACGGGCATTTGATTAGGTTCCCTTCTCAGCCCCGGGAAAGGGTCTGTGACAGAAACAGCGGCCACGTACAAGCCATTATTTCCGTAGAGGCGAAGGAGCGCACCATTAATCAGCCCAATGTCCTTTGGACATGTTATTTCAAGCCGCACTATCCTAAAACAAACAAACAAACAAACAAACAAACAAACAAAAAGGTTTCTCGTTATGCGCAGGAAAACCTTGCTTTCTTACTGAGGCCGCTGTATATATATTTATTTAAAATTTATTAACAACAACAACAACGACGACAACAACAACAACACTGGCTACAAAACCGAAACAGGACTTACGATTTCGCATTGAAGTCTCGGTTTGAAAATTTTTCGCCACAAAATCGATATTCTCCGTTTATTCTCACGTAGAGGGGATCCTGACTTTCTGCGTTGGGTATGTCACCAATCTCTACATCTACACGATATTTAGATTCTCCTAGAAATGTAAACAAAACATTACTTAATGATACTATCCTTTGACATTAAATTTGTCAAATGGTAAGGTAAGTGGATGTTTTTCCGCAAGCAACACAATCATGTTTCTGTCTTTCGTTTTCATGTACTAAAACGACTTTCGCTCTTTCGCTCCGTCGCAATGTTGCTGTTTCTTTCTGTTAATTTGTATCAGATTAAGCTATTTTCTTTCCATGCGAAATGCTATGCTGGCATAAAAAATTGATTCAATTTATCAAACAATTTCTGCCGATATTTCATTGGTCGTATGCGGCGTTACTAACCATTCCGAGAAATCGTGTTTTTCTACAGCCGACCAATCAAATATCTGCTGTGATGTCTTGCCTTTTCACTCAATCAAATAAACAATAATTCCATCAAGAAACGTGTTATAAACAAGATTACCTTCGTTATTCTGTTAAAACAGGCTGATGCGTCTCCTAGCAAACGCTCACATTATTTGCCTTTGTACTTTTTAATGTTGTTGCCTATTTTCTGATAATCAACACCAGAATTTTTCATAAATTTCTCAGTGAACAGCTCTTCGATAGTGTGCAAAGTAAAGTCCATTGGCATTGAATCCTCTTTCACGGTGGAAGCCCATTCTGTGGCATAGCCGCTAGCTGGAGGTGCAGCACCTACAGTAATTGTCGTCATTTCTACTTTCTTTTTAAAATTAGAAGCTGCAACCCTTTGTTCCGAGTCCAGGCTGAATTCGCCGCCAACACTGACTGCACCGGAATAACTTGCCTGAGCACTGATACTGAAGCTATACTTTGAGCACTTTTGTACTCTTTGATACTCATCTTGTGCTGATTGGTCTAACGGCCTCCAAAGTCTACTTCCTTTATAAAATGTGCTCCGTATTTATCAAAGAACGTCATGTATGTCGCCTTGCTGTCACCCTGTTCTAAATCCTTCAAGTACGCAATGAACCGTGAATCAAGGGGTGGTGGAAGAAGAATTCTCGCACACGGGCCGCTCACAGTCAATCGGCATTTTGTCTGGGTACTGAAACAGCATCATAGAAACTAGATCTAGTATTAAAATATCTATTCGAGTTCTTACCGTTACAAATTTACAGAAACACCTTGAAACACCTATCATATCATATATATTTCACATCAATTTTAAATTTGGATATGCATCTGTTTCTCATGTAAGAACTGATATTTATTAAGTTCATTTTACTTTGTTTAATTTCTGCTGTGGTTGATATCGTAAAATTTTAAAACACAGAATGTTGACTGATCGAGAAAAATATATACTAGTTTTAAATTGATGTAAAACTATGGACAAAATTCTTTGTTATTGTAATTATTCCAGTCAGCGATTTACTGATGATAATACTGGTACAAATGTATTAAATTTGACTTAGACTTTCATTTACCTTGATCATTAAGTTTATTCTATACGAAAGAATGAGCCGACAAAAATAGAGAATGTGTGTGTCGACTTATTGTACAGCATACTAAAAAGCGTCATCGTGTCACCAAGACGTTGTCTTACTGGTGCCTTATATATATATATATATATATATATATATATATATATATATATATATATATATATATATATATATATATATATATATATATATATATATATATGTATGTATGTATATCTATGTGTATATATATGTATATATATATTTATGTATATATATATCTGCGTGTGCGTGTGTGTAACATATTACATGTAACTAAATACAATAATAAGTAATTATTCTTTTACATGCCGCAAATTGATCAGCTGCTTCCAAAGCTCTGATAATATATATATATATATATATATATATATATATATATATATATATATATATATATATATATATATATATAATATTCGCAATTATGAAAGCAGTTAAAGTCATTTCTTACTTACTTAAAACTGTGACATCCAAAAGGATCTTGACTAATTTGTTATCTTGTGATTTCGTCACTGATGCCAGAAAAGGTATCAGCGCTGCTGTAATGAGAACAGCAAGAAATTTCTATTTTATTATGCTTAAGTAAAAAATAATACATAATATTACAGTTGATATAATACATCTGTACATTCATCTCTTAGGGAAACGCTGAAATAATGCAATTGCTCCCAACTGCCAAAACCTGCAATGTTAGACCTATTTGTCGTTTGTTGAACAAATCTCGGTAGGATCGAAAGCTCCCTGCTTCTGACAAGACAAAAATGATCACAGTTCAGTGCCAGCATTTGGTCCAAAAATAGTCAAATGGCTGCGTTACACAGGCCACAACACCTTTGATTCGCAAACAGAAAGGACACCTGACTTGGTTCTAACTGCGTTTTGTGTAATGGAAGATGAGTTCAGATTCTCCAACGATATCAGGTACTAAATTTATGGTCATAAGTTGCACACAGAGGATCTAGTGCGCTATCAACAGCACAGTACACCTGAGCGTTTCCACAGAGATAGAAAACTGGTCTTGGCAGTCAAACCATTAGCTGCTGTCGTGATGCTTGCGGGTTCCGCATTCCAAATGTCTCCATGGCTCCTGCATGAAGATTTACAAGAAAATATCCAGGCCTTGATTATCCTCATACGAAGATATTTTCCTTTCTCGAAATTGACAAAAAAGACAGATTGTCAAAATAAAATAAAAGCCCACCTCCCCGAACTCCCCCCCCCACCTCGCCCACTTTGCCATATACTCACAGATTTTATTGTGATCCAATGCGGACTATAGAAGACATTGCAGAATGCATTAAGCTTACAGTGTTTACAGATAAGTAAAGACGAATACACCATGCGCACAGACGACCATACCATGCGTACAGACGCGTACAGACCGCCACACCATGCGTACAGACGGTTTCACCATGCATACCGACGGTCACACCATGCGTACAGGCGCCCACACCATACGTGCAGACGGCCACGCCATGCGTACAGACAGCCATACCATGCGTACAGACGGCCACGCCATGCTTACAGAGGACCATACCATCCTTGCAGACGGCCACACCATGCGTACAGACGACCACACCATGCGTACAGACGGTTACACCATGCCAACAGACGGCCACACCATACGTTTAGATTGCCCCACCATGCGTACAGACTATTATTATCATTATTATTATTATTAATATCTCAACTCTTATATAGCGCTAATTGATATTGAATGCTCTAAGCGCTTCACATAGAGCCTAAGGGAGATATTGCTACACTAAAATATATTATAAATATTTATAAATAAATAAAAATAAATAAATAAATAAAAAAGATACAAATAAATAAATATGAATAAAATGCAAATATAGATATTGCTTAAAAAAGTAAGATCTGGCAGTGGAGCAGGTATTTAGTTTGGCATTGACTAGAGTTAAGTGACTAATACTGATGAAAAGAAAAACGTGTCAGAACCAATAAAAGACGTTTTTAAACTGTGCCTAAGAATCTGGAAAAGCTAATATAAAATAGTGTGTCTTGAGATGTTTCTTGAAGGTGTCAATAGTCGGCAATGTTCTGAGGTATTCCGGGAGACTATTCCATACAGCAGGAGCTGCAGCAGCAAATGATCGATCACCACCTGATTTCAGACTAGTTTTCGGCTTTTTAAGCAACATATTATCCTTGGATGAACGGGTAGATCTTGTTCGGTTTGAATTACATAGCACAAGTAGGTTCCGAATATATTCAGGGGAGCCATGGTGAATTGCTTTGAAGGTTATCGTGGCAATTTTATACAGGATCCGATAGCGTATTGGCAACCAATGAAGAAATTTAAGCCCTCCCGTGATGTGATCATATCGTTTGAGACCGAGGATGAGCCGTGCTGCAGCATTCTGGACCCTTTGTAGCTTGTTTAATAGGTATTCAGGCATGCCATACAGGAGACTATTGCAGTAATCAATGTGCGATGTGACCATGGACTGCACCAGCGTGCGTGTAGTATCACGAGTTAAATATTTACGGATGGACCAAATCTCTCGAATATTGCAGTAGCAGATCTTCACAAGTCGGTTTACTTGATTGGTCATTTTGAGTTCAGGGTCTAGGAGGACGCCCAAATCACGAACGTGCGAACTTGCTAAAATATCTTCTCCGTCAACAGTTATAGAGTTAAACCTGATCTTATCTGTTTGGCACTTTGTTCCTAAAATCATAAATTCTGTTTTGTCACCGTTCAGTTTCAGTCGATTCACCGTCATCCATTTGGATATTTCAAAGATACAATCTTCAAGCTGTGATTTGGTTTATTTTGATTATTTTTGATTATATTTTGATTATTTGTGCCTAAGAGAGGTTGCATTATATTTACTTCGATGACCTCATTCAAGATCAAAATCAGGTAGCTCATAATTATCTGAAAACAGTTAAAGATTTGTCTTTGACCAGATATATTGTGTTTCGATCTGGCCTTCTGCCTTTGCATGCGGGTGCCATTTCGCTACGTGTAGCGAAATTCGGTCTAGTTCCAAGTTGTAAACGAAGTTTACAAGTGGGAATTACAACACGTTATTGGCCAGCCTTATGTGACGTATCAAATCAATTAAGCCAATACCTTTAGATGTCCCGTAACGACAGATGGGCGAGAGATACTTCATGCATGCATCTAGCCAATGGTGACTAAAGTAACCTGGTCTGTAAAGCCTAAGAATTATTTAAGCTAAACCTGCATGCAGTCTGTTATTCTAAATAATATAAAAGCACCATTTTTGGAAAAGGATGTCACGATTTGACATCCTTCGGTTTTATTCGGCGTGATTCGAATGTTTCTATAATCGTTTCTATAATCACAATTCGATTCACGGTTTCTATATGGCGCCTTTAGTCGTCATGCTGTCCACATTTAACTGACATGAATTTGTATGCAACAGGAAGAACCAAAAACCAAGTTCCTTAATAAACTCGCAAACTCGTGACAGCCCTATTTTTGTAGTGGTATATTGAAATAATATGATTCAGTTATCTAAATATTCAGCTGTAAAGCCTACTTGAACCACGGTTGTTCCGTGCATTTCGTCTTAGGAGAAAGAAAAAAAACGAGCTCACCAACACGGGGAATATTTATCCGGAACATTAATTCACTCTTCATCCTTTCATATATACACTGAAAACAGAAGGATGCGGCTTGTTCAAGGACCAATATGCATAAACCCTCCTAACACAGAAGCATATAGGAAAATTTGGTAGTGCATTTAGCTATATATTCATTTCGAACGCTATGCATATTTAGATATCACAAAGCATAAACTTTTCATGCGTGGATTTCTTCATACGTCTAATCCTTGTCTAGGGAATGCATTTCCACCGTCTCTTGCCTGACGCTAGAGCCAACAGGAACGTAACTTTAAACGTCAGCTCCCTTAGCGATGTGCTCTCTTTGCAGGCGAAGCTTTTGCCGCTGAAATAACTCAGTACCACCCCAAGGTCCCACTGCCGATCTATAACCCTCTATCGTTCGTACGCCTAGTTGTCTGGATTCGAACAGGTGTATGAAAAAGTCGGCCAATAGTGGGGCCGTCGCCGTAACGGGGTCGATTTGTTTTAGCAGGCACCACTGTTCGAACACTCGCCACTGTGATTTGTACACAGATTTGGTGGAGTTTGCGTGCACATCCTGCATGCGTTGTAGTGCTTATTGTGAGAAGCAATGTGCTTCTAATCAGCCTGCTGTATGCACCACAGGTGGAGGTTTAGATCCCACGGCTGCTGGTGGTTGTGAGGCCAGTGCCAGGCCTCTCCCGGGAAAAACACCAGCCGTTCTCTGTCTCTGGGTTGGCTCGTAGCTCACCGTCCGAGGTGCGCAGTGCCGCGGGTCCTCTGGTTGCAGCAAAGAAACATACAACAGAAAATCTCGGTAGGTTGCGAGCACATTCCCGCTCAATAACAATTGCCAGTAACTACACTGATTTAGCAACTGTGAAGTCGTGCCTGTAAGAAGATGGCTATCGACCAAATCCACGCCACTATAGGCAGCTCTGAGGTGCCCTCAGATAGAATAAAATACGAATTCTGCTCTCGAACCAGCAGCAGTGTTACACCTCAGCAGTGAGAGCGTAGTTCTTGGTACTGCGTTCAAAACTGGCTCTAGCTGTCACCGTGCCGCAACTCTTAAATTCAACGTTGATGATCGTTACAGAGTCTTCGATTCGTGTGAAATGCTAGAAGGCGACAGAGTCACCATTGCATGAACAAGACTTACCGATCACCAATTATCGCTCCGATAAAGGTCCAATTCTGCTAAGCCGTTGAACCCATCGGTCCCTGGTAACAGCGACACGTCGTTGGTGTTCATCGAAAACTTCTACTGGAATGCTTTCCCCGTAACCCTCAGAAGATCTAGGTATAGGTCCTCAAATTCAGAAGCTTCCATCACCTAGACTGTTTGTTTGGGCATAAGGATGAAAAGTGACGTTAGTGGCCCCACCCGGGGGTTATTTACAGAGGAGAGAACCAGGCAGTTAAGGAAATTTCAAGAATAGGAGACCCTCACTTAGTTTGGGGCATCCAGTTCTATGAGTTTACGGGCGAGAAAAGATATGGATGATACTTTTTAAGCGTCGGATCCATCCAACAAAAGCTGTAAGTCATTTGTATGAACAAAAATGATGCACACAGAAATGCACGCTGTAAAATATAAAGTCTATTAACTGATCTCGAGCTATATTGCATACACACATGTACTTATTTTTAGCAATACGCCAATTAAAGCCTCCACTTGTTTACAGCAGGTCTCAGCTTTGAGGTAATAGCAAGCTATACACAGCAAGCATCGACCTTTTGCTTAGTGCAGAAGAAAGGAAAAAGTACCCTGAAACCTACTGCAAAAGTTTGGTGACAATCGGACCAATAGTTTTTGACGAGTTGTATGACAAAATGACGGCCGACTGTAAAGAAAAAAGCGATGAAAATCTCACAGGTTCCCTGATACCAAAGCATATAGCTCTTTGCAAGACGCCATCTTGCCAAGTGTTAACAAAAACCACATTTTGATAGCGAAATCTTCAACACTTGACAAACATTAAAAGCTAAAAATATTTCTTTGAACGGCTTATTATTTCTTGAACAACATGAAGTTTTATACAAGCCGCATAGTTTGTAATACAGTTATATTACTTCCTGATAGGTGGGCAATATGGCTTTTTTTTTGCCTGAAGAGCCCGGGTCGATTACTGGCCTGAAGGCAAAAAAAGCCATATTGCCCTCCTGTCATCATGTATTACTTTTATTATACACCTATTTTGCGATATTTTTGCTTGTCTTACAAATTTTACGGGGCACTATTTTTTGCTTTCTTTATGCTCAGTTGGGCGACGCGCTATTAGAACTGCGGCCAGCTGATATTATTATTGGACCTCATTTCTTTATATTTACGATTAAGAAAATAAATATTTATTTGCAATGTGCAATGATTATTAGCGTATGAGTTGCCCCCCAATCTTGTCCCCGATTCCATGGAATAAATCACCCGAAGAAAGTATAAATTTACAAACAACAATTAATTTTTAAAATAAAAACTTACCTTTCTTTCTGCCAGCAGGGAAATTACAAACACACTAATTTATATGCCTTCAGACTCGTGTGGCTTAAGAACTAACGTCACGAGCACGCCCACTAAATACTTTTTTTTCGAATGTTTTCTTGTTATTTTGACAGTTCAACGGAAGTAACCCATTTCAACTCAAATCGCGAAATAACAACGCAACAAAACACAAAATGGCGTGTGCAGTTGTATAATGTTTATAAACACTCACACATGTTAGTTACAACGCAATCATTCCTGTAAGTTTCAGTCAGTGCATTTCACTGCTGACAAAAGTATACTTATCAGGGGCGGATAATACGGAAAAATACTGACCTCGGTTTTTTTTCATTTCATTTTCTTGCACGTGCCCGGTCAGGTTTATAATAAAACTAAGTACAGACCTTATGGCGCAGCACGTGTGCGGCTAAAAAGTTTCATCTGCTTGGTTATGTTGGCTCAACGGCTTTATTGATTGAACGGACTAGCACTTTTCTCTATGCAGGCACAGCTCGCGTAAAGTCCATAAGCTGTGCTGTTTTCTCAACCGTTACTTTGCTTTTAAATGCGTTGTATATATTTGTTCTAAAATCGCATGGCGTTTTAAGCATGAAACGAAATCGTAGACGACAAAAGGAGGGATGATCACCCTCAGATCAAGTTCTACATAAGTATAAAGTGTTGTGGTCCTAAGTGCTGTAGTGTCAGAGAAGAAGTTGAGACAAGAAAATGAATTTTTACTGTCAAGAAAAAAAGCCGCCCGCACAAATTCATATAAGCCTTGACCAAGTCAAAGACTTGTCAAGTGTTAGATATTCACCCAGAATTCAGGATGTCATTATTCATATGCTTAGATGCCACTTGAAAACAATATTTGCAAATGGATGTGCTTTTCTATATCTTTTTTACTGTTTTTCTGCCTCGAATAGTTTCCAGAAAACTCTTATGATATTTAGTGCAGAAGATGAAATTTGACACATGTACGGAGGATGATGAGACGTAGGTTTATTTGTTCTGACCTTCAAAGTCAAGGGTAAATTGAGATAAAACTATTCATTACCTCAAAATAAGAAAATTCCTTCTAAGTTTGAAGTAGGAAGACAGAATTTGACACAGCTATAGGGAGTAATGAGTCCTCGTGAAATCCGCAATTTTTTTTACCTTCACATTCCAGGATAAGGTCAAACTGAGGTCACAATACTTTTAAAACACCTATTCATCACGAAAAGTGAAATAGGTACATATCTAGACATAGCATAAAATCCTTGTTTCAGCACTAGCTTAGTAACTTTGCGATTGGAATTTCGACATTCAAGGTAAAAGGTCACTTGAAAGTTACTTCACGAAAGAATGATCATTATTTTGAAAACTGTAAGGGCCATTTGAGCTTATTTACGATAACTTCCACCAAAAACACGTTAAACAAAGGCATCTTCGTGACTTTGACTTCTTGCTTTCGATCAAGGTCAAACACTAGCATTTGACCATTATCTCGAAATAGGTTAGAGACGTTATTTAAGAGGAATAAATATCGGTGACTATACCTCCTCGATCGGTATACAAGGTAAAAAAACCGGAAACTATCATTGTCCTGCAATTGGTCAGAGACAGAGCGATTTTGACAATATTTTCGGTCCTTAGGGACCAAAAGGTATTATATAAGAAGTGTCACGATAATCTCGGCCTTCTAGGTCATGCCCAAGGTAAAAAAACTTGAAGTTGGTTAAAATCTCGACATTTTGGTTCAAGATCAAGGTCAAAATCCGGAAGCTGACCATCTCGAAACGGTTAGAGGTTTTGAGCTCATTTTCGTATCTTTGGATCTAAAAGAGGTTACGAAAGAAGCGCCTCGGTGGTTTTGACCTTGGTCATCATGTAAAACATACACTTTCTCTTGTGGCATTTACAAGTCGGTTATTCCGCTATCTTGGCGGAATTCGGTGAAGTTTTCCATACATTCGTTTTTGTGTTAAATGGATGTTTTGTACCACTGTTGTGATTTTAAGTTCGCGTAGCATTCCCATGAAAACAGAGAAACTTGAAATACATGGGCCGCGTACTGTTTTCTTATTTCTAATTAAATTAAATTTGATTAATTTAAAATTCTGCATTTATGCTTAACATGCAGATGTTTAAAACCAGTATGTAAACGTTAAATACTGAACTGTCTGTAAAGTGATATCTCAGCTAACAACCTGGGTTATATGCACTGTTCATGCTATCTATTGTGATTATAAAATCCTTCCTGCTGCAGTCTTAAACTACTGTCTGATAACTCTTCTTTAAAAATGTTAAAACAGTTGGCCAGTTGGCTGTAAGTTAAAAAAACAATGTAAAAATTGTTTGTTTTCTAGAAAATTCTGTTCAATAAACCAACTGAATCCATAACAAATTTCAATTGTTAAAACACACCAGTTACACGTTTTTCAGTTGAAACAGAATGGTAAATAAGACAGACTTCACTTATTTACAAGGAAAGGTCCTTGATCGCTTTTTAAAGTCTAAGAACACAGGGTTTTTTACTTTTAGTCTCCTGTTGAATTAATTCTTACCAAATGCCATGCTATTTTAAAAGGCATAAAGATGTTGATACCCACTGCTGTAATTCAAGGATTCTCTCTACAGAAGAAAGATAAAAAATTTTTTATTCAACTTGGAAATCGTTTATGTGATTCTCCCTTCAAAAGTTTGGTATCATATTACAGCCGATATATAGGTGATAGACAGCTTATGCAACTTATTAAAACCAGATAAATATGCGTCTGTCGTAAAGTGATACAGCTAGACGTTTAAAACCAAACTAATGCAATAAAACCAACTAACCAACTAATGACGTAACAAAGTTTCAAGTGATGGCTAACTTATTTTAAGGAATAAGCTATTTAGTTTTTTATTTATTTTACTTCTCAGTAACAAAATCTAAGTCAGTCTTGAATGGTTGATATATCTAATGGTGATATTTATATGTTTATTCTATTATTTTTCAAAGGAAATGCATTTCTATTTCTGAGTTATCTAGAAGCAATGCATCCTGTATTAATGCAACAAAATCTCGAGTTAAAAGTATCCGATAAGTAAAAAAACTCACTGCAACTAAAACTGGTAGAAGGATAAGTGTCTTGAAGGAAAGAAAGTCTTCTATAATAATGAAAACATTTCAAAACCCTTGCGTAAAACGCTAGAAATACCTTTTCTTCAATTATTCCAGTTTTTAACACCAAATATACTCCTTTATTCAATTGAAAAGATCTTCATTGAAAGCCAAGAAGGGTGTTAAATTAATCTTATATTGGACACTTAATTCAAGTTACTCTGTGTACTTATAGTAATACCACAATTTACATAATAGTTCAAATGCACAGGAATTTTCTATAACCCGGATACAGGAGTTTCACCTGGATGTACTTGATATTGTGACCTTAAATAAGCCTCACTTATAGCCCTTTATTTAACTAGTCAAATTGTTCAGTATTGTCACCTGATTTGTCACAGAATTTTACACAATTCAATTCTCGCTCTTTTTCTTACTCTTGTTAACGCATATACTTCCCGTCTTTGTATCAAGTTATTTTGTTTCGTACTATAGCAATAATTGAGCGTGTAGATCTGCAGTTTAAAATGTAATGCAGCTAAAACGCGAAACAAAAAAGACGGAACTACGAATTCAATGGCGACCATGATATTACATAAAGCTGTCATTAATTCAAGTGGTAATAAAGTGGCAATAAATAAATTTGACCCAAAAGTACAAGTTAGAAACTATAGAAAGGTACGATATGTGACCAATCAAGTATTTTTATAATCATATACTTGGTAGATATGTCAATGCTCTGTTCATGTTCGCAATAATATCCACTCATATATTTCAGTTAAAGTTAAATGAAATAGAAGTTCCTTGAGTGTATAAGGCCGACTGGGTCTCATGTTTTAAATAAATAGCACAAGTATTTCTCTTTATTATTCCTTTCAGAATATGCTAAATGTTTATTTTCATAAATTATTTTGCCATCTTAGCTGTGGATTTTTGTTCCCACAAATGACTTATAACTGCCGTTGAACTGACCTGATCCAAAGTATCGTCCATATTTTTCTTGTCCATAACCTCGTAGAATTGGAGTATTCCAAGCGATAGTGTACAGCTAGTGCTCTAAAAGAAAATATTGAACTCCTCGATGCTCTACCTGCGTGCTTTAGCCAGGGCATTTCCTTGGCGTCACTTTGAATCTTGACTGTCGCAGGCGTGCAGCTGGTTATTATTAGCGTTGATTCCATTAAATTAAAAACCTACATAGGTTTTTTTCCTAAGAATGACTTATAGCTGCCGTTGTATCGATTCTTGGAAACCAAGATTTAAAAGGGGATGGCTATATCTGGGAGCCTGACCTGACCTGCGGGCATCGCCCGTAACAGGTGAAGCCAAAGAAAACTACGAAGTGAGCTCTTATCGTGTTTATTCTAATCATCTGACATTTCTTGACTGAGTAGAGCCCCCGTTACTGATCTCACAAATACGGCTTGGACGAAAAGCAGCCTAGAACGATGACATCACCATTAGAAAAGACAGAGTGTGGAGATTTACGCCGCACATCCCGTTAACACCACAGGTCGCAGGAAAGCGATAGAGCTACGGTGACCAAGAAGCTACGCCTGTCAGAGACATAAGCCCAGGCAAGGACAAGAACGGCGTAACGGCATCATCGCCATTTTTAAACGAACTGCATACCGTTTGGAGATGACATTCAAAGTTCTCGAGTGCGAAGGCCACAGCCACGACCGGAACCCGGATTCTTAGCTTTGGATACAGTATCAAAAATTGGGGATACAATCAAGTTAAGAAAAAGCAGATTTCCGAGTGAAAGACTCGAACGCAGACCATTGTAATGTTCAGATCATTAAAGCAGCAGGTTACAAAACCGCATACAGCGAAACACTCCTATTTGCCTTCTCGGCTTCCAGAAGTATGCTTTACCTAGCTGTGACATTCTAACACTGAACACAAGATGGTCGTGAAGTTCAGAAACTTGGCGCACTTCTCGGCAATAGTCCCTTCAAGCCTGGAGATCCAGTCATTTATCGAATACGTTAATCAGACCTTGGTAAACAGTGTGAGCTGTCTAGAGATGTCGGTGATCAATAAATTAGTGCTTATTGAAGTGCACAAACTATTTCTTGAAGTTGTACACCTGCTTACTCTCGAACACCTTGCAACTATAAAGATTTCAACTACGTCTTATTCCCTGTGATGCGAACACAAGCTTTTTCCGGACAAGCTGCTGGCCGAGGATAATGGACGCCATGTGCAAGATATCCAGAACAGTGCACAGTAGGAACGCTCTGAGACCTCCATATCTGCAGAAGTACTGGCGACGTCGAGGTCGTTGGCCTACAACATCGCGGATCCTACCGACGCCACCATGCTCAATGAGCACAGCTCGCAGTATATGTCACAACAGCCCAGTGTTTTCTCGGAAGGCAAAAAGAGGTGATAATTAGTCCAGGGATTGAAGAGAACTTTGCCAAAGATCTCTCCAAACCCTCAGATAATTAAATTAGTAATGCGGAAATAAAAGGAGAGAATATTACGATGAACAAACCTGCCATAGGATGAAGACTCACTCATCTACGGAAAATGGAAACCGGTAAGAAAAGTGAAAAGGCCAAATCCCAGAACTTTATGTGACTCTACAGCCTTCTGTACAGCTTTTAGCCTCATACAGGGAAGGGTTAGAGAAAGCCAGACAATGAGAGCATTGATGACCTGCGGCTTGCGATAACTGATGCTCCTCTTCAAATATTTCGACAAATGGTTTAACGTAGATCTCGAGACAGGAATAGTGGCATAGCAAACACGCAGATACACAGAACTAGGCTTATTAGTAAATCAAAAAGTCTGAAATCTAACCAAAGCATTGTGATCTTAGTCGACAAATTCGATTTCGTATGGAACCATTACTGCCCTCGGCCACCCGGAGAAAAAACTCCAGTGGGCTCAGTTGCCAATGTGCAGAAGCCAGGTTCGGCCTGTTTTGGTAACCGAGAAGGTGCCTATATCGGCATTTCGGGATTTCCAGTCGTACGCCAAGCGTACACCGTGGTTAGGGGGGTGAGGCGGCGGGAGGGGAGGTGATGGTTTTACATCACCTTTGTGTTGATGGCGCGAGCCGGATCAGAACTGAGATGGACAAAAATTTGTGCCACCTCAGAAAGAAACACAAGTGCAAACAGATATGTCACACGCAAGCTTACGATGCCCTTTGAACGGCCAGTGTTTCAAGGCAGCTGATAAGCGATAGAAATCTGTGTAAACAAATGTCTTATTCAGTTTTTTATGAAAATAGTGCCCGTGCATTTAATTTTTTCAGGGAATTTTCAGATTTGTGAAGAAACGGCCTATTTTTCAGTAGTTTAACGTGGTCCCTATCATAAGCGGCCCGTTTCTCGTGTGTTTTTCGTAGCAATTTTTCCATGGTTAATTTTCAGTATTGAAGTTTTTTGTTTTCGCTGTGTCTTTATGACTTTTACACATCACTGCAGTAATTTTATCGCGATATTTTGATTTTTCAGTTTTCACTGGCCACATAGAATTTTTGGGATATTTTTAGACTGCATGTTTTAACTGCACTCATCAGTTTCCATGGAACAGGAGGACAACACATATCACTATGCACAAGGGTGTCAAACTTTATGAGGTTAACATATAGTGAAATTACCAGTATTAGCTCCAGGGCCACAGACCCAGCCAAGGAAGGGTGGCGTATGAAGGTGAGGGTTTGACAACCGAGGGGTGAGGCAGTACCTGTCCGTGTGACATGGATGCCCTGGAGGTGGAGGCACCAGAACATATTGTTGGTGACGCTAGAGGTAAAGGAGCCAGCAGCCGTTGTAGATGCCACAGCGACAGGTCCTTTCCGATCAGTTTAAAATAATTTAAATGACATGAAACAGTTTTACACGGTTACAGATGGTTTTACAGTTAAAATGAGGTTGAGAACTACCAGTCTCACCTTTTTTGGAAAAGGGGCTTAATATGAATGCAAAATAGCAAAACATAAACTTCGCATTATGTATAATTACCAACCGCTATTTTTCTGGTGGTTTTGTAAGCAGCCGACAAAACAAAAATCAAATATCGTGGGTGATAGGACAAACGATACAAACGGAACGAATTCTCATTATCCGAGGTGAAATTAGCCAAATGAAACCTTCTAAAAGTCTTTGAAATTTTGCTTATAAATAGTTGCAGTAAATCCGAACATTCTGTGCATGAAAGAGCACTGTTAAAAGAAACATAAAATGTTTAAGTTTCTTGATGTTGATTCCCTTCCTTCCCTCTCTTCCCCGCCCTTCAGTCTACCACATATAATCTAGTTATCAGGGAGAACTCGTTATTTGTGGTAATAGCTACCAATTGCTGCTAGTTACTGTCCTTAAAAGAGGCGATTCATGTATTAGTTATTTGGTTACACCTTATATTGCACCTTCAGTTTAAATATTAGGCTATTTTTATGAATGTAATAGTTTCCCCTTAAAAGAAGCAGGATGGACATTTAAAGTCAAAATCAAACAACATTAGCAGTTTATGTTTGAATGTATTTCAGTCAAAAATTAAAAACATAAGTACAAGGAAGTGAACAATGGTTGTACTAGGAAGCAGAATTTCTAATAACACCTTAGTTCCATTGGTTTACCTAATAAAAGCGTTTTAAAAATGATTAAGTTTTAGATTTGAAAACTTGAAACATGAGAATCGTTGTGTTGCTTAGCAATCGGGGGGGGGGGGAGACATTGTTATGGTTGATTTGCCTGGGAAAAGACACCTATGTTTCACACGTTCGAATCGACCACAACTTGATTCTTTTCTAATCAAGGAATAGATTTAATATTTCGTATTTTTCAAGCATCACAGCCCCTTTCGAATTGAATCTTTCAAACATAAAAATCCTTCTTAGACTATTTTATAGTGATCTTTGGTGTTTTAAGAAGGCTAACATTGCCCGACTGTTATGTCTGCAGTTAAACACATTTTACTGGTATCAGAACAAGCTGGTACATTCTAATTGCGCGCATCTAATGACTAAAACATTACCTGGCTAATGAAATGAAAAAAAAATACAAAATATACTTTATTGAAATGTTGATGAATTTTCAATCCTTTACTGGAATAGAAGTCTTAAGTACTGTCTTATATTTTAGATACCACATTATTTGGCATAACTATAACTAT
Organism: Protula sp. h YS-2021; assembly: GCA_949752745.1. Lineage (NCBI taxonomy): Eukaryota > Metazoa > Annelida > Polychaeta > Sabellida > Serpulidae > Protula > Protula sp. h YS-2021. Next base: position 16,333,799 of record OX457031.1, on the reverse strand, counting down.
AACTAGTTACGTATCCGATAAAGCTGATAATTTTTTTATTGTGCAAAATAAATTTTGCATGGCTTTTTTGTAAAACGCTGTGTCGGAGACGCCGGTTGAAACGAACGAGAATGCTTCAGAAACTGAAAATAAAGAAAGAACATTTGTCATGTGCCAAAGTGCTGAACCCAAAGTAAACAACAATATTGCAACCAATTAACAAACAATAGTAAATAAATAGCTTCCTGTTTTCTAAGTAGGAGACCTTTGAAATGGATTTTCTCTTTGACATTTAAAAAACAAAAATTCAAACAAGTCTGAGGTGAGAACTTACCATTAAATTTCTTCCATTAGCTTCAGATCCTCAAGAACCCTCAAAGCTTCTTCTATGAGACCTGGACGAACACAAAGCCCATAGTTAAATGTATTGTTACACGTAAAGATCACCTGATCAAAGACTAATAATGGTTTCAAGGTGATTGAACTCTTTCTTTTAAAGCGTTAACAACTTAGCAAAACAGAGAGAGAGAGAGAGAGAGAGAGAGAGAGAGAGAGAGAGAGAGAGAGAGAGAGAGAGAGAGAGAGAGAGAGAGGAAGGAGAAGAAGAAGAAGAAAAAGAACAAGAAGAAAGAGGAAAAAGTGTGGAATTTTTCAGAGTAACTACAACCTTATTCCCACTTGAAAACAAAACAAAACAAATAGGTATGCTTCACTAAGAATTCTGGCTGTTCCCTTTTTGTTATTTCTGCCTCGGAGGTTTCAAGAAAACTCCTCCTACGCTATTTGGTGGACAAATATATGATGACGAGATATCAACAAAGCATTATTCTTACTAATGTTTTTGATTGAAGTCTCTGCATTTTGACGGCTTAATATCAGTTTTCGTTTTGAGTCACCTATAAAATGAAAACTTAATTTAAGCGATTCACAGTAGTTTCACATTATTACTGCTTTGAAGAACTTTTTTTCAATTTTCAGTTGATCATGTCTCTCATGTTTCTACACAACTATGTTGTCCTATAAAATAATACATAAGAGAAACCTTTCTTTGGTATGCAATCATCGATGTTCACAGTTCCCTTTTGTCGGGTTTTCGCACTTCCAGGGCAATCCATACACGAGCTTTGACCCTCATGCATTTGATATTTGCCAACGGGACAGAGTTCACAATCCGTACCGTCGCCATAAGATCCAGGTGGGCAGTGGACTTAAAACAGGAGACAACGTTGAATTTATATTAAGGCAGCGTAAAACAAGTACGCTTTAATACACTTAACGTCACATCAGTTATTTTATCTAGCATTAATTGGTGCTGAAATAGGAAACATGATAATAATATCGGTCTCTGGTTGATACTTGAACAGAAGGTATGATTTATCCATGATCAGGAGGTATAATTACAATAGCAGTCTATGAGTGAAATGTTGTTTCAAAAATGTAATAACCATTGCATTTTGAGCCATCATAATTGAAAATAAAATGTACCACATAGCAGCTGCACAGCGGCTTCACCAGGGGCACATCGGACATCCCCGACTACAAGAAGAGTATTCAGAAGAGGTTCATAAGTGACTCCTCCAGCAGGCAACAGCAGCTCACCATTACGAACGGATTCACTGACGGAATCAGTGATTTTTTCAAGTTGATCTTCCAAAGACAGAACGTGGTGTAATCCTTCGAATGCTGAAAGGAGACCAACAAACCGCTTTCGGATACTTTACATGATGCATGGTAATGGTGACAAATTGCTTTCGGATACTTCTCGTGATGTATGGTTATGGTGACAAATCGCTTTTGGATACTTTTTGTGATGCATGGTAATGGTGACAAATCATTTTCGGATACTTTTCATGATGCATGGTAATGGTGACAAATCGATTTCGAATACTTGGCGTGATGTATGGTAATGGTGACACCAGTGCATAACAGGTTATACTTTCCAATTTGTTTAAAAAGCAACCAACAAATTTTCCTTGCCAAATGGCAACAGACAGATTTAAATAATAATATTGGCGCTGTTTTAAAATAGGGTGTAAAATTTTAACTAAGAACAACAGTTTGGAACCTGCCAATTGAGTTTGTGATATTTTTACATTAAATTAAATCAAAAATAAATTAAACAACCCATAACCCAAGGTAGATAGAGCTATTAGAGGGCCAGACCAGTGTCGTTGTTGTAGACGCCATCTTCCATGAAGTCATACTCGTCAAGCTCTGCCTCTACAGTTAGTGTCATCACTGCTACGTTTTGATTGTCTTCTGTATGAAAATAGGTTACCATTTCATTTTATAAAATGCGATTTTCATTTCATCTTATATTTTATGATTTTACTCGTTTGAGAGAAAAGATGTTTTGAATAATAAGGAATTTATTAAATGATTTTTTAAACATTGTACGAGAAATTAAACAAACAAGTACAAATTTACAAACAAGTAAACAGATTCTGTACACGTCAATTGTGTACTTTTAAAGGGGTACTTGCATCAAATGGTGACATCTGCATGTTTTACTCACCTGTTGCTTCAATCTGTACATTTGCAATGCATTCTTTATTTCTGATGCATGATGCAGCTGTTGATGCTGTACTTAGAACATTGTCTTTAATGACGTCATGCTCTTGCAGCGAACTGCTGGGAGCGTGAAATTTAACACTGAGGATGGATTCAGCATGAGAGGGAAATCTCGCTTCTGTAAAAGACAACACATTTGATTTCAAAATAAACAAAATAGCTTTTCAAGGTCGGAAATGTCTTAGCATTTGCCATGAAGCTTGTATTGCTTGATCATCAACCTTTTATTTGTATTATACCTGCACAAATGACAGCAGCACTTGGGTCAATATGTGGGGTCCAATGTTGTATTGCTTAATTACCAACTGTTTATCTGTGGCATACCTGTACAAATGACAATAGTACTTGGGTCAACATGTGGGATCCACGTATAATCTGTGGCAGGACCGCATCGAAAGTCAACAGGTTTCTCCACCTCCTTCAGTATCCCATTTGAACATTGGACTGTGCACACCTGCATGCCATTTGCCTTCTCAACACACACCTTTGAAGCTTTATAAGGCGTCTTGAGCTCGGGACATTCTTAATAAAAATACATTGAGAGATCACATAAAAATCACACACATAAACGATTCCATCAGATAACTTTTTCAAATAGCCCTACTTCGCTTCAACGTTTGTATAATCAGCTTCTGGGTGGCAATGCTATATTTGATGATACCACTTCCTGTGTTGCAGACGCTAGGGTCTAACCCTCGCAACATCAACGGCGCAAGTATTACCATTGGGGTAGTAACGAAATGTAGATAAAGAGAGATTAAGTTATCCACTCACCTCGACACTCTTCTAAATTGCACGACCGCGTTTCAGTGGTTTCCCCTAAACAGTTGTCTCCATAGGCGTTAGGAGAAGGTGAGTCACAGCGTCTGTATCTGTGCTCATATCCATCCCCACAGCTAGAGTCACATGGTGTCCATTCTGTCCATTCACCCCAGCCACCATGAACTGCCATGCAGTGGAAACGTTTATGACAATGCAGTGCATTTTTGCTAAGTTGAATTGTTGCATGACGAATATTGTATGTAGATATGGATTCGTAATGTTATAGATATTCGGGTATGCGATCTTTTTTGCTGTGAGAGGTTAAGTCATGAAGTGAACTTACCCGGAAGTCTTCTAAGCGGAAGATATTACATAAGTAACATGCTTAGAATTAGTTATATATAGGCTACAGAAACCTTTTAACACCATAAATGATGGCATAAACATGTTTGTTTTGTTGTTAGACATAAAATTAATACTTAATGCAACGTGAAACGCGATGTTGTAAATAATCTACTCTATCACAATAAAATTGTTTATTAGCTATACTAAGTGCATTCATTGTGTGCTTACCCCGGCGGTGCTGGCAAAATTTGCCTGTAAACAAGTTCCCACATTGGCAGTTATAGTCATCTTCACTTTGGCCGAAGGCAACGCACTTAGCCTCATTCTGGCAGCCATTTGTACGACAAGGATCGGGAGCCAGTTCACAGTTGGTTCCCGAATATCCGCCGGTACATATGCACTTGTAGCCTTCGCTGTGTTTTACGCATTCACCGTTTGACCAGCACGGATTAGACTCGCAAGCACCGTCGGGTATTACTGGCATAAATAAATTGAATCATTCGCACCATACTTTTCTAAGGCAAAAGAGTTTTTAATACTAATGATAAAAGCTTTTAAAGTTTAACGCATTTGTCTCTATTTAATCCTTAGGTATGCTTAGTGCTAGCATGATGATCTGAAGTAAAAGCCAAATATATATAATCAGATTAAAAAATACCACCTTCACACATTTATAAAACAGCGGAAATAAAAAATTGCAATTCTTTAGTCTTTCCCTTTACCTTTCTTGACACAATCACTTCTGCTATCAGCTCCTATGGTAAATGTGTAAGTGCCAGTAGGGCACGGCAGGCATTCTTTTTGCTTTCTGTCATCTGTGTATGTGTCCTCTGGGCATGGTTTACATGGCACAAATCCGTCGTCGGAATATTTGCCAGCAAGGCATGTTTCTTTTTAGTTACAAAAACGAAACATAAAGGAAATTAAAGGATGTCTTAAGTTTTAAAGCTTTGTGCAGTTAGTTTATAAATTTTCAGTAAATAGTATAGCCCGTCATGCTATCGGATAATAATACTCTTTTCAAGCATTTAGTGTGAAAATGTTTGCAGCATTTTATGACCATTTGGCAAGATGTGGGATTTAAAGAACGTTTTTTATATTGATATCAGTGACATTTTGCCAGCGTTGAGATATGCATTGCCAAGTGGTGGAGTTCATGTAGCAATAAGCGATGATTTACTTAGGCACTGGCTGAGAGATCGTGCGCCAACAACCCTCGTAGACATGCCATCTGGACAGGGAATGCAAGCCAGCTCTCCATCATTGGGCTGATACGTTCCAACCTCACAATTTTCACAATTATCCTTTTCTGCTTTATAACTTGTCCCTAATGAGCAAACCACTAAAAAAACCAAAGACTATATATGGACATTGTTTATCAGTATATAGTGTCGAAAATCAAATATACAATTGTCCCAACATAATGTTTGTATTGAGGCACAACTGTTGAACGCAAGAACATTTTTGTATTACAATTTGATGACATTTTCTAAATTTAGCATTGCAAGGGTCATAAACTTTGCTGATACTGAAGTTTTAAACGGATATCCTATCAACATTTTCTTAATCTTTCCAATGTGTACTTGATAATAAGTACCATTACACTACTGTTTAGAAAGGTGAGAAGTTCAGCTGGGAGTAAGGTGAGAATTTACATGCTACATACGCTTTATTTTATATCTCCAAATTAATGTTTCCTTTATTAAATTCTAACGGAATTAAGCGGTCGAATATTAACATTTCAATAGAATGTTTTTATAAAATCCCTCTAAGTTTCTATAGATTTATGTAACAGTGCTTACAGCTGTCTTTTATTTCGTTAACTATTCCCCCCTTCAGTAACGTCCCTATCTCCCTGCATGCTTAAACTAAACTCGCGCTCTCTCTCCCTCTCTCTCTCTCCCTCTCTATCTCTCTCTATCCCCCTCTCTCTCTTTCTTGGCTGTGTGGCCAGCCTACGACAAGCAAAGGTTGGCCATCTCACTTACTCACTCACTCCCCCTTTCTATCTCGACGTGTTGTCAAAGGAAATATTGTCACTTCTACAACAGAAAATAGTTTAACTCACAGCATGCGAATGTTCTGTATTCTGGTAATGCTCCCTCTTCACACAGCATTGTAGCTTCACCAAACTCCACAGAGTTTTTGTTCAAAATTAATCCCGATATATCCATATTGCCATTTTGAACATCATTCATGAATACGTTCCCTAGTCTTTCGAATTCAGCTGCTGCTCGATTATCCATCTCTGTTGAACTTAAGGCTGAATTGTATGTCCCTACCAGTACGAAGTCAAAGAATACTTTGATTTCATTTGTTCCAGAGTTTCTAAAGGAAAAAGCAATAATAGTCTAGATTTGGTTATGCACAAAAGCAAATTTAAGGTAATTTTGGAGTTACTTTCGTCAAGCAAAATAGAAAGAGGCACTGATGTTAAACTTAACTAAAACAGTATTAGGTCACAGTTGCTGCCTTTCCTTACCATAATTACATATCTCTTACATATTGTTGACATTCTGTGGTAATATTTTAACTGTATTTAACCGCCAAGATGAAGTTGATTTCCAACCTTACAGACACAAGTAACTGCTTATCTCGTTAGCTCCGACGTTATTAATATCATATTCTGTGATACACTGCAACTCCTAATACAGTACTATTGGTAATAACCTTGTTATTGCTGCATTATTAAGATAACAGAATTTATGTTTAATATGTTTTTGTTTTGAGAGTATGTCCTTCGAAACTAAATGTAGAAAGTTCAACTGAGTAATTTTTTGGGTTCATTTATAAGTTGACAATATTATAAAAATGTAACATTTAAATTCCAAAGATTTTTATTTAACTCATAACTTTCAATAGCATGCAGTAAATCTCTTACGTGAATGAAGCCAAGAATAAACGAACTTTTACAGCAAACCTTTCAAATAGGAAATTTAAATCTCCTCTCTTTGTGGCGTCACCGCATCTCACTTTTACATTATCTGCTTTACAACTAGTAAAACTGTTGCATCGCGTACTAAAACACACATTTAATAATATATAACACGGTTTTCGTGCTGTACTTGCGAGTAAAACGGCTTAAGCCTACGTATAAACGAATGATTAGAAACACAGACACACACTGTCATCAGCATACCGTGTAGGCGGCGTAATATAGCTAATTTTGTTAAGGAACAATTAAGAATTGACCTACAACTTCACTACTGCTGCTAGTATTTCAAGCAAAATTCTAAAAAATTAAGATTTTTCGATGTCGATTTTCTAATACTACCACATGTAGAATTCAAGTTCTCTCCGTAAAGAGGACACCGATTTTTTTTTATTTTTAGGGGAATTCTACATTCGCACTTTGCACTTCTTTAGATAGCTTAAAATTATTGATATATAAAAGTGAGAATATTCATACCCTTCGAAAAATTGTTTAAGTTGTTGTGTAACTTTTTGCTTTATGTGGTTCTGACTCTCCTCCGTGGTACAGTCATCAGTTTGGTATGACATTTGCGTGGGCATAACCATTTTGTCACCGGGATGCAGCCCTATCAATATTATAGAACATAATAAGACACTCACCAATGCGATATTGTACATAAAAACATTTTGAAAATTATATTGTAGATAGTCTTCCACACATAAGACAGCCATAGTTCGTAGATACACATCTATATATAATCAATGTTGAGAGTCTCTTTTTCCTAATTATTTATTGCTACCGCAGAAAGAACTTCCCAAAATACAAATAACCTCTTTTAAGGATATTCCTGCAAATATCTTTCTTTTCTTGACAGGTCACCAAAAATCACAAGTCCAAGGTTGAATGAAGTAAGCAAGAAATACAAAAATTCGTGTAGCTTAATGTTTCTAACTGTTGTCTGATGACATACTTGTGCAGTCTGGAACTTCCGGTGATGGTTTCCACGTTCCTTGTGTGTCCTGGCATACGAACTGTTGATTGGCTGTTACAGTTCGTGGAAAGGAAAACAAGTCGTCACAGGACATGGTGCATGACATGCCATGAGGAAAAGGGCCACATTTTATTTTACCATTTTTTGGAGGATCCAGTTCCCGACACTCCCTCACTATATAAAATAAGCACAAACACTTATTATTAATACTAAAGCTAAAATTGCAAACAATAGAGGGTGAAAAGGAACACTTTTTATTGCACATGGTGATTTTATCTGCGTCTGGTTTTCGAACAACTTATTATCATAATTTAATGTCGACTTCTTTTGTTTTCTCCGATGACTTATTTTGAAGAACAAGGCAACCAAAGTCGCACCTCTTTTGTGAGGCAGGGCATTCTCAAAAGTAAGAACGCGGTACACAGGTCATTCTTTTTGAGAATGCCCTGCAAGGTGTGACTTTGTTTTCATAGTTGTTTAAATTGATTCATTGGAACAAAAGACATAGTCATTCATCAAATGGAATTTTAACAGGAATCAAACATCGAGAATCTTCGCCTTAAAAAAAGATTTATTTAAACTTAAAAACATATATTCCTTAACAAATATTCTAATGCCTAAATACCTGGCGAATTCTTTAGTTTTTATTGGAGTGGGGGAGGGGGCTGATGAAAAAGATATATCGACACAGACGTTCGACAGCCGTCGTGATTTAGTCGCGACGAAAATGGCAAAACGCATCTCATTTTCAACGTTAAATATTCGTCGACAGACGTCGTGACCTCAAAAAGTCGTTTGATAGACGTCAGAATGATCACTTAATCAAATTTTTTCTCTCGATTTCAAATCTCGAGCAAAACGCTACAATTTTACGACGAGTAACATTAACTTAAACAGAAGAAAGTAGAAGATTTCAAACAAATTACCTGTAGCTAATATCGAAATTCATTTTCAAAAATTATGTAAGGTCCATCCGGTCTTAACATGCTTGTGGTATCGATAGATCCGGCATGCTCGTTAACATTATATACTTGAATAAATCCATCAATGTCCAATAAAAATATTGAAATTCCCAGACTCCCTCTGCAAATCAGAAGGAGTCTGGTAAAAAATCATTTTCTGAATCGTCCTCCATATTAATTTTGTACCAAAAAAAGAGCTCGTGTTGACTCTTGCATTAACTAGGTTGGTATGAATGACCGTTCAGTTTTTTATACCTTGTAATGATTGCTATTCTTTATTTGTCACCTTAATCGCAGAACAATAGGGGGTGACGCCCGGGGGAGTTGGGGCCAATTCGTCTGGCACATGGACATTAAGTATGAGAATGCCTTCCTTCTCGGTAAACTCGATTTTCAGGGTCCTCTCTATTCACACCTCGGGCTGACGCCCTCGGTATGAATAGGCAGGGCAATGAAAATAGAGAATACCTCGAAGTCAGGCATTCTCATATACATCTGCCCTGTTCCCAAAAGCATTTCGATGTATGGTTCCATGAATGCCTCTGTGCATGCATTCTTCGAAGCATGTCGCTGTGTATGATTAAGTGTTTCCTTCGGGGTTTTCCTGGGGGTGGTTTGATGTATGTTTCGGTGTATGCTCAGGTGCATGGTTTGGTGACTGCTTCTGTGTATGTTTCGATACATGCTGCGGTGTATATTTCGGTGTATAATCCAATGTTTGGTGTATGGTCCGTTGCATGTTATGATATTTGCGTGTGTGATTTTGGTGTATGCACCTGCATATGTCTTAGTGCATGCTTCAGTGTATGTTCCGGTGTATGTTTCGGAGTCTGTGTTGGTGTATGTTTCAGTGTATGCTCCGATGTATGTTCCGCTGTGTATTCCAGTGTTTGCCGAGTGTGTGGTTTGGTTATGTTCCGCTTTATGCTTCGGTGTATGCTTCAGTATATGCTCCGATGTCTGCCTGGGTGTGTGGTGGTTTGGTGGTTCCGGTGTATGTTTCAGCGTAAGTTCCATTGTATATTTTGGTTGTATTTTGGTGTATGCTCGGAGTTATGTTTCGGTGTCTGCTTTGTGGAACATTTCGGTTTATGTTTCCATGTTTGCTCCTGTTTATGTCATATTTTTCTGTGTGTTAGTGCAGTCGATTCTCTGTTGTTAACCAATGAAAAACAAGCTATACGGAATTCATTTTGATAGTTTGGTGGCCTTAACAAACTATATTTATCGTAAAAGACTATGTAACAAGAAACCGAACAGACGCTTGGTGGACATTTTTAATTTCCTATTCAAGTGAAAACCAGTAACGAGCGATGTCTAAAATTTGCTGACGATCCGTAAAGTTTGTTTATGAGTTTTCAAAGAATTTTTGGAAAAAATTCAAGGTGACCGCTGTCTATTATTTTGAATTTTCTGATCCATTCCAAAATTCACCCCGACCTTGCTTTTGAAATGTTAAGTTGTGTCTAAAACCGACATACGGAGAGACAGTCGGACAACACCAAACCTGCAGGACCCTTCATGGGCCTAAGGCCTCCTTAGGGCTCCCAAAAAGACAAAAAGTTACCGTTGCAGCGAGGGGCTGTTAACCCTGGCCCCCAGTCCCAATAGCCCAGGGACGATTCTGCGGAAGCTCTTTCACATCTGGCTTCGCTGGATCCGATAAGTGCGTAGCCATTTTCACACTTGAACTTGCACACAGATCCATATACAATGACATCAGGGCATTCGATTGTCATTCGAAACGAGCTGGGCACAAGTGGACAAGTAGTTTCTGTCAATTCATTGAAATCAAATTTGTTAAATATTTACGTTGACTAAACCAGTTAACATAATACGTTAGCTAATGCTATTTTAAGGACCTTCAGTGTGTTTTAAATTGTCCTAAAGTTACTATCACTGCTAAATTGGAAGCCTAATGGATAACGGATATATATCCATCTGGGCTACTATTGATTAATAACGGAATGTGGAACCAGTATGGTTGCAAAAAACATACGAGTGCTGTTTCTCAGAATGAAGATAATACGCGAAAATTTAAAATCTGACACTCTGATGGGTGCTCTTGTTTCCTTACTGGTAAGCATTACTAATAATCAGGTATCACCGGAAGCCATGAGGACACCACAGTGAATATTTGGTTGAAATACATGTCATCTTTAACTTACGGCGCACATCGACGATAAATTCACACGGCTGTGCGAAGTTTCCCGCTCTATCCCTAGCTCCATAGGATATATGATAGACCTTGAAAACGCTGAATTGCGAGCCGGGAGGGGGCCCTGTTTCCTTGACAACAGTGACGTCAGGATCGAGGTTGTCAGTAGCCGTCGGTTTATCCCATGTGACAATGGCGTAATCTGCGTTAGCATCCGCATGGACAATTTGAGATTCCGGACAGTTTTCAATTACAGGACTTTGAGAATCTACAAGCGAATAAAGGCTACTGCATGGTGCACTAAACTAAAACCATCCAAGAAGCGTATGAAGTCTTTTTCACTGGCCAACGCAAAATAAAACATTGATTATACGCCGACATACAGATTTTATATATATGCTACTTTTCTGAATTATTGGATAAAAGAAGGGCACAGAATAAAATGAAAACGAACAACCATAGGACAGGAATTTCTTTTTGAAAGGGTAGTAAACGATTTTAGTGTGTAGTGATAATAAACCGAGTGCCCGCCACACCCACCCGCTGCCCCCCAAAAAATCCCAAACTCCTAAGATTTTTTTATCCAAACAAAGGGATTACATCATGGTAGGGGGAGGAAGGGAAGAGAGGGAGGGATGGATAGAAGGAGTGGGACCAGGGGAGGAGGGTTCGGCATACAGATTATATATATATAGCTACTTTTCTGAATTATTGGATAAAGGTAGGGCACACAATAAAATAAAAACCAACAACTACATGACGGAAATTTCTTTTTGAAAGGGTAGTTAACGATTTTATTGTGTCGTGATCATAAACCAAGTGCCCGCACCCAACCCCCGCTGCCCCCCCAAAAATCCCAAACTCCTAAGATTTTTTATCCAAACGAAGGAGTGGGACAAGGGGAGGGGGGGTAAAGAAGGGGTGGAAGAGGGGTGGCGATGAAGGGGGAAGGAGTGGGACCGGGGAGGAGGACTGAATTCGGAGTGGAGAGACGGAGTGGGACCAGGAAAGGAAGGGTGAAGGAGGGGTGGAGGGATGGAGGGGAGGGAGTGGGACCAGGGGACGAAGGGTGAAGGAAGGGTGGAGGGATGGAGTGGGACCAGAGGAGGACAGGTGAAGGAGGGGTGGAGGGTGAGGAGAGAAGGAGTGGGACCAGGGGAGGAGGGGTGAAGAAGGGGTGGAGGAGGGGTGGGGTGAAGATGAAAGGAGTGGAACCAGGGGAGGAGGGATGAAGGAGGGGTGGAGGGATGGAGTGGGAACAGGGAGGAGGAGTGAAGGAGGGTAGGAGGGAGTTAGTGGGATCAGGAAAGGAGGGATGAAGGAGGGGTGGAGGGATGGAGGTTAAGGAGTGGGACCAGGGGACGAAGGGTGAAGGAGGGGTGGAGGGATGGAGTGGGACCAGGAGAGGAGGGGTGAAGGAGGGGGTGGAGGGTGAGGAATGGGACCAGGAAAGGAGGGGTGAAGGAGGGAGGAGGGTGAGGATGGAAGGAGTGGGACCAGGGGAGGAGGGATGACGGAGGGGTGAGGATGAGGAGGGAAGGAGTGGGACCAGTGGAGGAGGGGTGAAGGTGGGGTGAAGGGTGAGGAGGGAAGGAGTTGGATCAGGGCAGGATGGGTGAGGAAGGGGTGGAGGGTGAGAAGGGAAGGAGTTGGTCCAGGGGAGGAGGGGTGACGGAAAGGGTGGAGGTGATGAGAGGAGTGGGGCCAGGGGACTAGGGGTGAAGGAGGGGTGGAGGGTGAGGAGTGGGACCACAGGAGGAGGTGGTGAAGGAGGTGGAGGGTGAGGAGTGGGACCAGAGAAGGAGGGATGAAGGAGGGTGTAGGGGGGGTTGGGTGAGGAGTAGGACTAGGGTAGGAGGGGTGGAGGAGGGGTGGAGGTTGAGGAGGGAAGGAGAGGAGGAGAGGAGGACGGAAAAAAGGGCTTGATGTGGTCCGGGTGTGATTTGTGTACAAGATGCTCAATTCAAAACGCCTAGGGTGTGAGGGTAACCTGGGTGGGTGATGGAGATGTTGACAACATACATGGTAGCCTCTAACAGAAGGGTAAACTGCAGGTAGCGGATAAAAACAGGACTTGACATACATGACAAAACCCCCAGCTGAAACAAGTTTCTGACGAAATTCATATCTCGGAACGGTCACATCATATCCCGGAACAGTCATATCATAGCCCGGAACATTCATCATATCCCAGAAAAGTCACATCATATCCCGAAACAGTCATATCATATCCCGGAACAGTCACATCAAACAGCACATATTTATCAGACATGACACTTCATTTTTCCCGAAAGTGCAGAGAGAAAGAGTGTGTGTGTGTGTGTTTTGCTTTTCTTGTCTTCTTATATTGGAAAAATTTTGTCAGTATTTATATCTGTCTTTTCTTCTGTTTTGCACAGTAGCGTCTATTTTTGCGGTACAATTTTTTTTTAAAACTGTACATTAAGGTATCAATGCCAAACCTGTTATTTTAGTGGGTTTTTTTTCCCAGAACATCGATATTTTCCAAAAGTGGCTAGAGATTTTTCCTTCGGTAGAAGTATAGTGTCTTTTATCTGATGTACGTAACGACAAATTAAACCTTTTACAGAATATTTCAGAATTAAACATCAGGCATTCCTGATTACAAATGTTTTCTGTAAATTGTTCACTTTTCACAACACTCACGTAGAAATTGGTTTCCATGGGTGTGTTGACTTTTCTAACTGGCAGGTCTGAAAGAATTCTCCGTTTTAAGCAAACACGGAGTGTTAACTATTTCAACTTACATGTTTATGAGTACAGGCGCAGCTACATTGCGGTTAAATGCACTCATAGAATGAAACAGACATTTACATTAAGAAGTGCATGTATATAATTTTTGGGTTTGCTTGTGCATAACTATTTGACGAGGAGGGCAGAACGCACGGAAGCCCCCCTCCCCTAAAAAAATTGTGAGAAGCGCGGAATACTGGATGAATATTACCCCACCTTTTAAACGAAACTGGCACTTCACGGGGACAAACTCTGACCAAAACATTACCCATCCATATGTCGTTCTTTTAAAAACAGAATACGCATTCCTCTATCTTCGGCGTGTTTCTCGTGTGCAAATAAAGAACATATCATTTGTTTAATTCACAGTATGGCTGTTTAGCAGGTGCGAGAATCTTGCGAACCTTGCTGCAGCCATTACTTGATAAAAAAGTCAGTTTTTTGTGCTGTTTTTTTGTTGATGTTGTTTGGTTTTGGTTTTTAAAGATGAAAACAAAGGCGAAACAAAAAGCGAAGGGTACAACATCAGATAAAGTACTAATATGTGTAAAATTTGGTGGTCCAAGATCCCGTATGCGCAGAGGAGTAGCAAAGACAAAATGACTGACCAGTAAAGAGAGAAAAAAGGTCCGAAACACTGGCCCCGTACAACTGCAATATAGTTTTTTCAAGTTTTCGATCCACGAAGTGTTAATTATCACATGTTCTTGGAGAATAATCAAATAATGCATGCGCACCTCGGCACTCCAAGTGAACCCCTTTCCAGTTTTGATCAGCACCACATCTCTGTACTCTCTCAGAGCCTTCTGGTAATGAGAATCCGGGTAAGCAGGAAAACATACACACTGAATTGTAGTTGTAATTATCTGTGCATGACGTAAGCTTCGTGTTTTCCGGAATAGATGGCTCGGGGCAAGTTAGAACTAAAAATGTTATATATATATATAATATAACATAAACTCCAGACCTTTTGTCTTGGCTTCAAAAGTATCGTACTAGAAAAAAGGTTTGCATAAACATTTTGTGACAATATGAAGCATATCTTGTATTTTCAATATAAACTTGAAAACAGCTTCTTGATTTTGAATTTTATAATGATATGTGAAGTTTTTAAAACCCTTGTTATGAACTACGGTGAATTCTGAAACAACTGAACCTAAGTCAGAAACGTTTTTTCTAACCCTGACGTCGCACATTTTTCATAGAATTTCTTTGCACATGCAATATGGATTTAGATGACATGCTTACTTTTGCAAAAAGCGCCTTCGACAGTATTCCATTGACCTTCTCGGCCACATTCAGTGTGTGTAGCGCCAATTAATTCATAACCTGGATCGCATATGAATTGGCAGGTCTCGCCATACACAGGAAGGTGTCCCGGGGGCGTTTCGCATGATAAATCGCCACCATTTGGATGTTTCGGATATTCACAGACTCTTACTGACAGAGAAAAATCATTGTTATTATTTTAAAAAAACATTATCTTATAAAACAGTTTTGAACATCCAAAAGAGTGGCTGATATACAGGGAGTTGTGGGTTTTTCGCCGCCTTTCCCCACCCCCATTGTTTGTTTATTTTAATAAAATAAGGTTTGTTTAATGTTGGGCGTCCGTTTCATGGCACTGTGTAAGTTAAAGACAGTAAAAAGTTTCACTAGCTTGTAATTGTCTGAAAAAACCCTCAAAGCAGTAGCGGTTCCTCAAGCAGCAGTAGATGAAAGTCAACAACGGTAGCGAGCGAAACTCAACGACACGCTAGGGCGAAGTGACCGTCTCAAAGTCCAACGCACTGCTACCCCCCTCGCTCCAAACCAACCCGTCGCAATAGGAAACTTGGGGCGCTTGACAGTCTGTCAGTGGCAGCATTTCTGGAGTCCCTGATCGAGAAGTCGGGAAGAAAATACAGTCAAAAATCATTCTGGACAAACCCTGAAATACCGGACAAGAATTCTCAGTGCCGATTTTTCCCCATTGGCTTACATGACCACTGAAACACCGAACACCTCTATATACCGCACAAAATCCGCCAGTCCCCCCGTTGTCCGGTGTAGGCAGATTTTACTGTATCCACCTTTGCCAGTGTCACCCCGCCACTAAGTGTTGGTTACTCAGAAGTAGTAGGGAAACATTGGTTCGAAAACAGGAAGTGACGTCATAATGACGTCATCATGTCTCGTGACCAACCAACCTACCCCCCTAGGCGGCCTAACCCAAACCCTAGGATATACTATGTGTGGAACCCATTATGACATCATAATAGGCGGCGTAACCATGGTGAGAAAGTGAGGAACTCCCCCCATAAGACATGTACTGCTCCAAAGAATGGTCTGTCACAGTATCTGTCACAATCTTTAAAAAATGAGTGATAATACGAGTTCACAATGCCACTTCCATTAAATCATTTGTTTGACAGCCAAATGGGAAGAAAATGAAGTGAAGTGATATAATGCACTTCAACATTTGACCAAAAGGGCATAAATACTACAAACGCAAAAAAGTAACAGCCTTGTTCTTGCAGGCATCCATTCTAAGGTCAAAGTTAGCCAATTACTTGCGGGAGGTGGTAAGTAATTCAAGTATAAACAAACTCAGACCGGAAGCACGTGGATCTGTCACTTTTAGCCCCGAAAGAACAACAAGTTTCTGTAACTGTAACAGAAACTGTGACATATGTCACCGAACGAACACATGGAACATGTGCCGACCCCCCCCCCCCCCCTCAGAACATACTATGTGCGGACCTCCCCACCCCCCAGAAGAGCAAAATTCAGCCAAATCAGCAAAAAAGTGCTGTTTAGCGAGTTACACAGCATTTTGACGAAGTCTATCTGGAATAAAAGGATGAGCGAGACCCCACTCATATTTACGATTGATGCAAAAACAATGGCAGCCAGCCAAGCATAGTTGAAACTTAAAAAAGTAAAAAAGTTAATAACTTTCGTTATGGTTAACCGATTTGAATGAAAATTTTACCGTTTGATTCAGTTTTATATCTAGTTTTGACATCAAGTGGTTACAAGCTATTTGCACAAGTGGCTGTATGCAAAATTTTGACATGTCGTCATTTTAGCTTTTTAGAAAGTGAAAAAGTTAGATAACTTTCGTTATGGTTGACCGATTTGAATGAAAATTTCATCACTTAATAAGGTTGTCTGTCTAGTTTACAGTGATTATAGACTATTTGCATAGGTGGTTGTAAGCAATTTGTGGACCACACCCATTCAAAGATGTGTTTAAATCTCAAGCACCCTCATTCAAACATGTGTTCGAATGACAAGTCTCCCATTCAAAGACGGTGTTCGAATGGCAAGCCCACTCAAAGTCGTGTTCTTCTGGGGAAGGGGGGTTGCGGGGGTACATAGTATGTCCTAGGGGAGGTGTCGGCACATTTTCCATGTGTTCGTTCGGTGACATGTGTCACAGTTTCTGTTAAAGTTACAGAAACGTGTTGTTCTTTCGGGGCTAAAAGTGACAGATCCACGTGCTTCCGGTCTGAGTTTGTTTATACTTGAATTACTTACCACCTCCCGCAAGTAATTGGCTAACTTTGACCTTAGAACGGATGCCTGCAAAAACAAGGCTGTTACTTTTTTGCGTTTGTAGTATTTATGCCCTTTTGGTCAAATATTGAAGTGCATTGTATCACTTCACTTCATTTTCTTCCCATTTGGCTGTCAAACAAGTGAGTTAATGGAAGTGACATTGTGAACTCGTATTATTGCTCATTTTTTTAAAGATTGTGACAGATACTGTGACAGACCATTCTTTGGAGCAGTACATATGTTATAAACAAACCGATGAATTTGCATATTGGGAGTCAAGTGCGCATAGGCGGGCCTTCTGTTGTTTACTACATAAGTCAACCCGAACGAAAACACGGAGTATGTCCTGGGGGGGGGGTTCCTCATGGTTACGCCGCCTATATTGATGTCATAATGGGTTCCACACAGAGTATATCCTAGGGTTTGGGTTAGGCCCCCTGGGGTCGAGGGGATTGGTCACGTGACATGGTGACGTCATCATGACGTCACTTCCTGTTTTCGAACCAATGTTTCCCTACTACTCTCAGACCTAATTAGCTCAATCGCTGTAGGTAGATTTTGCATTTTTTGACAGTTTTGCGTTATTTATATCTTTATGTGTTGTTCAACGTTCCTACTTTTATTTGAGCTCAGTGCTGCCTGGTTCTGTGCTAGAGACCCGAATAATTTACATTTCCGGCATTGTGACTGGTTGAAAGCAGCCGCTTGCCACTGTAGAAGTTTTAAATAAATTATCAAAAAAGGTATTTCGAAAAAATAAGATAAAGCGCATGCTTAGCCCCTGAATGACTGTGTTGCGATCTATCATGAAACAAATAGTGCTTGAGAATCTATCACTAATGTCCACAACAAGCTATTATATCTAATTTTGTTGGTCGCCTCAATACTATCTCTACATGGCTTGAGTAAATGCTGTAATATGATTGGTCAATTTGCTTAAGTCAACATTTTTACCAATGTGGACTGGATTGCTAATGTCGTTAAATGATACAGCTATTTTAATCAAAACTCCGATCAAATCATGTAACAAACGATATGTTGACCCATCTCAATCAACATGAAATAACACAAATGTTGACCAAAAGATCAGCATTTTCTTACTGATCAATAATACTGCATGTTGACTCAAAATAAGTCAATATCTGCTAATTCATAGTTATTTGTTTTGTTAATGAACAAGTACATACCAACAACTCGGAAGTTGACGTCACAAGTAGCTACGTTACCGGAAGCATCCTTTACCATAAAACTAACCACGTGGTCTTGTGGTGGCCAGAAACTCCCTGAGCGCAAATGTGTCGGAGATGATTGTTTTACCCTGTGGAATAACAACTGTGTTGTTAAAAATATTTTCTAAATCTATGCTTGTTAGCCCCAACCGGAGCTTTATGTCCCGGAGGGGGGTGCTTATGGATTGGGCTCTGTCCGTCTGTCTGTCCGTCTGTGCGTCCGTTACCACTCATTCCTCTTAGATGTGTTAGTCATTTGATCTGATAATTTACAGGGCTCATGCCCATGGTCGTAGCTTGGTGCATGCCATTTTTTGGCTTTTCCTAAAAAAATTGGATTTTCTGGCGAATTTTAAAATTTTTTAGCTTGATTGTAAAGTGTAAAGCTTTTCTTGTGTTGTCAAATTCAGTTTGACGGATTTCAACCAAAGTTGGTATGTGGCTTGTGTGGAGAAGGGGCGTGACCTGATCACCTTTGAGTGACCTCGGGTCAAAGGTCAAGGTCACTGTGACCTTGGATCAAAGGTCAAGGTCACTTTGAGACTTTGAAACTTTACACATCTGTTGCTTTTGGACACCATATGTCAAGGTTGGCTTTGGTTTAAGTTGCCGTCCCGTCCGCAGTCTGCTCAGGATCGTACATTAATTTTAAGCCGAATCATCGCCGTTTCCGGTTTGAAGCTGTGCTCTCGATGATGGCTTGTTATTTATTGCTGTGTTTATACATTCTCACATTCACAGTCAAAGTTAGGTCATAATTGATGGTTTATATGGTTCAGAATCAAGTGATGTCCCTTCACTCTCCATTCTATATATTTTTGTGTTGAACATAAGACTTTGTTTTGGGGACTGGTATGATAACGAGCAAAACCAGTTAAGCAAAACCTTGCAATAGAATATCTGTCCGAGGAAAAGGGGATCGGCTTCCTCGAAGAAAATGAGAAAAATATTCATATTGATTGTGTCAACATCAAGTCTTTTTTAGCATCAAGATATCTTTAAAATATGGCCATGAGTTCCCCTCCTGTAACTGATCTGGAACTGCACCAAAATCATGATTTATGAGGCACCAAATTGCAAACACTAACTGCAAATATATTTAATTATTTTCGTACATCATTAAGGAAACATAATAGAACCTGAGTTGAATATCTCCTGTTCAGTCAAGAACCGATTCGTAGTGTTAAAAAAATAAAGACAATGCATAAGTGACTTACTCTCCTAGATGTTTTCTGTCGTCATTGCCCACGGCCATGTTGTACCTGACCTGTGCACGCCTGTCTTTTTTTGCTGCGTAGTAAGTGCGCATGGCAAATGGACAAATAATGGTCGGGTCTGTCGTGTCATGGTTAATGTGACCTTTAAATGTTGATTAATAATAATAATAATAATAATAATAATAATAATGAATACTAATACTAATACTAATAATAATAACTACATACAGTAGCGAAAAAAACACATGGGGCCAAAACAATATGATACTGAACGCTTAAAAATTCAGAATTGACCATGAATGAGGAGGTCAAGATCACCAAGATACCTCTTACACATAGCCTTTTAGGCCTAAAGAGTCCAAAATAAAATCAAATGGCTCTATCTCTAACCATTTTTGAGATAATGGTAAACTTCCGGTTTTTGATATGGACCATGAACGAGGAGCTTAAGATCACCGAGATATCTGTTAAATATCATCTTTTAGACTCAAAGGGTCGAAAATAAGCTCACAATCGATCTCTAACCGTTTACGAGATAATGGGTAACTTCCGGTTTTTTTACCTTGGTCATGACAGAAGAGGTCAAGATTACCGAGGTACCTCTTACATATTGTTTTTTAGGCCGAAAGGGTCGAAAATCGCTCTGTCTCTAACCGGTTTTGAGATAATGGTGAATCGTTCTCCAAGATCAAGGTGAAAAATGGCGGATTTCAGGACGTCTTATCATCCTCTGTCAGTGAGCCAAAGTTCATCTTCCTTACGTCAAATAACGTTTACTTAAATATTTTAACAGATATACTCTGAACAATCAATATGGATATGCTGACATCATACTAAGTACATTAACTGCAAAATCAAAGCGTTTGCCTGTTTTCATAATGGACTTCAATGGCAAAGTTTCATTGGCCATATTTGCGTATAAAATGTTAATGACTTTCTAAAAGAATTGAGCTGGATCAACCAAACATGCTACATTATGTCTCTGCCAAATTTGGTCGTTTTATCCCTAGCAGTTTGAGAGCAGTTTGCATAAAAAGGTTTTCGCGGAAAAAAAGGAATCATACGGAAGCACTTTAACGAATCGTACGAATTCAATAGACTAGGGGATTGAAAAGCCCCAGTTGTAATAATCAACGTCTACGACAATGATAAGTGAATAATATCACACGTCACATACGATAGTGGTAACTAAAATCACAAACAGCCCAAGACAGGTATAAGCATCTGCCAATAACTGTTGAATGCTTAGACAACGATTATTCCCTTAGACTAGATTAGGTTTTGGAGCTTTAAGGTCGTCTAGTAATCTAAAAACAACAACAACAACAACAACAACAACAACAACAACAACAGCAAAAACAAAAAGCGATGATGCCGGAGAGTTTCGGCGAACTTTCGGTACCATATACAACCATACCCAGAGTGGCGGGAGGGGAGAGGTAAGGGTGTCATCGTTGATACAATTGGCACGATTTACTTTTCCGTCAGATTTTATAAGACATGGGAAAGCGCCAGGCATTTATAATACAACCCACGTCTTTTAAGTGGTATTGAGTGGAGAATTCGAGGTTGAGTTTTTCGGTGGGGGAGGCGTGAGGGCGTGCTGTTTCAATGCCCTAGGCAACTCCCTGTGTCCTTTGCCTAGGTGCATCCTCCCTAAAGAAATATGTAAGTGCAGAGAAGAGCGACAAGGTGAAGGACGCAGCAAAACAACAGAAGTTTATTTTTCCGTTATTGATACATTATTTTTGTGGTATTCTCCTGAATGCTTGCTGACAAAGGAGGTCACGGCAAGAGGGGAAGGGGAAGTCAGCTAACTTCTGTTGGAGGAAGAAAAGTATTGGCCCCAAGTCGATCAGACCCACTGGATTATCTGCTGCTGAAGAGCAGCTTTTTATCGCATATGCTTGTGGTTTTAGTCGTTTAGGGACATACATACAGACATATGTACAGCCTATCTGACCGGAGAAAACGCCTTTTTTATTAATACTAATCGTATAATCCACGAACAAGGGGTAAGTTCTTTATCAACACCTTAAATAGAGAAAAACAGCACTGAGAAAGCAGGTCCACTTACCGCTTGGGCAGAACAGTCCACACAAAATGCCTCCTGCTATGGCAGCTGTGACGAACATCCCAATACAGTACACTCACTTGTTTTTTTTCACTATAGCTTTAATTCTTGTTTGTTCTTCAAGGGCTTACTTGTTTAAATCCACCATAACTTTCTTAGTCTTGTGCACTTCCTTTATGCAGATAACGGGCAGCGCTATGACACGCAAACTCCACTCAGCAATGTCAATGCCGCGCACAACTAGAGCTAAACTTCGAAACACAAGTCCCACTTCACACAGCAGAGCCCAGTAATTACACAATGTAATAGTTATATATCAATAGTAAACGGAAATTTTAAACACATCTACCAATACGGACACATCCATCACGGGCATATTCAACACAGGCACATCCAACACGGACACATCCAACACGGGCACATCCAACACGGGCATATCCAACACGGGCATATCCAACACGGACACATCCAACACGGACACATCCAGCACGAGCATATCTAACACAAACACATCCAACACGGGTAATCTAACACGGACACATCCAACACGAGCATATCCGACACAGACACATCCAACACGGGCATATCCCACACGGGCATATCCAACACGGACACATCCAACACGGACACATCCAACACGGGCATATCCAACACGAGCATATTCAACATGGACACAGCCAACACGAACATATCGAACACGGACACATTTAAGACGGGTACATCCAACACGGGCATACCCAGCACGGGCATATCCAACACCGACACATCCAATACGGGCATATACAACACAGACACACCCAGCACAGGCAAATCCAACACGGACAGATCCAACAGGGGCATATCCAATATCGGTACATAAAACACTTAAATACTGATTCAAAGAATGACTTTTACTCTGTACATAAAACGGCGATATATTATTTTTCATAATAAAATATTAAAAATTTGTAATACAATATATAGGAACCGCAGGATGATACCACCCTGCAAATGGGAACACTTCACAATAGAACCACATCACAAAAGAGACCACCTCACAAACAGACCATTAGTTCTGTTCTATAATTTGCCTTCCATTTTGAATGACAGCCAGAACAGGGAAATGTTAGAAATTTGACCACCTTAGTTCAGATCGCTGGTGGTTCTGTTTCCGGGAATCCAGCATATTTATTATTCTAATATCACATTGAATGGATGACTTTTTATTTACAAAAAGGAGTTTTTAATATCACAGATAGAAGAGCTTTTTATAATATCGATAACTGAATGTTTTGAAATCAAAGATTCTTTTCTTAATCGTAATAAAAATTCTGATCTCACATGTCCAGCCCAATTTTCAATGATAGAATTACTGACAACAGTAATAACCAATAAATTAATAAATTAATAATTTATATCAAATAACAACTTTGTTTTATTGACGTCATTTATTAATTTTTTAGCATCATTAATTTAACTATTGATATCATAATTTACCTATTAATACAATAACTGGTAAAGCTAAATTAGTGGTACCAAAACTTTATCGGCATCATTTATTGGACTTTTAACATCAATTACACAACTTACTGGTTACTGATTAGCTTATAGATATATGGCAATGCAAATGGCTTTCTATCCGGAAAGTGGGAGAGAGGAGGTTCACTTACGTTGGGTTTCACGTACAGTATCACATAACCCACAACCCTTTTTCCGACAAAATCCTTAGCAGTCTTGCAGTGGGGATGGGTTTAAGGGCTGGTCAACAATGGTTTAAAGGTGGAGAAACTGCCTGCCCTTAAACCTTGTTTCACCAGAAGAACGGCTTGGAACCTGGCCTGAGTCTGCTCCATTTGTCGTCTAGATACTAAAAGACTAGAATACCCCGAAATCACCCACTTTTAACACTTTCATGAGATTTGAGAAGGCATATGGGGCGGTTGATATGCCGAAAGAAAGCGCCAAAAACCAATATTTTTTACTTCACTTGAAAGCACACTGTCCTTTTGCGACTGTTTAGGTTTATAGGGATGTGTAGGTAAGTATCTGACAGATCATCTCCCTAAATGTCCTGCTCTAGCCTTTCTTCTATCACTTGGGCTGTACCCATCTGGAATGTTGTTGGCTGTAAAAACTGGCTCAAATCTGAAAATCTATCACTCTTCTCTAACACCTTGTGTGTTATGGTGGTTTTAAACTGGAAATGCCGTTGCGAGATGTTTGGGCGGAGCCTTGCCAACACTTTAACTACACCTATGTGTTATGTGGAATTTCCGCTGCCTGGCTACTACAGCATTGGATATTCCCGCGCAGGTTCCTATTGATAAAGTGTCCTCTGTTCTGGAGCCTTACATTGCCAGCTGAGTGATTTCTTTCACAAGATCCCTGGATGGAAGGTCTTCGACATTGCCGAGGAGGATTCCGCAATTAAGAGGGTAAGCGCTCTCTCCTGTGTGCGGAAACACAGAGTACGGGGTTAAATTGGCCGCCTCATGCCACTCCTGGATCTCACAATGATTGTTTCCCTTTCTTACGAGACCTAGTGGAGTGCGTTAGGCTAATAACCTCAGCCCTGAGATTGTTCTGCTTGCCCTTCCGAACCTAACTGCTCCCTCTCTGAGCATGGGCGCGAGTGCTCCCCTTCGTCCTTGTTCTTCTCCTGGTCATTCCTTTCAGAATAAATAACATTGTTTCGGTTCTTAGGGGCAGTTAAAGGGAGGAGATGGCATGCAACTGTGTATCCATGTCCTTAACGTGCAAAGTAGATACCTGGTCCGATTAAGAGAGGCATAGAAACGCATCTTCATTGATTGGGTAGTGTTTCAGTTGTGCTGCATATGCCGCGGCCACAAGCGAGAGAGACGGTTCTGTTGTTGCAACATTAGGTCTTGGATCGACGCCAGTTGAGCCTGCTTCTGTTTTTGGATCACATGCATTGTCGCAAGCTCTTTTGCCCAATCCCGATCCGGTAGGTAGACCCTGACTTGTGACATTTCCAGCTGCTGTGAGAGCGGACTACCGAGTTCGGCTTCATTTACCAGAACCGATTGTATTGTCCGCAGTCAAACAATGTACTGTAACTTTTACACTGTGCCCGTTTGCGGAATGTGACCGTGAGGATAGCTTTGCCTCCCTCAGTCTTCCTTTTCCTGCTGATTTGAATCCTACAGTCGTCTGTTAGGACGCTAAATTGTTTAATTTTGCACTCTTTTGCTAATTTCTTACGTGCTCCGGTGCTGCTGAGCAGATTGACGAAAGGGGCATGAGGATCGGGGACTTCGTATTAAGTACTTCTGAGTGCCCTCGCTCAACCGCAAAACCGGGTGTGTAGTTTATAGACGCGAGGCAAGGCCGTGAATGGCTTCACGATCCAGGATAAAGACGATTCTCTCATCAGGATGACGTCTCACACAGGACATGCATCAGTAACTCAGAGCTCCAATGAATTTAAGAAAATGATTGTTAGCGAAGGCCGCACTTTGTCTCGCTTTCATACACCGACGCACTGCTAATCCGGCGCAGGGTCATATCGAGCTTCCAGCAACATGGTTCAGTTCGTCGCAATGGGACAGCCTGTGTGATGTGTTAGTGTGAAGTGACTTTGCCATTTCGCCAGTGGAGGAGGACGCTAAGGCCAATGAGGCACCTTCCCGAGGAGAATAAAAACTTTCCTTTCTTCCTTTCTTTTTTTGAGCCCTAGACAGCCTAATGACAGTTTATAAGATGGGCTCGAAGTAAGATCTGGCCTTGCAGAACATGTTGAAAGGCCAGAAACGCTTGCAACTATGAGTAATTCTCATTACAGAAGGTTTGAGCAGCAGTAGGAAGGGGTCGCAGCCGGCCATTCTTTATCTCACCACAAGCCGTCAGGTGTGGATAGTCCCAAAGTATCTGTTCGAGGACTCCTCATCTAAGGGTACCCTCCCTTCCTATCTCTCCAGTTGGACATATCATCCTCAGTTTAGGCATTGCACTTTCAGAAGAAGTTGTGGCAAGACAGGTGGATTAGTCCTCTGTCTAGCAAACATAAAAATCGCTAGAGGTAAAGGTAGTATGGCAGCATAGTAGAATGGTAGTACGGGAGTAGCATAGCATTCTCGCACTCTACTCCTCTATCGTGATTGCAGGTCATTCAGCAACAGCTTATCATCACATGAAGGGGCAGTTAACCGAAGTCTCCCTGGTGACAACACACGGCATCCTGTAATCAGTAGATTATATGGCAAAGACCGAGGAGTGCCTCGACCGGGGCTCATTTAATGGGTGGTGGCTCAGTCCCTGTCTAGTCCTCCCACCGATCTGTTCGGCAACTCTCTTCCAGCAAATCCTGCGTTGCAACTTCCTCTCTCCAGACACAGAGGCTTGGGGTATAGACACCCTTAAATGTCCAGAGTAGTTATTGTAAATATATCCCCATTTTCCCAGGGCAAGTGGAGGAAAATAATTCTGTTAGCACCGTGACTGTCTCGGTGCAAGGAGCTGAAATGCCTTCAAATCTCTGCCATCCACGCCTCCTACTGGATCCGCATCCTGTCAATCCTACCTCCGTGAGATGACAGCATGCAATCGGACCGACGTTTCTAAAAGATAAGAGGTTCCCAGAAGACTGATATTCAAACTGAGCCAGGTGCACAAGATCCCCAGAGCTAAGGTTTATCTTCTCAGTAGAATATATTTCCAGGCTGCTGCAGGAAACAGAGTTGCGGTCTTTAAGCTTCTCGGGGGGGGGACTTTCCAGGCTTCACTTTCCAAGTGAAGAGTTACATCTCAGGTCATCTGCTTTTGAAGGACATTGGCCAGTCCTCGCAGCCATACTTAAGCCCGTTACAGGTTATAACCCATGAGAGGACCCAACTATTTCTCCGTTTCCCAGCTATTTTAACATAATAGCTGACCGCCGACCAAAACTAACGGAGCACGGTAGGATTTTTTACACACACTTTTCTATTTGTTCATATCAAATCTCCCCCGTATAGCTACTCTAAAACATTTAGCCTTTGCTACAGGCAATAAAAGTTAGAAGTATTTAAGGTAAAGGATTTCATTCAAGATCAGGCTCAGTTATCTCCTTGCCCAGCTCGAGCCCTGCGAAAACACCTGAAGTTATCCAAAGACTATCGCGTCCCAGGATAAAGAGCAGTTATCATATTTTTCAGACCAAAACACCTCTAAGAACCTTTTGAAGCAGACAGCTTTTAATTACATTAAGCGCACCATCTTAAAAGCTTGTACCAGAGAGCAGTCGAATTAAACCTTTCAACCAGAATGTAATGTTGAAGTCCACCAGGTTAAGCAAGTGTCAGACTCTTTTAATGTGGGTTTAGAAGAAACTTTTGTCACAGTCTATTTGGAAGAATATACTCGAAATTGATTATCAGGTCTTTATTTCTTCAGTCAACAGATTGCATTTAAAAATTTTGAAACCATGATCAATGTCTGTTTGCAGTAAAAGCAACAACCAGGGACAGTAGAGCTCAGTGGGCCCGGTTGCACATAATCGTCCGAGACCAGAGACAGAGGTGGAAAGCACTCACATAGCCATCAGTCGCCAAACAAACAAGAACAGTGACGCATTTTAGTGACTTTTGCGTGTTGCAACTCGCTCACAGCACGCTGTTTGGCAGAGGTTGTTAATCGGGTTGTGTGATGAAACAAATTACGCTTATGCTGGTATCTCCCATCACTGATATCTTTTCCCGTCCCGTCTCCACTCCTTGTGGTCATGGTTTTCTGTTTCCTCCTCCCACCCCATCTCATCCGATCAAACTCCCTGGCAAAGCTATGGAAATGGACAGAGTAAGCTGTGTGTGTATGTGTGTGTGTGTGTGTGTGTGTGTGTGTGTGTGTGTGTGTGTGTGTGTGTGTGTGTGTGTGTGTGAGCTGTGATTCTATTTTCGCTTCGTTTTTACACTTGTCATTTGTTCCCAATCTGGGTTAGACGAATTATCCGTGGGTCAGCAGAAGAGTGGTACCATGAGAGGGCGAAGCGAGGGAGTCTGGCTATAGTCTTTGTATGTGCGCCATATTGGCCACTGTAGGTAACGTAGTGTATACTTATATTTAAGCAGTGAAATAGTAATGGTTTTGCAAGCTCCTGTCGTATCTACCTTGAAAGAACAATTTATGATAATAGGGTATAGATTTTAAGGACTAGAAATATCAGCCTGATGATATATTGATAAAAACTCAGAACAAGAAAACTGCTCTTACACCCCAGCTCCAGTCCCATCTATAGGTGGAAATAAGCTGTCGAAAGCTGTCGTTTTATTTTTAAAAGATCTTTAACAAGTAAATGCATAGATCACATTCTCCACCATCAGAAAAATTCTTTGTTTTGTTGAAGTTCTCCATGATTGACAATTTGCCTTATTAAATTTGACGAAGAAGGCAGAACAGATGGAATTTAATCTTGAGTCGGCGGAAAGAGATGGGGCTTAACACATAATCGATACTATCTTTAGATGTAACAGAAATGCTTCCTTGGTGGTGATCTTCTGTCATGAAGTTATGTATGAGGTTTCTAAGGCATTCGTCTTGCCCCGCATAATGAAGCGTTACAGGGTCTTCTTGTAACAGTCGATGGTACGTACTCCCACCTTTCTAACGTCACAGAAATATGTCAGGAAATTCACATTCTGCGGCGCCGCTATGGGATCTAATACCTTCAAGAGGAACTCTCTTAAGCACCATTATTTTCATAAGCCGTGTTTGTATATAAACCCCTCCCCCATATCCCTAGCATTGTAAAGACAACAGGTGAAGGTTTCGAACCTCTGACAGTATACGGTGAGAGTCCCAGCGTACCTGAAATAGATCCTCCACTTTCAGTGGAATTTGGATGTTGGGGCGTACGGCTAACGGTACTACGTCACCATTTGGTTATTCGATCAGAATTTCGGCGCCATTCCTAGCGTGCAGGTGAAGAGGTACATATTTGATCATCGTACATCGTTACCCACTACCCCGACAATACCCGGCTTCTGGCTTCTTGAAACTGTGGCTGCTTGTTTTACAGGTTAGGTACTACTAAGGTTGAGTTTTAAAATTTCAGTCATTTTAAAATTGAAAACTTTTCATATTATAACTTAATTATACCCACCGTTTTTTAGAATTATGGTAGAGCGAGCATGTTGTACAGAATAATGCTCATTTTTGCGATAAAATAATACTTTGCAAAAGCCCCAGATTAATCTGTCTCTATTTTTAGATGGATTTCTGGTATAACGTGTAAAGTTACGTAACCAAAAAAACTAAAATTTTCTCACTGCAGTTTGCACAGTTCCGGCCTTGACATTAGCCAGTCAGGAACAAAGAGGGACCATAGTCCAAGTCTCATTCTCCACAGGCCTTTTTTGTGCAGCTAAATATTTTTCATTGAGAAACAGCTGAAAGGGAATTTTTCCCATATTTCCTACTTAATATTTCTGATAATATATTTGTTTATCTCTTCTTGGAGGTATAGTCTTTGTATATTTCACTGCTTGTCACAGGGGCAATCGTAAAGTACAGTCCTCTTCAGCTAAGTCCGAAAGGGACACTTCGGAAGAGACAAAACCCAAGGCCAACTCACTCATTCTGGAGCAATTCTCAAAAAGACTCAAAAGGTAGTCAAAGAAACAAAAGTCCGAAACAATTTCGGAGACTGTGGCAAAACTTGATCTCAACCCTAGGTTGGGGTGGAGGACAGATCTGTGTTAGACAAAGACAAGCTGTTTGTGGAAGTTTAGAATTCCACTGCAGCTGGGCACCTCCCTGCCTTGGACCTCAGCCCATCAACCCCCTCCCCCTTCCAAGCGCAAAGTCATTCAAATTATCCGCATTTCTGGGGATGTAAACTCATCTATTAAACAACTGAAGAAATTATAGAAAGTGGTGCTTTCCAGAGACTTTAAGCTCAAGAAAAAGCATGCTCTATCGGCCCCAGTCTCTCGCCCCAGGGCAGTTTCTGTAAGCCATACTTCCGGTTTTACAACGAAGGCCATTGTCATGAGTGAAAGTAAATAATCAGGGGTGTTTATTTTTCCTCCTTCCTTCTTCCTCCTCACTTCGGTAACCTTCAAAGAGTAAAAGCTAAGATGGCAGAAAAAGCAGTGCAATTGCAAAACAGGTAGGTTCCCCTGCTACAGGCTTAGTCACATCTAAAAGTGGTGATGGTGAAGTAAAAGTGACGGTTACTTTGCAAAAGTTAACGTTCGCTTATCTCTGCCTTGATTTCCTTCATTTACGGTAAGCGACGCATAAATTGTGAATGAACTTTTCTACGCGTGGAGGCGAACAATGGAAATAACCACTGTCAAACATTGCCCTATAACGTGATATCGGAAACACTCACGTGTTTAAGATCTGGTGACATCAGATTGCACACATTCCTTTTTTTATGCGCGGAACACTGAAGACGTATTTTTGAAAATAGAATCTTAAAATATTGTTTAACATTTCCAGGAAAAAAGTGCTTTTTCGGTCTTGGAAACGTGTTATTATCCCTGAATGAGTTTGTTTCTACGACGGATAAATTTCGGTGTTTTAAATGCCTAAAGCAAAATTAGCACCAGGAATCGTAAGTGCTGGCTTCGAGTAAGCAAACTCATAACATGCTTCTTGTATTTCTCCACGTGTCAACAAAATCTATTTTACCTTGAGATGCTAGGAGCTGTGTCAATCTGATTGTCTGGTAGGACGTTAGTTTCAGGCTGAGTGTTGGAGAGGCACGGAAGCAGACGGTGGCGCTGCAAGTTCTCTCGTTACCTGCCCCCCCCCCCCCCCCCACACTGCTCCAAGTAACCCCAGTGCCATTGGTTTTCCAGGGATGCTATGCACGAATTAACAGAGCGTCGGTTTGATTTATACGTTTCTAGCTAGATTCATGGGTTAGTGCTACCTTCCCACGTCTCGTGGGCTTGTTGGAACTGCGGTGGTGCTAACTACTTGGGTAGAGGCACCGATTACAAAGTGAGGAGCCATTTGGCTCTATCCACTTCTGTGTTAGGGTTAGCGACAGTGGATGTGCCCAGATGGCTCCACAACACATGGCTCTACCCAAAGGGGGCGTTACCCACAAGGGTTATCTCTCCTGGCTATAGCCCTCCCGGAGTAGTACCTCTCCCCTATCTATGTGCGGATAGGAGAGTGGGTCAAAGTCAGTGGTTTGTTGCATCAAAATCACTGCTTACCGAGCTTTTCTTTTGCAGGCAATGGCAGAGACAGAGGCCTCGATGCACAAGGCAGGCTGTGGTTATCCACCCTTTTCCTGGTAACCCCCACTCTCTCTGCGACAAGTGTAGAGCTGCACAGGGACTTGCTTTATGTGAGGAACAGAACACTTTTTTCGAGTGTGAAAGCCTGTCTCGCATAGAATGGAAAGCAATCAAAACCAACTGGATAAAAATCAGAGGCGGGAAGAATTGCTGAGGAGTGCAAGAAGCGAAAGGTTCTCGCGTAGAAAAAGGATATACCATTATCGCAATCCAGTCCGACGCAAGCTCTAGGTAATACACCGGTTCCATTACCCCAGCGAGGGAAGATCCGTAAGAAAGCTAAATTAAATCGCTACGTGTCATCGGAAACTGTACCCGAGGTGGACACTGAAGACAATGAGGCCTTGCAAGAAGCATGGGAGAACAGAAACAGTTAAGAACACTAAAAAGAGCGAATCACCGTTGTTGTTCTTACAGCAGGGAGAGTTAGGCCTCCCCCTGTCGCAAAGCATTGAGCACCAGGCACCTATCCCGGCCAGCATCAGATCAAAAGCAGACTCGGGGCGACTCCAGACCCACTCTGTCCCTACCGGTACTACCACTCTGTCCTAGCACTCTGTCCCTACCGGTGACAGATGTATCACGCATACTATCAGAGGATATCCCATTCGGGATGTAACTAAAGAAATTACGCGATTAGCCGGGTTGGAAGCGGGGCATCCTCTATGCCGATAGGAAGGAGCCACCCATCCAACTGACTTCTCAATGCTGAGAACCAGAACAAGAGGTATTCCTGGCCCTCTCTACCAGTGCCGGGGTCTCTAACGCAATGGCAGCAAGGCAAAGAGAGTTTCAACGAATGGACCTTGGTAAGAGCATAATGCTGGCGAGGCTCCACCCATCCAAGCAACTAGCAATAAGGTGTCAGACCTAAAGATCTGCGGACAATATTATTCCAAGTGAACCGCTAGAATAACCGTCCAAGAGAACGGTATGGATGTCGAAAGTCATACTGGTCTCGGATATTCCCCTACAAAAGATACAAAGATTGTGGAGGGACTACCGCGTCAGACTCTGAATATCACGTCTGTGCAAGACCATACGTTAAAATCTCTGAAAGAGGCGCTAGCGCTAGCGCAAAGGGAAATGATGGACTCTGTGGTACTAAAACTCTTTCAGTTGTATCGGCGCTACTCGGGGTACTGCCAAAATCACGCTACATTCACGCCACCAATCACCATCATCCAAGAAGCAGAGACAATAAGAGGGCAGTGTCTACAACCATCAAGACTCACAGGTAGCAAAAAATTACGGTACCGCGTGGAGATAAGGGACTCATCTCCAGGCGATGTCGTTCATTTATGGCAAGAAATAAAGGAGCTATTAAACTGCAAAGATACTTGATCCGTAGGAGGAAGGCTAGGCTATTTTCACAGTCTGGATAGAAATGGGAGACCCACGTCGAGTAGTTCATTGGCTCCGACGAGGCTACTCACTTCCATTCAAAACGGAGAATAGGGGCAGGTGCCTAACGGTACCTCTCCACTTAAAGCCCCCAAAGCACATAACCATCTTGTACAGCCAGGACTCCGAGCAGGGTCAGGTCCTACAAAAATGGTTCAAGAACTATTAAACAAGACAGCAATGCAGGAGATGCCAGATACCGAACGGAGCTTTTTCAGTCGTGTACTCCTGGTACCCAAAAGAACGGAGGGGAGGCTGGATATTGATCATAGACCTGTCAGATCTTAACCAGTTCCTCCGTACATTTGCCTTTCAAATGGATGCTGGGGGATGTTAGTGTTTCAGTATTTGGACGACTGGCTCCTGGCACACAACGAGGAGGCCCAGGCCAGACTCCAAACACTCTTGATAAATTTAGCAAAGCCAGAACTTGTGCCTAAACAGCAAATAACCTTTCTAGGGATCTGGAGCTAGCCAGAGCTTAACCGACACGAGAAAGGTAGGAGAGGATCGTCCTAGCCATTTAGAACATCACCCCCGTCAACCTATGAAAGTAACCCAAGGGGTGTCTTTACTGGCCTTATTAGTGGCTACAGAAAAGATGGTCCAATTAGGCAAACTGTATTACAGAGTTTTCAGATTGCAGTAAAAGCGACTGTAGCGCGAGGAAGGGGTCGGCACAGATTATTAATCGTTCCTCTAAAGACAAAAGGCGACCTGCAGTAGTGGATATCCCCAAAGCGTCTATGACAGGATTACCCATTCAAACCTCCCACTCCCGTACTGTCAATTGAGACAGACGCATAGTCCGAGGGTTGGGGTTTTTACTTCGGGGAAGCTTTGTAAAGGCACCTGGTCAACCAGCCTAAAATCAAAACACCTAAACCGGATAGAAGTAAAAGTTGTAGGTTTAGCCATCTCCCCACCTGAAGAACAGGTCAGTAAAGGTAATGCTGGACAATTCAACAGCAATGACTTACCTTCGCAAGCAAGGAAGCACCTATTCAGCCGAGTTGACACAGCTCACAGAGGAAATCCCTTGCCTAAGAAGAAGTCAAGGGATATGGCTCTCAGCAGACCACGTATCCGGCAAACTGAATGTCTTGGCAGATCTGACCTCCAGAGTGGGCAGGGTAGTACAGACAAAATTGTGCTTAAACTACGACTCTTTCCAGCGGGTAGTAGCTCAGTCCCCATGGAACCCTCCCTATCTGGATCTAGTGGCCAACTCCCTAACCTACCAGCTTCCTAAATACGTCTCCTCCTACCGAGACCCAAGAGCCCGGGGGATAGACGCGTTCAAATACCAATGGCCAGATTCCTTTGCCATCTGCAACTCCTACATCAACCCAACTGGGAACACATTCACTCCTCCCCTACATCTCCTAGACCTGAGGGTGTGGTACCTATCCCCACTTTCTTGAAAGATCAAGGTTTTTCATTTACACTAGTGTCACCCCCGATCAGGACATACGTCTCACAATGGGACCTAGAACTAGTTCTCAGGTTTTTTACCAATAGAGAAACTTTTGACGAAATAAACATTTCCACAAAATGGGGTACGCTAAAATTTACCTTTTTGCTTGCGCTAGCGTCAGTTAATAGAAGAGGAGAACGTTTTCAAAGTAAATGCTGCTGTGATGCGGTGGTTCTTAAAATCAAACCCTTCCTTCATGGGTAAGATCCACATGGAAACAAAAGGGGCAGGAACATTTGAGAAGATAACACTTACATCCCTCCCCACTCCCACATCACAGGAAGAACCGTCACCCACTCTCCCCTGTATGGACCTAAGAAACTGTGTCTAATTACATGAAAAGAGCAATTTCAGAGGCTTATTCCAAGGCCCAATCAGACCCTGAAATGCTATCTCAGTGTAACATTAAAGCACATCCAGTAAGACAAGTGGCTAATTCTTGACTGACTTACATAACGTTTCGCTAGACGATATACTACGCAAGGGATGTTGGTCATCCCCGAACACGTTTATTAAGCTTTACCTCAAAGAGTTCACGCAAAAAGAATTAACAGATCCTTATTCAATTGGCCCTTTTATAGCCACAGAAATCGGCTTAAAGAAGTGGGTAGAGGCATTTTCCCCACGTCTAATCCCAAATTGTCGTACAGTAGTGAAAAAAATTCTTTCACTCACTTCATTGCATGTTAAGTAGAGTGGGAAAGAATGTGTGATTTATTTTGGTTTAAATTGTCAAATAATTCATTTTATCAATTATTACATTTAAGTTGATTTCTAGCACTTTGAGTGTGCAGACTGTTTTTTTTCAGAGATCGTGTGATTTATCTACAATCAAGGACATTCTGTTATGTTTTAGACGCTCGTAAATCAGTCCGTTTGTTCGTATGTCACCCGTCATCGATTGGGAGCACCATCCATAAGAAGTCGGAGGGGTGGTAGTAAGACAGGTCAGTACTCACTTTATCTTATTCGGATCATTCGAACTGTATTTGTGTGCGAGTGTGTAAATGCTAAACAAAGAAGTCTAGTCTATCCTTCTTTCATGAGGGGGGGGGGAGTGAACCAAGTAGGCAATGGGCAGAGCCACTTGGATAATGGTGCTTCCCACATATCTATACCTATGAACCACTCGGCCCCTGATAGGCAGAACCATTCACTATGAATGGCTGTACCCACGTGGTCGGGACCACATAGTCTATTTTTCAAGTACTGGAGCCATTTCTAGCTGTGGCTCTATCAATATGGGTTTTATATTGAAACTATCGTTCTTTCAGTACTATTAGGTTTACCTTATAATATATATGTCACCGTACATCAAGATTGTTACTTTTTTAAGACTCATTAAAACACCTCAAGATACTTTGATGTCTTTTATTTTGTTCAATACATATATCTGTAAAAATATGGTTCGTATTTGAAAGAACTTTTCTACACAAGGCGTGCCTGGCTGGTTTTGCCTCAACGCTAGTTTCTAATCCCGTCTAAAGGTAGAGGTAAGTGAACGTTAGCTTGTGCGAAGTAAAACTATCGTTTTATTTCGTAAAACACTTTTTTACACGTAAAGTAGTACGCGTTCTCCATCTTTAGATCTCCGCTAATTCGTCCGAATCCATCGACACCTTGAAACCCGCTTCGGTGGAGGAGCTCTGAGATGAAAAAAGGAATGTGGGTAATCTGATGTCACCAGACCTTAAACACGCGAGTGTTTCCGATATTACCTTATAAGGCAATATTTGACAATGTTTATTTACATTGTACGCCTCTACGTGTTCAATTCACAATTTATGCGTCGCTTACCCCAAATGAAGGAAATCTCGTCTAAAGGTGGAGAACTACGCTTTTACTCGTAGAAAAGCGTTTTACGATATAAGACGATAATTTTATTTCTTAAAACGCTAGACTCTCACTCGAGTGGTGAAAAAGACCAAGACTATAAAAAGTGCAATCTAGACAATTTCATTCCATTCTTTATATTATTTTATGTGTTATACGTAAAACCCATCTAAAAGTGGAGAATGTGAATGTCGCTTTTATCTAACGATTGTTTCCTAAATCTATGGAAATTCCAAAGTTAGATCAAAGCTCTTCTAGAAGACCCATGAAATTTTCTGTTGACAGTTGTGTGGCAGACAGTTGTCCCAGTAAACTCACAACGTTTAATAGTGTTGCCACGCGTCGACTGGATGCTCGAGAAAGGCATTATGTAAAGATAAATAGTAAAATGCAGACCACCCGCCCATTTGTCGCACTGTGACATCAGTTGACTTTGGCAGATGAAGAAAGCACCACAGCCTTGCAAAACAACCTCTTCTACAAAATGCCAAATGCCGTTTTGTTTTTCAGAAGCGTCATTTCTTGACAATATATATAGCACCAGCGCGTGCACAGCGCTGCAATTCCCCCTCGCCTAATTTCCGTACGTACGTACTTTGTTGAAGGTCTGTTTGCATTAATTCAGAAAGAAAGTGACACATGTTTTTCTAAAATGGTGGAAGAATGTTGATGTCACTGAATTTAAATTTGCAAAAGACGTTAGTCATATTTAATTGATGACAATTGCCAATGTGGCCAATGTGTGCCTCCAATGCGTCGTCCCCGGGCTGTGTGGAATAGCTTTAGTTTGCGTGATTTTACGTGAATGAAAAAAAAACAATTGTGCATGCAGTTAAATGTGCAAGGTAGAATTTTGTAAAAGAAGAAGGGTGGTATGTTAAGAATGAAAGTGATGGGTCGTGTTGGCGAAGGGGAAGGACGGGGTGTGGGGTGGGGAATAACCAGTTTCCCGTCTTATTGCCTGTTTTATCTTATTTGTGTAGTATAGCGATAATATCGTATGACCCTGTCCGATGCATTGATACAACATTGGTGTTGCTACCCTTCCCCCCTCCCTCCCCTCACCTCCTCCTCACCACCACCCCCACCCTCCTCCTTCTTCTGAAACCCATTTCTCTTTAAAATCCTCTATCCGTAAAATTGACTGTTTTCGAAGTCTTTTTTATAAAAAAAACAAAATAAATACATGAAAAAATGAAAGGACGGATGAGTTGGTAGTTTTTTAAATGTTTTCGTAAAGACTTTTGCCACTTCTGTACCAAATTTCCTGCATAACATCAGTGACAAAAATCATTTAGACGTTCTTAAAATCACCAGGACACGTATTGGCCGTTTATCCGGGTTATTTAAGGTCATGGGAAAAATATCTTCAAAACTTAAGGACCCTTAAGGAAATTGTTCAATTGGATTTGTCAAGAATTAAAATTGGTACTTGATGACAAGGAAACATCGTACTTTTAGAATTATGTATTAACTTTTCAATGCTTTTATTACAATTCTCAAGGGCAAAAAAGGCCTTCCATTTCTGACACATCCGGGGGTCTAAAAGGGGCTGGGTGGGCAGGAATGTTGTGAGGCAATGCCAAAAGTAATGCGATTTGTTGGTGGCACTTTTAAATTATCCCAGTTAACACACAACGTTTAATACATGCTCCCAAAGGTCGTTGAATGGACGCTAGAGGCTTTACATGACAAGCCTATATTGATGCCATGAGGAAGAAATTTACATGGACATCATACACATCATAAACATTATACACATCATACACATCATACACATCATATACATCACACTTCCATGAGATTCTGATCAAAGTCTTTTGGGTCATGACGTGAAGTAAACTGCTTCTTTTCTATCCAGTTAAAACGGATTGTCTTCGTTTTGTTGGATCGAACCTACGCTATGACCCATATTTTCATCGCGTGTAGCGTCCAATAATTGGATGTTCCTGTACTTAATGAATATTCCTGCTGAAGCTCTGATTCAGAGCAACATTGTGGAGTTTCTGCAACTTCTTTTTCAGGCTACTTGCAATTTTCATCCCTTCTGAAAAAGGTTGCAGATTGCTGTTTCCGTCGCAACCAAATCGCAACGTCTATTCAATGTCTTTATTGTAACGTTGGATAGACGTCGGTATTTGGTCGATACTCGAAACAATATCTCTCTTCTGACGTTTTTTATGGAAACCAAAATAACAATCTTATCGTGTTATCATTCCTCGAAAAAGAAGTTGTGACAGATCTTCAGGAAAAATATGTCAAAACGATAATTTAAACATGTGTGAGGAGTGCTTGTCGCTTCTAACCTCGAGTACGGAATGACCCAGCAGCGAGTGTACTTTGATGGGAGGGTGGCCATCTAAAGAATCCTCCCCCACGTCTGCACAACGACAAGTCCCGACGTCTCTCCAACATCTTGGGAACGACATTGTAACTTTCATATACAAACAAATCCCGGGTTTGTTTAATGGGATGGCCGAAAGAATCAATGGGTGATAATTAAGAATTCCACAATCTAACCCCCAGCATTCGCCTAGCTGAAGAGAAGGTCATTCCCTTGCCTACCACCCCTGGCCAGATTCAAAACCGGGACCTTGGGGATTATGGACCAACTGAACAAACCGTGACCCCTGATCTGACGCTCGAATTTTGGTTGTTATGATAAATTCACTGGCTCAGGCCTTAAAGTTTAGTATTTGTGAGAGTAGAGGCTATAGTGTTGACATGATTGGTCTCACCGTTACTTACTTTTTTATTAGTCTTATATAGACGGACTGTATTTTGGATGCTTTTATTTTCTATAAAATAAAAGCTAATCTGTGCACTTACAATTATACAGGGTAAAGATTGCAAAGTTTATTTAACGCTTGACCAATAACATATTATATTTTGACAACTTTACCACAAAATGTACGTTCTATTGAAATTCTGGATTTTTATCTGTTTTTGAATTGCTGAGCTTTCATGAATAACATGCGAAAACACGAACTACTAGAGGGAGTATGGTACTACACTATTAACTGGCCGAATGACAAGACTGTGACGGCAGTAGACAGAGATATATTAAGAAACAATACTTGTCATAATTGTGATATAGCAGAGAAAAAGAACTACTAGCAACATTAGGTTTCCTAATTCCCACTTGCAAGCAAAGTTTGCAAATGGGTATGCTTATTTTTCCTCGGGGGTTTCCAGAAAATTCCTCCTACGTAGGACGATGAAATTTGGCACAGAGATAGGGGTTGATGAGATGTCGTGAAGTAAATTTGTTTTACCTTGACCTCCAAGGTCAAGGTTAAATTGAGGTCAAAGTATTTTTTACCTTAAAGTGGATTCCAGAAAACTCCTCCCACAGAGTTTGATGTAGAAAAACGGCATATGGCAGAGATATAGAGGCTAATCAGTTCTCGTGAAATCCGCAAATTTTTTTCTTTGACCTTTAATGTCAAGGTCAAATTGAGGTCAAAATATTTTTGAAACCTCTGTTCATCACGAAACATTGCTGAAATAGCGCCCAAATTATTGTTTCAACACGTGTACGGTGTCAGTAGGCAGTACCATCGTGGACTGAACCTCGACATTCAGGGTCAAGATTAAGGTCATGTGACCTTTGTATATCGTGAGACAGAGATTGCCCATTATCTTGAAACGGTCGGAGACAGAGCCATTTTGAGCTTGTTTTCTACCTTTTGCGCCAAAAAGACGTTATATAAGAGGTACATCGGTGGCCTTGACCTACTCCGTCATGGTCAAGGTCAAAAACCGTAAGTTGACCATTATTTTGAAAACAGTTAGAGACAGAGCGAATTTCAGCTTTTTTTCGACCGTTTGGGCCTAAAAGACGTTATATAAGAGGTACATCGGTGGCCTTGACCTCCTTCGTCATGGGCAAGGTAAAAAACCGGAAGTTGACAATTATCCTGAAAATTGTTAGAGTTAGAGCGATTTTAAGCTTATTTTCCACGCTTTGCGCCTAAATGACGTTATATACAAGGTACCTCGGTGCTTCCTCCGTCATGGTGAAGGTCAGAATCCGGAAGATGACCATTTGCTTGAAAACAGTCAGAGATATAGCGATTTTGAGCTTATTTTCGACCCTTTTGAGCCTAAAAGATGTTATATATGATGCACCTCGGTGACGTTCTGTCCAAACACTGAAAGATTTTTCTTTGACCAAATATACTGTGCCTCTGACCTTCTACCAATGCAAGTGGTGCCATTTCGCTATGTGCAGCGAAATTCCGTCTAGTTTTTTATACGTCTGGGAAAGAGTTCTACAAATTAATATCTTTTATGCTGGTGCAATGTGTAGGTTTAATAATTTCTATAGGTTCAGTTTAGCCAGATCATAGAAGCTGAAGGACCGCAAGTTATGGAAGAGAATGTATGGTAACCTATTTGCATTAGCTGTTAATCTCACTGCACATGGATCAATTTGGTATCAGGAATAAATTTGCAGTTATTCTGGAAATTTCTGTCTTTTTATCTTTCTTCTTCTCTTTTTTCTGTTGGATAGTTTCCAGAAAACCCCTCCTACACTATTTGACTGAGGAAGAGCACACGTGTAGAGGATAACAAGTTCTCAGTGAATCCGCAATTATCTTACCTGAACGTCAAGATCAAATTGAAGTCAAAGTTACTTTTTCTGCAAAATGGTTTCCAGAAAACTTTGGGTCAGGCCTTATGTCATGTTTTCATATTTATAAACAAGCATAAGGTCTCGGCAAAGAAGCAAATATGTTTGACCTTGGCCAAGGTCAAAGTGAGGACCTAAACCACGTTACATAAGCTGTATCTTGATTAACCTAACTTTTTTTATCAAGATCAAAGTCAAAAACCGGATGACTATTATCTAGAAAACGATTTTGAGCCCCTTTCGACCGTTTTGGGCTAAACGGCGTTACAGAAGAGGTACTTCAGTGACTTAGACCTTTTTAGTCACGGCTTAGATAAAAAAACCGAGAGTTGTTCATTATCTCTAAATTGGTTAAAGATTTTGCATTCATTTTCACCCTTTGCGCCAAAAGGACGAAAAAGAAGTGGTACCTTCTCGGTCATAATGTAACACAAGTATTTTCCACTGTGATTTCTGTAAATGGATCATTCAGTTATCCAACGGTCTACTAAATCTATATTCGGCCTACTTAATATAGAAGGCTGCATGTTGTGAATCCGATTATTGCAGAAAATGCAACAACCCACAAAAATTTCGAGATTCTTTCATGAATGAATGTTTTGTCCTTTATGTTCGAAACTACTTGTCGCAGCTAGGGCATTTTAAAGGCATTTAAATTTATTCGGTTGAGGTTGAAAAAGTAGGGGCTGGGGTTAGTCGGCAAATATTATGCACGTATTTCATGACGCTCTAGGATTTATTAACACCGGAGGGTGTGGATTATAATCTGTCTTTATTATTGTTTTCCCGCGTTTTTTAACTTACAGTCTGCTCATTGTTCATTGAGTGTTTGATATTGTTGTTGTGTTTATGTCTCCA
Source organism: Protula sp. h YS-2021 (assembly GCA_949752745.1). Taxonomy (NCBI): domain Eukaryota; kingdom Metazoa; phylum Annelida; class Polychaeta; order Sabellida; family Serpulidae; genus Protula; species Protula sp. h YS-2021. Next base: position 16,292,859 of record OX457031.1, on the reverse strand, counting down.
TGAAATCTGAGAAACAGCATAGGAAGGATGTTATATCGACTTTCAAATACAATCACGACGTTCATTAAACGTTGCTACAAAGACGCTGAATAGATGTTGAGCTTTGGTCGAGACGAAAATGAACCAGACAATTGGTCGATAGACGTTGTGATCTCACATGGGCGTTTGGTAGACATTGTTACCTTACGTGAACATTTAGCAGACGTTGTTACCATACATGGACGTTGAATAGACGTTGTGACCTTTCATGGGAGTTGGATAGACGATGAAATATTTACTGGGTTTTTACCATCGGTGAATTGAATGCAGTTGGTGAGGCAAACGACCAGGGAGTATCTGGGCTAGTGCCAAGCTGTTCAATCAGAATGGTGTCGCTGACCCTATGGAGGGGGAAGGCAACTAATAGGCCCGTATTCACTGGAGTTAAGTGTGCAGTTAGCTGTACACCGCACAAGCGACATCAGCTGATTTAGCTAAAGTAAGCGCACATTTTACAAAAAAATATTTAAACACAAAAGTAAAATTTATGAACTTTCAAAGGTTCTGTTAGCCATAGGGGCAGTTTTGGTGATGGTAAAATGGCCGTTTAATCATTCAGTGAAATGGGCTGACTCACATGACCGCTTGTCAAATGAATATCCTTGATCAACATTGGTCTCAATGAATGACAACTTAGACAGCAAAATACGTTAAGAAAACACCACATTGCCTAATTCTGAATTTATTAGTCATCTAACCATTTTGTCGATAAGCATGAACTTTGAATCTACATATAGACGTTAAAACAAAAGATCAATTTCAGTGCAGCTTTGCCTCCAACATTTATTGCTATTAAGAGCAAACCTCACACTCGAGAAATCATAGTCGTGCAGGGTGGTCCATAAAATACACAGACATGTTCACCACCCCCAATCCACCCACCGGAATGCAAAGTCTTGGACGTCATCCATCGACTGTATAATTAGTGTAGATTACGGACATCTGGATTAGTTCTCTCACCCCACGCCTGTACATTGTTTATGATCTTTTCCCGTTCTATACATCAGGATGCACGACAGACCTGATGTACCTCTCAAACGGCGATGTAGCAAGAACCCGTTTTGTTGGACTCGAGGCATTTGCTCCTGTTCTTCCAAATGTCTTGCCAAATTTGACAACTAGAGAGACTTAGCTAAAGAGTTGCAAAACGAAATTTCACATACATATACGCCATATTGTCCGTGAGTGTATCGTTAACTGAATACTTCTATGTTTTAAGCGGAAGCATTATGGGTAGCAATGTGCTTAAGATTAATGGTGCTCATTATACCGCGCATTCTGGAGATTAGTTCGGTTCACATGTGCTGTTGCTCAGGGTTTTTATTTTTAAATTGTGCAGCAGATTGTTTGCATCGAATTCATAAGCCTTTCTGGGGTATTATTATTAAGAACTAAATGATACTATCACGAATAAAATCACAACCTTAGTTTACTTTAAAACTAGCCTTTTCGCTGACACATTGTAGAGAAGCTAACTAAATTTTAGATAAATTCCATTCGAATCCTATGTAAGTCCGTTTCAGTCCTAGATAGTTCCGTTTCATAACACCAAGATCATTGCAATTCAGTTGCAGATAAGCAGCATTTCAAGCGTGGATTAACGGCTTCCGTTTGGCTTTTCTCAGCAACTGCAAAAGCTCTTTGAGATCCTAAAACATATTTTTCAAGTTGCAAGATTAGGTGGAAGGTAATCCTACATTATACTGATGATACTTCAAGGTTGAATCCAAATTTTGCCACTGTGTTTTAATCTTTGTCATCAAATCTAAAAACTAAAATGTACCCAGTAAACATTCTAAGGTCGATTCAACGTCGGTTGGCTACGTCGACCCTAGCAAACCACAGCATTAACCTGTTGTACTTTAGTTGTGATTAAGTAACGACTACAAAACAACGTTTTACCGACGTTTTTGAAACAACGTTAAACAGACGCTAGAAAAGCAACGTTGTTTAGACGCTGGAAAACCAACGTTGTTTAGCCGCTACTTTCTCCCAGGTCTAAAAACAAAGTTTATTGCAGTGTTGAAAAGACGTCGGAAAATCAACGTTGGAGAGATTCTGGGCTCACAATCAAAAACAAGCTATTTGTATAAATCCTCACCGAATTGGTAGAAATTACAGGTCATTTGAAAATAGACTTAAAGAGGATATAAAATATGGGAATTTGAAGAGCGCGCAAGTTTTTCCTAACCTATTCCTCAAAAATGTTAATGAAAATCGACTTCCTACGTATCGTGATTAACCGGATGACCCAGGGATAAGGTTAACCACACTTTGATTACGGCTGTCTAGACGGCGATTTTAGATCAATATTTTCCCGACGTCTAAACAACGTTGGGATGTAGACGTTGTTTCGTTTTCCATAAAGAACCAAAACCAGACGTTAAGCCGATCTCGTGTGCGACGTCTAACCAACGTTGATGAAAAGTTCCATATTTACCGGTAAAACCCAGAACCACAGCTAAAATGCATGAATAAAACTTATTCATTGACATCAATAGATAAAATTAGATAACATATGACAGAATTTACTAAACAGCACTCAAAAAAGGAATCAAGACAGAAATCACAAGCCGAAGTCAAGTCTTTGTTTTTATTGCAATCACTCCAAAAAATCAGAACAACAAAGTGAAGAATAATGGTTACCTTAGATTTCATGTTATCTTCTGATTCTTTCTCATTCGGCCATTTAGCATCAGATTCTTCCTTTCTGCCTGTGCCAGATTCTTTCTCATTCGGCCATTTTGCACCAGATTCTTCTTTTCTTCCTATGCCGGATTCTTCATTTAATGTTCTTTTTGCAGAATCTATGATTATATATTCAGGTAGTTGTAGGAAAAAGTAGTTGCTAAAAACAACAAATGTTATTGCTTAATGATGCCCAATCCCAGTAAACATTAGGACGTTGTCACAACGTTGGATAGATGTTACAGCCGACGTCAGATTAAAGTTCGATTAAAGTTCAGTTTATGGAAATCGAAACAACGCCTACCTTCCGACAATGGATAGAGGTCGATTATCCGACGCCTAATCAAGTTTGCGTAAAGGTTGCCAATAAAAGTCGAAACAACGTCTATATCTTCTCTTGTATAAACGTCGGAAAAACGTTGTATAGACATCGTAAAAATATTTATCTAGAATCACCATCAAGACAGCCACAGTCATGGCATAGTCACCCCTCCGTCGCAGTTTTTCGCATCCGTGGGTCATCCGGTCAGGCAAGATATACGTATGAAGTTTTTGTGTCAGCAACGTTGACAAGACGTACATTTGTGGTCGTGATTAAACACAATCAAAGTACAACCAGAGTGAAGTTGTGGTTTGGTCGGATCTGCCTCAGATTGACCTCGTTTCATGAGGAAAATATGTCAGGCTTAACCAGAATTATTTTATATTCAAGAAAAGCTTCTTTTAGTTTCATCAAGCCACACACGCTGTGTTTAAAAAAAATTAATTAAATAAATTAAATTAAAGGTGTTGTGCCTCGCATATTTTTTCAGTCAAGCAAGAAAGTATCCTAGGACTTACTCATCAGGTGAGGTGGAACGCAGTCCTGTATGTTCGACGACCCTTTGGCAGCTGTGGTGAGACTTCCTGCACAATGGTGGCATTCCGTTTGGCCTGCTTTAAACTGGAATTGACCCACATCACACAGTTTGCAACTTCCCTCTTCTTCATAAAATCCAGGAGGGCAAGTATCTAAAATCATGTACAAAATTTTTATTTTAAATTCCTGGTTATGTTTATTTCAAATTTAGCTCATTGTCGATAGCATAATGGGTTGTCTAACAAATGAGCATATGCTTGCGTGGCATGTATGAGCGTCGAAGGAACCATTCGAGCGAACAAACAATTCGCTTTCTACTCCGAACGCCCCCCCCCCGCGCCACCCCGATCCCTTATATTTCCCTTCTACGATATTGGCACTTTGCTACTCACAGCAATAGAACGACACTTCTGTTTCCCCATGGGTGCATTCGGCCTTGCCAACGAGTCTCACAGAGTACCCTTCTGGAAGGTATTCTGCCCCATTGACCATCAAAGTAAACCTCTTCTCGCGAACTGCGGCATTCAAATCTATCGACACTTTTTCAAGCTGATCTCTAAACCCAGAAATAACTTCTACACCTTTATTTTCTGAAATGAAAAAAGGAATCATTGTACACGTAGATACTGAGTTCCATACGGGGAAGGGGTGCTGGTTACGCACCTACAAATTGGTTGCTATGTACGTTCATGACCAAGTTACGCCGATACCACCTGTAAATGTAGCCCTTTTACTTCGCAAAAGCTCCGAATTCGCTTATCCGCAATTTTAGATTTGTTTCTGAAGCTGTTCTAACAATCCGCTGTTCAGCCGATTCCTCAAAGACCAATCAGAGGTGAGGAAATGCATTGTATTACGTCACTGTTACAAAAGGGCAATCTCTTCGATTCGGGATGCTATCCAGGAAACAGCGAGACTAGCAGAAGTCAAATGTTGTTCCCTCTTCGACAACAGGGACGACTCACCTATCAAAATGACATCCCCGCTCCCATCCAAACCAAACAGCACTTGTAATAGTGAAGGGGTCTGGACCGTCGTCACAGCTTCCTGTAGGATATCTAAGGGACAAAGCGCCGGCGAGGGCAAAGTGCTAAGACTATCGAAGCCTCCGCTAGACATATTCTTAACTTAATGCCTTTTCAAGACCAAATCCTCATATTTCTCATTACTAGAAAAGAGAATATACATCAAGCTTCAGGAGTGCATAGCCTCAACGACCACGGACATGGTTGAGCTGGTGACATACCTTACCACCTCTTTTTAATTTCTGCGAGCTGGTTCCTTAGTACAGTATTGCTCACTGAGCGTAAAGGGCCTTCCAGAGCTGCCTAACGCCCTCTCAACGCACCATGAGTCAGAAGGAGCTGTTCCCTCTCGAGGAAGTTAAGAGGGTCAACCACGAACATAGATCCCTATGCAAGACATAAATTCCATGTGCACCCCTTCTGAAGCTCAACAGCAGAGTTGAAACAGGCACCTACAGCCTTCGCAAGAAGGATTCAGGTCTGGCACTGGGGCAAGGCCTTCTACCTTGAAGCGAGCAAGACTGCTCAGCGGCAACAAGCCTGAATGGCAGTAGCGGCAGCCGTTCAGGTAGCAGCCAACCAAAGTACCGTTCAGGGCGATGACCTGTCTCTGAGCGAGAGTAGTACCTTGGCTAAAAGAAGCCAGACAGCGCAGGGGCCGTGAGCAATGCATCCCTGTCCAGGCCCCAAGGAATCTAGCCACCTTCTGAGTCCTGGAATCGGTAAAAGCACTCCAGGACATGATAAAAGACCTGGTGAACAAAGTGGTCAGTAGATGAAAAAACCAAGCTAACAAATCCCGTTCACATCAGATCCTTTTAGATGGAAAAGGTCCAGTAATAAAAGATACCCTGTTAGAAAGGATGTGGGGGTAATCCATTGACCTATCAGATGCCTATACACAATGTTCCTCCAATCCTTAGCGAGAAACTATCTGTGCTTCCAAGCAGGGGGAGGAACTGGTTTCTGGCTCCTTCCACCCCTATCCACGACACCTTTCCTCTTTTCAAAGATCATGAAGATGCTCAAGGCGTGGTATCGCTCGAAGGATATGTTAATCTTCCAGTATCTGGCACACCTCTAGCGAGAAGTTGCCCTTTGCTACAGACGGTCTCAGTCGAAAAGTGACGCCACAGGCCTTTTCAGGCTCAAGTCAGGGACTTGCGGCTACAACGGTTACTTTGCCACCTTAAAATTCTGCCCTAGCAGCACTGGACTTATTCTAGCTAATCCTTCATCTGATAACCTCCAACTGTGGCGCCTGTCCCATGTTCTTACTATAAGCACTGATCTCTCATAGAAAATAGCGGAAAAGATGGTGAATAACCATAAAGGCTCCAAAATAAAACTGTTGCGTTCTCAGTGGAACAAGTTAGCTCATTGGTGCGGTAGACAACAAATAGACCCCTGTAAGGCCTTCCAGGTAGTGGTAGCGGACTTCCTAGATTACCTGTTCACGGAAGAACATCTAAAGGTATTTTCAATTGAGGGCTGAACAGCAACTATGGGCAGTAAACTGAAGATATAGTAACCGCACCATTTTTAACATTAATCGGTTCTTGCAGCACCCTAGAGTGCCTTAAAGCGTGGCCTTGACTGGGCAAAGAGAGACCAGACATTCGGTAACCGATGCCGGCTCTGTAGCCCTTTATGAATCCTACCTTTAGTTGACCCTCTGTGAAAGGTTAGCCCGTGAAATCTGCAAGGGAAGCTTGAAAAGGATCTATTTCAGACTTCCCACATCAAGAGGCAAACTTATTCCAATATTTTCTATAAGCGTCTTCCGTGGACAGTTTATGACTGTTTACAATTTTCTCTTTGCTTGGAGAACTGGGAGTGGAAGTATTGCTAATCGGGTTGAGATAGTAGATCAATGTGACACGTGACTGGATTGGATTTGACTACCTGCATCAGAGGAGTCCGATGAACCATAGAAGTTCCGTGGACCATTGAGCTACTAGCAGTAGAGTTGGTTGTCCCAGCTCGATTATCCTTTGCAATACTTGATGAAGAATTGCTAGTGGGGGAAGGTATAAAGCACTTCCTGCGTGGGCAAAGGGCATTTGAGAGCACCCACTGACCAAGCTATTCGATCCAGGCACGGATAAATGAACGTGGGAAGCCGAGTGGCTTGGCTCTCTTAAGTGGAGGCGACTTTGAAGCGGAACTGGACTGGACCTCTTACGTTTCTATGGTTGGCGAAAGAAAGCACATGACATCCTGGACATCAGAGCAAATTCCTGGGACTGTGAAGAACTTTCTTGATTTTCTCTTTCCACCTCCACAATGAGAAGAGCTCTTTCTCGCCGAGACTTGGGGCATGGCGCAGGGAATTTGAAGCTTTTGCGAAGTAAAAGAACGTTGTTCAAATAAAACTTCACTTTTTTACATTAGGAGGACGGGAAAGGCTGATTTGTGAGCTTGGATCCTCTACTGTGTATGCAATTAAAAAAACGTACCTATTTCGGCGTCGAAGATCCCGCCTTCAGAGAAGTCGTATTCATCGAGTTCGACATTAACCTTCAGTTCCAGCAACTGTCCCATCTCATTCCCATCAACTGGTCATGCAAAGCAAACTCAATTGAAACTCATAGTTCGCTAAACCTATTATCATAATGGTCATACATAAAACACGTTCTCATGGACGCACGTGAGGCCGGGGAGGGGGTGGTGTTGAAGCTTTGCGGACGCTAATGTTATAATCAGAGTGACGTCATATATTTGTGAACGGGGAGAGGGGAGCTAGGGGGAAATCAAAATGCGACAACGTAAGGATCCGCCTAAATGCATTCAATAGCGAATCAGTACCAATGTAGGGTTTTATAAATACAGTAAAACTTGGTTAATTTGCACAGTCTTCGAACTGACAATATTTGTCCGGATTAGAAAGGTGTCCAGATTACTCAGCTTATGCATTGATGGCTTGATATTACAACTAATTAAGTCGTTTTTGGGTGTGCGGGCAATATGCCATAACGTCTCCTCGGTGATTTGTCCCTCAACTTTGCACAAGTGCCAAAGATTCCCGACTCATCGGTTTCCCAGCACACTATGAGATCATCACAAATCCTATCACAGAATATTTTAAGTTAAACTGAACTGAATGATCAATTGCAGTAAATGAAACTGGTGAATTCGAATTGAAAACAGAGAATTTTTCTGGTATCTGAAAAATACGGCCCACAAATTATTAGAATTGAAACTTCAACGACTCTGTATGAAAAAAATAGAAGAAACCTTTATTTGGCTTCTAGTTCCCCGCCGCCGACAAAAATGCAAACAAACACAATACGCGACCCACACACGCCACGCCCAGAATTAAGGATGAGCAGGTAACTGGCAAAGGAACAGTAAGCGTCAGGAGCACAATACCACATAATGTCTCAACACATCCTTCAACAAGATTTACACAATGTTTTCCTTTTCTTTCCATTTTCAATTTCGATTACTACCAGAACCCATTTCTCAAAGGCGAATTATTTAACACTTGGCCAAAACATAATATTTTTAAAATCACTTTCTCCCTTCAAGTAGAATTTTAAAAACTCTTCAGCCTGATTCTTATTTGCTTTTCCATTACAGTCAAGATATTTTTTCCAGATTCCGAAACCTTTCTAAAAACCTTTTTTGCCAGTTTTGCCAGAAAAACACATTGCTTTGCTACTTGTTCTCTAGCTCGTAACTCAGTGCGTAACCGAAACTGATAATTTATATGAACATTCAGCGTATGTAAAATGACCGGTGTAACATTTTGCATTCATGCACCCTTTTTATGAAACCAACACACTCTTGCCTTTATGCTGAGCTTTTTGGCTTACGCATACATTATTTATGTAACGCACAATGTGGCTGTTGGCAGATACGAGGGGCTTCTGTGCAAAAGCTGTTGCAGAACTTAAGCGTTGCATTTCTTGATTAAAAAATATTGTTGCTTGTTTCAAGTTTTGATGATGAAAATGACAACAACGGCGAAGACAAAAATGGAGGTGCACAGCTTCAGACCAAGTACTACATATGCGCAAAATCTGCGAGCTCAGAGCCAGTATGATCAGAGTAGCAGCAGACAAAATGACGGACCAGTAAAGATAGAATAAAAGGTCCGAAACAGTGGCCTCGTACAACTTCAATACAGTGGAACTTCTAAAATCGGACCACCCATGGGACCGGATAAAATGTGCCCTATTTCAGAAGTGATTTGGAAGACTTGGTCCTCCTTGTGTAAGATTTTGTGGGTAGACTGCAGATTCAAGTTTAATGTCCAAACACAAAGAAAGTAACATTCATTTACAATAACATCTATTATGTCTCAACTGTATAACAATCTGCATGTTATAGACACACACAATTATTCTATTTTGCATACTGTTGCAACTATATTTAGCAAATGAGTCCATTTTTGTTTCTACCGAAAATTTGACTGAAAATCAAAGAGTTTCTCTGAAAATAAATTACCTTTATGTGCTTAAATTGACATTTAATTGTCATTATGAATTCGGTAGCATTTGGGTCGGCTTAAATACTAAAAGAATAGGCACCACATAAATTAATATGTCTCAGGTATATATATTGTCAGCCGCTATAGTTTAGACAAGATACAAACGTATAGATAACAAAACTAAGCCACTGTCTGGTTACACACTTGCTACCATAATCCCTAGCAACAATATCTAAGGCGACAACATGCTCAGTGTTGCAAAGTAAAGTGCCGCAAAAATACAGTGGGTTCCCCACTGACTGAGAGTGGTCCGATCTCAGGCATTTTGGGGACTAGGGACCGAAAAAAGCGGCCCGAAGTTGTCCTATCCAAGGTGGTCCCAATTGGAAGTTTTCTTAACCATTGAAGTCTATGGAGCACATTTGGGACCGAAAAAAATGTGACCTAATTCAGAGGTGGTCCCAAGAGTGAGGTGGTCCGATGCCTAGGTTCCACTGTATACTCTTTGAAAGTGTTCTACTTGCAAAGGGTTAAATAGATTCAGTTAATTTCTCTGACAACTTAAATGAACAAAACCAGACGCTTAAACATATAAACGACTTCGGACTAGACAAGTCAGGCGTTACGGGATTGCACAATTCGCAGACTGAAAGATCGCGCCATTGCTTGTCCGAATTACTACGCGAAATTCATAAAGTAGAACCTACGACTGGGTTTAGAAAATTGTGCCCGGTGTCCTTAATAAGGAGTTGTCCAAATTATTAAGGTTTTTATTGCACAGAAACCAGAGGTAGATTAAAAGAGACTGAAATAGTTTGTCCGAATTAAGGAGTTTTCAACATTACGCAGGTTTGTCCGGAGGCAGGTTTTACTGTGGTTGGTCATATAAAAAATAGGCACGGGGGAGTTAAATTGTGAACTTGAGAAATATTTTGATATTCAATAAATATTTTCTTGTAACTGAATTGATTATATGATATTATCATGACCGAATTTCTTATGACGTATAATCTAGCCCTTAAGTTGTCACGCAATTGTAATTCGTTTGTGAAATTTGAGATGCCCTTGCATCAAATTGTATAAATTGGTAAGATTACAATTTACAAAATTAATGCGTTGTCGTCAGCATATTTAACCTTGAACGAAAAAGTGTAAGAAAACTATTGTCTGTTATATGGTGTTATTGAATAGAACACTTGGGAGCAGCATCGAAGGAAGCAACAGATCACAAAATTATCCTTAATATTACACTTTAATGGCACTGGAATTTAAAAAAAATGCATTGTAGTTTTTCTTTCCGATTTACGGAAATCACGCGACCAAGTCACGGTCCCAAACCATGAATTATCGGTAGTATTGCATCGTATAGGCTTTGGAGTTCGAAATCTATGGGTCCTACTCGATTCCGAGGTTCGTACTAATATAAAAAAATCACAGCAACTGCAAAATGGTCTGATTTCATTAGTCGTCGCCATAAAGGAAATCTTTCCCGAAATCCTTGTATGCTGAAAACAAATGTTCGCCGGATGTCAAGAAGCGTACTTACTCGTCGTTACCTTGCCGTCTGTTTGACATGTCCCATCCGCCACGCAGGGCGCGGATTCGGACACCAGGGCCACGACATTAGCAATCAGAGCGTCGTTCTCTTCTCTAGATCCAGGCGGAGAACGAAACTCCATTGCATATTCAGATTTAAGGCGACGAGGAAATCTGACAGCTACAAGAAAAACAGAACAAAATATACTTTTCCTATCAATTTAAAGATAAAAAAATGTGATGATGATGAAGTTGAAAAGAAAAGAATTACATGAGCAATTCTGAGCATTACTTGTGCATGCTAGATAAGCTGTAGGTTGTTCTGGAGTCCATGTAAAATCGGCATTGGATCCACAGGTAAGCGTCTCTGGATATTCACGTAGCCTGCGTAATCCCTCCTGGCAATTCACTTCACACGTTTGAAGACCAGTCACATCTTCAGAACAGCTCAAACGCACACCGTCAGGGACTTTCAGATCCTCACAAACTGGAAACAAAATGTGCCAAAAATCCAGCTTCTTTTTACATGGGCGGATTGACTGAACAATCTTGGTGAGTATTTATGGAGCGGCATTTATTTTGTAAACAAGAAACAACATTGATTGATCTAATTCTCTACCAACATTGACTTTTCTTGAGGTCGTGAGTGAATTTTGTGTAGTTATTTTCAGTAAGAGGAAGATTACCGCGAGGGACCGACAGTCAGAAGTTGAAAACGACCTCTAATAGCTAGTGTTTTAAGCTAAACATAACATACAAAACAACGGCCATCCTTGATATTTACCTGTTGTAAATTTGTGCACCCCCTCCCTGGACATTTTGAATCCAACCTCTCCCCCCAGGTCAACTATTGGGAATTGCATTTTATTATGTACTGCAAAGACTTATACATATATATACAGTGAAACCCCGCTACTAGGGACAAAAAGTGACTGAATAATGTAAATTATGATGTAAATTTGTGTTCTGTCTAAATATATGCTAATAAAACACAATTTTACATGAACTTTTATGTTTTCAGAAATATATTTTCAGGAATTTCACGATACTAACACAATATTTACACCATTTAAGGAAATTGAAATCCAGTTATTTCAAATCGATTTTAAAGAAATTTTTTATATATTTGTCCACTGTCTTTTGCTTAAACGTTTTGTTTCACTTGAAAATAACGCTTATTCGTTTGTGCAGCTGCTAACTGTCTTTGGCAAATCATAACACGAGCCGTGTAGAGGATATTCGTTAAATTGGGCATATTTTCAGCACACGAATATTCCAGTAATTGCTTTTCGCACCGGGGTTTCACTATATATATATATATAAGATGGAACTTCCCCTTGGGCGGAGATGAGACCAATGATTACAAGGGGGAATCTACTGGTACCTCGGAATAATGCTGTTATTTTCGAATTATAGAGCTGGGACTAAAATAACCTTTAAGCGACCCTCGAAATACCTCCTCCTGCCCCTTCTTTGTTGCGCTGTCATTTCCTAGAGGACGGTACCTCTGTATTAATTACAGAACCTTGCTGACACCCCATCCCCTGGATATAAACCTTTACAGTCTTCCTCGTAGCAATCTTGCACATCTTCTATGTCGCCACTACATGCGTTTCCATACTCGTTGGGTTCCGGTGAGTCACACCGTCTGTATCGGCTTTGCTGGCCTACGTCACAAGTTGCACTGCATTCCGACCAATTACTCCACTGGCCCCAGCCTCCGTCAACTAGTCCATAATTGTTAAAAACTTTGGCGTTATTAATACATCACGGGTAATATCTACAACGCAAAATAACCGTTAGCTTACAGTTCTTGTGCAGCGTTGTTATACAATAGCTGACCTCTCATGAGATCTGTCTGTTATGTATGAACACAGAGCGGATGGATATTTTAAAAAATTGTTCCTCTCTTTATGAGTAATTTTGCATGAATGTTCATTAAGTAGTTCTTTATTAAAAGTTTACTTTCTTTGCATGAGTGATTACTATTAGTCCTCTTTTTAAAAGCACTTTTTTTGCATTCTTCCAATAAAGTAGCTAACTTGGTGGGGAGGGTGGAGGGGCATTTCTTATTATTTGATAGCCGATTGGCTTCAGAGCTTACTGTGTTTTCCTCTCTTGAAGTCACTTTTTATGGCGAATCACAAAATAAATAAATAACTGGCCAAAAATTGGGTTTTTTTATTTTTCGGCAGCCAGTTCAAAATACTTCTTCTCCCACAATTTTGACTGGATTGCTTTCATATTTGTATGAGCAAATCACTTTTTGGGGATCCCCCAAATGGGGTTATTTTTAGTCCGTTGTCAGTTTTGAAAATGCTTCTTGTCCTAAATTGTGATCGAATTGTTTTCACAGTTTGTGTGAATGTTCATCAGGTGGTTCTCTCGTGATTAACTATATCTCGGCTGGTCACAATGTCCCTGGACATTCTTGTTAAGGCATGGCTTATTTCAAGTAATCTATTTCAATCGGAGTATGCAGATCCATGATTTACCTCATAAAGAAAACAATGTTCATTGTATCTGTTTTAAATGTGCATTTATGCTCATATTTGCATTTTAAAATAAGACTTCCTGAATAATAAAAATAAAATAAATGAATGGAATATTTGATGTTACATACCGCGGTCGAATTCACATAATTCTCCAGCAAACAGGTCACTGCACTGACACGTGTACGTCTCGAGTGTTTTGCCATGTCGGACACAAGTAGCGCCGTTCTGACACACGTGGTGATCACATGGATCAGGCGTGATCTCGCAGTTATTTCCTGAGTAGTCCGGTTTGCAGTGACATTGGTAGGTACCATTGTGACTGGTGCATACGCCGTGTGGGCTGCAGGGGCGGTTTGAACAAGGCCCAACTGGTGCCTCTGGAAGACACACAAGCTCTGAGCTGATGATGACGTCATACAATGAGCAAAAGATGAATTTCTTAAAACTGCCTGCCATATTGGCCGTATTAGAAGCCATTGCAAACCGATGAAAACATTTCCTATTTAACACTTGACAAGCCTTTGGCTTGCAAGAGGTTTTTGAATTTGTGCGAGCAGCCGTTGGTATCTTGTTTTCTTGACAGTGATCGAATTTCTTGTGTCATCTCCTCCACTGGCACTACGGGCCCTACGGCCACGAAACTTGGGACTGAGGTAGAACTTGATATGAACTAGTGCATGACATTTTTTATTTTCGCCTTCGATTTCTTTTTCTTGCTTAAAACGCCATGCGAAAAGAGTGTATTTTTTTGCAAGTAAATGCGAAGCATTTCACGCAGAGCACAGAACACATAGTTGCTCAGCTTTGTGTGAGCTCTCACTACGTAAATAGATAACACGGCGTATGCCTGATCAGTCAATAAAAATTAAGTCAACAAAAAGCAAACACTACTCGGCTTATAAGACGTATTCAAGCTGTGTTGTTTGCAAAATATTATTCAAGAAATAACCCATTGAAGGAAGTATTTTTGCGTTTTAATTTCTGTCAAGTGTTTAACATTTTGCTTGCGAAATGAGGTTCTAGTTTAGTATGAAACCGGACTGAAATAGCTGTGAGATGGTTAAACTTTGTAGCTTGCGTAGAAACGTTGATAATCATACTTAAGTCACAAACGGAACGACGAATAAAAACACAACACAAGTAAATTCGTTATTTATACGCATTTATAAACGGGTGGTATAAAAATAATGACCTTCCGATGTGCAGTTGAGAATGCTGTCGGCTCCCGTACTAATTGTATGTAGGCCGGTGGGACAGGGCGTACACTCAAGCTGGGCAACTTTATGGGTGTACGTGGCCTGTGGGCAGGGAGTGCACGGCACCACACCAGTTGTAGAGTATAATCCAGCAGGACACACCTCTTTAATAACATGCATACAGGTTGGTTTGAAAAGTACATTACGTCATTTTTCCTTTTTCTGTGTTTTCTTTTTTTTTCTCTCTTTTTTCTCTATTGTTTTTGTTTAATACTGTATGGATGATAACAGAAAGCGTCATAAATCGTATATAGATCAATAAAACAATTGGAAGTGCTTGGTCATTAAATCTTATCGTTTGGAAAACATCCAAATAATGCAAACAAATCTGACTGGATATTTAAGTGCTGCGCAAAACTAACTAACTTTTGCACATATCCTCCGATTTTGATCCGGTTTCCTCCGTGGAATGACCCTCCGGACAGACAGTGCAGTGATGGGCTCCATCTTCATCCTGGTACGTTCCTTTGGCGCAATATGAACAGTTTCCTGATTGCGCATCGAAGAACATGCCGGTGGGACAAGCCCCTAGAAAGATCAGTACAAAGCAGATGAAGTTGAGATTTTCTGTATGAAAATTAATGAGCCAAAAGTAGCAACAGATTGCATAATATCTTTTTCTTTTCGTCGATTTTTTCAAAGGAAATTATGTGAATTACTTACGGCAAGTGAATGTGCTCTTGTTCGGCAAGGTGCCATGATCGCATACGATGTTGCCTTCGCCGAACGCTATTTTATCCTTTTCCAAGGTTAGCCCTGGAATATCAAGTCCACCGGACTGCGCATATTCAGTCTGATACCAAGAAAACAAACAAACAAACAGACAAAAACAGTATTAGGTAAATCCTTCACGATCCTAATTTCGTAAATTTGAGGAAGACCCCCGGGAACCTTCGCATAATTTTTTGGCACTTCGTATATAATTTGGCACACGTGTAGAATATATCAAGGTCTCGCCAAATCCACAATTTTTTTACCCTCAGCGGTCAAGGTCAAATTGATGTTAAAGATAGTTTTTCTGCAAAATTGTTTCAAGAAAGTGCCTCCCAGCCTGTTACTCAGAGGAGCTTCAAATTTCTTAGACTAGTAGCCAGTAATAAGGCCTCGCCGAATCTTTTTTACGATGACCTCAAAAGTCAAGGTGAAAGTATAGTCAAAATATTTTACAGAACGCATATTTATCACGAAAATGGCTAGAAAAGCGCTCAAATACCAGTATTAATACACAAATGTACTGAATATTATTTAAAGTCAAAGGCAAAGATCACATGACCTCAAGTACCATTAACAATAGAACGGCCTATCTCGAAAACTGACATAATGTGATAGTCAAAGTCAAACACCGGAAGTTGACTATCATCTCGAAAACGGTTAGAGATAAAGCGATCATGTACTCAAAGTATAGCGAAAACTAGTTCAGCGTTTAGTAGACTATAATACGGTGAAAGTAGTATCCAACTGAGGACAAAGATAAGCATTTATAATGCCGTCGTTGCATCAACACTACCGTACTCGACCGAAACATGGGCGCTGTATAGAAAGCACATAACTTGACTAATCTCACATGAGCTGTCTCCGCAGAATATGTGGTATCAAGTGGCAAGTACCATGTACTGTACAACGTAAGTATGTTTAAAATATTCAGTTATTCCAACAGAAGAAAGGCCCTTGAAAAAAAACTGCAGGTTTAAAATTTAAGTAAGAATCTTTCCCACCCGCCCGCCTTTTTTAAAATTAACCTTATCTGTCAGCGACTGCAAAAACGTGGGATGATTTCATATTCTATGTTCTGCACCACCTAATTATGTTTGAAATGTTATGCTCAATGCAGAAAACACAGTTAACATGTCGCCCTATGTCGCTATGTTTTATTCACTTTGAGCGTTGTTAATGGTATTCCCCGATACGCAGGGCGACTTCGAATATCGTGTTGGTGAAGGCGCTTTCTTGTAGTTTGTACACACCATCGGTAAGCGCAATGTCCAGCGTCGGTACAAACCGCATTTTGAAATCTATGTCCATGTTTTGAAAGCCGGTTGTCCTGAAGAGCGATCTACATGAGCGCGGTCGACTGATCCAGTTTCTCTCTCAATCGGATTCGTAGGTGCCGAATAGTAGTTTCGTTGATACCAAAGTACTTCCAACATTATTAAACAAGACCATGAATTTTACTGTGCATTTGTGTCGTACGACTGGTTCCTGTTGCCCCAAAAAGCAAAAAAAAAAAAAACAAAAAAAAAAAAAAACAGAAAAAAAAAAAAAAAAAAAAAAACTGGTGTGAAAATGATCACGTGATTGAATAAACAAGGTGCAAGAGCATTTAACGTGTTTCTCGTTAAACAAATAAAAAAACCCGCCAAATCAAAACGGAAAATAGGGAAGGTGACTACAAGCTATGCTGGCCAATAACGCATGCCGTTTCTTTTGAAAACCAATGCCTTTTCATTGCTTCTTCATTCGTAATACTAAGATCAGGAAAAGAGTCAACTCGATGCCGATAACACAGGACAGCACAATGAGTACTTTATCAAATCGAAACTAGAACCGCATTCGCGAACAAGTAGCGAAATATAACTTGTCAACTATGAAATGTGGTTATTATTGAATAATTTCCATTCACACACGACCGTATGTAGTGAGTGCACTATACATTAGGTTTTGTATGAAGCAAAGGAAAAACGATATTTATTTTGAAGTAAAGTAAAAACAATATTTATCACATTTCGATGTTTGTCGTTGGGTGGTACTCCAGTAATGATATTACGGCTATGAGTAGGAATGTAACATTTCGTCTAAGACTAAGTATCTATTTATCTGATGTAAAATTGTGGATCGAATATTGGCTTGAGGGAATGTCATTAAACCAATCCAGTTCGATTACAGTTTTGTATCTTAAAAAGTTAAAGTAGCGTGAACAGTTTCGTGGTAGCTGAAATGTGTTTGGGTTATTTCTGTTTTGATATCTTTTATTTTGCGCCTTTTAACGTAGACAGTATCAAGCAATGTGTTTTCTTGAGTGGTTGATTACATTTAAATACTAGCAATCGTAGCGTTATGCACTATGAAAAATGCAGATAGCACATGACGTACGCACTGGCTTTGTTTACTTTCTTTACTTATCCTGTAAAACGCAGCGCTAATGCTAGCAGTGCGAGCCAATTGGTTTTATGCATAGAATTACTGAAAAATCGTCTGTCTTTGCTCATCGATTTGACGATCAAGATCACTACCAATCTTCTTGAAAAAGCCGGGAAGATAAAGTTCAGATCAAGTACTATATACTTGCCAAATTTGGTTTCTCTCCCTTTTACTGTTTTTGACGAGTTGATGCAACAAAATCATGCTCCTCCGGTTCGGAAGAAAAAAAGACGGCGGCAAGTTGTACTATTTTTAACAAGACAAATTCAACTAACTTGAGCAAGCTATGCTTGCCAAGTTCAAATAGTTTAAAAACACCTACACCTGAATTGATCAAGATCACTACCAATCTTCTTGAAAAAGCCGGGAAGATAAAGTTCAGATCAAGTACTATATACTTGCCAAATTTGATTTCTCTCCCTTTTACTGTTTTTGACGAGTTGATGCAACAAAATCATGCTCCTGCGGTTCGGAAGAAAAAAAGACGGCGGCAAGTTGTACTACTTTTGACAAGACAAATTCAACTAACTTGAGCAAGCTATGCTTGCCAAGTTCAAATAGTTTAAAAACACCTACACCTGAATTGTTGTAAGCTTTCAGCGCTCCACGTGAAGTAAAACCATCTCAAGCTACATCACAATACTTGTCCGTGGAGCCCAACCATGAAATCAAAGACATTACAAGGGTGAAAGGGAAAAGGGAAAATTTTTGAGAAAATTTAAATTTTGTAGAAAACCTTATGAGCAATTTTGTTATCAAAAGCAATTGGATCGGATCTGTGGGATGAACAGCGTTGTGTGTGCTTTTCTAACAGCTATCCGTTTTCATAAATATTTGGCAAGTTTTCAACAAACTGATAACAAAACTAGACAGAATTATGCTAGACAGTGTAATGGCCAACTTGCAGAAACCACTAAAGAAAATATATGTATAAATTATGACCACGAAGCTCAAAGTCACGCAGTACCAATTCTTTATCGTCGTTTTCGTCCAAAGGGTCGAAAATGAACCCAAGATCACTTTATCTCTGACCGTTTTTCAGAAAGTAGTCAACTTCCGGGTATTGACCCTGACCGTGACCGAGAAGGCCAAGGTCACCGAAGTACCTCTTATTACGTTGTTTAGGCTCAAAGGGTCGAAAGTGAGCTCGAAATCGCTCTATCTCTTACCGTTTTCGAGATACGTCGCCCTATTGTTAACGGCACAGACGGTCAAGGTCAAGATTCTGGATGGAAGGTTACCCCATAGTGAGTACGTTTTATATGTTCAAACTGGAATTTAGGCACTTTTAATGGCGACTTTTTGTGATTAATAGACGTTTCAAAAATATTTTGACCTCATTTTGAACTTGACCTTTAAGGTCAAAAATATTTGCGGTTTTACCGAGACCTGATGATTGTCTGTAAGTGTACCAAATGTAAAGCTCTGCTGATTCAAATGCTAGGAGGACTTTTCTGGAAAGCATTATATGAAAAAAATTAACCTCAATTTGATCTTGATCTTGACCTTTGAGGTAAAAAATTGTAGACCTTGTTAATTCCTATACGTCCACCAAATTTAATTTCCCTCTGTCAAAAAATGTTGAAGAGTTTTCTAGAAACCATCCAGACGGAAAAAAGAGAAGAAAAGAGAGGAAAAAAGGCAGAAAATTCCAGAAAAGCTGCAAACTTATACCCAGTTGCAAACCGCAGATTGCAAGCGAGGACTACGACAATTCCACTGAATATCTACCTGGGATCATTCCTGTTAAATTGAAAAAGATTGAACCTTAACTGCTATACGTACAGCATTTTTGTGTTTTTATTAATCTGGCCTGAAAAATATTGACCAACTAAAAAACAACAATATAAAAGCTTGGTGAAGAAGCTTCTGATATACAGTTGTCAAAGCAATCGGACCAAATTTGTAGGAAGAACAGTAATTTTATGGGGTTTTCCTAAATTTTTCGGAGTTTTTGTCCAATTTGTTGAAATGGCCAAAAACATACAAACCTGATATCGAATCTTTAGCGTAACATTTCTGCAAAATTTCAAAACAATCGGACCGGACCTCTTGGAAAAGTAGTATTTTTTGTGTGTTGTGACCCAGATAGCAATCCCACATGGGGACTTTGCATAATAAATGTGGGTATTCCCACGTACCCACGATTAAATAATGTGTGTTTTGTTGGGGAAATTCCCATGTAGTTACGTGGGATTTAGTAGAATACTCGGTAACTCCATCGAATACACAGACATGAACCTTTATAACTATAGTGCAGTTATGAAGTACTCCTTAAAAGAATTTAGTGAAAGTGGTATTTCCATGTCTAACTTTCTATTATACTTAGAAAAAAGGCAGCCCTCCACCAAAATATGCAGAATTTAGCAAAATTTAAATATATTATCGCTCAATGGCGGCTGTTTCCGGTCTGCGATAATAAGCCCACATTACCAGACTGCGTATAATATTCGTATATTTTCCCATGCATTTATTACGTAGAAATTTTCACGCATTATATACGTCTATTTTAAATGGGAATGCCATTTGGGAAATCCCACGTAAAATATACGTGTAATATACAAATGACTTTTAACGAAATTCTACGTGGGAATTCAAAAGTAGAATATACGTATAGTATGCGTTTGCTTACCAATGCATTTTAGAAGTTGGAAATTCTACGTATATTACACAGGAGAATGCCCTTGGTGGGCATTACGCGGGAAAAACCATGCAGTTTACGCGTGTATCTACCCGTGCATTTTATACACGGGAAAGCCTATTTATATTATATGTAGAGTTTATACGGAAATCACACCGTGGGAATGTCTACGTACATTACACATGTTTTCTATGTGGCCATGCCAACGCCCCACGTTCCCACGTAAATCCCACCTAAAAACAACGCGTAGAACGTAAAATTATGCTAACTGTGGAGTTTGGTAGTTTTTGGCCAATATTTAGTGAGTCTTGGCCAAATCACTAAACATTACAAGCTGTGTAGAGGACTATTTAAGGAATACTGTTGCAAAATTTCATAACAGTCGGACCCGAAATGCAGGGGTCGCATTTTGAAAAAAAAATGCTTACACACATACATAAGGGACGAACGGAGTCCGCGATTACCGACAAAAGTCGACCTAGTTATAAAGTACCAAATTTTCCTAATACTTGAATCATGTCTCTCCATTCAAGGGCGGTGGTTGTCATTGAAGTGCATGCGTACTCTCTCATCTCTGGCTGTATGCTAGCTAATGTTCTTGTCATTGAATGTATAGAAATTCTAATACAACAAATGCATACTGATTTGAGCTTGGGGAGGTCATCGAGGGGAAGAGATTTTAAACTTTCAGTACTCATTCATCGATAAACCCTCGTTCCAATTGATTAACATGTACTTAAAATATAGCAATTATAACACACCTGAGGCTTCTTCTGACGTCAGCAGGTTCGCACCTAACTTTGACGTTTTCCGCTTGGCAGTCTTCGTACAGCGTGCACAGATTTCTGCAGCAAACACACAGACATATTTAACATGTAACAACAAAATACCAAGATAAGATATGACATAAGCTAGAGCGGCAAGTGCACGCAGAACATCAGTGGACAGCGATATACCATACACTTTCAACTGAGGTCTATTTAATTTCTTGTTTTTATAACAAAAAAACACATGTCTCTTGATCAAATCCATGGTTCTGCAATACCAATTTTCCTGTTTGTTCTTTTGTTCAGTAGTAAAAAATAATTTTCTTTTTCTGTAAATATAACCAATTCATGTTGAAATATTCAAAGAAAACACAAAATGTGCACAGGAATGATCATTAAAAGGTTCAGCGCCATGACAATTTGCACTAAAATATACATCACTATTTAATCATGGGATAAACTGGAAAGCTTGTAACTGTTTTGAACAGTTCGATAATCTTCTGGAAAACGCTGTAATCCTAAGCTTAGTAAGCAACAACATAAAGTTTGCAAGACAAGTAGTTAACGAAACAGCATACAAAGGGTTGGGTGGTGGGGCTCAACGAAAGAAAAATATATCACGTAATACTTTATTTCCCGTACATGTTGTGCAAAAGTGTTCGACTTAGCAACGAAATAGTATGCTAAACATGAAACTTACACCACTTTCTCTTATCGAGATATTATGCGTACGAGATTTTTTAAACAGATAACTGCTTTACTTAATGATATCATATGTGGTTCTTGCTTGCACAGCTTGAAACAAAACTCAATAGAATCTTATCTTTCGAAACTACCAAACAACAATACTATTAACTCTGAAGGACATCCAACGTTCAGCAGCCGAGAAACTTTGCAAATAAGATTTCAAAAGCTGAAAGAATACGCACGAAACGTCCTTTCAAAAGCAAATTGAAACCTACTAAATCTTATACGATTTACATTCATTAGCTGTTGGAATGGGTGCGCTTGGGTATGCATTAGAATGATTTTCTATGGATTTGTACGAGTTGGTGACAGTGGCTGCTTTTGTGACTTCCAAATAAACGTGATTTTATTTGCTTTGGAATGTTTAATCTGCTTTTTTACGATTCAGTATGATTTTGTCTAACTAAACCAAGAGCAATTCGGCAGTTACCATATCAATTAAGAATGAGCCAATAAGATCTCATCAGCAAAATTGAAACCTTCAATAGGGGTGACGGTTAGCTCAGTTGGTTAGAGCGTTGGTGTAGTTATCCCAAGGTCTCGAGTTCGATCCCAGCTCAGACCGGAAAGCATTGGAGTGACATTCATTCCAATTGCCCTAGCTAAGCGAATGCGACGGCTCAGATCACCTACCACGAAATTCAAAATTAGTGCCAATAGATAGAGGCTTTCGACCATCCCTTTAAAAAATTGAAACCTTCACTACTTATTAAGTCGCTGCTGTGACAACAAGGAAAAATAAATAAAAGTCATTAAATGATAAATGGAAAAGAACAAGGAGGGTTAGCTTGCACGAATTAGGATCAAACTAATTTGCGTTATAAACGACACCCCCCAAGATATCAGACAAGAAGTGATATTTTAGGAAAAAAATTCACCTGTATACAGTCGTTCACATTTGAAATCATGACAGACGTGTTGTGGTTTAGTGCGCTTTTGTATAATTTTATATGTTTAAATTTGTTTTCAACGTAAGTTTGAGCAGACAGAAACGTAAAAAAGGGCACAAAAGCAAACTAAACCATATAAAAGCAAACTTCCTTGCCTGCAATAGGATGCGATAGCACGCAATAGTTTTCAATATACCTAATTTGCATAAAATTTCGTATAAGATCGTATGCGATCTCATTTCATTTTATACGAAAATTTCGTAGAAAAGCATACAGGATCTTATACGATCTTATACCTTCTGTATAGACGTTTCTTGCAGGAGTCGTCCGACCCACCCAATGAATAGATATAGCAAGTTTGAAACTCAAGATCACGATCTAAGCCACGAAGTTAACCCTAATGTTGCACAAAATAGGTGAATCCATGCCTTACCGTTTTCACGATACAGAGGTCAAATGAGCCATGGCCATGACAACAAAGGCCACGATCCAACCACATCCAGACGTTATACCGTATATGTATACAGCAGAGATTTTGAAACCTAAAAGTTTCATTTTTTTCTGACCCTTTTTAAAGTACAATAGTAACACGACATATGACCTTGAAATGAAAGGTCACTACACGAGATCATGACATTTCATCTTGCCGTATCAGGGTGGAATCCAAAAATAGATTAAAATAGATTCATCTCTAGACTTAGCTCTGACGTGTAATTAGGCCCCAAGTTGGGCTTCATGCCCCTTACTAGAGCATGACTAGAGCTTTGTGTGTTGTTCTTCTTTCCATCTCATTCTGATAACCCTCTTTCAGGTTATCAGAATGAGAGTAACAGTTGGCAATGGACGGACTAGTGGCAAGCATCCAACTTTATAGTCCTCTTCCGAGGCTGAAGGCTCCGTTACGGGCTAATAAAGGTGAGGGATATAAATCTTCAACATTTAACATCTTTCTATGAATATAACACAACCTAAATTTTTACCTGAAGTTGAGAGTTGTTCAATGAACTTCCGCTTTATTTCCTCTTGAGCCTCTACCGAGGAACAGTCGCCTCCGAAGTAAAACAGCTCACCAGGCAAATTCATTGTGTTGGCTCTTCTTCTTCCTGGTCGTAACAGTTCATAAAATATACCAGACAAACGTGCATGTATTCAGTGGGTGTAGGCTAGAAATGTACCTCATGCCCTCCGCGGTCTGGCTCTTGGTAAGACAATAAAATAACCTTATATAATCAAGAACTAATTCTGGAATTATTTCCACTTGCAGACTGCGTTTGCAGCTGGCTATAAGTTTGTAGTTTTGTTTTGGAAGTTTCTGCCCTTTCCGCCCCTATTTTCTTCTCTTGTTTCCGTTTGGATGGTCTCCAGAAAACTACAGTTTTTGACAGAGGGAAATGAAATATGTCACAAATGTAGAGGGTGACAGGAAATCCGCAATTCTTTTTACCTCAACGGTCAAGGTTAAATTGAGATCAAAGTCAATTTTTTCATAAAATGGTTTCCAGAACAATCCTTCTAGGGTTTGAGTAGGCGGAGCTTTATATTTGGAACACATCAGGCAATCATCAGATCTCGGTGAAACCGCAAATGTTTTTTTACCTTGACTTCAAACGTCAAGGTCAATTGAGGTCAAAATATTTTCAAAACGCCTATTAATCACGAAACGTGGCCACATGAAAGTGCACAAATCTCAGATTAAGTATATACAACATACACTGTAGGGAACATCCCTCCATTTGCAATCTTGACCTTCAGGGTCAATGCCACAGATCACGTCACCTCATGTGCCATTAACGAAAGATACACTTATCTCGGAAATGGTTGATATACAACGATTTTAAGCTCATTTTCCAAAATTTCAGGCTAAACAACGCTACATAAGAGGTGATCTTGGCCTTCTCGGTTACGGTCAAGGTCAAAACCAGAAGTTGACTACTATCTCAAAAACGGTTAGAGACAGGTCGAATTGTAGCTAATTTTTCACCCTAGGGCCTCAACAACGTTACATAATAGGTTTCTCGGTGACCGTGGCCTTCTGGGTCGCGGTCAAGGTAAAAACCTGAAATTGACTATTATCTCGAAAACGGCTAGAAATAAAGCAATTTTGAGCTGATTTTCGACCCTTTGGGCCTAAACAACGTTGCATAATAGGTACCTTTACCTTCTGGGTCACGGTCAAGGTCAAGCAAAGCGTAGTTAACTATTACTATTGTATCTAAAACGGTTAGATAGAGCGAGTCTGAGTTCATTTATGACTCTGTGGATCTAAACAATGTTATATAAGAGGTAACTCTGCGACCTTGATCTTCTGGGTCAAGGTGAAAACCA
This sequence comes from Protula sp. h YS-2021, assembly GCA_949752745.1. Lineage (NCBI taxonomy): Eukaryota > Metazoa > Annelida > Polychaeta > Sabellida > Serpulidae > Protula > Protula sp. h YS-2021. Next base: position 16,268,018 of record OX457031.1, on the reverse strand, counting down.
AAAGTTGGCTATTATTTCGAAAGTGGTTAGAAATAGAGCGACTTTGAGCTAATTTTCGACCCTTCGTCCCTAAACAACGTCACATAAGAAGTACCTCGGTGACCTTGACCTACTGGAGGACGGATAAAAAGCCCGAAGTTTATTATTATTTCGAAAACGGTTAGAGATAGAGCCATTTTGACTTCATTCTGAAACCGTTGGGCCAAAGCGACGACACAGAAGGCGTACTGCGTGACTTTGAGATTTTTGGTCATATTTCCCACTTTCACATTTCGTTAGCAGCTGGGTATTAGTTTGTAGGTTTCTGGAAATTTCTGCCCTTCTTAAAGTTTTTTCTTTTCTTTTTTCGGTTTCATAGTTTTCCAGAAAACTCCTCCTACAGTGTTTGACAGAGGGAGATGCAATACCTGTAGCGGATGACAAGATCTCGGTGAATCCGCATTTTTTTACCTCAGAGTTCAAGGTCAAATTGAGGTCAAAGTCATTTTTTCCATAAAATGGTTCCCAGAAAACTCCTCCTAACCTCGACTTCAAACATCAAGGTAGAAACTGAGGCCAAAATATTTTTCAAAAACGCTTATTAATCCCGAAAAGGCGCTATAAACAGAGCTCAAATCCCATTTTGAACATATAAAACTTACTCAAAATGGGCAACGTTTCATGCTGAATTTGAACTTGAGGATTTTGGTCAAAAGTCACGTGACCTCGTTGCTGTTAACAATTGACCGACCTGTCTCTAACACGGTTACAGACAGAGCGATTTTGAGCTCAATTGCGACTCTTTGGGTCTAAACAACTTTACATAAGAGGTACTTCGGCAACCGAGACCTTCTCGGTTGCGGTTAAGGTAAAAAAAATCGAAAGTTGATTATTATCTCGAAAACGGTTAGAGATGGAGTAATTATGAGCTCATTTTCGACCCTTTGGGTCTAACCAACGTTAACAGGTATCTCGGTGACCTTGACCTTCTCAATCACGATCAAGGTCAAAAACCGAAAGTACAGCATCATCTCGAAAAGGGTTACAGATATATCAATTTTGAGCTGATTTTCGATGCTTTGGGCCTAAGCAACGTTATAAAAGGAGTACTTCTGTGTCCTTGACTTTCTCGATTTCGGTCAAGCTAAAAAAACTGGAAGTTGGCTATTACCTCAATGAGCTCATTTTCTACCCTTTGGGCCTAAACAACATTACATAAGATGAACTTCGGTGACCTTGACCCTCTCAATCACGGTCGAGGTCAAAACTGGAAGCTGACTACAATCTCGAAAGCTTTCAGAGATAGATCGATTTTAGCTCATTTTCAACCCTTTGGGCCTAAACAGCGCTGATTAGAGGTACCTCGGTGACCTTAACGTTCTAGGTTGCGGTCAAAAACCGGAAGTTGACTATTATCTGGAAAAAGGTTAGAGGGTTAGGGGGATTTGGGTTTCATTTTGAACTCGTTCGGCCAACTCGACGACAAAGAAGAGGTACTGTGTGACTTTGAGCTTTTTCGGTATAATTTTAGTAAAAAATGTTGTCTTTCGTGGTTTCTGCAAGTACGCCGATTCCGCTATGTAGCAGAATTCTGTCTAGTTTAATGCAAATATTTTCTCAAGTGGTTTCTGCAAATGGGCTTTTCCGTATGTGTTCCATCTATCAATTTTTCCAAACGATGGACAATTGCTTTAACACGCGTTGTCATTCGTTTGATCCCACCCATCCGTTGATTGCTCTGCACTTGAGACCCAATACTGGCTTTTTGAAAATGTGTGCTCAGTAAGCAAACCTCGAGGCTAAATAGATAAAAAAAAATATAAAGTGAATGTAGAGGAGACTCACGTGTACAGTCCGGTACGATTTCATGCGGAGACCATAAACCCGTCGTGTCCTGACATATATACAGGCCGTTGTTCGGCGCCGTGCGTGAAATGTCATAGTCTCCCTCACATGCCATTTGACACGCTTGGCTGTTCCCCCACGTGTCACACGCTAACGCCCCATTCTTTGGTTCATCCAGTTTAGGACAGTCTTTTCCTAAACCAAAAGAGAAATGCATGTTTCCGTTCAAAACCTGCTTTGTAAAGGTTTCCTTTGCTGTTGCCATACTGCGAATTTCTTAAGACTATCGCAAGTAATCCTGACCAAGTCTAGAGTATGAAAAGCACACACTCGGGATTAATCAATCCTGCCTGGATTAGTTAATCTTGAGCAGTATTTACTCATCTGAACAATCTCAACAGTGTGATGACGTGAAGAGTAACGTCATATTCTGTTACAAAGTACGCAGGCAAATCCGCGGTTTGAAAAGGCATGGATTTAAACCAGCCAGGATTAGTTAAGCCGAGTTTTACCGAAGTATGAACATCGTGCAAGAAACTTTGCTTACTTATGTGCGGTAGACTTAAAAAGGCCAATCCAACGCTAATCCACAGCATGAAAAATGTATTAGATATATATGTATAAGTAAAGCGGTGTAATTTTGACTGGCATCGTTTTTGGTACAATAGCGTGAGACGAATGAATTACTTTCGCAGAAAGTTGGCTTGTCGTGGTCTCCCCAGTCCCACACTCCTTTGGGTGGATTGTCCGACGTTTTCTCACACTTGGCTTGACTCGGTCCAATCATTGGGTAGTCCTGATGACAGCTGAAGTGACAGAACGAACCATATCGCAGTTTGTCGGCGCATTCTATATTCAGGCGAAACGAACGGTCCAAAGGTTCGCAGGTGATTTCTGTAACATTATTAAAACTAAAACTAACAATGGTTTAAGCCAGTAATGATGTTCCAAGATATCAATGTGTGTTTCTATTTATAAAACCATAAGAACAAAAGTTATGTCTTACAAGAATATTTTGGTTAATTACTGAGAAATTGTCAGCAGTTTCAAACGTTTTATTATAAGAACATGAGGTATAATTTTACACTTTACAAAAATAAAAAAGGTGACCTTCCTAAGGTTATTAGAGAATAGATAGATAAATAAATGTACCCCCCTCCCCAGCACCGTCAAAAATCTGTTCACGTTTACTCAGATTTACTCAGTACACTGAAAAGTAGTGCTTACGCCCAACTGAAATGGAGAATTCGCATTCCTCCGCGAAATTGCCAGCCGCGTCCTTGGCTCCGTACACCACGCTGTAGACCTTGTTGATCCAAAGCTTCGATCTCAGATCTGGACCTTCTCTCAGCTCCACATTTATAGCCATGTCTACGTTATCGGTAACCGTTGGGACAGTCCAGCTCGCGAGCGTGTAATCCTCGTCTTCATCAGCGTAGACGGTCTGTGTTGCAGGGCAGTCGTGAATTACAGGACTCTGGGAATCTATGCGAGTAATGCGATAAATCGAAATGTATCATCGCCATCAGTTTTTTTATTTCAATCTAAATAGATTTCGTTTCATTGGGATTTATGAAGACCAGTGTACTTTTCTTCTATATCTACTTGGGATAAAAAGCCTTATAATAATCCTTTAACTTGTAATTAAGCATTTTCGGTTTTTTGAGGAAACATGTGAAATTTCTTTATATACAGGTCAGCAGTAATGTCTTGACTAAATTGAAATAGGTTATGCAGTTTCGTACCAACACATCCTGCAGGATTTCCAGACCAGAGTTTATCGGCGCCGCATTTGACCGATCGCTCTACACCCGTGGGTAAAGCGAAACCCTCTCGGCAGCGGAACACGCATACAGAGTCGTAATTGTGACCGTTCGTGCAAGCTTCGATCTCGGCATTTGCTGGTACCGTAGGTGCTGGGCAGGTAATCACTGCATGCATTAAACACAGGTGTCAAGGACTTATGGATGATTAAAAAAAATACAAAAATATTACACCAGACCGATTTTTCCTACCTTGCGGCTACAAATTGACTCCGGAGCTTGATGGCGAAACCCTTTTTTATAACCATGGCCTGCGCGATGTGCTATCACTTTACCGCATCTGCGGCATTCCAAATACAAGGGTGGCGTTTGAGGTCAGTTAAGTTCAGTAGCATTAAAGGAATGTGTGTAAATACGTAACATTTTAAATATTCAAAGCTATTCTTATGTATAAAATACAACAAATAATCGTAGATACAAATGGTCTTTCGCACAGAGACCCCTGCGAACCTCAAACCTTTAGTTCTTCACTCCCTCAACCTTTCAATTGAGAAAAAAATGAAAAAATCGGGTTAAAAATTGGCTACGAAACATTGTTTTCGAGATAAACGTCATTGTTTTTTTAATTATTTTACTAAACTTTAAATGCTCCTAAGAAGCTACTCCGAATTTTGATCCTCATAATAACTCACGCTGGAAGCAGTTTAAGATAAGTGCTTTGTTATTGTTATCAAATATGGACCACAAGTCGTGTCGTTTATGAGAAAACTAAAAAAAAATAATGGTGAAAAACCGGATCATGTGATGCCATTTGTTTTCAACGTTGCCTACAAGTCAACAGGCATGTGTATACTTGCAAGACCTATCTATACTGCAAACTTGAGTTCCCTAGGTTTAATGGTTGCGGAAAATATGAACTCACTTTTTTGCATCATTATTTTCACTTTTGCGGCATACAAAAACAATAAGATGAAGGGGATTTCCGTCGTTATAACAGAGCAACAACCCATTTATAAAAGGCGAAATGTTAAACACTTAGCCAAAGAATAATATTTTTAAAATAACTTTCTCCTTTCGAGTAGAATTTGAAAATTTTGCAGCTTTCTTAGGTTTGCTTTTTATTTACAGACAAGGTAATGTGTTTTTAAATCTCCCAACCTTTTTAAGAACCTTTTCTTACAATTTCCAAATACAAATCTAGATATCGTGATTGTTACGTATATCAAATATGAACCGGATCTGCTCACCAGTTTCGGAGATATTGCCTGGAATTCTAAGTCCAAATACAGATCAAGATGGGCTTCGATCAGACCATAACCCTCAAAAGGCACATCTATATATCTTGGTTGTTAGGCATACCAAATATGAACTAGATCCGCCCACTAGTTTTGGAGATATGGTCTCGAAACAAAACTGGCCATTGATGGACGGGCGGACAGGGGGATAGACGGACGGACTGATGGACACAGTGCGTTTCTATATCCCCCGCCTCCGTCAGGATTAAATCTGGTTGTAACTTGGTTGTGGTCGTTCAACACACGTTTGATAAAAACGCTCTTTAGAAGTGACGTTTATTTTCGTTGCCAAAAAGCCAACTTCTTCCGTCTCTAACGCAACATTGGATACATTTGCCATCCCTGAGTTTTTGCTGTAATATTCGAAAATCCGGCGTTGATGAAACGTTACAATCTTTACTGGGATTGATAAAACATAAAAACGTTATAAGTACTAATATGACGTCATATTATAGCAATCTTGTAACAAATAACGGCTTATTCTTCGTGGGTCGTATATTTTTTACCCGGCTAAGGAAATCCAAAAAGGCATTCATAATCTGAAAACAACTTTCTAAAAAATATGAGGTGGACAAACTTAACATGCTAGAGTATGTCTCTGCCAAATTTGGTCCTCCTAGCCCTAATGGCCTCAGAGGAGCTCGCATGACAAGGTTATGGCGGTAAAAAGGAATCATAAGGAAATACCTTACCGAATCATACGAATTTACGGACCAGAAAAGAGAAAAAAGGTCCGAAACTTTGGCCTCGTACAACTTCAATAAATTCTGTGAAAGTCTTCGACTTTCAAAGTGTTAATAAAAATGTTTAAATGGGTTTACACTACTTTTAAACATCAACTTGTACCAGACACATGCACACAAAGAACATGTTTATTTCAGGCAATGTTTACAATTATAGAAAACACACACTGCATAACCTTGGGACTATGAACAAAAGAAACCGCCGTTATTTTTTGTTTAAGCGAGAACAGACCAAGAGCTGTTTTTCTCAGCGCTGTAGACAGGTCCTGTTTCAGAACTCACTGTTGCAGTTCACGCTTCCACCCCCGGACCAGTCTCCATTGGAACCGCATTCTTGTTCTCTGCTCCCTTGGAGCACGAAACCCGTTTCGCAGCTGAATGTGCATCTCTCGCCGTAGACAGGCTGTTGTCCTCCCGGAGCATTGCACGAGACATACCCGTGGCTTGGCGACCCCGGGTAACTGCATGTTCTTGCTGTAAGTATTATTCACATGTTATCGTTTGAAGAAAACGACCTCTTGTGTAAGAAAGTTCACCCTCAGATTCGGCACCCAGTGTAATCTTATCTTCGTCCGGATTGTATTTATACAGCGAAACCTCAGGATGAGACCACTGCGGAATGAGAACACCCGGAAATCGGACCACTTTCACGCAATTCTAAAGGTGGTCTAATTTCCGTGATTTCCTGTAATTCCTGTGTCTGGCTTTGTTAATATATCATAGTATGACATTTCAATAGTTACGGTAAGATTCTGCGATATTTCAAAAGTTTAAAATTCGCAATCAAGTTGTTAAAGAGGAATAAAATATCATAATAAAAGCCTACCAATAACACGAAAGCTGAATTCACATGTGTTGGAGTTTCCGGAAGTATCCGTGGCCCTAAACGTTATTGTGTAGGTACGGACCGGAAACTGGTAACCACTGTAGTAGTTTGTGGGTGATATTTGCCGAATGCTAGAAACAACAAGAAGGACAAACTTGACTACGTCTCGAGGACTACGTCTATACCCCTTGGGCAATATGGTGTGTGTAAGGCTGTTGCGTACTGGCTACCCAAAACTGAAAGTGAAAGGATAGGTAGACGTAGTGTCTAACATTTAAACGAATCAATCCATTAACTAGTAGGCGCGTGAGACTGCGAGAGGAACGCTAAGTACAGCAGCGATTTTGAAAAAAAAATCCGCCATTTTGTCAATTTAAGTCCCACTCTAAGATTTCTTGGTTACTGCAATGTGGAAGGGTCCAGCGAAGCCGTGTACAAAAGTTGAAACGAATCCATCCATCAATGTAGGCTGTAGGTGCGTGAGACTGCCGTATATACGCTGAATCCAGTGCCGATTTTCAAACGTCTGGAATTTTGTCAATTTTTTCGGATCTGGAAAATTCTTGGTTACTGAACTGCAAAAGGATCCAGAGAAGCCGTGTACAAAATTTAAAAAGAATCCATCTATCGATGTGGCCTGTGGGGGCGTGAGACTGCCGTATATACGCCAAGTCCTCCACCGATTTTCAAAAGTCCGCCATTTTTTGGAATTTTTCGTTCCGGAAAATTCTTGGTCACTGCACTGCGGAAGGGCCCAGAGAAGCTATGTACAAAATTTGAAACGAATCCATCTATCAATGCGGCGCCGTATATACGCTGAGCCCAGCGCCGATTTTCAAAAGCCATTTTGTCAATTGTTTTAGTATCCGAAAAATTCTTAGTCACGGCACTGCGAAAGGGTCCAGAAAAGCCGTGTGCAAAATTTGAAACGAATCAATCTATTAATGTGGCCTGTACGCGCGTGAGATTGAACCTTGACAGCTGGGCAGACAGACAGACAGACGGACAGACCAAAAAGCTCAAAACTACATCCCTGCGTTCCACGGGAGATAAAAAAGCACAGCTTTCTTATATTTTATGATGTCTCAACCTTTGCTGACAGTTCGTAAATGCCTTGCTTCTGTGGATAACTTGGATATTAAGAAAAAAATCAAGTTTAATAAAATTGCTGTAACGCCTGCGATGGGCAATGAGCTGCGGACAAATGTCAAGTGATTAAGTATTATGTTAGAATATCGTTTATTAATTGCTGAACAATTCTTAATATATTTAGAAATGGATTTTACAGCTTTTCTTCACGCGCTAGAGACAGTTAAAATTTTATTTTGTTTAGAATGGTTGACATAAAGCACCTTACCCCCTCCTAGATTTCTAAATAGACGGTTCCCTGGCCATAGACCAAGAATTCAAATATTGCAACTTATGTTCTTAAGCTAAACCTCTAGTCTTATATGTTTTGAAGAAGCTTTACATTCGCATTAGCTCATCCAGAGCTTTGTGGTCAACTTTCTTGTTTTCCCTTGAGTCTGTGCAGTCAAACAGTTTATAGTAAACATATTATGGTGTCATTAGTGTGCCATTTTGTTTTATTTTTTTCACCGAATAAGCTGATAGGTGGGCACGGTTGAAAATTTGGAGGTGATATTCGTTTGGGTCACTTACTCTGATACACCCCGGTCGTCGCGTGCGGTTGCCCTGCTGTAGTAGACTCGAGCATAGCGAGACCCCTTCGGTGTGTAATGGCTGTAAGAGATACTCGGACACCAAATCGATGGCGCTGACGTGTCCGCGGGTGGACCTAGAACATTTTATAAGAGGAGAAATAAATTATAGATTCACATGTGGGGCAAAGGGAGATTGTGACCATTTTGGGGAATAAAACTGACGGTTTCCGCACCAGTACAAAAGGCTGACCTAAGAAAGAAGGGCGGGGAAGGTTTCAGGCAATACTGTTACTTATTTTTGATATCAGTAATAGTATAAGCAATTAGTTTCGATATCACAAGTTAAGTCGCTGATATAAATAATTCAACAGCATATAAAGCTCCACATGTCAGTAAAAACTAAACTTTCATATTTTGATGTCCAGAATTAAATTACTGATACCAATAATTCAATGATTGCACTCACGAATTGGGCAGAATATGTGATATCACAAATTGTTTTAGTGGTATAGATAGTTGAATTCTGATACATGAAATTCAATAAACTGCATCATTAAAAGAACGGATTTTTTTTATTTCAAAGAAAAAAGTTCTTGCTGTCATAAAAACCAAATTTTATTATGAATTTCCAAATTTTGCAAATTGGTTAGGCGGCTTAATAAAAAAATTGTAATTTGGTTGTCCATTTGCAAATCGACGACCCGATTACAAATGTGTTACTGGGTCAGACTTTTTATTGGGTTGATAAGTACCTTCCCATTTGGAAATGGCCAACATGCAAATATTTTTCTAAGTTATTAAATAATAAAGAAACAAAAAAGATTTTCTGCAAATATTATTATCTAACCTATTTCTAATACTAAAAATTACATTCTCGTTGAGTATGCATTCTCGCTTCGTCCTTGATCTGCTGTTTCTGGGCCTGAACGCCATATTAACGTCAGAGTATATCACAGCAGAGTGACACAGAGCGGACTTTTCTTTGCTGTTTAGTAAAACTTTTTCAACTTAGCGAAACTGATTGAACTCCAGAGTATCCTGCCTTAAATGGTACAAAATATAAATAATTTACGCATTTGCATTTTTGAAGAAAATATTAAATGGAAATTTTGATGTAAACGTCAAAAATTCGTACCCATAAACTTAAAAAAAACTCACATTTATTATGAATAAAAGGCATTTTATAATCTTTTAATTTTCTAAATTATAGCTAATTGGGTCATTTGCAAATGGGAAGATATTTTCTATTTGCACATGGGCAACCCAATTACAAATTTGATTTTGGAAGGGGTAACTGATCCGTTACAATATCACTTATTAACTTTTTGACATCAAAAATTCAACGATTAAATATTCAATTATCGTTGTATCATAAATTCAATTTTTGATCCCAGTTGTATTGATATCAATGAAAGGACTGAATTTGTAATATTAAATATCAATTAATTATGTCAATAGCTCAACTATTCATATTAAAAAGAATGCTATGACATCAATGAAACATCTTTATTTTTATATCAGTTAATTATTTTCTTGTCAAAAGTGATTGACTTACATCAATAATTCAACAGGACATAAACACGCACTTAATCTTTTGATATTAACAATTCAATAACTAATGTCAGAAAAAAAGTATTGACAAGGAAAAATTAAATTTATGATATAAATAATTGAATTGCAAATCAGCAATCAATATGTTATGTCAATATTTAAGGCTATGATATCACTAATTTAGTTTCTGATATCAAGAATAATTTCTTGATATGAGTATGAAATGCGGAAGTATGAAACAAAAAATGACAAGATACATTTCTACTTTCTTAAAAATCTGGGCTTTACCGACGCCTAATAAAAGCCATTGGTGCAATGTTGGATACAGTCGAAAAATTAACACTGCATATCAGACGTTGGACTCACAACCAAAAAAGAGGAAAACAAGCAACCTCCTTGTGTTATCGCTCACCGAAAATGGTATACAGGACAGGTCGTTTCGAAAAAAGACCAAAAAAGGACGTAACATATAGAATTTCAAAAGCAAGCAATTTCTTTCCCACCTACTTTTAAAAATATTCATGGAAACTAACTTCATACATATCCTGCTTTACCCATTTACCCAAGGATAGGGGTGCTGTGACGGAGGGGTGACGATATCATTGACTATTGCTGACTAGACGACGATTGTAAATTACTATTTTCCCGTTGTCAAAAGACGTTGTTTTGACTTAAATTTGCAACCTTTGCGCAACATTAATTATGCGTCGGATTACCAACAACTTTCATATTCAACCATATTCCTTTGATCCGACGTCAGGTGTGACTTCTATCAAACGCTGATGGAACGTCGCAATGTTTACTAGGTAGACACCTTAAGCTTGAAACTGGTTTAAAAAGAAGTTATGTGCAGAAAGAAGGAAACTTTAACCTTCAAAGTCAAAGTTGAAGTAGCGATAAAAGATATTGGCTCAATTGTGCTTTTCTTTTTTAATAGTAATACTAAAGAGCTTGTGTAGAATCTTCACTTCTGAATGGTATCCAATGGCCGCAGAAATGTGAGAAAGTTCACGTCTTATGTTTTACTCAAAGCCTTAGTGGTAAATAAATAAAATGAGCAGTAAACTGTCCACTGTGTAAGTTATTTAATATAACTAAAATGTTTAGTCTTAATAACTACAGAATGTATCTCTTGATTTAATTTCGATTCAAATATTTTTTGAAACTGCTTAAACAAAGCAATGAAGTCTAGTCTGTAATGTGTTGTTTAAAGCACTTTTTGATTCCAAGTAACAGGTGACGCACCCAGGCAAGGGTTGGTTTGTATCGCTTAAATTAGTATTTTTGTGAGCATTTATTTATTTTGCCAAAACTGAAAGTGCTTAAAACATTGATTAAATTTTAACGTATATTTGAATGAGTCTAGGACAATCCTCCCCAGACAACTCCCCCAGACAACTCCCAATCCCGACACCCCCCTCTCCCCTCGAAAAATTCCCCCGCAGGACAATTCTCCCCGAGGACTATTCCCAAAACTTAATTTTTATTTTATTTTACTTTGAATGCCAAAACAAGAAAATAACAACCAGGTATCTGTCATTTCTTTATATGTAAAACACCTTAAAATCCAAAATCCAAAATTCTTCTGTCTGGAACAAAAGTCTTTTCTGCCATTTAAAACCTGATATTGTAGGCAATTCTACTCAAGACTGATAATTCTTACCTCTGCTGCAGAAAATAGAGAACAACACAGCTGCTGCCACGATTAGCCACGTCATCTTTACGTGATAAATAACCAGATATCTGTCCTTAAACAGAAGTTAACTTTTTTAATTATCATTTTTGTTTATTCTTAGGTACAGAATTTTTACGGCCATGTGATGCTGCTATAATATATATATTATAACAGCATATATATATATATATATATATATATATATATATATATATATATATATATATATATATATATATATATATATATATATATATATCATAACAGGCAGGTTATAAACTACTTGGTTCAATCAGCCACTTTCTAAACTGTCTGAAATTTTTATTCACTTGGTAAAGTGTTTATATAAATCGTTTAATTCACTGCATATAACTCTTCTCACTCTGCATTGCCAGCAGCTTAAATATGCGCCCTTCATAGCCCATGCTCGAAACGCCATACTTAAAAAAATAAATACAACATACAGTGAAATCCTGCTTTTAGGGATAAAAAGTGACTCAATAATGTTGGGGTGTCCCTTATTTCCAGGTCGTGTTAATTCGAGTTCTATCTGAATATATGCAAATAAAACACAATTTTAGATGAACTTTTATATTTTCCACAGATATTTCTGATAATAACACAATATTTACACTATATCATGAAATTGAAATCAAGTTATTTCAAATCGATTTTAAAGAAATTTTACATATATTTGTCCATTGCCTACCACTGACATCTTCGGCTAATTTTCTCACCCTTTCTCCACCATTTTAATTCTATCAGATAGCGAAGGTTCGTTCTTTTCACACAACACCCATATTCAGACTTATCACTTGTCTGTTTCTTATATACGCATTTTAAAAGACGGAGCACATGTCAATAGAGATTAGTCATGTAAAGGTTCCCTCTTGAGCACACATCGTCTGTAATAAGTCCTATTGTCTTTACATGCACTGCGTTCAATGTAATATACTCAATACCCACGGATAAAAATAGAGAAAAAAGCAAACACTACCGAGTAATAAGCTGATAGGGGTTGTTAACATGACACACTAAATATGAACAGCAATTTGACTGTGCAAAATAGAGGGTTGTTCCAAGTAAGTTTGTAACCGTACTTACGGAATGAAAAGAGTGTCTATAATTCTGAAAAGAGAGGTGTCCATAATAGAGGGGTCAAGATATAACAGAACTCTATGGCGTTTTAAAATAGACAGAAAATCCTGTCCATAAACCAGGGTTTTCTATAATAGAGGGGTGTCCATATCCGGGGTTTCACTGTAATTGACACAAATAAAATGATAAATAGAACGTGTTAGGCAACGTCCGGGTGAAATGTTTTGCAAAAAGGTCAGAGGCAGTTCGTTTACTTCATACCTAGGGCCTTGTATGAAATAGAGAGAATTCATGAATTGAAACTTTTAATCAAAATCAGTTTTACCGGAACAAATTGTTTAGTGACACGGGCTAGTAGCCCGGGAGAACACGGGGAGTTACTTAGTTGGTTAGTTAGTAAGTTAGATGATTTGTTTAACGACACGGCCTACCTTCAGCGGGTCACATTGTGTCAACAACCGTTATTAGGAGTAAGATAGATTTAACATCTTGCAGATACGACAACCTTCTAAAATCTTGCCATATCTAGTTCTTAAAAGTAGTGATACAGGTTAAAATTGGTTAATGACGAGATGATTTTACTTGGGTCAGTTTTGTCGAAGAACGGGTTCATAGAGTCAGCTTTGAAATGTCTTAAGCGCACCTCGTCGAAATCAATAGTTTATTAGAATATGTTTTACAGTAAAACGTTCTTGACATTCAAGGCACTCGGGCGGTGGTTCACCTCTAAGAAGATGCATGTGAGTGATATATGTATGTCCTATTCTGGCTCTGTGGTAAACCATTTCATCTCGCACACTGTTTAGTGGCGGGGATTTTTGCTCCACTAAGGGGTTAGTTTGATACAACTTGGTTTTTCTTTGTTTGTTCCATCTTTCTTGAAACAGTCCTTTTGTGTATCTTGTGATGTGGCATTTAAAATCGGAGGCTGGAATGAGCATATCAGTAAAATTATCATTTGGAGCCTCTTTTGCAGCTTTGTCGGCTATCTCGTTTCCTCGGATTTCCGCGTGACTTGGAACCAGCAGAACACCACGTCTTTGCCAGCTTTGGCGGCATAATCATGCCTTTCCCGAAGGTCAGGGATAACGGGGTTTAATATTTGTAGGTTTTCAATTGATTGCATTACGAACACCGAGTCCACGCATAACATTAACTGTTTAACTGCTCTTTTGCCTCCACAAGCAGGTTATCTGCTGGTGATGTTCTGAAAGCATTCAGACACTCTCGCAAACCCTGATTTTGTATCGGGTCAAGCATTTTTATGTATGGCGGTCTTGCTGATCCATACACAATGCTGCCATAATCTAATCTAGACCGTATCAAGGCCAGGTAAAACATAACTTTTGTATCCCAATCTGCTCCCCAGTCATTGGCAGATATTACTCTCAAAAGGTTGGGTGCTTTTCACATTTTCGTTTGAGTTCTTTGATGTGTGGGATAAAGCTTATCTTGGAGTCTAAGAGCAAACACAGAAATTTGTTTTCTTTAACAACAAGTATTTGAAGGTCAGAGATGTACAGAACGGGATCGTCGTGTTGTTTGCGTTTATTACAGAAATGCTTGCTGACTGTTTTGGTTTGTAAGAATTTACAATCGTTTTGTTTACTGTGATTGTATGTTCTGCTGCAAGCGTCGCTGTATTAGGTTCATATTCTTGCTTCTGCAAGATATACTGCGAAATCATCAACAAAGAGTGAGCTGTCTATCCCCTATTTCACGGTATGTATCTTTATCAGGAACAAAAGAATGGAAAGAATGCATTTCCGGCTAACCTTACTCTTGTTCGAAGTAGTCTCAGAACACGGCGACAAGGCGGACCCGAAAACGCCGGTTCTCTAAACATACATAAATTCAGGTTGACGGCCTCGCAGCCCCAAGTCAAAAAGGTCTTGTAGTACTCCGTGCCTCCATGCTGCGTCATAGGCCTTTTCCAAGTCAAAGAAGACAGTGACGACCTGCTCTATATTGATAAAGGCTTCTCTTACAAACGATTCTCGTCTTACAAGGTGGTCCAGCGTATTTCTTTGTTTTCTAAAACCACTCTGTATATCGGCAAACAGATTGTTGCTTTCTAGATACCAAGTGTTTTATGCGTTCATTTGGCAAATGTTTAAGGGTTTGGTAGTGTATGTCATCTGAGCCAGCTGCGGAATCGTGAGATTTGTCTAAGACCTGTCGGAGTTCATTCAGTTCATGCAGCTGTAAGATTCACTTATGCCGTCTGAAGTCTTCGCTATAGTGTTTAGAGGATGAGTTATATTCAAATGTTTCTCCAAGGACGTCAGATATGTGTTCCTGTTACAGTGGTATTGTTCGTTTGCAAGTGGCTCACTGGATCTAGAGAACCTTTGCCGGATATTTTCCTAACCATATCCCGCGTTTACTTTAATGAAGTGTTTTCGTTTAGCTTGGAAGCAAACACCTCACACCTCCAATGAGCGTTTTTCACTTTGTTTTACAGTCTTCCGAGCGATCGCATTGAGCCTTTTATATTCCAGTATATAACGGTGTTCGGATGACTGATGAACTGTTTTAATGCTTGATTTCTTTTGAAGAGCTATTGACCGTTTGCATTCATCGCTGAACCAGATTTTGTATTGTGTTTTGCGAGAGTCGAATATTTTGGGGATAGTCTTTTCCATTACTGATTGTATCAGAGCAGTGACTTGTAAGATAGGGTCATTATGACCCTTCAAGGTGTTATCGTGTGATTGACTGTTGGCATAATTGCTGGAATTGTAGCCAACCGGCTTTGTTAAAATTCCACTTTTCTATTCTTTCTTGTTGTAGCGGAGTGGAATGCTTAAGTAAAATTGGAAAGTGATCGCTTCCATGTGGGTCATCTATAACCACTTCCACTGCAGGGAGTTAGTCCGGTGGCCACTGCACTATGGAAGTGGGAGGGGGTGGCACTCACGCACCAACTGATTACCAAGAATTCAAACTTTGTTTGCCTAGGGAGTCTAGCTCCAACGCCTCCGCAGTGATGATGGGTGCACCTGTGTGCTTGGTAAGGTCTTGCTTTCCTCGCTTTTATTGACTTCCTTCACAGTTTTGTTGTAAGGTACACAGATGCCAAAAACGATTAATCGTCGCTGTATCTGTCTCTGAAGACAGTGAGTGACTAACTTTTCAAGAGGTGTCTGAATTGAACCCATGCAAGAGGTTTCTAAGTCAGAGCAAGACTGAACGTTTATGTTTCTTGCTTTTTTCAAGCAACTGTTTTTTCTCGGTGCAAGGCTGTTTTTTCTTCGAGCAGCTTCAGTCGTTTTGCTTGCTTTGAGCTGGGGGAAGGTGAGAGCACTTGGGGCATGTTGTCTTCATCACAAAGCTTTTATCCTACCCAGTAAATATTCCGACATTCGATAAGCTTTGGATAGACGTCGCATCCGTCGTTTTATGGTTGCTTATGGAGTTTTTAATTCCAACGTTGGATAAACATCGATTATCTGGCGTCTAAGCAACTTCTACTAAAAGTTGTAAATAGAAGTCGAAACAACATCTCCGTTTTGTACACGTGACGTTGTACATGCGTCGCGAAATGTTAATCTGGAATCGCCATCATGAAAGTGAACAACATCATTTACCCAACATCTATTAAACATTGTGCGAATGACGTTGGTCAGAAGTTTATCTGTGGCCACAATCAATCACAACCAAAGCACTGAGTTAATATTGTGGTTTGATCGGGTCGACGTAGCAGCCTCTAACCGATTCTGGATGGATCTTAGACTGTTTACTGAGTACCTTTTTACGACGTTGCAAGCAAATAGCAATATTTCCAGTCTTGCAAAAAAAATGAACATAAAAACAAACAAAAGTTGCAGTCATTCATAAAAATAATCGCGACAATGGCTGCTCAACGTCTGTCCGCCATGTTGGATAGACTCTGGGGTGCTAACAAAAGAATAACCTTCTTAGGTCTTTTAGAAAATAAACTGAAGGATGATTCGGGTGATTTCTGCCCAAGGTCTATATAACGCCACAATGTTCAGTAGGATTATTGCCCCTCTTCAACTTCAAACAAAAACTACACAGACTTCTATTACATAGCGGAGTTGGCCTACTGGCAGAAACCATTACAGAAAAAAATTGTATTAAATCATGACAACAAAACCTCGAAGTCACGCAGTACCCCTTCTTTACTCTCCTTTTATTTTCGTAAAACGCGCTTTTACGAGTAAAACCGCAATTCGCGTTCTCCACTTTTAGATGGGTTCCCTTCCGGTTCTATATTACCACGCAATAGAAATGAAATTTTTCCTTAGAGTTGGAATGGTCACCTTCACTCTCCTGCCTACTCTCCCTCCATCCAACCAATCAGAATGCAGGAATGCCAAGAATTACATCATTCGAAGACATCAATCATTCCCTTCAAGCCTAAAAATGGTGACAACGCACCCAGGCTTCTTGCGGGTGGGATGGGAGGGAGGATAGGCTAAAAGTGGAGAACGCGAATTGCGCTTTTACTCGTAACAGCGCGTTTTGCGAAAATAAAACGATAGTTTTACTTCGTAAAAGCTTTGAATTCGCTTATCTCCACTATAAAGCGTCAGAGCGCTTTGTTCTTGGACATCTAGCGAGAGTAGTATTGAGGCAAATAAAACGCTCAAACAAAGTTCCGCTTCTTCGGGGAACACTCCCGATCCGTCGACAATAATCAACAAAAAATAGACAAGATTCAACAATGAAATGCAATCGAGGGCTGTGTCTGGGAACCATGCAGACTGCCCGATTAAGTATCTAATTCATCCCCCTCCTTAATCCCACTGGATGGAGCCCAGCCTGAGATACTCGATGCTATGCATTAAACGTGTAAAATTAAAATAATAATACTTTATTGATTTTGACCAAGTCATTCTTAAAAGAACAGTAAATCTAAAAAATGATTTACGTAAAATAAAGATTGACACAGGAGAAATAAGCTCTGACTGTGTTACGAAATGCATGCGGGCCATTGAAACCCTGAGTAAGTACATAGGGATCTCGAACTGAAGGCGTTGGCAAGATTTTCTGACATTAGACGAAATTCTGCTAAAGACTGTAACATTCGTTAATTTATAATTATTCGATACTCACAGAGTGTAATTATTGTCATAGGAATTAAAATTACTGAAATTATTCACGCTTTAATCACTTTTTGGTGCAGATCCCATAAACGGTACCACGGGTACTTCTGATACGGTCACTGTAGGATAGGCTCTCCTTCTCATGGGCTCAGATGATGGCAAGTCCTTGCCGACTGGGTAAGACGTAGAGGTGTCTGTCCCAACCCCCCTTCTTTTTCTAGGTGACCCTAGAATAAAGGAATTACAGTGAATACCGAAATGAGAACGCCAGCCTGGCTGCAGTGGCGGTACGTTACACACAGTTCCTGGGATAGGATACATAAAAACGCCTCTGAGCCCACCAATATGGACTTTAAGGTAAAACTCATTAAAAGCGATTGTCTTGCAAGTGATTTGATCCATGGGTGGTGCGGTTATTACTTGAACTTGTGATGATAACCGCCACGGCTCTTGGGTGGTCCACTCATAAAGGATTTAGGTTTTAATTGTTATCTCCGATTCCTAAAGAATTAATACCCGAAAGGATACATAAAAACGCCTCTGAGTCCACCAATATGGACTTTAAGGTAAAACTCATTAAAAGCGATTGTCTTGCAAGTGATTTGACCCATGGGTGGTGCGGTTATTACTTGAACTTGTGATGATAACCGCCACGGCTCTTGGGTGGTCCACTCATAAAGGATTTAGGTTTTAATTGTTGTCTCCGATTCCTAAAGAATTAATACCCGAAATTTCGTTTTGGGAGAAATCTTTACGCTAGTATTTGATAAACGAGTTTGGTAAAGCCCAGCAGCCTGTTTTGAGTATCTCGGAAAAGGACACATTGTATAGGGACCTAAGAGGATTTGCTACTTGCCTGATCTGATGGGCTTTAATGTTTAATTCGGATTGAAGGACTGTCTGATTGTGCTTGTTTATAAGCCGTGATAATGACTTCTTTTATATACCGAGAGATCGTTTGTTTCGAAAGGTCCTTGTTGAATTTTGGGATGTAGGAGATGATTAATGCTTTCTGATGTTTTGACCTATAAGTGTCTGAGACGTCTAAAGGCTGAATTAATGCTTTCACGGGACACAATGAGACCAGTTCTTCAGGGATTTGTTCTTCTGGAAGAGATGGGAGGAATATGGTCAAAGGTGTCCATCCCGTGAGTACTGATCTGGGTTTTCCCCATAAACCCTGCTCTGTGTACGAGAAAAACTTTATCCCAGTTCCCGTTTTCCTTGCTCACTCTTCTGTCCAGAGCATGAATTTCACTTCTCCGTTTGCCTGATGCTAACGCCAACCTTAGGGTTGCATTTTTTGCGGATATTATAGTTTCCCCAAAAATATCAGACCTTTGCAGAAAGCGAAGCAATAACGCAGATCCCATTTTGCTATGTTGGGTGTGTTAGGGTGGGGTTAACCTTGAAATATCTAATCAGTTGTGACAAGGCCGAATCTTCCCCTGAGTCGTAATGGATGCTTTGCGTTTGGAGCCTGTAACTGCTCTGTACCCTTCGATGGAGCCCACTTTTAAGTGCTCGTTTGTAAATAGATGGTCCAGAAACTCCGGTGGGGAAGCTTTGAATGGGTCCAATTTTGACTTAGTGCACCGAGAGACAAACTTGTTCCACTGAGCCCTGTACACTTTAGCTGTGGATTGCTTGTGACTGTTAACTATTTTATCCACTACCCTTTCTGAGAAACCTTTTTTCTTTAACAAGGACTGGTCAGGCACCATAGATGCCGATTCAGTACTTGTGGGGCCGGTTGTAAGTGTTGCCAATGTGGCTGGGATAACAGCTCCTTGTGGCATGGGATCGGGAGCGACTTCACCACTGAGCATTGTAACAGCAGAGCGAACTATGGGGATTCCGGTGCTACTATGAGGAGAAATCGAGGTTTTAATTTGATTATTCTCTGGAGGACTTGGCGTAGCATCGCCTGTGGTGGGAAGGCCTACAATACCTCCTGTATTGGCCATGGGAAATTGAGAGCGTCCACAGCCCAGGCCGATGGGTCTGGGCAGGGGGAGACAAACTTGGACAGTTATTCGTCCTGGAATTGGCAAACAGGTCAGGGTGGGTGGTCCTCATGGTGGTTTACTACCCATAGGAAAGATGTGCGTGTTAGGCACCATTCTGTGTGGATTACTTGGCCTGGGTGAGAGTTCTGATTTGGGTAGATTGACTGTGAGCCCTACTTGTAAAGCTTTTCGAACCAGTCCGTTTTCCATTCTGCTCTAATGCCTCTGATGTAGCAAATCGTCCGTTGTCTATCCTCTTGAACTTGCTCGATTGCACTGCTATGGCGTTGGCAATGCCCTCGTTTGGTAAGCGAGCAATCTCCTTCCGGAGCCATCGTAGAAGAAATGATGGAAGGAGTGGCGTTCTCACTACGCGGTGTGAAATCCTCAGGGGAGAGGGTCCTGATTGGGCGTCTCTCTACTGCTGCTGGATCCTTCCAGAGGTTTTTGACCACTACTCGGAGATCTGACATGGTTTGTCGAGAGGGAGGCGGAACTGGACTGATGGCGGCGTGTCTCCCATTTCCTCGTCCTCGGACCATTGCTCTTCCGCGTCCTGCTCGCGCTCCTCTTTATGCTCTGCGGCCTCTGAGTGTGATGGGGCAGTACCCGAGGGGGTATAAATCTCCCGTTCCCGGTTGTGGGGACTGATGACAGGGGAGATGTTACTGAGTGTATTAACTTATCCTCCTCTCCTACCAGGCCCGATACTTGTCCTGAAGGGGAAGCTCCGAGGATCCGGCGTCACTGATGACCTCCACCTCCGTTGGTTGAGTGCTTGGGCCCACACCAGGAGGGAGGACTGAGTAGGAGACGGCCGCGTGTCTGGCGGTGGGTTTTGAGTATGCCCTACGTTTGCGAGACTTCTTATTCTTTCTGTCAACTGCAAAAGCATCTGACTCCGAGCCCGTGTCCATATTTAGAGATGTGGAAACCTATTCTAAGATCACTGAGCTGGTCTTGCGCATAGTCTCTTCCATATACTCTGGGGTGAGAAACTGAGCCGATGACAGGGCTTTCCGTCTGTCCCGCCTGCGATCGTTACGTATCCTATCCCTCAGAAGAAGCTTCCACTCTTTCGTTGATAAATGATGGTACTCAGCGCACATATTCCACTCGTCTCAGAGGGGCAAACCACTTTTTCGTTTGGAGCGGTCACACACGGAATGAGGGTTGAAGGTACACTGCGGAAGCCTGGGTGGATCAAGTAGACTGGCTTCTGTCATATCTGAAAGACAAGCAGAAAAAGGCAACGATAAGATAACTGTTCATGTCACCAGCAGACAGAAATGTAGATACATTAGTACAACAGCTGTTATAATTCCGGTTATGATTTAAGAGATGGTACGACAACCACTCCTATCATCCAGGCGTTACCATAATGTTCATAATGTTCGGGACTTCACAGCAAGAAGAAAACCGAAACGGGATTCCTGAGCAAATTTTCGGGATTCTCGGGTGATCCCCAAAAACGGGATCTGCCTATGGGCCCGAAAATAAAACGAACCCTTGATGCCCTAAAATGGGATCCCTCATGGCCCCTCGACCCTGAAATGGGCACTCCCCTCGGACTGATCCCATAAATGGGATACAGTTCATGGGAACTCCCATAAGGGGTGCCGAAAACGGCACCCTGAAGTACTAGGGACTGGGGTGTATGGGACCGTAATCGCTGGCTTAGGTCTACGCCCTCCTCCCCGGGGGCCATAAATGAGCTTTGAGGTGCCATCGATGGCACCCTAGTGCCGTTTATGGGATTCGATAGTTAAAAATTCGCCAAAATTAATCAAAAACGCCGAAAAACGTTATTGTGCCTGGGCCAAAGGTAGTAGCGTCTGTCGAAACTAACTGGTCTGCTAGGAGTGTCGGAGACAGCAAAAAACAGGCCATTTGCTCGATGGCACCGTAGCTGTGGCTGACTGGGAATTAAAGCAGGCAAAGTGGGCTGCAGAGACTCGACCGACTCCGAGGCGATGTGTGCAAGAACTAGACCATGAAAACGGCCCTGTAGCTTCCGTGTGGAGAAGAGAGGCACACTTCCCGGGATGAAAAGAAGGTGTAAACGTGTAAACTCAACAACTACCAGACCGAAGTCACAAGTGCTGCAAAATTGCTCGAATCATGAATCAGTTTATCCAGTATTTCGAGAGAATGAATAGTTTCCCTAAATACACCAATACAGAATTAAAAGCAAAATCGCACCTTGCCTAGTTCCCTTTTTTTGTAAGAAAAAAAGCGGAGCACACGGAAATGCGTGTATTGTAAACACCATGCTTGAAGGGAATGATTGATGTCTTTGAATGATGTAATTCTTAGCATTCCTGCATTCTGATTGATTGGATGGAGGAAGAGTAGGAAGGAAACTGAAGGGGACCATTCTAACTGCAAGGAAAAATTTTATTTCTACTGCATGGCAACATAGAACCGGAAGGGAACCCATGTAAAAGTGGACATAAGCAAATTCAAAGCTTTTGCGACGTAAAATCGGTGCTTTGAACCAACGGGTTCAAAATGAATCCAACATCCCACTATCTCTAACCGTTTTCGAGATAATAGTCATCTTCCGGTTTTTACCTTGACCGTGACCCAGAAGGTCAAGATCACCGAGGTACCTCTTATGTTACCTATGTTTAGGCCCAAAGGGTCGAAAATAAGCTCAAAATCACTCTATCTCTAACCATTTTCGACATGTAGTCAACTTCCAGTTTTTAACCTTTACCGTGACCCACAAGGTCAAGGTCACCGAGGTTCTTCTTATGAAACGTTGTTTAGGCCCAAAGGGTCGAAAATGAGCTCAAAATCTCTAACAGTTTTCGAGATAATAGTCAACATCCGGTTTTTTCCCTTCACCTTAACCCAGATTTCTGTCCAAGGTCTATACAGCGCCACAGTGTTCAATAGAATTATTGTTCCTCTTCAACTTCAAATAAAAAAACGAGAACATATTTCTTGAAAACTAAAATTTCACGCCTGACTAAGAATAAAATAACACTGCTGTAAGAAAGGGCCCTTTTGTTAACGAAAAATGGCATTTGGATTTTTCAGAAGCATATTAGTATCTCTCGGATACAGTATCATCCAGCAACTAGACCGTTTTTGCTACCGAGTGGAGAAAATTACAATGGGAGCCATGAAAAATACGATTCTGAACCCTTAAAATGCAGAATTGACTGTGACTGAGGAGGGTACCTCTTGAATATCTCAAAGAGTCGAGATAATAATCAACTTCCGGTTGTTTATCTTGCCCATGAAAGATGAGGTTATAGTTAGCGGGCTAAATGTTATAAGGCGCCATTTAGGCCCAAAGGGCCGAAAATAAGATCAAATAAGATCGCCCTCACCGTTCTCGAGGTAGTGCTCGATCTTTCTCTAGGGATTTGTAGGACATAAAAGTCACGAGGCGTTTGAACTTGACCCTGGATGTTGAATTCAGATCACGAGGTTCTTCCCTATTGAAACAAGGATTTGAGTGCTATTTCTAACCCTTTTTTGATAAATTGAGATTTTTTAAATATTTTGACCTCAGTTTGACCTTAACCTTGGCGGTCAAAGTAAAAAAAATAGCGAATTGCTCGAGAACTTGTTATCATCTCTACCTGTACCAAATGTCGTTTCCCTGAGACAGTTTCAAGAGACAATATCTACCGCACCTTGTTAATGTCTACGTTCACAGAAGATGAAAAATGAACATTTTTCTGTTTTCACAGATGAATCACAGCCCGGATTTAAGACTTTCGGGAAGGAGACCTCGCTGTTGAGCCATGACTGTAGGATCACTGATTATGACATGCAGTTATAGTTCTGTTGACGGCGGGTAGAACCTGTGCCTCTTGTTTCCACTTTGAATAAAGACAAGATTGTTGCAACAAGAAAAAAGAGCGCACTCATGAGTTAGGTGGTAAATGCAAAGGGACGTTTTTTACAGAAACTATGGCAAGTTACCATACTTTCACTTCTTTTCACAAACCGATGATACGATGACAGACATCCTCCCAATATAAAGGATCATTTTTCATAACTAAGCATAACAACATCACCAGATTTCAGCCACCAGAAATAAATTATAAATATCATTGTAGAATATCTTTTGAGAAAGTCCGGAGAATATTGAAAATTGAATGAAAAATCTTGAAATTACAGGAAAAGCTTATCACAAATAGATTTTGCCTTCTATGAAGGTATAGGGCACTTACGCAGTGAACATTTGTGCTGACGTATTGCACAGAACACTCATGCAGAACAGGTTGGGGGTATTCTGAAATGGAAGCCACGCATTAACGAATAGTCACAAACACGCAAGCATACACACAAAAACCCCTGGATGCCTCCACGGGGCTTGGAGGGGGCCCAAATTGGTTATGCTGCATGTCCATGACTGGTAGAAACCACCCCTAAACGTGCTAGGTTTGCAAAATACCCCCTTTATAACACACACATACACCTTAATAAAGTTTACCCTAGGCGCGAAGTGTTAAATTTAATTTAGAACATGCCTTTTCATGAAATTCAATTTTTACCTTTTAAAAGCTTCGAAATCGCTTATCTCCACTTTTAGATGGGTTTCCTTCCGGTTACTACCTTTCACGCAATATCCATCGACCAATTAGATTGAAGTATCCTCTAGTATTACGTCACTGATAACATAAGGCATTCCCTTTAATCATGTCGTTGCTACCACACGCCATTCTGTGTGCTCCGCAATATTTGCTTAGGGAACTGATTCAAAGATGCAAATATGCTTTAGTTTTAGTTTATTTGACTAAGAACGGAATATGTTTTATAATATTCGGGCATTTGGATAAATTCGTTTCGAGTAAAGAGCAAATTCAGCACTTATAACTCGGTCTGGTAGATGTTGAATTTACACGTAGTGGTGACATGTCGATCGTCCTGAGGAGTGTGCCTCTTGTTCTCCACATGAAGCTACAAGATCGAGAACCAGCTACTAGTTCCAGTACACATCGCCTAAGAGTTTTTGATACGGATGATACTTTTCAAGCGTCGGGTCGATCCAACGGCAGCTATAAGTCATTTGTATGAACAAAAAGCGAATTTCACAATGATCAAAGGTCAGTATGTGGAAAACTACGATGTTGATACGACACATTCAATACTGCTCCTTTTCAGAGTTTTACCGTAACGTCAGGGGTAACTTCATGACCTGGTTTGTGACACTGAGTTTCAAGATCAAAGCGTTTCTCGAAGACGGATATCAGTGGATTTTAATCTCACTTCCAAATCACAATGCTAAACATTGCAACATAAAGGGTAACATGTTACTGTACCGTGAGGCCTTTGGGAGAGCTTTGAACCCAAAGGCTGCAGGGTGTGACGTGTGATGATACTGAAAGTGGTTTAAGTTGAAAAGTGATTGCTACAAAAGTGTAATAATACGCATACCTAAATAGCGTATTCATTGTTCACGTGTTGTGCGTATTTGGATTGATAGGCTTGACATGTCAAGCTTTTGAAGTACGAAGGTGCATTTATCCGAAAGACCATTATACCAAAGATTTTTCAGAAAACTCACTATTGCAATAGCTGTAAAGAATATATTTATTCATTGATAAAAGAACAGTTTTTCAAGCGAAACCTATATTTTCCCCCTTGCGGTTCTGTTACGAAGATTAAAGAACTGCCAGCTCCTTCAGTGTTGAATTACTTTGCTGCGCAAAATTAATACTATTGGCAAAGAATAATTCCCACTTCGAAAATTCCTTTCCAAACAAGAGTAAGTTTGAGTTATCCGAAAGTAGAGATCAATATCACTTTTTACTTACAAAATGGCTTTCAGAAAACTCCTCCTGGGCTATTAGTTGGCGGAGCTTCAAATTTGGTACACCTATGGATGGTAATTGTATCTCGCTGAAACTATGGAGATCTAGCTGAGGTCAAAATATTTATAACATCTTTTTTATCACCAAAATGGCTAGATGGGGCTCACATCCCATTTCGAATAAATATACTTTTTAACTGAGGTGTGAATCAAGGTGATTTGCCACTCAGGTACCCGACCCTTTTGTTTGATAAACCGTTGGAGCTAGGACGATTTATCTCGAGTATCAGTCAATGTCACTGTCAGATACTCGAAGCTTACCATGAACTAGGAAGAGGTCAGAAGAGCTCCAGCGCTCATAAGGTGTGAAGCAAACTTGTAACTTTGCGTTTCAAGCAATGGCAGATGACATTTACATTTTGAAAGCTGTACATGGTACGATGTTTTTATATATAATTTTCTTTTTCGAAATTTTCCAGGTAGATCATTCGCAGAATTCGTTCAATTTATGAGGTAAACTACTAATCCTTTCAGATTAAAAGTGAAATACAATGAATATCAAAGCGCGACCTTTAATATAATGTGGCAAATTCTGTTCAATATTTTACAAAGAAATCTGTGACTAGTGGTCCGTCCGTACCTCTATGTATCTGTCCCTTGTAAGTATATGTGCCCGTTCCATCTCGATTTTGTTAATTTTGATCTGAATATCCATAACTTACTTGTTTTCGTTTTGCGTAATCGGACCAACTTTGCATAAAGGTATTATTCGTTCAGTGGTTCGCCAGTTTTTTCAAGGACTGATTGTGCTAAATGCTTTTATGTTAAGTTACGTTAACAAGCTATCTTGGCTTTTATTTGGTTTTGAAGATACTTTAGATTATAATAATAATAATAATAATAATAATAATAATAATAATAATAATAATAATAATAATAATAATAATAATAATAATAATAATAATAATAATAATAATAATAATAATAATATTAATAATAAAAAATAATAATATTATAATGTTACCGCAAATATGTCTTTCAATCATCTATTCTATAATAGTAATACTTCATTCTGAGTACGTACGATATTTTTTGCCTGAAGCCGTAGGGCCGTACGGACCGACCCCGAAGGGGGAGGTCCGTACACGCCCGTAGGCTGACTTTTATTATATGCCTACTTTTGCTATTTTTATGTCGTTCATTAAAAATTTTACCACGCACTATTTTTGCACTCAGTATGCTCAGATGGGGTGACGCGTAATCGGTACTGCGGCCAGCCAGCATTGATATTTGACTCGGTTTTTGCACTTAAGAAAATAAATATTGAGTATTTATTTGCCACGTGTAATTATTTCTGACGTAATACCCCCCCTAGCCGCATTATATCTTGATTAATTTCAAATCAATGCACACAAAATCACTCGAAGGACGTGTGTAAAAGTACCAACAATTCACGATTTAAAATAAATATTTACCTTCAAAAATGCTTTCCTTTCTGTCATCAGTGATAATACAGTTTAATTTATGTGCCTTAAACTCATGTGGTTTAAGAACTAACCTCACAAGCCCGCCTCATAAACAAGTATTTTCTCCTTTTCGAACGTTCCTTCTTATTTTTGTCAGTTCAACGGAAGTAACTTATTTCAACTCAAATCGCGAAATAACAACGCAACAAATACACAAATGACGTAATTACATGACACTTGTAATTAGATGACGTTTCGTTTTCAGGCTGTGCTGTAAATATCGTCACAGTAATAACTCATTTATCGATTTTGATTGTTGCAGTTGATTGTGACCCACTTTCTCTTCACCTTCAAGTACAAAAACAGGTGTTTTTTTTTACTGTTTACATCTGATCGCATTATGAATATGATTATAGGGGGGACCATTCAATCTGGCTTATGAAAACTGCATGTTAGTTTTTTTCAATCATTTCTTTGTACGAGGACCTCTAGGCATATAATAAATGACATTAAAGATACAAGATATGACATACTTCGTTCAGGCATTCGTCAGGCATGTCTAGAAGACAAGACTCTACATCACAAAAATATGTGTAGTCGTCTTGCAAACGATTTATCCCTCACATTCATCACATTCATCCTACAAAATGTATTACAGGAGAAGCCTGGCTTTTCCATCGGATAGAAAACAACCAGATTATTGCAGTAATTATCTGAACCCATACAAGTTTGTTGCTGCTTAAAACTATCAGTTGTAGCGACTTAGTGTATATATCGACCTAATTTCTGGGCCTTGCCTTAGCAACAAGGTTCTACTGAGTTCTAACAGAGTCGAGCATTTACTAAATAGAGCATTTATCTAAAGCCACGCCAAACCATCATTGCATATTTTATAAGAATGCTTAAAGGACACATAATTGCAATGTGAATGGAATTTTGTCTTAATGAATTAATTTTCATAGACTGCTACTAGTTTGCCTTTTCCCGTAAAACAAATTTGGTTGAAATGACGTTTAGAAAACGTTTTTTGAAGTTGCAAAAACGTTTTCTAAAGGTTGTATATGAAATGCCGAAAAACGTTTTTTCGCAACGTTCTAAAAACTTTTTATAAAAAACCGTTTTAGAGCGTTTCATACACAACCTTAAGAAAACCTTTTATCGTGAAAAGTGCTTAAAACAAAATATTTAAAAAATATCCTTCAACATTCTTCAAAACAGTACTCACTCTGGGAGGCTGCATCTTTAAGAACTGCCATTAATTTTTTTGCAACTAACATTTCACGAAACATTCATACCTGGCTGGGTTTGAACCGGGAACCTGGCATCCAAAGCGACGAACTTACCTCTACGTCACGGCGCATCCATTGAAATTTGCGTCTCAGACACTTCCCCTGAAGCAACTCCCACCAACGCTACTCTTCCCCCTCCCCCGAACAATTCCCCCGTACGGAAATTACTCCAAGGTCTATCCCCTCCCTTTTTATGGGCTTTTTTTTATCTGCACACTTAATGCTTAGTTATAGCTTACAGTAATTAGTTAAATATATGTGAACTGAATTTGATGTTTCGCATCTAAAATATAATTCTTGTTATTGTTATTATTCATATCTAAAATTACTTTACAAAAGTATTAAAATGCCTATAACATTTCCTTGACGCTCCAATATATGACATTCTTTAAAATTGATATAATAACGTTCTAATACAAAACGTTTGTTTTTGGTTTGTTTTTGGTTCTTTAAAAATCAATTTCAATAACGTTCTAATACCATACGTTTGTTTTTGGTTTGGAAAAAAAGTTTTGATTTGGTTGGTAAATGTACGAGGGAGCGGAGATGGAAATGGTTACAGTAGATCGTAATTGGTGACAACAAAATGTTCAATTCTGACTAAACTTAAATAGCCAGATGCAAATTTGGTTACTTTTTATACTCAAAGGTTCCTTATTTTTCGGTATTTGACAAATTAAAATTGTTTTCAGCCTCGGAAGATGGTCTTTTCAATTTCACCAGTTTGGATCTACTGTAGACATTCGTTCTCCTCCTCCCAACGTTTTTACAACCAAATTAGGTTTGATTTTGGTTTGTAAAATGACGTTTTCATTTGGTTGCTGAATATAACGTTTTTACAACCAAAAAAGGTTCATTTTTGGTTAGAAAAATGTTATAACCTTTTCACAACCAAACAAACACGTTCTTATGTTTAGCGGGTTTAATTCCATTTCAGTAACGGAAGTCGTTTAATCTTACTATTTCAGTATGAGTATAACCACACAGAAAATTCTATTAAAATTCAGTGTTGACTTACAGTTAACACCTTCAGTGTTGACTTTACAAATATCATCTGTGCAATATCTTCAAGGGTGACATTATCTCCTCTAACAGCTGTCTGTTTCTCCGTTAGGTTACAGACACGGTTGAGTTTGAAGGATTCTCTCAGGCAGACGGATGGGAGTGGTCGAGCTGTTGGTATATTATAAGATGTATACAGTGGTTTAGTAGGTGAGGAAGGCGTTGGTGAGCTTTGGGTGGTAGCAGTCTTCTGTTGAGATGAAGATTTCGCACCTTGATATGGCGACGATGTAGTACTTGATGCAGCTGTGGTGTGCCATGTAACGGAATTGAAAAACTCTTCCGCAATTTTCTGTATATGTGGTGACGTGTAAATGGTGGGGTTAGGTTTCCATGTTGCTGGAATAGAGTAGAAAAGAGTGGTGGTAGGAGGAGAATTCCCTGTGGGAACTTGTGGAGAAGCGTCTTGTAACCGATCTGAACCATCTGACACAGAAGTCTTGTGTTGCAGATGGAGTTGTAGTGGGCATTTTATAACTTACTTTCGGTACATTGGTCCTACTGGGATCATCTGATACAGAACTTTACTGTGTTGTAGATCGAGTAGTAGTGGGTGTCTTATAACTCACCTTCGGTACCTTGGTCTCCGTGCGTGTTTGTGTCGTTGAGGGGATTTTTTCCGGGAGAAGTTGACGTCTTGGACACTTGCGTAAAAGACGCTGGTGTATTCACTGTAGAAGCAGACTGCTCAAAACCAACCCCTTCTCCACTAGAGAAGAATACGGTGTCAGCATCTGTTTCAGGGCTATTATACGTAGTGAAGTATGACGTTGTGCTTTCTTCAACGAGTCTTTTCCTTCTCACTTCTTTTCTATCTTGAAAACTTGATTTTGTCTTCTTGTAATGCAGTATTTCTTCCTGATCTCTTAGTAGTTCGTTATCTCGCTCAGAGTCCGTGCTACCCCGAAACAAATCTCGGGCTCTCATTAGATAGAATGATGTGTAAGCTCCAAACAGACGTACGGCTAAAATGATAACAAGCGCACGGAGAGTAAAACAGGTGTCCCAAGTGCCCAGATGTTGTGATTTATACAGAGCCAGCCATACAGATGTGTATGCTTTCGTAAAAATTGCAATAAACGGAGAGTTTCAAGATATTTCGATGCAACAAATGTTCCGCTTAAAGAAGAGCGTAGCTTTAATATAAAAATATAAACAATACATTCAAGGTCTGCAGGTTTTGGCTCACATTTGTTATCCACTTTGCTTTTAAAATTTAATTCAAATCCGTGATACTGACTTTGGCGTCTTGGATCTCAATATCAGTATGCACTATTCTTTGAGTTACATCATTTTTAAGCTTGTAGGCTTATGTAGGCGTCCTGCCAAACTTACAGTTTTTCCAAAATTATGACAAAATTAATTGCACAGAGAATTTTATTACAATTTTAATATATTTGCTTTAGTTGTTTTAATCAATCGTCTGAATTGAAAAACGTTAATCTGAAGATTTAGGTGTTAAAAAGCCCTTGGAAGCATTGTAATTTACAAGCTCAGGATGTTAACAGATTTCACACAAATATATTACTCGTACGTTTTGTTTTCTGTTAGCATGGCATAAATAAGGTTATGAGGTATGTAATCCTGTAATCCTGTAATTTGTCCTATCCCCAGACAATACAAGGGTTATGTTATCAAGCAGTTCGCAAGCAGAACTTATTGACATTATCTGAGAGAAACACAAGCTGTACTGAAAGACTGCTTGCCCGACGTTAATGAATTATTCATACAGTAAAACCTTGCATTTGGTTCTGAGCATTGCATCCCTTGTCCAAAATAGAGAGACGTCCGAATTATTTCTTATTGTATAGAAACCAATGGATAATTAGAGAGACATTTCAAGGTTAAGTAAAACACAGAGATCATTGAATCCATACATTTCTAAAATTTTTAGCAAAGTATGAAATCGTAATCGCATCTGGTTCTCTCATGTGGCTACTATGCGGATTATCTGTATTAAGGAAAGGTATCAAGCCTCCTGTACAGGAACTCAGTTTCTCCGCTTTTTGCACTTTGCACTTACTCATCTTCTTTTGTTTTAATCCATAGATATAGAAATCAACTCTTAATTAATGTGTTAGCAGGTGTGGGTGTTATATATATAACATAATATAAATAACAAAATTAAACAACAATTAAGCTTCTACTCTGGTTTCTGAATGTTGTAAATTTTCAAATGTTTCAAACTTTTGGAAGTATGTATTTTTAATTGCTAGTCAAATGTACACGTTAATAAAAATTACACTGAACAACAAGTGAATATGCTTACACCACTATTGCGCAATGTACAAAAAGACTATATTTACGACAGATATTTCTTGACGAAATTATACATACGAACTATGTTGTCTAATGTTTGAAAATTTTTGATTTATAAGTCTGCGACTCGTTTGGTATATATTATAGACAAGTTTGCATTATTATTGCTCGCCGGAAAAGTTATTGAAAAATTAATCTAGAATGAAATCTAATTACCCCAGTGTATGTTGTCAAAAGCCAACAGAAATGACTCTGGTTTGAAAGAAAAACTGCGTGCAAAAAACAAAATAACGGCAATACTTAAAAGGTGTGAAAATATTCCCTATTGAGCGTTGTGGGTCAAATGGGGCTACTCTAGTTTTATAATACTTGACAACATCGGAACGATCTGTTCAATCTATACAGTCAATCTCCTATTTCGCACGGAATTCTTCAGAATTCGAAATCTCTGGTTTTCAACATAATTTTACAAATGTCAGTGAGTATTCATTCAGGACGTTTATGATACTGTAAATCTTGTCCAATGTTTATTCGCAGATGAGATCTTTAAAAAATGATAGCCTGCTGTAATCACCCTCGTTAGATGTTGTATTTACTTAGCACAATACGTGAAGGGAGATCGGGGCCTACGGAGAAAACCTTCGGATAATATCCCCACGTTTTGACAGTTGCTGGCGTTCGTAGCTTGTAGTACATAAAATGCTCGGTGGAGGTGATACCCTGAGACAAGAGATTGACTATATAGGCATTTGCCAACAACTATACAGACTTATTCGAGGACAGTTGTAACATGTGGAATTAACGTTAGGGTCTGCACACAGGAACGATTGTTATCTTGCTTTTCATAGATTACTGAGGTCTTTAACTCGTCACGTACGTTATCTGTGAAAACAACTAAGTTGGATGCTTGTGTTGATATTAAGAATATGTTGGTGTAAATATGGATTATTTCCTGTTTAGAACTCATAACTTTTTGAGAACTCGTACAATTCACAGGATATACTAGTAACTCTTGTTTGAGCGTCTTAAGAACAAACAGTTATTAACCAAGCCCTAAAGCCAAATAAATAACAAAGGATTGAAACCTTAGCCTTGAAATTCCCCACAGGCTACAGTGAGCATTTATGAATCGGCATAGATTACAAATTCTTTTCGTAAACTGAGATACCTTTGAATCCAACTAACAGGCACACATCTACAGCATAGTGTTCGAATTTGTTTAATGCCAAATTATTGTGTTGAATGCCTTATTAAGAATTATAAGTATAACAAGAGTAACTTTTTCAACAGCTTCTGTACTTTCGTTTGTTAATATCTAAAATCGTGCTTATTAAAATAATTATTTTATTATTTTATTAAAATAATTTTTCTAAAATTTTAGCGAAGTGTGCCTATAACGTCACTGGCCTGTAGTTAGTAAATAATAGCTTATTACCTGATTTCAAAAAGGGGCACAGCGTTTGCAACATTTATACGTTCAGACCATTAGGAAATGACAAGTTACATGTGGGTGAACGGTCTATGGATAAATTCCTTCACAGTACACATATTGCGATTTTTAGGTTCCATTGTTATTCAGTTTCTCTACATTAATTGCCAAATTACGATAAACTTCAGTATAAAGTTTGCTCAACCTATTTACATTAACCTTAACCGTTAGAAATGTCATTCTCCAAAGGTTATTTGAATTGCATAAACGATAACTAAATATATTAGCAAGACGTGTATGTGTTTACAAATCGCATGGAGCAGGAACCCATGCACCGAATGAACATATAGGGATCCGATATTTAATGCATATCACGCGACTAAGTGGTTTAATTAAAAGTTCTTTTTCAATCTGGCCTTGAACCTGGGATTAATGGCTAAAGGCTGCTGCGCTACTTAAGGCATTTACTGGCACATAATGACGTTGAAGGGATTTCTGTGCAAGCTGCGACACAGAGAGGCTGTATTTTTGCTTTGGTACCTGTGAATGAGGCTGGCACACTAAAAGGATTCTTTCAGAGGCCGTGTTCTCTTCAGAGGGTTTAACAACAGAGATGTAAAATATAAATTTGAAAATTATTGACTGGATTGACTGGAGCAATTACATTAGTGATTGAATTATTCAATGGTATTAAAGTTAGCAAAAGTAGAAAAGGTGCTTGAATTTAACTTCTGTACAATAATGTCTTAAAGACATTTTAAAATTGAGGCAACAAATTTAAATACTTCTGCAGCTGGTTAAATGGGTGTATTAAAATATTGTGTCTTTTAAAATTTGTATAGCCTTTTCTTTTTAAATTATGTAAAAGCTAACTTAACTTCTAGTTCTGAAAAAAATATTAAACATACGTTTACCCACCATATTAAACTCTAAACCAAACGTTTTACTTTGCTTGCAGATAATAATTTCACAGAAATCAAGGATTTATACACTTTGTATTAATCATCATAGAATTTTATACTATTGATAAATTATATACTCCTAAAAACGTCATTTTTTTTTGCTCTGCTAAAAATGGGTAATTTCTCCTGTCGCAATTATTGCACGCAGCGAAATGTTATTGGTTTACCGGTTCATGGATAGCTCAGGATTGGCAAACGCCTCAGCCAATCCATCCCTTTCTTTATTATCTGCATTGTCTGGAAACGTATTTCCCCTCTCATTATGGTAAAAGTTTTTGGTGAAGAAAGGGACGTGCTCACAGTGAAAAATAAAAAAGTTATAGTCTTTTGTTCTTAATGTATGTACAGTAAAATAGCTTTTATTAAAATAACGGTTATCTTTTATTTCCCACCACACCCACCCAATAAATCTGTGCTTGTATGTTCAGGTGGAATGGTGGAATTTATATGTACAATGCTATTTAAAATGTGAATTTTCAATAAAAAATATTCCACAAAAACGAAGGAGCAGTTGTATTCTCTTTTCTATAGTCTGTCGCATTGTTTTTAAAACAGAGCACAAACGTTTCAACATAAACGTCATCTTCCAGCGAAAAAGTAGTTTCAAAATATTTAGGAGTTAGAGGCCAAATCATTACAATCTTAGTAAGAGCTAGACGTTAATCTTTAATAATTGTAACTTTATGTTTTATTGCCCGATGCTCTATAATTTTTAATTCTTATTTTGAGTTTAATAGCATAGGTGTCCAAAATTTATAATTCTTTTTCAAATACCTGTTGACAAATAGCGTTATGATATTGTGATGGCAGTGGCTTCTTGTTAAGGTCTTTAAAAACACTATTCAGTTAAATGCAGTTGTATTACATGTTAAGTAAAGGAAAAAGCACAAGTTTAAAATTTTAGCCTACCCGTTGTTACACACAGTCAGCTCAGCCCATCTGATAAATCCGAAGACTTGGATTTGCCTCAGTTATGCTCAATTCTTTCGTCTCAAGATTTTGAACAACATGTGAAAGTGGACTGTCAAAAAAAGAATTCTTGCATATTTTAATTCGGTTTGGGTGCTCGATGCTTTGCCAATACTACAAAAAATACGTCCATCGTTTTGTAGTAAATTTTGTTACCTAACTTTTTTATAGTGGTTGGTCGGATTACTCAAACTGTGTAAGTTTTTGGAAATATTGTAATTGAAAACTGTTGTCATAACATAGAAATCATGATGGTTGAAGTTCATCAAGTCGTCATTATTCTTACTTCCACTGGAAGATTATGACTGCAGTGATAGTAACTCCAAATAACAAGATGATAATTTAGAATATATTAAAGCTGGTGGCATGCATTAAATATTAATTTTCAAGGATATACAGAAAGGAATAGAGAAATTCGAAGCCAGACACTGTTCCTGAAGGAACTCTATGATTCAGTGCGGTTATAATACTGGATATTACTGTTTCGGTGTGCTACAACCTGAACTTTGTTATCTGGTCTATGTCAGAGCCCCCCCCCCTCCACCCAAAGCTCAAGTCACATATGGTGTATACCAAACAGTAAAGGCACAAGAGCCTAATAAAGTAGACATCAAATTGTTCACGTTGTTAATGTCATAAGAGTACTATATGGCTAAGAGGGAAGTAAAGATAAATATGTGCCGATATCAAAAGTGAATATTGAGCGAACCCATGGGCTGAAATCAACTGCTCCTCCGACTTGGGCATACATTTGTCGGTACTTCCTTCTTCTCCATAATTTATTCCTTTTATTATATGGTTTGGATTTATTTCGTTTAGAACCATTTTGAAATAATTAAATTTCCCTGTTTTTATTGCAAAACAAATCATACCACAACACCAACGTTAAGAAGTCAATTTTACGTCGACCACAGTTTTCTTTTGCCCATAAGCAATAGTTTGATCATTGTACTCTGAGTATTTAATGGTAAATTGAAGAAAGTTTCCCTATCCTGAATTTAGTATGATATCTGTATAAATAAAATAATAAAACAATAAAACCCTTAGAAAATTCGAAATCTAACGAAGAGGCCTAGAACAGAAATGGTATGAAATTGGCACACAAAATACCCGAAAAATAAAGAAATACATCTTTAACTGGTTGTAAGATGTCGGGCACTAAGGGTTGACAACTGAAAAAGAAATATAGATATAAATCATGTTCTGTCTTACCGTTAAACACGTTCTATTTCACACTGTTGTTATCAAAATATAACATTCTGTTTTTAACGAAAGTGTAATATATTTCTTTATTATTCAATTAAATTTAAAAAATCATCTATTTTGTCTTTCTCCTTCAACTTTTGAATTTCGGATGCTGAAACTTTTTTAGGATCATGCGTTTTGACCAAATATTCCTTGGAACATCATAACGTGACGTCCTGAAATTGATACCAATAACACTCAACAATGCAGTAATCAAGCTTTTGTTAGGATAGGGCGGGACATGATGGGCTGCAGTACAATATATATAAAATACTGCACCCATCCTAACCATATAAAAACTCCGAATTGGAAGAGTAAATTGGCGCCGGCGTTTTCAAAGTTTAAGCTAAATTCCAGTTTTAAAAAGGGGTAAGCTTGACATCACTTTGAATTAAGATGGTCGGTTTATTTATGTCTTTTTCCTTAAAGGTGTTCCTTTTTGAATGTTTGGTAACAATTTACTTCAAACCTTTATTAATACGTAGTTTCGTGCTGAATAGAAATAGTTTCTAAAATTACAAGTTCTAAACATATTTAACTGTGAATTTGTAGTCTTGTAAACGGGAAGTATATCAATCGTAAATGCCCTGTTTTAGCACAATGCTGAATAGAAGGTTGAAGGAGAAGAAATTTTCAGGATAAGAACCATAATATCCATCTGATTGTGACCAAACACACTTTAAACAAGTACTTGTTTACATACCACTCTGCAGCCTTCCAAAGTGCACCTTGATATTAGCCCGTGTTATCTTATCAACACCGACATGATTGTGTGGATGTGTTCTAGTCACTTTAGTAAATATCTTCGCGAGCTTTAAAATAAAAATTTTCTTAAGTCTTGAAACAGTTTCATAATTCAATCAAGTGCTATTTTCAAACTGTTTGGGATAGAATTACACCAACATCATCGAACGAAAATAACACCATTTACTGGTTTGTATTTTGTTAATGGTGTTTAACAAATTATGTGCTATGCGACTGGATACAAGGGACAATCCTCCATTGCAATGACTTGTTTATTTTCGGGATATTTGTTAAAAGCAGGATATGCAAATTCAAGTTCTTTGATGCATTTCTGGCTAGCTTCACAAAAATGACTGGTTAGGGTAGTGGTCTATCGATGTCATAATACTATAAACGTAGAGGGTCTAACGAAAGTTGATTTCGCAGCACAATCACGAACACTGAGACACTTTAGGTAAAAAGAGCGTACATTTGAAAATGGCTAAGCCCACATTAACTTTACCTTTACGTAGCAAGGGTGTGCCACATAAAATAACTCACAAAAGAATTGTTTTTGGTTTTGTTTGAAAATAAAACTCTGACGAGCTTTATTATGAACCTCTGACGAGCTTTATTACTTCTTTATAAAATAAAAATACCAATAAATAAAAAATTGTATTATTTTCTTGAAGTATTGATAAACATAGAACTTTTCCTGTGTCTCTCGTATCCTTGAAATAAAAGGTCTAGTTTAAAAAAATCATTCGTCTTCTAAATTGTGAGTAACATAATATTTTAAGTAGATGGGGTTGTTTCTGGTAATTCTAGACGTGGACAATTTCAGAGAATTCATGCGAGTATGACATGTCGTGATATATGGGTAGATATATACAGAGCGATGAATAGAAAATATTCATATTGGGAGCAGGTTTCCAATGTTTCCAAACACGATTGATCAAAGCAGGAATGGCCTGATTCATAAGGTCACTTGTGCACATCTATCTATTTTATATTTTACTTTTTATAAATGCATTATAATGCTATTGAACTATTTTACTATAGATACAAAAATGGCAAAGGATCTGTACAGAGACGACAAACCTCTGGCAGATGATTTCTATGGCGATCAAGAGTTATACAACCCCGGACACGACAGTGAGAGTCTGGGCTACGGAGACCACCTTGTTATTCCTCCGCATGGCAGTAACAGACCAGTTGTTGTTACACAGCCCTTGCCAGTGATCGTCACCCAGCCACGTACGTAATTAGAAATAATTGCCTACAATTACGTCACCTGTGACAAATTGAAGCAATCGCGTGAAAAGCTCTAAAATATAGTCAGCTATGGTTGAAACAGCTTAAGATGAAATATGGAACAAGTATCAAGTTTTACAACTTATGTTTTTCTAGCCAAAAATGTCACAAATTATGCAACATTTTATATTGTAACTTTCATACTCAGCACCACCAAGCGCAACAGGGACTATTATTGCCTCGTGTTTCGTTATTTTCTGCTGTTGCTGGCCTCTAGGCCTCGCTGCCTTCATACTGGCAGGTATGTTATTTACAATTTATGACATTTACGCAACTGCATTAGGAATGTATTTATTTGCAAAATGTATTTAAGCATGAGTTTACATAAATGGTTTAACTGAAACTAGGTTCAGTTTACATTATTTTAAAAATAAAAAATATATCGGATCCTGTAATTACGGGCTTGGTCTCGTTCGTCACAATTATATTCTGCGTTCTTTTTCTTTTGGCGATTCACCAAAATTTATTTTTTGTAGCAATGTTTTTTACTTTATACTACAAATTCTATGTGAGTGTTTCATAAGTGGTTTTCCACGGTAGTTTTTCAGACTTCAATAACTCTTTAATGCCGTATGACATTTTATACAATATTTATTTTGAAATTTCGCGCAAGGAAGGAATATCGAAATCACGCATCATTATAATACTAAAATACTTCCATATCTTTGCTGTGAGTCATTTATTAGAACTTTTCCAGTAGGTTGGTGATTTCTGTCTTATTAGTAAAAGTCCTTAATTAAACATATGGTAGAAAATTCACAAAAAGCTTGAAATTAAAGTAAAAATATTTGCACAGCTTATTTTCAACAGTTACAAGACCTTGATGTTTATGACATTTGATGTGAAGTCTCAGGTTGTATTTTCTGGTAAGCTGGTTTGCTTCAACCACCATAATGACTTACTGTGTCGTTACTTGCACCAACTTGCCGATTTCCTTCGTCTTCAGTGAACAACCGCCACTTGTCTGATTTCGCCGATTTGAACTTAAGACCACTTGGACGGCCGGTCCATGGTAGTTAATTACGCTACCGCCTCAGGAAGTTTGGGCACACTCATGATGATAACCAGTGCATGTCACTTCGCGTCACCCAGATCCAGTTTAATACTCGCTCCGATGTTTCTACACATGCCCTACTGATCTTTTTCTTGATGTTTCCCCTGATACCGAGGATTTGGCACCTAGAACACACCGACTTTCCAATGAATCCTCTACATCACACTTCGATCCGAATAAATCCCACTCGCCTACCCTCTGCCTCGTATGCTGATGTCATTCGGTTCACATTCTGTCGTTCACAGTTTAAATATTTTCTTACAAGGGGACTGTTAACTCTATTATAATCACTTGTCGCGTTTTCTGTGACCACATGATGATATCACGCATTAGGGTATTGTTGAATTTTGCCAGGGAACCCGCGATTTTGTTCGAAGGTCTACGCGTAACTGCCAGTCCTTCGCTGTTGCTAAGACACCGATCACTCCACCAGTTCCTTTTCTTCTCTTGCTCTGGTTTAGCAAAATTAATGAACAACTTAAAAAACTTTAAATAGATGCACTGTAAATTGAGCATTGCAGTTATATTATTAATGTTATTTTTTTATATTTTACATACAGTTGCTGCGTCATCCTCTCCCAACTATGAGCGAGCTACGAAAAATTTAAAGTCGGCTAACATTCTGAATCTAGCTGGT
This sequence comes from Protula sp. h YS-2021, assembly GCA_949752745.1. Classification (NCBI taxonomy): domain Eukaryota; kingdom Metazoa; phylum Annelida; class Polychaeta; order Sabellida; family Serpulidae; genus Protula; species Protula sp. h YS-2021. Next base: position 16,228,313 of record OX457031.1, on the reverse strand, counting down.
GTTGTGTGTGGAGTAGCATTGATAATCATCCTCCTAATTCTGTATTTCACTCAGCAGAAGGCAAACCAGCATTACCATTGATGTACCTTTCTTTGGGTGTGGACAAATAAATCATAATGGACATTTTACTATTAAATTCATGGAGAACAATGACTTTTGACTGAATTATTTTCTTCTACACCTTTGTTTCTAAGAAAAAGATATACTTTTCGAAATGTATGGTTTTTCCTGTTTTTAAATACTCGCGAGTTGTCATATCATTTGTTTCTAAAATATTAGCGCATGCGAAATAGTGCAAAAATAAGATGTAAACATTATTGTGCAAAAAACATCAAAACGTTTATTTTTCTTTACAAAAGTATCTGAGAATAGCGGCTTTTATAAACTATGTGCCAACGTAAATATGTTCAATGCCAAATTATTTTAAGAATTTGCGCTGACGTATTTGAGGTCAAACGAGATAGAAATGGTAATGTAGACTCAGCTGAAGCCAGCAATAGATGTTGTCATTTAAGTCCAATTTATAATTTTAGCAATTTTATGATAAGGCACATAAATGTAAACAGACTGTTTTTCAAATTTGTGCTTGATACAGAAACTGTGCACCAGAAATAAGGCGCCACAGAGACAACGTCGCATGGCGAAGTTTTGTAATCAGGCAATAGCGCCAGTGCAGTTTTCTAGGAAGACACTCTAAAGACAACAGCGCTTTTACACATGTTCGTATCTGTACTATGCTTGCTATTGACTTCCAGGTACACTTACTGACATAGTTCTTAGAATATTTTATTACATTGAGATCGTAATTTCTACGAATTCCAGCATCATATGCAATAAAGAATATTTTGTAAATAATATATGCATTATTTTGGTTAAAACGTGGTGGCCAAGGGCGTGTCAACTTATCGGAGCTGCAGTCCCCTAAAAAATACCACCCAGTTTCCATGTTCATCTTGTGTTATTTCATTGGTGGGGTTTTTTCAGTAGGGTGGAGCCTGGGGATCAAAATCGCTGCACATGGCGCCAGACTTTTTATCACGCATTTCACACACAACAAGCTACTCGTGCTTCTGTTATATTAGCATGATGGATAAAGAACAAATAGAGCTCCTTAGGAGCTGTACGAATGGGCTAAACATAAACATTTAATTTAGTCCACTGTTGAATCCTTGGTCAATGAAGAATTTCTATCGCTTGAGACTTTAAAAATACATGTGGATACAAGTGTGCTAAAAGCTTTGAAACTGTCTGTTGGACAGCAGAAAGCCATGAAAAGTGCGATTGCGGATTTGAAGGATGAAAAGTTAAGGAAAGAGGTCAGTCTAAGTGCAGCGGCTAACGATTCGGATAAAATCGACTCCCCGAGACCTGCAGCTTCCCTGAAGGACAACGACACCACTGCTGATGACCTCTGGATCACTGGAAAGCTCCCAGGTAACAATAAACAGCTGTTTGTCCAGGACTTTTGTGGTTCCTTTCTTGGTACCCAGAGGGAGGAATCGATTCTGTCTACCTACGTCGACGCGACAATCATGTTTGTCTCAAACGCTAGAAAGATTACAGACCCCGAACAACGCTTCAACAATGGGTTTAGGGTCACGCCCATATTTACGACGTCCTGTTCAAGTCTGGTCAACTGCAGTCACAAGAAGAGAGAGACGGGTACAACTTGTACGCTATTAAATTGTGTGAACATTATCCAGTTGAAAAGTGCATGCGCTATGATTTTGAATGCTGACAAAGGGTGCATTCGAGGCACCTCCGTTGGGACAACGACCATACCTACGTAATGGGAGTATGCATTTTCTCACAACAATTTGCCCCCACTCCTTCACAGTTAAGTGTGTGTCCGAAAACGCGGCTACAAAATGGCCCATCTGGCAAGAAAATTTGCAGGAATTTAAATTCTAGACGAGGCTGTTCTTTGGCAAGATGCAAATATTCACACGTCTGTACTAAGTGATTCAATACCCACCCGGAATTCCAACATCAACCATAGGGTCACGCGGTCTCTGGTCCCGTGAATGATAAAGTAAATGAATGGACAAGCCTTTTGGACGCAGACCCTGATTGAGAATTTATTCTTAACGACCGAACTAACGGTTTCGGGATCATAAATAATGATCCTAATTCTATTGCATGTTCCGAGGCGGCGCAGAAATAACGCATAGGGACCTTGTGGAAAATGAAATTCGCAAAGAAATATCCCTGGGTGCCTATAAAATTGTGAATGCAAAACCAATAATAATTTCACCCATTTCGGCCATACCTAAAGAGGACGGGAACATCCTCCTCGTTCATGACGGCTCACAACCCTTGGGTGCTTTCGTAAATTTCATTTGCTAACCCCGAAAATCATAAGTTCGTTTCTGTGGACACCGCCGTAGGCATGACGCGAAGGGGCTACTACATGGGAAAGGTAGATCTAAAAGGCGCGTATCGCCCTGTAAACCTAAGTCAATCGCCTACAAAAGTGACAGGTCTTAAGTGGAAATTTAAAGGAGATTTGAAGTTTACGTTTTTGGTTGACACTCGCCTACCTTTCGGGGCATATCTTAGCTTGGGAATATTCCACCGTATTACACAGAGTGCATGCCGACACATGAAACGGATGGCGTTTAAAGCAGTCATTTGCTATAGACGATTTTTATATTGCCAGTCCTAGCGAATTCGAATTATTTGTTACATGTACTTATCACCTTCGGTTTTTCAATCAGTTAACAAAAATGCATTGCCCCAACACAATGCCTTACCTTCCTCGGCGTTACGCTAAACACCCTCAATTGCACCATGTCTATTCCAGCTGACAAAATGGACGCTACGCGATAGCGGCTTATGCAGTTTTCAACCACGAAACAGCGAGCGACGAAACGCGAACTTGAGGCTAGGCAAGTTAAATTGGATTACACAAGTAGTTCGCGTTGTTCGTCCTGCCTTGCATCGCATCATCAACACAATGACGTCACTACGACGCCAGTCTCATCATTTGCGCATTAATATCGCTTTACGCCGGGATATGGCATCTATTCATAATTTATGCAACTCGTTCAATGGCACGTGTAATTTTTCTGCCGAAAACACCATGCCCAAACCCACATTTATTGCGTCTGATAGCAGCACGCACGCAGCAGACGCGGCTCTCGTATCAGACTGGAAAGCCCTGGACTGGTTCTACTGCAGCTGGGACTCGGACATCCCAGCATTATCCCCACAGCACATGAATGTGAAAGAACTGACGTCCGTTTACCTGGGTCCGTTAGGCCCATTTGTACAGTGGTTGTGATATTAGCATATACACAGAAAATACCGATACCCTCCTGGGATCAGATATACTGTGTAAAATATTCATTTTGTGTACGAAGCATAATTTAAAAATTTCTGCTAAATTCATACCAACAAAACAGGATAAATTAGCCAATAACATCTCTAGGCTTCACAGCATTACACACGCGACATTCGCTTCTGCTCATGGTCCGATCAAAGATTTAAAACATCACATGTCTGAAAAAAACAATGAACCTTTTATTCCAGGAGTTGCCGGGGTGTACCGCCAGTTCAAAAGCTTCCAATTACACTGAACATATTGTCTCGTATAGTAATGGTGGTGGATAAAAAAAACAGCTGAACTTTGCTTCTGGTCCACTTGCCTAGTGGGATTTTTTACTTTCTTTAGAAAATCAACATGATTGACAAAATCAAAGCGTGACCATGTATGTAGAAGGGATCTGTGTCGACGCGATGTGAAATTTATTTCCGAGGGGGCTCTAATTAACATGAAATATACCAAAACAATGCGTAATTATTCACAGACTTTTCTTGTACCATTCCCCCTCATACCCGGTTCAATCCTTTGCCCCGTTACGGCCCTACGCCAACTATGCCTCTTATCTCCCGCACCTGAGGATTCCCCCTCTTTTCCTTTCTTTTGAACCAATCCGTTACCACCCTCGTCCAATCCATCTCAAAAATAGGCCTGGGCGACACCAAATATTCAGGCCACAGCCTTTGTCGAGCAGGTGCCTCATTTGCCCCTCGCATGCGGGTTACACCCTCAAGTCATTAAATCACAGGGAGGGTGGTCTTCAGACTGCTATATGCGATATACAAATGTCCTGCTGGAACTTAGATATAAATGTTTATGTGTGCATGGAATGCAGGCCAAACTATTCAATTTGACTGTCTAATTACCTTAAAGTAAAAAACACTACTCATGCTAGATTTGGGTGTTTTGGAGCATTAATTGCTTAATTTGGTCATAAAAGTGTTGTAAATGTAAAGCGTATGATGCTGCTCAAGTTATTAAATACCATGTTTTTCACCCACACCCCATTTTATTCTTTATTATTCATGGTCAGAGACTCTTTCTACAGTAAAGATAAATTGACAAAGAACGAGCAACAGTTTTAATGTGAAATATTTTCAAGTAGGAAAAATACATTTGTTTCTTATTTGACTATGAGCAACGAACATTAAGTGTTCATTATTATCATTATTATCACGATCAATAATATCGTTTTGATTTATAGTTAAATATTACAGTTTTATCAGCTAAAGCGCACCAGTTATTAAAATGCAATTTTGCCATTAGATTAACTTGGCGGATTTCAGTACAGCATAGCCTGCTCTTGATAGCTCTATATTACGATCTTGTAGATTTCATATATGTTGCAGTTCACATTCCCAGCGAACATGCGATTTTATATAGATTTTGCGTAGACGTTGGAGCATCATTGTTGCGTTGACATGGTACATGCAGTTAGCACATATGTATGGTGAGTTACAACTATATTGAAAACGAAGAAATTCAGCATCACCTCAAACAACAACTCCTTGAGACTTTCAGTCCCCCGTATAAACTATTTATTCAGTTTCTTACAATAAAATACTCTTTATTAGATTTGCGTGCTTAATGTGGATGTTATTTTTGCAACTGCAAAGATTAATTGGAACTTAGAGACGAAGTATAGTAAATGCAATTGATTTTGTTGGAACTCTTTTCAGAACGAGCACCTAAAATGTACACACGTAATCTTCTTCATTAATTGCGTTAAAAGCGATGTTAGAAGCGGTGCATCCACACTATCACTCGTACTTAAAAAAAATTGTAAGAAGTTTAAAAGTTTATAATATGGCTCAGCACGAGATCATGGCTACGGTATGCATTACATAATTTAATGAACATACTTGGATGTAGTGTAAACGTGTGTTCCCTAGCGGTGTTGATCAATGGATGTTGTCTCCTTTATGAGTTGATCCATGGTGGATCCATTGACTAGCTATTTGCCTTATACAAACAAAATTCTGCATGTATTTAAAGAAGATAGTGTTCTTTGTTCCAGTGTGATCCTTAACATTCTTGAAAGTTACACATTTGTTGTTAATGCATAAATATATAAAGGAATAGCCGTTCAAATTAGTGCTGCTGAATTAGTCGACAATTATTTTAAGATGACAGATAAAAGTCAGACGTCGTCACATGTTATCATGCAAGACTTTGTGCCTTCGCTTGCTACTTCAAGTCAAAAACTTAAAAACGTATATTTGCTTGCAACAAATGTCTACCTGTTATTTTCGAATGAAGCTTTCGTTTTTACATTAATTTAGTGGCCTCATACATGCTTTTCGTCAGCTCTGAACCTTGCCAGTACATATAAACATATACACACAACGCAAAGTGTGGCAAAGGCATTTGCTAGTATTTTGAAAATTTTGAAAGAAGAAAAGGAAGAAATAACAAAAATTTGGCAAAGATGCTGTTAAAATTCGACTATTCTGTCAAATGTATTCTTTAAATAGGCACAATATACTGTTGCATCAGTCATTTCTATGTCTTTTTGAGCACGTTATTGAAGTAACTCTAATACCAATGAGCTTCGAAATAGTTGATCCCTGCCTTTTAAAACAACTCGTAGCCTGATATATTTGTGATGATGTGTGAGATTGATTTTCATTTTCCCTGTCAAGTTTTATTCGACGGTTTCCAAAGTCAGTGTCTGTGTCTTTGTAAAATGCCCAAATTTCGTTGATATTTAAAAAGGATACTTTATTTAGGCACTAAGAAGACATAGTCAGAGTGAACCAAACACACTAGCCAAAAGAAGCAATAACCATATAGCCTAAAAAAGTTCAAAACTTTTTGCCATTTTCTGTTGAGGTTTTAGCGACTAAAGCACACAAAAATTAGTACCAGCAACATTACTTAGATCATCCTTTTTAACAAGTGTTGAAGTGACACACTTATTTCAATGTATGATTACAATTTTAATTTGGTTTATGTAGAGGTGTCATAGTAGGTAACAGTGGAGTTACCACAGGGGAGTGGCAGTTAACTATATGGCATTTCCCTTACGACTCATCGCAATAAATTCAATCCGATGAACAAGAGGTACATGACTCAGTTATTCAAACACACGATGTTGATGTAATTATTTTGCTAATTACTTCACAGCATATTTTCTGAGAACATTTCATGTGTTTTGCTTTGTGTGTTTTTGATATGAAACTCGGGGCGTATGCTTGTTACGATAAGCGAAGATTATGATGTAGCAAGAGTTCAAGCTACCCCATAAAGTTTTTCTGAGCATATCTTTTCAATTGCCAATATTCATTTATGAATATAGAAATGTAATGTGAAAACTGTTTGACCAAACCACTTTCGTGACATATTCATCGTTACGCTTAGATTGATTTCGTAAGATATTATTTTCTTTCATTTACTCCGCCTTTAATATTAGTTTTTAAAGCAACTCCATTATTTTTCCTATTAATAAAAATAAATCCTTCGTAAACATAACAAAATTACAGATTATTACAAGTCATTTTAATTTCTATGATAGCGTCTTGTTATATAATACTTTTGGTATAATAACTCAACATCATTACATCTCAGTATCCACTTTCGAAACGAGAGTATCATCCAGCGTCTGATCAATGTTACGTAAAAGTTGAAAATGGGAGTCGAAACAACGTCTATCGCCCTCTGTGGTAGAGACATCGAACAAATAGAAAAGCCTTCAAGACAGGGACAATAATAGTGTGGTCATTCCTCATTCCACTATCTGCTGCTCCACTTGGCCCTCCACTATTTGCTCATCCAATCACGCAGGATACGTGTGAAGTTTATTCCCGTGAATTTTTGTCAAAAGTAGATGGAAGAAATATGCGCGCTATTGAAATAATGCGTATTTTGGTTCATTTTTAAAGTGACTAGTGATAGTTACCATTTCCAGTGACTGAGCTCATTAGGGTTTTTTTATTGTGAGTCTTACATCTATACAAGGTCAATTTTTCCACGTCTATTGAACATTGCACAAAAACGAAGATTAGGTATCCAGAAAGTTGTGTTTTGGTTGCGACCAAAAGCAACCTCTAAAAAAGTAAAGTAATTTATGATAATTTGAAATTAAAAACTCGTAGAAATAAAAGACATGTGTCGTTGTATGCACGCCAGGCTTCTGTGTGTCTTATAATGGTGTGGGAAGTGTTTCTGGTACTAGTATTAGTATCAGCAGTGGCTATTTTCCGCTGCTTCAAAATAGGTGTTCTCAGACAAATAATAACACATATATATACTTGACAGCAAGCACAAAGCAAGTAACTATTGCTACAACGTTAATTCCTCAAAATGCTGCGGAGAATTATTTCAAACAAATTGTCACGGAATATACGCAGAATGGTACCGGTATGCCGAGTGATGTGCTGTACGCTGATCCCGGCGGACAACGGGATCAGGAACGTAGTTTTTTATGGTTATATTATGCCTCATTACTCTCATATTTATACCATTACTTACTCATGCACAGTCTTTCTCTGGACCGAAATATCATGAAACTATTACTCAAATTCTAGACCGAAGTAGGATAGCGTGGTTTCGCAGTTTATCGGGGATATGATGAGTGTAACGTTGCTGTATAAAACATAAAGCTTCGACGCCGCTCATCTCAATCACCATTCAATTCGTCGAGGAAATATATTGCTTCGAAAATAAACCACTCTTTAAAAAGACAAGGGGCATATTAAACAAGACACTTCAATGGTTCAAAATTTAGAGAAACTGAATCTCACACACTTACAACTGATATGTATAGACACAGTTAAATATAAATAACAACAATTTAAAGCTTTGCTTGGAGCTAGAAGAGTTTTCGAATGATCGAATATTACTTTTCACGGAACTAAAATGGAAAATATTAATGCCATCCTCGGTAAAGGTTTTCGCATGAAGTACGCATCGAAGAGTTTTTAAACGGGAAAAGATTGCATTTTAGGGACTTGAGCAAAAAGCAGATTAATGTACTGATCTTTTGCACAAGCGCAGACACTGGAATTTAGCCATGATTATAACTCTGATGGTGATAGGTCGCCTAGGTTGTTATGGCCAGGATTCTGACAATGACCACCTGTACGATACGTTAATTGCTGGAAAAGGGAAACGTTTTTGAAAGATCTTAAAATTTGATTACCCAATGCTATACAGTCTTTGTTGTCATTTATGATAGGCAAGTGTTTGATAATTTAGTTTCCAGCATATATTATATAAAACAGATATCGTCAGTTCTGGAGCTGAGTTAGTTTCAGAATTACCTGGAGTTAGTTTCATCTTTCTTCACATACCTTGTTGCAGGCTTTAGTTGTTGTGTCTGTTTACATTCCCTGTACCTGTTTTGTTACAAGTCTTAGTGGTTACAGTCAGTTCGTAGATATATTTTCATAAGTACATAAGAACTTTCATAAGAAACATTTTCATAAGTACTCTTTAGGTATTTTAGTTTTTCGGAGTTGTGACGTGACTTCGCGCTGTTGTTTTTTAAATAGTGTATTTAAATCTTTAAGAGTTTTTTGTATGTATATATTCAGTACAATATAATAACATAGAGATATTTGTGATTTATAAAGCAAAAGGACATGGAATTCACAAATAACCTGACACTTTACTAAGGCAATTTATAGCAGCATTATAAGAACAAAATTAATCACGAATACATATTTTTTCATTTGATAGCTTAATGCAACGATTTTGCTTGTTGTGACAACACTTGCAAATAGAGTTGCTAACACTTGACAAGTCTTTGACTTGGCCAAGGCTTATATGAATTTGTACGGGCAGGCCTTGGGCTAATTTTTTCTTGACATTAAAAATTCATTTTCTTGTCTCAGCTTCTTCTCTGACATTACAGTCCCTAGGACCACAAAACTTTGCACTTATGTAGAACTTGATCTCAGGTGTGCATTCCGCCTTCTTTCGTCTACGATTTCGTTTTCATGCTTAAAACGCCATGCGAACACAGCTGATTAGAGAATATATACATACAGCACATTTTAAACCAAAGTAACGGGTTAAACAAAACAGCACGGCTTATGGGCGTTACGCGAGCTCTGCCTGCATAGAGAAAAAGTGCTAGTCCGTTCAATCAATAAAGCCGTTGAGCCAACATAAGAAAGCAGATGAAACTTATGAGCCGCCATAAGCTCTCTACTTAGTTGTATCACTGACTATGCGGTTTGTAAAAAACTTCATGCTGTTCAAGAAATAATAAGCCAAGAAATGTGTTTAACGTTTAATGCTTGTCAAGTGTTGAAGATTTCACTCCCGAAAAACAAATCTAGTTTTCCTAATTGAGTTCATAATTTGAAAAGAATAAACAAGATGAGAAATGTAATATAGTTTCACTGTTTATTTTGTCTGAAATTTATTTAAATATCAACAACTCTGTATCAATGATACCTTATTTAAAAATAGATGTCATTATTTCTATATTCTTCCAAAGAGGTTTGAAGATATTTATTTGTTAAATTGCAATTTAAATCAACCTTAGGCAAAACCAATGTCAAATATAACCCGATTGGTTTTGGAGCTGTTTTATTCCATTGTTAATGGAATATGTATGAAAAATATGTGTATGGAAAGAATTGCTTTCAGGTTTACAAAAGAAGACATCAAGATGAGACATGCGATATGATTTCAAGATTTGTTTCATCTTAAATTCATGTAAATATTAATAATACTATATTAACAAAATCGTGTACTGCATTAAGATAAGATATCAATTTATTTCAAAACTTGCAACCGTTAGGATTGAATTGCGCTCAAAGATACAGAGTAAATATACGACAAATATTTATCAACTATTTCAAAATATCTATTGTTATCTGTTTTTCTTGTTACTAGTTGCTCGGTGTTCATTATTTTTTAAGCTTAAAAATTTTGCGATGTCTTTTCCATGGAGAATTTCTATAGGCTAAAATATAAAGTCACTGAAAGTTGAACAGCGAGAAGGGGATGAAAGAATTTTTTAATCGTCTTGTTAACACTTGACAAGCCTTTGGCTTGCAAGGGCTTTTTGAATTTGTGCGAGCAGCCGTTGGTATCTTTTTTCTTGACAATGATCGGATTTCTTGTGTCATCTCCTCCACTGGCACTACGGGCTTTAGGGACATTAAACTTGGGACTTAGGTAGAACCTGATATGAACGTGTGCATGATACTTTTTATTTTCGCCTTTGATTTCGTTTTTTTTTTTTTTTGTTCAAAACGTCATGTGAAAAGAGTGTATTTTTTGCAATGCGGAGCATTTAACGCACAGCACAGAACACACAGTTGCTGAGCTTTGTGCGAGCTCTCACTGCGTAAATAGATAACATGGTGTATGCCTGCTCAGTCAATAAAACCTTAAGCCAACAAAAACCAAACACTACTCGGCTTATAAGACGTATTCAACTGTGTTGGTTGCAATATATTATTCAAGAAATAACCCATTGAAGGAAGTATTTTTCCGTTTTAATTTTTATCAAGTGTTTAGCATTTCGCTAGCGAAATGAGGTTCAAGTATTTACATTTTGGGATTTTTTATTGTTTACTGTCCAAAATGTGTACGCCGACTGTCTTGGACTTAGCAGAAATTTTATTTGTTTTGTCGGTGCTAGCTTGATTTTTCCTGAAGAACTTTTTGCAGATGCCTCTTCTTTTCTCCTCAAGTGTTGCAAGGTTGAGTAGTAGCAATGACTGGTCCTTTGTTAGTTGTGGGTTGATAATTTGTAGGGCTCTTTTCTGTATATGTTCTAGATTATTTGTATGCTCTTTTGTAATACTTGTTCCCCATGCAGGTACTGCGCACTCTACCTGGGATCTTACAACGGCTTTGTAGAAGTTGAGTAAGTTGAGTAAGTGGTCTTTGTCGTCAATTGTCACACTCAATAGTTATTGTGTTTGTCTGACTTCGTAATATGATTTTTATACAGAAGAAGTATTTTAATTCAATAAATCAGTAATTCAAACCCGGTGACATATCTATTAAAGCAAATGACATAAACGGTAACGGTTAATATGATTGAAAATTTAGAAGTATCTTAATTTTCGACATTTCTTTATAGACGGCATACAGTGAAAAACTGTTCAACTAACTCAAATGGGACCAGGGAGTGAATATGCAGCGCACTGACCCACTTTTTTGAAGACAAGCAAATCACGCAGTTTGTTTCATTCTTTATTACTGAAAGCGTTATCAAGCACAATATGCATATTAACAAGTTCAACAATAGCACGGGTCGGGGATTCGTCCATATTCCGCCCAAGTCTGTATATAAGAGTAGGCAGCACTTCCGGGACAAGCTGTTGCGCATGCGTCGATGTGTCCAAGAATGTTCAGTGAATCCCAGCCAACAATCATGCCCTGTTGGATATTGAACAATATGCAAGAGCCATTAAATATTAATATTTAGACAGGATTCATCCTTTTAAGACATGAATGAGATAAAATTCTGCAAACAAATATGTGATTAGAGATTTTTTTGCCAGAAGTGAAGGACAAGTGTCTTTCAAACAAACCTGCTGTACGGCGCAGTCAATCAAATCTCTTACATCTTGCATCATGGCATCAGAGGGATTTACACCGCCATCTTCTGGGTGAAAATTACCAATAAGTGAAATAGCAATAGCCTGTGAAATTAAAAGCAAAACTTTATCATTGTACGTATTGTTAATGTAGTTATTTTTTCATGTAATAGATTTGTGGAAACGAACGTGCGCATGCTCAATGTAAAACGTTGTAAAAATATGTTTCGCTTCCAAAAACTGATTAAAGTGTTCGAAAACGGTGATAACTCTCAGTAACACCGGTGTAATTATGGCCCAAAATCAAGCAATTTTCAGGTTCGCACAAGAATTTCAGTTCGAAAAAAACTATTAAGAGGGCTTAAGTGTATATATATGGCGGCGCGTCGTATGATTATGCAATGCAAGTTAAGACAAATGCGTAACAGATATTTTTGCGATCTAATTATTAATAATTAAAAATATTGAGGGCACTGGAATGTGAGAAATTTTGTACATGGCTACATTATGCTGTGTCAATCATACATGCTCTATTGTATCAGCCTGTATGAAAAAATTTACACTTTATACACTCATATCTTGATTGTTGTTATCATATTCTGAGCAGATGCCTTATGTATTCCATTGCAACTGACGCATTTTACTGAGCTTTCCGAAAGTTGTTTAATTGATGCATCATCATGGACCAGAAAAGGAAAACGTATGTGTCAGTTACTGTGTGAAAACTGTTATAACGCGAGGTGAAAATGGTCAATCCATCCACGAGTTTTTATCCGCAATGTTCCATACCCCTATCTCAAACTTCTCATTTAGGGTCAGTTTTAAAATGTCATTGACATGAAGAGTAAGCATGTGCACGTGAGTGCGCCGGTTGGGGGTCATGTGGTATCATATGTATTATCATGTGTGTCCACAAAAACGCCCAGAAAGGGGGGAGGTAATCTTGGTGCCAGATGCTGTCGTAGAAGAGTGTCAATTTTGTTTTGAAAAGGGTTATGTTTCATTCTGTGTTTCCTGTTATCTAAAAGAGGGTCACATTTCTGAACTACACTCAATCAAAAAAACCGCACCGAAGAGTCCTTTTAAAACATCACGTAGTCATGTTCGTATTTATACTCCCTTTTTTTGCCATAAATTCCATTACATAATCGTGTGAAGGACCTGTGAAAATACACACTATGTCAATTACATTTATAGTTGAGCCATCTTCATCATTTTTCCCGAAAGGAGATTTTTGCGAAAACCGAAACTTGCTTGATTTTCGGGCCATTTTCTAGACACAAATATGTGTAAAATATAGTGACATGGACATACATTAAAGTTTAAAAAATTGGAAAAGGGTTCCTTGCATGTTAATATGTAATATTATATAACCTTGCTATTGCAGTCTCCGCAACAGGTATGGGATCCTACCCATTCCCACCCACGGCCCTCATATGCACGCCCGTCACCACCAATCAGGAAGCTGTACCCTATGTCCGACCAACCTGCAGAAAAATTGTTAAAACATTGAAATGATAAGGTGGTACATGGGTATGTTTTAAAAAGATGGATACTTCATCAGTGATACAGTTAATTTTCTATTCAATTTTGATCCAAATACGCCCAGTTACCTAAAGCATCCATGTGGTAGTCTTGGATCTGTTGCACTTGAGCAGTGCACGCGGCTTGCGTATAACACTCTGCTGTGACAGTGTGGTGGATGTACACCGTACTCACGGGCGTATTTAACGGCGTCAGGATTCTGCTGGGTGGCCTGGCCTCCCATTCTTCCCGGCTTATTTGTTCAATATTATTGCAAACACCTATATTAACACAAACAAGAGCACCGGGACGTTGTAAATCCCCTCGCCCTTCGCACGTTTTGTAACATAAACACAGTATGACATATTTAACAGGTTTAGTTTGTATGCATACCTTACTTTGAAAGGAAATGGCCAAGTTTAGACCTCAATTTTGGCTAAATAAATGAAAAGTCGGACAAACTGAATACGAGGTGCACAACTACAATACATGAGGAGTAAACCTGTATAGGATTTGAAATGTGTGCTTACCTGTTCGGAGGAGTTGTGCGTACAAGACCACTACCCAAAAGCGTGGGAAAGACAGATGGACAGACGGAAGGATGGACGCACTAACCAAATACTATATCCCCTTAGCTAACAAAGTTTGGCGAGGGTATAATAAGCATAATTTATTATCTGTTTGGTTATATCGTAAATACAGCTGCTGTTCATACAAACACTTCTATTTTGATTAAATAATCAAGGGTATCTTTTAATACATCGCAAATTAACAATCATTAAGGTACAGGTAATCAGTTTGTTTACAAAATGTGTAATAATCCCGGAAACTTGACCACCCTTAGCACTGGGCAAAAGTGGTCCTTTTTTCGCGATGCTCCGATTTCCGAAATTCGATGATATACATGTGCATAATTATCTAATTAATTATCATAGTGATTATCATATTGATCGTCGATACGCAAGACATACATTTTAACTCTTTTTCCATACAGTATAATTAATAACCATAAAGCGCTTATGAATATGACTACTGTTTAATAAAAATCTGCTAAAAACAATAGCAACTGAAAAATTTTTATTCGCAAGAATTTTTTTCTTATTGTCTCTGAGTTTCTATGGGGCAGTAATTATTTCTACCTTATCGTTTAGTGACAGATCTTACCATTTTTCACTTACAAGAATTGTTTCTGATTGTCTCTGACTTTCTATGGGGTTTAATTATTCTACCTTATCGTTTAGTTACAGATCTTACTGTTTTTTTTACTGACAAGATTTTTTTTGATTGTCTCTGACTTTCTATGGGGTTTAATTATTTCTACCTTATCGTCTAGTTTTATCATCTTACAGTTTTTGCTCTTTCTTTGATTTCAATTTCATTGTTATTTATCAAATTTTGCTCCTTGTATGCAAGTAAAGGGATAAATTAACTTTTCATGAATAAATCACCTAAATAAAATGGGAAATGATTTAGTTGATTTCAGGAGGCCAAAGGACATTTTAAATACTGTCGCAAAGTGCCTATTACTGGAGATGCAGTTTTTCTGTATAAACTCCCACAATGCAGTCAAGTAATATGCCTCTACTTGGGAGTTGCCGCCTGTTATATTAGTTGGCGGGTCATACTTGCGAGGTTCCAAATGGCATTTTGGACTGACATAAGGAGTATTTTTGTTCAATTTGCGGTGTAGTCCGTTTCGCGGGATGGTTCGGGTATAGAAAATGAATATACACGGAAAAAATTTGTGTAAGGTTCAAGTCGCCTGTGTTGTTTTTACTGAAGCGGAGTCAAGTGATTTCCTGTAAAAACAGCACAAGTGAATCTTGTCGTATATAACACGAGTCAACATGTCAACATGCACGTATATAACATTTAAATATAACTTATAATTGTTATGGTTTTATTTTACCGGGTTCTCCTGGCTCGGGGCAGTTACTTTCTTGTAAGTAATCGTCTGCAGCCCAACCAGACTGAAAAGGATGCTTTAGATAGTAACAAACTTGCCGTCAAGAACTTGTATTGTTATTGGTTTTTATTAAACAGTAAACAACCTTTGATCAGTACAATGTTTCAGAGTATATTCGCGATTTTATTGAGATTGCCTTTTTCTAAAATTATTATTTTTTATCTGTGTTACTTTTGAAAATAGCTGAGTATTACTGATGTGCGGGGAAACACAGACCAGTAAGCGTACAGGTCAGATATGTAGTGAAATGTAAATCATAAAATATATATTAGCAACTCCTGTGAAGAAACATGTCTGATCTCTTAGTTGAACCATAAAAGCATTAGCAGTAGAGTGATTATGCAATTGCAATATAAATCCAACTGAAATAAAACTAAAATTTTCTTCTTCTTTTTTAAATACCCCTCCGCCGTAGCTGAATTCCCTGAAGTTGTAGAAAACACCACCAAGGCTGCACGTTTCACTGCCACCGAGGTCTTCATAGCAGGGTCCTGCATTGCTGCTGCCGATGATGTTTCCGCAGGCTTTTTTTCAAAAGTAACAAAGATACCGCCATATTATTGTTAGCATTTGTTACTGAAAGACATTAATTAAGAAGTTGTATGAGCGATGTCACGATCCATTTTAGAACAAAAATAGTGAAGGTCAGGTTATACTAAAGACTATTTTGCTACACTTTGATGAAATGTAAGAACATAATCATGTAAACAGAAATAATGAAGTAATTAATCAAATGCTGCTTTATGAAACATATGACAACATGTACCATGTAGAAAATCATATTAAGGTACAAGAAAAGTACTCACGTGCGTCTCTGATATTTACGCTGTTTGCGGTAAAGCACAGGCATCCCTGCGCATTACATGTGCGGAGAGCCGTGAGCAAAAACGCGAGCGCAGTCAATCTTGAAAACATTCTGTACAGAAAGTTGCTAGCTCGGCTGTGGTCTCGTCACAGCAAATGGGGCGTTTAAGTAAAACAGTCTTATCACAAGTATACACTCGTATTCGCAAAGATGCGAGTACTTCTATTTAAAATGTTTGGTGTTGAAACGAAATCGTGAAAAATCTTTTGACGATATTTTGTAATTTGATTTGGATTTTATAGGATAAACAGCACAGATTTTGTAAAATAAATATGCCTAAAAATACCAGCAGTATAAGCTAATCGGTTACAATAAAACAGATAATCGAGGCTAACATAGATCAGAACAAACAGTCAAAATGGTTTACACTTTGGCTTATTATTTAGTGTGTAACTTTATAATCGAATGCTACTTGGAATTCATGAGAAATATTGAATTTCTATTTTATTTAAACACTGCCATTTAATCTCAGTTTTGTGTCAAGGCTGCCGAGGCGAGAAAAAATAAAGAGAGGGAGAGAGAGAGAGAGAGAGAGAGAGAGAGAGAGAGAGAGAGAGAGAGAGAGAGAGAGAGAGAGAGAGAGAGAGAGAGAGAAAAGGGAGACAGAGAGTAAAATGAAAAGGGCAAAAGCAAATGCGAGAAAAATAAACCGATCCATCAGCTCCAAACCCGAGTGCCAAAATCTTTGGCGGAAAGATACAAGATTTATATGTACTTTTAATATCTGGGATACATTTATATGTTATAATCATATCGAATTAAATAATTTAGTGAAACTGGATAAGAATCGGAATCAGAATCATCTCGGTTTACCGCAACTTTTATATATATATATATATATATATATATATATATATATATATATATATATATATATATATATATATATATATATATATATATATATATATATATATATATATATATATATATATATATATATATATATATATATATATATTTGCTTGTTTCTTTGTCTGTTTGTTTTTTTTTTTTTTGCTGTCTCAGATAGTTACACACTAAGTATGCTCCGTTGTAAATATTGCTCCGCTCGGTGCTGCAGTCGTGATATCACTGATAGCCTAATTATCTGCCACAGTTAGGAGTGTTATTTGAATGGGAAAATAAACACGTGATGAAGCATGAGTTGGGATCTTACAGTTTCAGGTTCTTCATATGCAGCCTGAAAATCCCAGTATTAATCAGTCAGAAACTATGAATATAAATTGGTTTTTGGAGAGTTGTGAGTATGTACACAGTTTACTGAAACCACTACTGTTGTGAAAAATGAATTAAAATATCTTCAGGGTTTTCTATCATTGATGATTTTATACTGGAGACGTAAATTGAATTAATGTTGACCCCTTGCCGTGGCTACTAGTATGGAAAATTTCCTTTTATTATTATTATTATTATTATTATTATTGTTATAATAATAA
Organism: Protula sp. h YS-2021; assembly: GCA_949752745.1. Lineage (NCBI taxonomy): Eukaryota > Metazoa > Annelida > Polychaeta > Sabellida > Serpulidae > Protula > Protula sp. h YS-2021. Next base: position 16,210,690 of record OX457031.1, on the reverse strand, counting down.
TAATAATTATTATTATTATTATTATTATTATTATTATTATTATTATTATTGTTATTATTATTATTATTATTATTATTATTATTATTGAAACAAGACCTCACTGGGGGTGATGCCGCCGTCTTATTTGTCAGAAACAGCCAGTCCACATTTGTAATGAGTCCTTGTAGCGTCTCTGAGATCTAACTGCATTTGTAACTCATTGTGGGGACAAAATTTGCATTTTTATCCAATACGGATTTTTGCCTTTACAAATGTTATAGCTGTTTAGTTGGATCGAACATAGCCCTTCCTCCACCTACCTCGGCACTCCATGGCTTGGAACGAGGATTCAAAGTGACATCTGTAGATGTCTGTAGTTTGATCAGACTATACAGGTATGACATTTGTAAAGAGAAAATTCGTTTTAATTGAATAAAAACACAAAAAACAAATAAGCCTATATCATCTTGAATTATTGTGGAATGTAAACGAGGCTTGCACCTAAATTTTGCTGACTTGCTGACTTAGGGCGCAAAAGGGTCATTTCAGCTGCGGTAATTAGAACAAGGGCAACTTCGTATGACATGTGGAGAACTGAAGCGTCTCTAGACAAAACCACCCCTTCCGTTACATTGAATAAAAGAGTTACATTATAAAGGGTTATTATAAATGACTGCTGTCCTCACATTAACATCACGGCTATTTTTAATGTGTTTATTGATTAGGAAATTGGTGGAATAATGCTTAAATGACACGGAGAATGAATAAAACCTAATTTGCAATTGCTTGCTACGGCATTTACACATTCGTGGCATTAGGAATCTCATCTGTGATGTCGAGTAGAAACAGTATTGAGTCCAGAGTGGAGAACACCCAGGCGCACTGTTTCAGTTGCTAAGTATTCGGGGTTCGGTAGTCCTACTCTAAAGAATAGGGAGGTTTGACCCCTTTTGGTACGTTCCCCACAGTTTATAGCAAAACACGGTTTTAAATAAAACCAACAAATGGATTTGTTACAACTATGTAATGTAGTTTTAATTTAAAGTTCTTTTTAATATGTAAAGTTAAACAGAGCTGGTTTATGCTGTTGCACTTTTATACGATAAAATAATAGGACAGAAAAAAACTATAAGTAGTTTCAATTTAAAAGGAGGGACGATCTTTTCATAGTAACACTTAAATTGGAACAAAATTTGGTTTAAATAGGGTAGAAGGTTACTTCCCAAATTCTTACAGACTTTAAAGAATTCTGCCAGGCTTCATAAAAGTCAGTGAAAAGATGAGGTATTCCAAAATCAGCGTCAATGTTCAATGCATATAGTGCATTCAGAAATGAAGTGATTTTGTTCTCCTTGGTGTCCTGTATCAGAGAAGAAGCAGGCAAACGCATGAAATATTCATCAAATTATCACCAGCTATATGAAGACCATCTGACTGTTGTAACAGAATAACGCAAAGAAAAAGCATCCATAAGGAATATGTGAAACAGAACGTTTCACAGTATTAACCTTTAAGAACTGAAGCTATTAACCATTTAAAGTTGTCTTAGATTGGAGTTGCCAAAAGAGTAGTGCTTGGCAGAGAACAGCCAGGAAATGTCTAGTAAATTAAAAACGTTTATGGAGGGATCCGTCTTTTAAAAATACAACCAAGAATGGGAATGTGCCCAAACCCCCCCCTCCCGACCGAAACCCCCCCCCCCCGGCCCTACCCCCCCCTCGTTAAAACCCCCCTACTAAAACCCCCTGGCGGCCTGAAACCCCCGAACCAAACCCCCCCCCGTTCTCAGGTCTATTTTATATTTTGTAATTGCGATACATCGACGTTGTTAATTACACTTCAAATGCCCATTGAAGGCACCAAACGGCGTTTAAAATTGCAATTTCTGAACCACTGAAGGAATGGATTATCATTGTAAAAGAAACTTCATACATCCGTTGATGATAGCACTCAGTTTTTGAAATCCAATTGCTCTTATGATTGATGAGTGTGTACACATAAACAAATTGCAATTCATATGCCGGTTGCGAGATCAGTCGAGCTTACAAATAACAATGTCTCTTGCGGTAGATATGACTTACATCCATTGTGATTCACTTGAATGGGTAATTTAGTGACCCAGATTGCTGTGAATAATCATGCTACCATCATGGAATACATCACATCTGCTAAAGGTAATCCAAAGATATTGTACCAAGGGCATTTGTACGTAAAGCAAAAAACAATCTAGCAAATGACTATGTTTCGTACGAGTGCGAAAAGAGGCGCCATAGCAAATTATCATTACATATTTCTTTGAGAACGGGGGGTTTTTGGGTCGGGGGGTTTAGGCCGCCGGGGGGTTTTAGTCGGGGGGGGGGGTTTGACGGGGGGGTTAGGGCCGTGGGGGTTTCGGTCAGGGGGGGGTTGGGCCTAGCCTCCCAAGAATGTTGTTGAAATATTAAAATCCAAACTTTTGCGGTCAATCTCCGAAGAAGGCCCAAAAAAATGAGGTTAAACATGAAATCGATTGAACTGAATGTATCTTTGCCTATGTCCGTCTATGTAAAGTTTTCCAATGCCTTAATTTTTCCAGAGGTATGTAGTATTTATTTGGGGTCTACCTAGGAATTTTTCAAAAGTTTTGAATCAGCTAAAAAGAGGCTCAATAAAATTGTAATATAAGGATGAGTTTATAAGAGGAACAAGACGAGAAACGCCTTTGTATTTTATCACACATCTAAATAGCTATATTATGTAAAAATTATTGTTAAATATAACAAAGAAGGAAACGTCACTAGAAAACGACAACTTTAAACATGCTTTGCGTGGTACTTTTTGCGAAGGATAATATGCACTAAACTATAGGCAACCCTAATATTAATACACATTACTACATTACTAATTGATTGTCCCAAAAATAGAAAAGGGGTCGCCGTTATTTCGAATATTATTGAAAATTAGTTTCAGTCACATTTCAGTAGCCTCTCGTTTATTATGCCAGCTGATTCTTGTACACGGATCTGAGGGTTGGGCTACTGTCTATGAATTACGCAAGGTCTCTTTAATCTCTTCACGCACTGAAATAAAGTTACAGATATGCTCTTTTACTAAATGTATGTTACTTGGAAAAACACTTGTAAACGGGTTATGTAATCATTGATATAATAATTGATATTTATATAACAATAATAAATAATAATAATAATAATAATAATAATAATTTATAACTGATTTACTTGTACAGAGTGAAAATAATAGTGTACAGATGAAATCATTTGTCATATAAGGATATGCCACTGCTTTACTGTAATCTGTTTGAGCTCAAGCATAACCAAGGATTATTATTCACGTCTGCGTAGTAGAATATTACACTCTTTCGAAATTAAGCTGTACTTTTAGGCACTATAAGGTTTTGAGTACTCACGCGGTTGGACTTCAAGGTCTTCGTTTGCGTGAAGATACTGGTGTACTTGAAAGATGTATATAGTGCGATCAGCATTCCACATGTCTTATCAATGAAAAGAGGGAGGATTACCAGATCTGGTCTTAATGCTCCACATTTCACCAACATACGCCAGACAATTCGATGTTATGAGAGTTACTCTGTAATTAAAATGCATGTAAACTCCATATGCTATGATTGTACAGTGTCCTCTTATGGCATTATGGCAAACTATTGAAAGAAAAACTGTCATCAGATCTATGGAATACTAGTCAAGCTCACACCAAAATGTTCAAAGTGCCCATTTATCCCTTATCTCTTTCAATCAGTGACCCCCCAAGCGCAGATTCGAGGAACACTGCGATACTTTCATATGTTTGCGTTCTACTTATATGGTGACTGAATATGAACTCACGTCCTTACTATAGGGATTTCCATCTGTTGCTGTGATAGTCGTGTAGTAAAGAAAGACTGGAAATAAATCCTAACAGTTTCAACAGCAATGTTTCAATATCAAAATAATGTAAGATTTTTTATGCATTATAATAATTGCAGAATAATAGAGTATAATGTATTATGATTTTAGTCTATTAAAACTCTTAACATTGTTTTTTCTCGATACTACATAGAGTAATCGTTCTATTGGTACTCCAGTATTTAGGTACCTTTTAACTGCCGTCTCAGTTTGAACTTATTTCATTTATTTCTTGAAAGATTTTTATCTTGCTTCTGTCTACTACAAAACATTTTTCCTTTCGGCTTTCAGTTTTACACGAAATACAAAAACAAATCGTACGATAAAGACATCATAACATATTTTATTCTTCAAAGAATTGCGGAAGCCCATTTTGCTGTGCATGACGAATGTCATCTCACATACAGACGGAATCACAGTGAGAGGTAAAACAAATTATCTCTGCTCTGTTACGCTACAAAACCGTGCTTTGTTTGTGTTATAATAGCGACAGACCATGGGGCTGGTGTGCTTTGTATTTGATTCGAACATTTGTGGAAGGCCAATGACCTCATTCTTGCGCGGTTTGTTCACATACCTTATACGCTTGTTTGAATCCAGCACTAAACAGCCAGCGCCATGATTTACATTGAGAATATTACCTTCTTTATTCTCTTTAAGGCAGGAAGAAACATCGCCTAGTAACCGCTCACAATATTCGCCCTTGTACTTTTTAATATTGTTCCCTATTTTTTGATAATCAATATCAGTGTCTTTCATAAATTTCTCAGTGAACAGTTCTTCGATAGTGCGTAAAGTCCATTGGCATTGGATCCTGTTTCACGGTTGAAGCCCATTCTGTGGCATAACCACTAGCTGGAGGTGTAGCACCAATGGTGATTGTCGTCGTTTCTACTTTCTTTTGAAAATTAGAAGCTGCAGCCCTTTGCTCTGAGTCAAGATTGAATCCGCTACCTATACTGAAATCGCCAGAGTAACCTCCTGACACTAACACTGAAGCTACTACTTTGAGCACTTTTTTACTCTTTGATACTCATCTTGTGTTGGTGGGTGTAACGGGCTCCAAAGTCGATATCCTTTTAAAAATGTGCTCCATATTTATCAAAGAATGCCATGTCATCCTGTTCTAAATCCTTTAAGTAATCAATGAAGCGAGAATCAAGGGGAGGGGATGAGTCTATATCGATCCTCTAAAAGTCATCTTTACACTGACCTTGGGATATGATAAACAACGATTCATCACATTGAATTTGTGAAACAGAATTTTGGTAGCCAGCACTTGCAGAAAAGCTAACACCCCATCCATGACCTTCCACATTTGCGGATATGGACAGTGATTTTTCAAACTGAGTCTCTGTTTTAATTACTTCCGATGCAAAGGATGCTACGTAGGACACTTCACGAACAAGAACTACGCCTTTAGGAACCAGGTACCGGCAATCACTAGTAATCTGTAATCTGCTTTAAATATAGGAAAAGTGAAGCCCGGGTCACGTCCTTTGCTTAGCGAGTAGCCATACAGTATGTTGTATCCTAAGAAAGCATAGTCCAACCCATGGAAAGACCTCTTGTTGTTGGACTGCTGACAGTCAATATATCTGTGTTATGTGGCAAACAAGTAAAATAGTTAATATTTAAACTGCTATACGAGTTTTTAATTTGAGTTCGCAAAGCGATAATGCTTTTTAAGAACACCTTAAAAGAAACACCGTAAAGGAACATATTTTAAACTTTAGGCACCAACATATTTATATGGCAGTGCAAAGGAATAAAGTTTATTAAATTACACAGGATGCAATATTTAAGCCTCCTTTTTGCTACATTTGGGATATATATGACATATACATCAGCCAAAATGGTGCTTTTTATAACAGGAAAAAATTGACGTATTATAATCCTCGAAATTCTAAAATAATGCCCTATAATTGCCCTATAGATTTCAAATCTCATCACTTACCCAATTACCAGATATCTGTTAACTTGGTAACTTGTGCCTTGTTAACTTCAGACATTGTCATAGAAGCAAGAGAGATTAATCGTTGCTGCTGTGAAAACTGAAAACGAATATATATTCTATTATTCTAGATTTCGCTATACGAAGTGAAATGGCTCCCACTTGTAATGGCAGAAGAACAGAAACACAGCGCATCTGGTCATAAGCAAATCTCTAACTGTTCCGAGACTTCAGCTTCCGGACTTTAATTTTGAAGGAGAAGGTCATCGAACATATAATTCAACTCTTTTTGTGCACAAATGATTAAAATAAGTTCAAAGTCGCGCTAACCTTTTTCAAGGCAATGGCGAACTTTCGCTTTTTACCTTGACTACGATCGAGGAGGTTAAGATCAACGAGGCACCCCTAGCATATTGTCTTTAAGGCCCAAAGGGTCGAAAATAATCTCAAAATCGTTCTTTCTCTAACCGTTTCGGAGAAAAAGGTCAATTTCTGGTTTTGACCTTGACCACAATCGAGGAGATCAAGGTAACCTGGGAAATTATTATATAACGTCTTTTAAGGCCGTAGGGTTAAAAATAAGCTCAAAACTATTAACCATTTTTTCAGGTAATGTCAACTATAGGTTTTTGACCTCGACCATGATTGGGGGACTCAAGGTCACCAAGAAACATCCTATGTAAGATCTTTTGGGCCAATAGGGTCGCATATAACCTTAAAATTGCTCCTTCGCTAACTGTTTTCGACATAGTGGTCAATTTCCTGATTTTGACCTTGACAATGGCTAAGAAGGTCAAGGTCAACAAGGCAACTCTTTTATAATTTGTTTTAAGCCCACATTATCGAACATGAACTCAAACTCGCTCCATCTCCAACCGCTTTCGAGACAATGGTCAACTTTCGATTTTTTACTTTGACCATGACCAAAGAGGACCGACGTGCATGTTCTCTAACGTCATTTTGGCCCATATTGTCGAAAATGAACTCAAAATCGCTCTGTCTCTAACCGTTTTGGAGATAATGGTTAATTTTTCTCTAACGGTTTCAGATATACAAAGATCCCATGGCTTTAACCTTGGCCGTGAGGGTCGAGATTCAGACCGCGAAGTTACTCGCTACTGAAACCGCACACATCTTTATAGAAAGATATGAGCGCTATTTCTAGCCATTTTTTCTGATGAATAGGGTTTTAAAAATATTTTGACCTCAGTTTGACCTTAACCTTTCAGATTAAGGTAAAAAATTCACGACGTCTCATTACATTCTATACCTCTGACAAATGCTGTCTTTCTACGTCAAACCTTGTAAGGGAAGTTTTTGGAAACCACTTTAAGGCAAAAATACTTTGATCATAATTTGGCCTTGATCTTAAAGGTCAAGGTAAAATATGCGGATTGCATCGTCCTACGTCAAAAAGCGTAGGAGGAGTTTTCTGGAAATCTCCGAGGCGAAAAAAAAAGCAAAAAAGCAAAAACATGGAATAAACAGCCAGAATTCTCAGCAAAACATACTCATTTGCACACTTTGCTTGCATTTGGAAAATATATAAAATATTTTGTTGTGTACTGAAAGATCTCCACTTGAACAAGGCGGTCATTTTTGTCAAAAGTTAATAGAAAACTCCTTGAGACAGGTCTTGTGGCCTTTGGTCATGATTAGGGCACACATTGCGCAGTCACTCATATATAATCTACGTTTGTTGGATTTTGCTTGTAATTGACATAAAAATCTTTGACCGTTTCTGCGACTGTGTGCTAAGGCCTAGTATGTAACTAGTATAGAGCTCGCAAACATCCCTGCATGCATAACGCCATTTCAAGGAAACTGATAACTTCACCTTCGAACTCGAAATCTGGGATATTACTCAAACCGAGAACACACACGGAACTCCGTAGGGGTAGAGAGGTTGGTGCCTACAGACATCACGCCTGAATCACTATTTCTAACTGTTTAAGTGTTTTTTAAGCTAGAGTTACCTGGATCATGACCTTTCAACTCACATTCCCGTTCCATTTCTCAATGTTTCCGGAAAGAAATTGTTGAAGTAAGAACAGTATTTGATTTTTCGTTTGTTTCTATTGAGAAAGGTGGTTCTCGCGGTGGTAGAAGTAGCCAAAAACTGGATCAAAAAAATTGCAGGTGTTCCAAATCAATAGGAATTTTGCAAATTTTAATCATGTTCATTGACAAATTGCTTATTCCAAATAAAGGATATTTTGTTTATAATACAGACACCACTAGAAGTATGTGTCAAAACGAAGAAAAGAAGAAAGGAATAATTTTAATTTAAAAAAAGGAATAATTTTAATACCGAAAAGCATTAGAGAAAGATTGATCATTATCTCATTTTCGACCCGTTGGTTAAAAAAGACGTTATAGAAGACGTTATGCATTATATACAAATATAACTCTTTAATTCTGACACATACATAACCCTGGATCCCATGCATCTCCTCACATATCCAAAAGTACTAATAATTATCTAATAGCTACCTATTCTTACCTGCAAATGGCAAAGAGCTAATAAAAGACATGTTTTTCATCATTTGATAATCCCCGCTAATTTACACTGCTTTAATGTGCATTCCCAATCCATTCATCTAAAAGGTATAGAGTATTATGAGACTGTTCAAAGTCCAAAATATATCCCCCTTGTAACGCGGAAACATTTTAATTCATTTATCTATTCAACATTGATTTCTTCCAGCTATTTGCAATAATGTAATATGCATACACTTTGTTTTGAGCGAATTTGAGCATATGGTTTTTTTATTTCATTGGCTTGCTATAATAGCATAACAGGTAACGTCTAACGTTTTATGTTACCCTCAATACAGCTTACTGTGCTCCAGTTTCGCATTACAATGTTTAACTCATGCTTCATTCTATTAATACACCGAATTGAATTGGAATCTAAAACCTAAGAAAATACTTCAGCTATATGTTATTCAGTTGAAACAGGAGCTTTAAACTGAATTACTATTCGTTAAATAAGAGGACATTTTTTTGTTGTTACTAGAGACGAAGTCCGTAGTAAACATTGTGTAACCGGGCATTGCTAATGTTTCTCCTAATCCTTTTTTCTTTTTCTTCGTTTGGACACATCCTTCCTTAGGGCTAGTAAATTAAACTTAAACACACATATTGTGGACATCTGGATTCACATGAAACATTGTTGGCTTATGACGTCATCACCAGCGTCTTATGACAGCAAAAAGTTCTCAATAGATTATCTCGAAAACAAATGCACTGACAGCTTCAGAGTTTAAAACGCAATGAGACTACTTTGCCGAAAAGAATTATTTTGTGACCTACTTTTCTTCTGCTACTTGATTATGACGTCATTTTGACAATTTTTCTTATTTTTGCAGCTCTTTTTGCGTGGTGGTTTTAATATGTTTGACGCAGAAGATTTTACGTTACAAGGGTTTTAAGATAAATGCCCTGTCAAGTTTCCAATACCATAGCCTCCCCCCATGTTCTCAATCACGCCAATGCCTCCGTTATGTTCTCACTGACTCCAGTGCCTCCCTCATGTTCTCACTCACTCCAGTGCCTCCCCATGTTCTCACCCATTTCAGTGTCTCCCCCCATGTTCTCACTGATCCCAGTGCCTCCGGTATGTTCTCACCCACTCCAGTGCCTCCCGCCACGTTCTCACTCACTCCAGTGCCTCCGCCATGTTCTCAATCACTCTAGTGCCTAACCCATGTTCTTATTCACTCCAGTGTCACCAAGTCACAATTTAAATACGAAAACAAAAAAAAGCAATTGAATATGTTTCTTCACACCTATCTTCATTTGTCAAATCAAATCAAATCACTTTTTCGCCTTCAATTTCATTTTCTGGTTTAAAACGCCATGTGAAAAGAGTGTATTTTTTCAAGTAAATGCGGTACATTTAACCGCAGTACAGAACAGACAGTTGCTCAGTTTTGTGCGAGCTCTCACTGCGTAAATAGATAACACAGCGTATGCCTGATCAGTCAATTATACCTTAAGTCAGCAAACCAAACACTACTCGGCTTATAAGACGTATTCAAGTTGTGTTGCTCGCAAATTCAAGGAAGTACCTTTGTCAAGTGTTTAACATTTCACTAGCGAAATGAGGGTCTAGTTAGGTATTGAAGTGTTTCAAAAGCAAACAGTCTAGTTACTGTCTCGGAAGGACAGCTAAATCCTATATATACTACCTTCTTTTTTAGAGTCTCAATTCTACACCTAGCGAAATGAAGGTCTAGTTAAGTATTGAAGTGTTTCAAAAGCAAACAGTCTAGTTACTGTCTCGGAAGGACAGCTAAATCCTATATATACTACCTTCTTTTTAGAGTCTCAATTCTAAACCTAGCGGCGCTCAAGTAAGGTAAAAACTTGGCACCGTCAACGATGCACGTTTCCGTCATGTAGTCTGCAAGCTGTTGAACCCTTTCATTATTATCAGCGTCAGCCATTTCCATATTTCATTTGGTTCAAGTTCAATTATAGCAACAACACATACAATCTACATTTAAATGTGTAGAAACCTGTAGAACTATTTTCAAATCAAGTACCTTTTCAGCTTGATATTCACACACTCATTAGAGAAATGTTCTGTAATATTCTGTAATACGTTTCAATTGAAATTAAAGGAGAAAGGGAATGTATGCATATTACTATTTGGGGAGGCAGCATCATATTAACGTTGATTCTGTCATGATTCTCATGGAAACCCAAACTAAACAACTAATATTGTCACTGTGGAATGACCATTTAAAATGGCCAGTGGTTAGCTGAAAGTCACGAAACACATGAAACAAGTATTGACACAGCAGTTAAAATTCATGACGTCTGTGCTTTTTTTCGGGAAGAAACTTAGCCCACCCGCCTCACACCGTCCTAAAGGTCATCCATTCGTTATATTTAGATGGGTTTAAGTCTTTCACAATTTACCTGTATTGCCCAGTTTACCTTTTACTTTATTTGCAAGTTTTGCAATATTATACGTCAGCTGTGTCACATCAAATCATAGTTTATATCTTAAAAATTGAAAAACATTTGAGTGTTTTGCTCAAGTTCATATGCGACAACACTGTGAACATACATAATATACATAACACAAATATGGGATGCTCCTATGGTATGCATCACAACAATCGAAATAGTCAGCTGGCCTATTGTCCTCTGATATAACGTTTGTGGTACTCTCTATGAATTACGTAACGTCTCCTTAATTTCTTCACGCACTGCAAAAAGAGAGCAGAACGGCAAAACTTTACAGCTAACTAAGACAAAAAGGAAACGTTCAGTAGAGGCTACAAATCTTTTAAAAACTTTAAATATGGTACCTGGGAGATACCATGATTGATTGGTTATTTAAATACATGAGGGAATGCTATCTTTTTGGTAATTCATCATTATAAAAATTAAAATAAAACTCAATTTAAAATTTTACTTGATACAAGGATAATTACTTTTGTCCTCGAGGTAAATTATTATATATATACTATTCAAAACATATTTCAGTGACTATGATATTTCAAGTACTCACGCGGTACTGCTTCAAGTATCTTGTTTTCTTCAAGAGACTGGTTGATTTGAAATACATATATTGTACGATCAGCATTCCACATGTCTTGCACAAGTACGTTATCAATGCGCATCCCCGACGGCGGATTGGCAGACTTGATCTTAATGCGCCACATTTCACCAACGTATACCAGACAATGCGTTGCCAAAAAGCTTATTCTGTAATTAGAATGCATACAGAAATCCTCATAACTTCTCATAAAACCGTGATTTTGAACACTTAAATTTAGCAAACCATTGGATGAATAAAATAATTGAGATCTTACATGTTTGTTAAATTATCAATACACAATGTATTTTTTCTAACTAATCTAATCTAAATTTTTGTCAAAATACAGTATACTGGTATAACATTTCAGCATTTAAAATTGCCATATTGTCAAAATTGGAATTACTGACCAGTAAGGTTTTTATTCTCTGTTTTCCCGGGGTTCTTCACAGAATATATAACGAAATGATACCCCATAGGTTAACACTTTCAGTGCAAACAACAAGGCCAAATGTTTACTCAATGCAAACAACAAGACCAAACAGCATAGATATAGGCGAAAAGGGATACTATGTTAGACTGACTTGGTTGTGGTTGTCAATGAGTCACTGCATTTTCCTCGCGATCCTTCAATATCTATGGTTACCGAATATGATTTCACGTCTTTTTTGTAAGGATTGCCATCTGTTGCTATTATTGTTGTATAGTAAGAGAAAACTGAAAAGAAAGGTTAGAAATGTTATCAATTCAAATAAGCTTTCTTATTAGAAACAAAGTAATAATTGTTGAAGTATGTTTAGTAGTAACGATAGCTGTCTTCCTCGGCAGCTCGGTACCGGACAGTTCGGCTGACGTTAAGAGAAGAATCGCCTTGGCATGTTCAGCATTTGGTCCCCTAAATCAATCTGTGTGGAACGAGCACAAGATCTGCCGCGCACTGAAAATAAGACTTTACAAAGCCCTTATCTTACCTATAGCGATATATGCCTCCGAAATTTGGACATTAAAAGTTGAAGATACAAGACAATTAGCAGTATTTGAAATGAGATGTCTTCGTGCAATCCTCGGTGTCACTTTAAAGGACAAATTATCAAATGAAACCATACGACAACGACGTAATTCCGGACCAACCCTAACGGAAGAAATCACGAAAAGGCGATTGCGATGGTTCGGTCACGTAACTAGGCGTCCCCCAAAGAACTATGTCTCAAGAGTGTACCGACAAGACTTCCCTAATGCAAGACCCCGCGGAAGACCAGCCAAACGTTGGATAGACCAAGTAATGCAAGATACAGGCATACTCATCGCAACAGCTGAATTTCAGGCAGCTGATAGGAAAGGCTGGAGGCGAGCGAGCTACATAGTGGGAGCAAGGGGCGACCAACGCCTGTGTCAATAATGATGATGATGGATGATGATAAATGTCGAACAAAATTTGTAGTTATTCTGGAAGATTTCGCTTGTTTCTCTTTTCACTTGGATTTTTTAGAAAACTCTTTCTACGCTATTGGAAGACGAAATTTGACACACGTCTAAAGGAAAGACTAGACAAATCCGAAGTTTTAGAGACGAGCCGGCCTATCGTTAAACATGTACACTCATTTTCTTCAAAACCCTGCCATTAAACTCCTTCAAGAACAGTGGAGAATAATGAAGTCTCATTCAAACCGTATGTTTTAGCTTGACCTTAGCCAGAGTCAAACTAAGAATAAAATATTTTTAAACTCTAAGTTATGACGAAAATAGCTAGAAAAGAGCACAAATGTAATGTCAAGGTCACCCCTTAGAGCTTGAAATACGGTACATAAGAGGTACCTTGGTAAACTTAGTGATCTTCTCAGTCATAATATAACACAACAATTTTCTCTTGTGGTTGTTTTCATTCTATTTGCAACTGGGGATAAGTTTGCAGTTTTCTGGAAGTTTCTACTCTTTTATTTCCTTTTGTGTTTCCTTTTTCTTCTTTTTTTCCCGTTTGGATGATTTCCAGAAAACTCCTCCTATAGTATTTGACAGAGGGAAACGGAATTTGGCACACTTGTAGAAGATGGAGATGGAGATGCAGAGGTCTCGATGAAGTCGCATAATGTTTTGACCTCAGCGGTCACGGTCCAGTTCAAATTGAGGTCAAAGTTATTTTTTCCATAAAATGGTTTTAAGAAAACTCCTCCAAGCGTTTGAGTCACCGGAACTTCATATCCGGTACACTTATAGAAAATTATCAGGTCTTGGTGAAACTGCAAATATTTTTGACTTTGACCTAAAAGGTCAAAGTCAGAGTGAGGTCAAAATATTTTTTTGGAAAGCCTATTAATTAAAAAGTTACCATAAAAAGTGCTCAGATCCTAGCGTGAACATACAAAACCTTCTTTGCAGGGGTAACCTTATATCCAGAACTTTGACCTTGAAGGTCGTGTACCATTAACGTGATCCTTTTCGGTCACGGTCAAGGTCAAAAAACGGAAGTTTACTATCATCTCGAAAACGGTTAGTGATTTTGAGCCAATTTTCGATCCCGTTGCCTGAAAAACGTTGCATAAGAGGAACCTTCGGAGGTTTTGGATCTAGTTTTAATGCATTGGGCCAAAACGATAACAAAGAATGGGTATTGCAAGTGGTTTCTGCAAGTGGGTCATTCCGCTATCTAACGGAATTCTGTCTAGTTTCGTTATGAAATATCTATGAAATATCTATATGAAAGATGTTGTCAAAATTTTATGCAAGAAAAGCTTCTGATTAGCTGTACTTATGCTATCAACTAAATGCATTTTTAGCTGCTTCGCTTATAACATTGCCTTAAATACAACAACAACAATTCTTGAGCTAAAATCATCATAACATTCAAACCCTATAAGAAGTGAACTATTGCATATTATCTAACTTTCAATATTAATAAGGAGTATTTAAAATAAGAACACCTTAAATATCGATACCGGGACTATCCGAGCATTATCGTTACTAACAGCATTTTAAATTCAGAAGCATTTAACAAACCCGAAACCCGATCAATAAGACCTTATATCCAGTAATAACATATTACCTAAGGACACCTTGACTGGTTCCATATACAGCTGGTATTAGGAAATCCATCAGCAAATATAGTCTTATTCTAGGAAAACATTAAATAACTCGCCCAAATTCCGATAAATAGCGGTATGAAACCTGCTTGCGAAATCCGCAAGATACAATGTAGGTTTTACATGATGACCAAGGTCAAACTCGCAGGTAAATCTTAACTAACCGCTTTTGGACCCATAAGGTCGAAAATGGGCTCAAAATCGCTCTCTCACTAATTGTTTTCTTGATAACAATCAAGTTCAGGTTTTTGATCTTCAGCACAAACAAGTCCAAGGTCAGCGAGATACCGCTTATGCACTCGGTCTCTAACCATTTTCGAGATAATGGTCACCTTCCGGATTTTGATCTTAACCATGACTGAGGAGGAAAGATTAAGCTTAAAAACACTCTAACTCTACAGGTTTTCGAGATAATCGTTAACTTCCGGTTTTTTACCTTGTCCATGACCGAGGAGGTGAAGTGTATCGAGGTATCGCTTACATATCGTCTTTTAGGCCTAAATGGTAAAAAATTAGCCCAAAATCGGTCCATCTTTTACCGTTAAGGAGGTATTGGTCAGCTTCAGGTTTTGTACCTCGACCATGCTTGAGAAGGTGAAAGTCACAGAGATACCTCTTAGGTAACATCTATCAGGCGTAAAGGGTCGAAAAGAAGCTCCAAATCTCTCACCTTTATCGAGATAATGGTTAATCTTTTCCCAACGTGACCTTTGACCTTTGACCTCGAGATTCAGATGGACAGATTTCTCGCTAATGATACGATATACAAACAAGGATTTGAACGCTAGCCATGTTTCGTGGTAAATAAGGAATCAACACTTTTTGACCTTGACCTTTTCTGTTACGGTGAAAATGTGGACTTCACAAGGACTCAATACCTTCTATACCTGTGCTAAATGTCGCCTTCACAAGTCAAACCTTCTAGGAGGTGTTTTCTGAAAACTGTTTTGAGGTAAAAACTACTTTGATTTCAATTTGATCTTGATCTTGATCTTGAAGGTCAAAGTAAACAGAAATGAGGATTTCACGACGTCTCATCATCCTTTATTCATCTTCTTTTTATCAAATAGCCTGGGAGAAGTTTTCTGGAAACCATCCAAGGCGGAAGAAAGGAATAAACTGCTGGAATATTTAGCAAAGCATACCGATTTCCAAACATTGTTTGCAAGTAGGAAAGACACTTTCAGTCATCAGAAACCCATGACACTTTTTTCTGTTCGCGGACGTACCTGCTTGTGCCACGCGTGTTGTGGAGTCACCACGCTCATCATCTAGCCACGCATTTACGGGCATTTGATAAGGTTCCCTTCTCAGCTCCGGGAAAGGGTCTGTGACAGAAACAGCAACCACGTACAAGCCGTTGTTTCCATACAGGCGAAGGAGCGCACTGTTTATCAGCCCAATGTCCCTTGGACATGTTATTTCAAGTCGCACTATCCTAAAAAAAAAAACAAAACAAAAAACAAAAAACAAAAAACAAAAAAAAAAAAAAAAAAACAAACAAACAAACAAACAAACAAACAAAAAGGTTTCTCATTTTGCGCAAGAAAAACTTGCTTTCTTATTGAGGCCACTGTATATATATTTATTTAAAATTGATTAACAACAACAACAACAATGGCTACAAAGCCGAAACCGGACTTACGATTTCGCATTGAAGTCTCGATTTGAAAATTTTTTGCCACAAAATCCATATTCTCCGTTTATTCTCACGTAGAGGGGATCCTGACTTTCTGCGTTAGGTATGTCACCAATTTCTATATCTACACGATAGTTAGCCTCTCCTAGAAAAAGTTAAAAAATTACTTAATGATACTAGGCTTTGACAGTATTAAATTTGTCAAACGGTTTGATATGTGGATGTTTTTCCGCAAGCAAAACAATCACGTTCCTGCCTTTCGTTCTCATGAACTAAAACGCTTCGCTCTGTCTCACGGCTGCTGTTTCTTTCTGTGAATTTGTATCAGATTAAGTTATTTTCTTTAAAGTCCAAATGTTATGGTAGCATCAAAAATTAATTCAATTTATCAAACAATTTCTGCAGATATTTCATTTTCGTTACAAACCATTCCAAGAAATCGTTTTTTTCGACAGCCGACCAATCAAACATCTGCTGTGATGTCTTGTTTTTTGTCACTCAATCAAATAAACAATAATCCCATGAAGAAACGTGTTATAACCAGGCGTTCTTTAACAAGATTACCTTCGTTGTTCTGTTTAAAACAGGCTGATGCGTCCCCTAGCAACCGCTCACAGTATTCGCCTTTGTACTTTTTAATGTTGTCGGCTATTTTCTGATAATCAACACCAGAACTTTTCATGAATTTCTCAGTGAACAGCTCTTCGATAGTGTGCAAAGTAAAGTCCATTGGCATTGGATCCTCTTTCGCAGTGGAAGCCCATGCTGTGGCATCGCCGCTAGCTGGAGGCGTAGCACCTACAGTAATTGTCGTCGTTTCTACTTTCTTTTTAAAATTAGAAGCCGCAACCCTTTGTTCCGAGTCGAGGCTGAATCCGCCGCCAACACTGAATGCACTGGAATAACTTGCCTGAGCACTGATACTGAAGCTACTACTTTGAGCACTTTTGTACTCTTTGATACTCATCTTGTGTTGATTGGTGTAACGGGCTCCAAAGTCGACTTCCTTCAAAAAATGTGTTCCGTATTTATCAAAGAATGTCATGTATGTGGTCTTGCTGTCACCCTGTTCTAAATCCTTCAAGTACGCAAGGAAACGGGAATCAAGGGGTGGTGGAAAGTCTACATCAATCTTTGAGAAGTAATTTTTACACTGAGCTTGGGATATAACATACAGCGATTCACCACTTTGAATCTGTGACACTGAATTTTTGTAGCCACCACTTGCAGAAAAACTGGCACCCCAGCCGCTACCCTCCACATTTGCAGATACGGCGAGTGCCTTTTCAAACTGAGTCTCCGTTTTAATTACTTCTGATGAAAACGAGGTTACGCAGGATACTTCAGGAACAAGAACTAAGCCTTTAGGAACGAGGTACCGGCAATCACTAGTAAATTGTACTGCTGAATAATCTGCTTCAAATATAGGAAACGTGAAGCCCGGGTCGCGTCCTTGACTAAGCGGGTAACCGTAAAGGACGTTGTAGCCCAAGAAAGCGTAGTCTAGACCATGGAAAGACTTCATGTACACGGGCCGCTCACAGTCAATCGGCTCTTTGTCTGAGTGCAGAAACAACATCATAGAAATTAGATCCAGTATTAAAATATCTATTCGAGTTCTTACCGTTACAAATTTACAGAAACACCTTGAAACACCTATCATATCACATATATTTCTCATCAATTTAAAATTTGGATATGCATCTGTTTCACATGTAAGAACAGGTATTTATTAAGTTCATTTTACTTTGTTTAACTTCTTATGGAATGCCGTTTTAACATTTAATGCTTATTTTAGATGTCAAAATACATTTAGAAATATCAATAAATCAATGTAGATCTCATTAATATATATTTTGCTATCAATATTTGAATTTTAGATGGCAATAACTTATTTTTGAGATCAAAAAATCAATTTTACAAACTTAAAAAATCTTAAGGGAGACACAGATTTACATAAAATATAACGAATCGTCAATTAAATTTTGGAGATGAAAATTTGAATTATTGAGATCAATAATAACGACACAATTTTTTATCTCAAGAATTGCTTCTTTTTTTATGCAGTAAAAAATTAAAATAAGGATTCTATGGAATGCCGTTTTAACATTTAATGCTTTTTTTTATATCAAAATGTAATTAAAGATATCAAGAAATCAATGTAGATCTCAATAATTTATATTTTGCTATCATTAATTGAATTTTAGTTGGCAAAAACTTATTTTTGAGATCAAAAAATCAAATTTACAAACTTAAAAAATCTTAAGGGAGACACACATTTACATAAAATTTAACGAATCGTTAATTAAATTCTGGAGATGAAAACTTGAATTATTGAGATCAATAATAACAACGCAATTTTTGATCTTAAGAATTGCTTCCTTTTTATACAGTAAAAAATTTAAACAAAGATTCTGCATACAAGGGCCAGTCATTATTAATTTACAGATGTGTGCTTCTGAATTTTTTATTTAAAAAATAGACTGATCATTTGATATCAAAAATCAATTTTTGAGATCAAAAAATCATTTACAAATTTCAAAATACAAATTAAAATAGTTCCATTCTGAAATAAAGATACTTGAAATAAATTCTTGATATCAATAAAAGGAAAATGAATTATTGAGCTAAAAACTGATATTTCGATCTCAAATATTTCGTTTTTGCTCTCAAAAATAGAATTTTTAATCTCAAAAAATCAATTTTAGATATCATTAAGTCATTTTTGATATAAATAAATATTTCTTGATATCTCTAAATATTTAATGATATCAAAAATTACTTTTTGAGATCAAAAATACATTTAGAGATATCAAAAATACAATTAGAGATAGCAAAAAATAATTCCTGATGTCAAAATATGGATTTTTTTTAGATCAAAAATTCATTCTTGATATAAAGAAATCAATTTTTGAGATCTAAAATGATTTTTGATGTCAATAATTCTTTAATAAATGTGAAAACGGCATTCCATAGGATTCTATGGAATGCCCTTTGTAATTTATTAGAGAATTATTGATATCAACAATTAATTTTTGATATCAAAAATTGATTTCTTGATATCAAGAATGAATTTTTGATCTCAAAAAATCCACATTTTGACATCAGGAATTAATTTTTGCAATCTCTAATTGTATTTTTGATATCTCTAAATGTATTTTTGATCTCAAAAAATAATTTGTGATATCATTAAATATTTAAAGACATCAAGAAAAATCTATTGATATCAAAATAGATTTAATGATATCTAAAATTGATTTTTTGATATCAAAAATTCAATTCTTGAGATCAAAAACGAAATATTTGGGAGCAAAATATCAATTTTGAGCAATATAAATCATTTTCAATAAAAACAACACACTTTTTGTTCTTCAGAATTGCTTCTTTTTTGTGCAGTAAAAAAATTAAAGAAAGATTCTGTGCATAAGGACCAGTCATTATTAATTTACAGATGTGTACTTCTGAATTTTGTATTATA
This sequence comes from Protula sp. h YS-2021, assembly GCA_949752745.1. Taxonomy (NCBI): domain Eukaryota; kingdom Metazoa; phylum Annelida; class Polychaeta; order Sabellida; family Serpulidae; genus Protula; species Protula sp. h YS-2021. Next base: position 16,191,110 of record OX457031.1, on the reverse strand, counting down.
AAAGACTGATATTTTGATATCAAAAATAATTTTTGAGATCAAAAAATCGTTTGTAGATTTCAAAATACAAATTAGAAAAGCATCAGTCTGAAATAATGATATCTGAAATAAATTCTTGATATCAATATAAAGAAAATGAATTATTGAGCTCAAAATTGATATTTTGCTCTCAAATATTTCATTTTTGCTATCAAGAATTGAATTGAATTTTTGATCTCAAAATATCAATTTCAGATATCAGTAAATCATTTTTGATATCAATAAATATTTCTTGATATCTCTAAATATTTATTGATATCAAAAATTATTTTTTGAGATCAAGAATACATTTATAAATATCAAAAATACAATTGCTGAGAGCAAAAGTGAATTCTTGATATCAAAATATGGATTTACTGAGAACAAAAATTAATTCTTGAGATCAAAAAATCAATTATTGAGATCAAAAATTAATTTTTAATATCAATTATTCCCTAATAAATGTGAAACGGCATTACATAACTTCTGCTGTGGTTTATATCGTAAAATTTTAAAACACGGAATGTTGACTTATCGAGAAAATATATACCAGTTTTAAATTGATATAAAACTATGGACAAACGTCTTTGTTATTATAATTATTCCAGTCAGCGATTTACTGGTGATAATACTGGTACACATATATTAAATTTGACTTAGACTTTCAGTTACCTTGATCGTTAAGTTTATTCTATGGGAAAGTATTCACAATTACGAAAGCAGTTAAGGTAATTTCTTACTTACTTAAAACTCTGACATCCAAAAGGTCTTTGACTAATTTGTTATCTTGTGATTTCGTCACTGATGCCAGAAAAAGTATCAGCTTTGCTGTAATGAGAGCAGCAAGAAATTTCTGTTTTATTATGCTTAAATAAAAATAACACACAGTATTACAGTTTTCACAGATTTTATTGTGATCCAATGCGGACTATAGAAGTTCCAATGCAGAATACATCTAGGTAAGCATTCAAGTAAAGATTACAGTGCTTACAGACGGCCACACTGTGCTTACGGACGACCACACCATGCATACAGACGGTCACACGATGCCTACAGACGGCCACACCATGGGTACAGACGGCCAATCATGCGTACAGACGGCCAACAATGCGTGCAGACGGCCATACCATGGGCACAGACGGCCAATCATGCGTACAGACGGCCACACCATGGGTACAAACGGCCACACCATGCGTACAGACGGTCACACCATGTGCACAGACGGCCACGCCATGCGTACAGACGGCCACACAATGCGTACAGACAATGTGTGCAAACCATGTGTACAAACCATGCGTACAGGCCGTGCGTACAGACGATATGTACAAACAATATGCACATACCATGTGTATAGACCCTGTGTACAAACGATGCGTATAGACCATGTGTGCAGACCCTGTGTCCACACTCTGTGTAGAGACCGAATCCACGACATTTTATCTAGCGACATTTATTCTACTGACATTTGATCTAACGACATGTGATCTAAATCTGCAGGGGACGACAACCGGTCTAGATTTTTGCTTCGTGGTTTCTTTTTTGTTCATTGGAAGAGAAAAATAAAGTAGAGTGAAACAGTTACCTTTTCAATGACACGCTATCTTCATCCGGATTAAGTCTGATACAATAGGTGGAGTGACACGCCATCGTCACCCGGATCAAGTCTGGTACAATAGGTGGAGTGACACGCCATCTTCATCCGAATTAAGTCTGGTACAATAGGTGGCGTGACACGCCATGCTCACCCGGATCAAGTCTGGTACAATAGGTGGAGTGACACGCCATCTTCATCCGGATTAAGTCTGGTACAATAGGTGGCGTGACACGCCATGCTCACCCGGATCAAGTCTGGTACAATAGGTGGAGTGACACGCCATCCTCATCTAGATTACGTCTGGTACAATAGGTGGAGTGACACGCCATCCTCATACGGATTACGTCTCGTACAATAGGTGGAGTGACACGCCATCCTCACCCGGATTAGGTCTGGTACAACAGGTGGAGTGAAAGGCCATCCTCACTCAGATCAAGTCTGGTACAATAGATGGAGCGAAACGCCATCCTCATCAGGATCGAGTCTGGTATCATAGGTGGCGTGACACGCCATCCCCATCCGGATTAAGTCTGGTACAATAGGTAGAGTGACACGCCATTTTCATCCTGATCAAGTCTGGCACAATAGGTAGAGTGACACACCATCCTTATCCGGATCAAGCCTGGTACAATAGGTGGAGTGACACGCCATCCTCATCCGGACCAATAGGTAGAGAGCATGTCCACGTTAGAGCCCCTTTGGCACTCTAGTCATTAAGACTCCAGCTAAACACTCCGTGGCATTGATGGAACTTTGGTGTAGCTTTTTTATGTTGAGTAGAAAACCTTTTGAAGATACTGACTTTTTATTGAAATCTTGATTATTTTACATCTTGGCATTGAAGGCGAATAAGAAGATGAAAACTGTTCAGTTGCTTTATTTTTCTCTTCCAATAAAAAACATGAAAAATTTAGACCAACGGTCGTACCCTGCAGATTTAGATCAAATGTCGCTAGATCAAATGTCGGGATATCGCACAGACAATGTCTACAAATCATGTGTCCAGGCCATGTGGGCAGACTATGGGTAAGGAAATGTCTACAGACCATCGGTACGGAAATGTGTACAGACCATGCGTGTATACCATATACACAGATCAGGTATGCACACTGGGTACAGAACATGTGTACAGTTCCTGTGTACAGACCATGTGTTCAGACCCTGTGTACAGACCATGCAATTTTGAGCTTATTTTCGACCCTTTAACTCGGCGACCTTGACCTCCTTGGTCATGGTCAAGGTCAAAGACTGGAAGTTGATTATTATCTCAAAAACGGTTAGAGATAGAGCAATTTTTAGCTTATTTTCAACATTTTGGCCTAAAAGACGATATATAGGAGATTCCTCTATGACCTTGATCTCCTCGGCCATGGTCAAACTAGACAACCGAAAAAAGGATTAGAGATTTTGAGCTCGTTTTCTACCCTTTTGGCCTAAACAACATTACGTAAGAGGTACTTTGGGTCACGGTCAAGGTCAAAAACCGAAAAATGAGTATTATCTCAAAAACGATTAGAGATAGAGCGATTTGCGCTTTTTGCGATTCTTTGGGCCTAAAAGGCGTTAACTAGACGTATCCCAGTGACTTGTCCTCCTCGGTCATTATCAAGGTCAAAAACCGGAAATTGACCATTATCTCATAAACGGTTGGAGTGATTTTGAACTTATTTTGATTATTTGTGCCTAAAAGAGGTTGCATTATATTTACTTCGATGACCTCATTCAAGATCAAAATCCGGCAGCTGATAATTATCATAAAAAGTTAAAGATTTGTCTTTGACCAGATATATCTTATCTCTGGCCTTCTGCCTTTGCAAGTTAGTGCCATGGTGACTAAAGTAACCTGGCCTATAATGCCCAAGAAATATTTAAGCTAAACCTGCATGTAATCTTTTATTCTATGTAACATAAAAGTCCATTTTTGAAAAAGGGTGTCACAATTTGGCATCCTTCGGTTTTATTTGGCGTGAGTCGACTTGTTGATATCACAATTCGATTCTATATGGCGCTTTTAGTCGTCATACTATCTAGCTTTAACTGAAATGAATTTGTATGCAACAGGAAGAACCAAAATATCCGCCAAGTTCCTTAACAAACTCGAAAACTGCTGAACAAAAGCACCACGACATAATTAGTACCTTACAAACGGTTAACTTACAAGGGTTATATGAATTTGTGCGAGCAGCCGTTCGTCCTTTTCTTCTTAACAGTTTTCCGATTTTTTGTGTCTTCTTCTTCTCTGACACTATGGGTACTGGGACCATGAAATCGGGACTTATGAAGAGCTTGATCCGAACGTGTGTACGTCACTTTTTATTTTCGTCTTCGGTTTCGTTTTCTTTGTTAAAATGCCATGTGAAAAGAGTGTATTTTTGCAAGTAAATGCGTAGCATTTAACGAATGGCACAGAGCACCACACAGTTGCTCAGCTTTGTGCGAGCTCTCACTGCGTAAACAGATAACACAGCGTATGCCTGATCAGTCAATCAAGCCTTAAGTCAACAAAATCCAAACACTACTCGGGTTATAAGACGTATTCGAGCTCTGTTATTTGCTAATATATTTAGCTGGTATTAAGTTATCAAATTAGTTTTTTTTCTTGACAGTGGTCTGATTGTCTGAGAATATTATAAGCCGCATACATGCTGTGCCATAAGCTCTGTACATAGTTGTATAACACACTGTATGCATGTTGTACAATACGTTATATTATTCAAGAAATAACCTATTGAAGGAAGTATTTTTGCGTTTTAATTTTTGTCAAGTGTTTAACATTTCGATAGCGAAATGCGGTTCTAGTTTCAAACTGACATTCGAATGTATACTGAATGTCGGTATGCATTATATGTGAACGTTGTGCTTCAAAATTTATCTTATCCAGCTTGGCTGATTTGAAAGGTTTTTACTTCTTCAATTAAAATGGCCAAAATGGATTCGTTTTTTACAACGTCAAGATTTTATTCGATTCATTTTTTGCTCATAACTAACAGTTCGATTTTCACTGACAGCCCTATTTTTTTAGTGGTATACTGAAATTATATCCTTCAGTTATCTAGACATTCAGCTAAAAAACCTACTTAAGCCACGCTTGTTCCGCGCATGTCGTCTTGCAGGAGAAAGAAAAAACGAACTCACCAACACAGGGAATATTAATCCGGAACATATTAATTTACAATATTACAACTGAAAAACAGTGTGTTTTTTACCTGAGCATGACAAATATTTAACGAAAGACATATTTTCCGTCATTGATAAACACTACTATTATGCACTGCAATACGCACTCTTCATCCTTTCAAATATACACTGAAAACAGAAGGATACGGCTTGTTCAAGGACCAATATATATAAAAACCCTTCTAAAATAGAAGCGTTTCGAAAACTTTGGTAGTGCATTTAGCTATATATTCATTTGGACGTTATGCATATTTAGATATCACAAAGCATAAACGTTTCATGAGGGGTAAACAAAGGTAACGGCAAATTAAAACATTTGAACTGGAGTTCTTGTGCATGGTATTTATTCTGCACTGTGATGTTACCGTGACTACGGAATTGGACTGGCATGTTTATATGTGTGCGGCTCCAGCTTTGACACATACACACATATATATTTTTGAACCAAAGTTTTCGTCCATGGCGTTTGATCTTCTGTTGTGAAGTCTTCACTCTGATGTTGTTATGAGTACAGAAGTTACGTGTTTCGTTAGAGGCTGCATTAGAACAATATCTAACTAGAACAGCATTTTGCAAGCGAAATCTTCAACATTTGAAAAACATTAAAAGCTAAAAATATTTCTTTGAACGGCTTATTATCTCTTGAACAACATGAAGCTTTTTTACAAGCCGCATAGTCCGTAATACAACTAATTACAGAGCTTATGGCGCATCACGCATGCGGCTTATAAGGTTCATCTGCTTGGTTATGTTGGCTCAACTGCTTTATTGATTGAACGGACTAGCACTTTTTCTCTATGCAGGCAGGGTTCGCGTAACGCCCATAAGCTGTGCTGTTTTGCTCAACCGTTACTTTGCTTTTAAATGTGCTTTATTTATTCTGAAATCAGCTGTGTTCGCATGGAGTTTTAAGCATGAAAACGAAATCGTAGACGAAAACAGACGGGACGCACACCCTTAGATCAAATTCTATGTAAGTACAAAGTTTTGTGGTCCTAGGGCCTGTAGTTCTGAGACAAGAACATGAAGTTTTACTGTCAAGAAAAAAATTGCCCAACGGATGCGCGCACAAATTCATAGGCCTTAATCAAGTCAAAAACTTGCCAAGTGTTAAATATTCACCCAGGATTCAGGATGTCATTGTTCATATGCTCAGATGCCAGTTGCAAACAATGTTTGCAAAAGGATTTGTGTTTTCTATATCTTTTTTGCTTCTTTTTTCTGCCTCAAATGGTTTTCAGAAAACTCTTAGGATATTTAAGGTAGGAAGATGAAATTTGGCACAAATATGGGGGATGATAAGAGGTCGTGAAATCCGCAGGTTTATTTGGTCTGACCTTCAAAGTCAAGGTCAAATTGAGGTAAAAATATTTATTACCTCAAAATAAGAAAGCTCCTTCTAGGTTTGAAGTAGGAAGACGGAACTTGAGACATCTTTAGGGGGTAATAATTCCCCGCGAAATCCACAATTTTGTTTTACCTTCACATTCCAGGTTAAGGTCAAACTGAAGTCACAATACTTTTAAAACCCCTTTTCATCACGGAACGTGAAATAGAAAAATATCTAGATATAGCATAAAATCCTTGCTTCAGCACTAGTTTAGTAACTTTGTGATTGGAATTTCGACTTTCAAGGTCAAAGGTCACGTGACATTTACTTCACGAAAAACGTTAGAGAAAGAATGATAATTATTTCGAAAACTGTAAGGGCCATTTGAGCTTATTTACGATAACTTCGACCAAAAACACTTTATACAAGGGTATCCGCGTGACTTTGACTTCTTGCTTTCGGTCAAGGTCAAACACTAGCATTTGACCATTATCTCGAAATAGGTAAGAGACGTTATTTAAGAGGAATGAATATCGGTGACTACACCTACTCGATCGTTGTTCAAGATAAAAAACCGGAAGCTATCATTGTCCTACAATTGGTCAGAGACAGAGCGATTTTGACAACATTTTCGGTCCTTAGGGACCAAAAGGCATTATATAACAAGTAATCTTGGCCTTCTAGATCATTCCCAGGGTAAAAAGACCTGAAGTTGATTAAAATCTCGACAACAGTTAGAGATAGAGCAAGTTTGGTATCATTTTGTACGGAGACGTTATATAAGAGGTACCTCCTGGGTCACGGTCAAGGTCAAAACCCGCAAACTGACCATCTCGAAACGGTTAGAGATTTTGAGCTCATTTTTGTATCTTTGGACCTAAAACAGGTTACGAAAGAAGCGTCTCGGTGACTTTGACCTTGGTCATTATGTAAAACATACACTTTCTCTTGTGGCATTTACAAGTCAGTTATAGCGCTATCTTGGCGACATTCGGTGAAGTTTTCTTTACATTCGTTTCCGTGTTTGTACCATTGTTGTGATTTTAAGTGTGCGAAGCATTCCCATGAAAACAGAGAAACATGATATACATGGGCCACGCACTTATTTCTAATTAAATTAAATTTTATCAATTTAAAATTCTGTATTACGTGTTTTATGCTGGACATGCAGATGTTTAAAACTTGTATGTAAATGCTAAATATTGAACTGTCTGTAAAGTATTATCGCAGCTAACAACCTAGGTTAAATGCACTGTTCATGTTATTTATCGTGATTAAAAAATCCTTCCTGCAGCAGCCTGAAACTACTGCCTGATAATTCTTCCTTTAAAATGTTAAAACAGTTGAGAGTCAGCTGTAAGTTCTATATTGGCATGTAAAAGTTATTGTTTTTCTACAAAATTTTGTTCAGGAAACCCATTGAATTCATAACAAATTTCAATTGTTAAAACACACCAGTTACATGTTTTTCAGTTGAAGCAGGATGTTATAATATCTGGTAAATAAGACAGGCTTAATTTATTTAAAAGGAAAGGTCCTTGAACGCTTTTTAAAGTCTTAAGAACATAGAGTTTTTTTTACTTTCCGTCTCCTGTTGAATTAATTCTTAACAAATGTCATGCCGTTTTAAAAGACATAAAGATACCGATTGCTGTAATTCAAAGAATCTCTTTACACAAGAAAGATAAACAATTTTTATTCAAAATGGCTTATGTGATTCGCAATTCAAAGGTTTGGTATCGTATTACAGCCGATATATAGGTGATAGACAGCTTATACAACTTATTAAAACCAGATAAATATGCATCTGTCGTAAACCGATACAGTTAGACATTTAAACCCAAACTTATTCAACAAAAACCAACTAACCAACTAATGACGTAACAAAGTTATTTTCAAGTGATGTTTAACTTATTTTAAGGAAAAAGCTGTTTGGTTTTTTAGTTTCTTTTACTTCTCAGTAACAAAATCTAAGTCAGTCGTGAATTCACCCGATGGTTGATACATCTAATATTGATATTTATATGTTTATTTTATTATTTTTAACAGGAAATACATTTTTATTTCTAAGTTAGAAGCAATGCATCCTGTATTAATGCAACAAAACCTCGAGATAAAAGTATCTGATAAGTCAGAAAACTCACTGCAACTAAAACTGGTAGAAGGATAAGTGTCTTGAAGGAAAGAAAGCGTTCTATAATGGTGAAAACATTTCGAAACACTTGCGTAAAACGCTAGAAATGTCTTTTCTTCAATTTTACACAATTCTCGCTCTTTTTCTTACACCTGTTAACACATATGCTTCCCGTCCCAACTTATTTTGTTTCGTACTATAACATTAATTGAGCGTGTAGTTCTACAGTTTAAAATGTAATGCAGCTAAAACGTGACACAAAAAGGGCGGAACTAGGAATTCAATGGCGACCATGATATTACATCAAAGCTGACATGAATTCAAGTGGCAATAAAGTAACAATAAATAAATTTGACTCAAAAGTACAAGTTAGAAACTGCAGATAGCTGTAGAAATGTGTGCAATCAAGTATTTTTTATAATCTTTTATATTTTTTATATATATATAGTTGATAGATATATCAATGCTCTGTTCATGTTCGCAATAATACTCATTCATATATTTCAGTTAAAGTTAAATTTAAGTTCCTTGAGTATATAAGACCGACTAGGTCTCATGTTTTAAATAAACAGCACAACTATTTCTTTTTATTATTCCTTTCGGAATATGCTAAATGTCTATTTTCATAAATTATTCTGCCATCTTAGTTGTGGATTTTTGTTCCAACAAATGACTTACAACTGCCGTTGAATTGCCCTGATCCGAAGTATCGCCCATAACCTCGTAGAATTGGTATTTTCCGAGCGATAGTCCACAGCTAATGTTCTCAAAGAAAGTATTGAACTCCTCGATGGTCTACTCGGTGCTTTAGGCAGGGGAATCCCTTGACGTCACTTTGAATCTTGACTGCCGCAGGCGTGTAGCTGGTTATTGTTAGCATTGTTTCCATCCAATTAAAAAACTACAACAGTTGTACTAAAAAGCCCGTTTTAATTTTGTAAATTTTCTTCCTTCATCCGTTGTATCGATTCTTGGAAACCAAAATATAAAAGGGGATGTCTGTATCTGGGAGCAGGAGCTGCGGGCATCGCCCGTAACGGGCGTAGCCAAAGAAAACCGCAAAGTGAGCTGTTAACGTGTTTATTCTAATCATCTTATATTCCTTTACTGAGTAGAGCCCCCGTTACTGATCTCGCAAATACAGCTGGGACAACAAGCAGCCTGGCACGATGACATTACCATTAGAAAAGACGGAGTAGGCAGATTTACCCCGCACATTCCTGTAACACCACAGGTCGCAGGAAAGCGACAGTGACCAAGAAGCTACGCCTGTCAGAGACATAAGCCCAGGCAATGACAGGAACCGCGTAACGGCATCATCGTCATTTTGAAGCGAAATGCATACCGTTTAGAGATGACATTCAAAGTTCTCGAGCGCGAAGGTACAAAGCCACAGCCACAACCAGAACCCGGATTCTTAGCTTTGGATACAGTGTCAAGAATTTGGGATACAATTAAGTTTAAAAAAAAAAGCAGATTTCCGAGTGAAAGGCTCGGACGCAGACCAGATTAATGCTCAGATCATTAAAGCAGCAGGTTACAAATCCGCATACAGCTCATGCGATGAAACACTCCTATTGGCCTGCTCAGCTTCCAGAAGTATGTCTTAACCTGCTGGCCGAGCATAATGGACGCCATGTGCAAGGCATCTAGAACAGTGCATAGTAGGAACGCTATGGTGTGAGACCTCCACATCTTCAGAAGTACTGGCGACATCGAGGTCGTTGGTCTACAACATCGCGGACCCTGTCGACGCCACCATGCTCAATGAACACAGCTCGCAGTATATGTCACAACAACCCAGCGTTTTTCTGGGAACGAAGGTGATAATTATTCCAAGAGATTGAAGAGAACTTTTCCAAAGATCTCTCCAAACTCCTCAAATCATTAAAATAAGTAATGCGGCAATAAAGGAGAGAATATCGCGATGAACAAATCTGCCGCAGGATGAAAACTCACCCATCTTTGGAAAATGTAAACCGGAAAGAAAAGATAAAAGGCCAAGTCTCCGAATTTTATGTGACTATACAGCCTTCTGTGCAGGTTTTAGCCTCCTACAGGCAAGGGTTAGAGAAAGCCAGACAATGAGACCACTGATGACGTGCGGCTTGCGATATCTGATGCTCCCCTTCAAATATCTCGGCGATTGGTTAAACGTAGATCTCGAGGCAGGAATAGCAGCATAGCAAACACGCAGATGCACAGAACTAGGCTTATTTATAAATCAAAAAGTCCGACATCGAACCAAAGCAAGTATCATGATCTTAGTCGACAAATTCGATTTGTCGATTTGGAAAACTCCAGTGGGCTCAGTTGCCAATGTGCAAAAGCCATGCTAGGCCTGTTTTGGTAACCGAGTAAGAAGGTGCGTATGGAGACTCGGCATTTCGGGATTTCCAGTGGTACGCCAAGCATACGTCGAGAGGGGAGGGTGATGGTCTTACATCACCGGGGTGAGGCGGCGGGAGGGGAGGGTGATGGTCTTACATCACAGGGGGTGAGGCGGCGGAAGGGGAGGGTGATGGTCTTACATCACCGACGGAGAGACGACATGAGGGGAGGGTGATGGTCTTACATCACCAAGGGGAGAGGGATGAGGCGGCGAAAGGGCAGGGTGATGGTCTTACATCACCGGGGGTGAGGCGGCGGGAGGGGAGGGTGATGGTCTTACATCACCGGGGGTGAGGCGGCGGGAAGGGAGGGTGACTGTCTTACATCACCAGGGGTGAGGCGGCAGGAGGGCAGGGTGATGGTCTTACAGCACCGGGGGGGTGAGGCGGCGGGAGGGGAGGGTGATGGTCTTACATCATCAGGGGGTGAGGCGGCGGGAGGGGAGGGTGATGGTCTTACATCACCCGGGGGCTGAGGCGGCGGGAGGAGAAGGTGATGGTCTTACATCACCCGGAGGGGGATGACGTGGCGGGAGCGGAGCGTGATGGTCTTACATCACCGGGGGGGGGGGTTGAGGCGGCGGGAGGAGAGGGTGATGGTCTTACATCACCAGGGGTGACGCGGCAGGAGGGCAGGGTGATGGTCTTACATCACCGGGGGGTGAGGCGGTGGGAGGGGAGAGTTATGGTCTTACATCACCGGGGGTGAGGCGGCGGGAGGGGAGGGTGATGGTCTTACATCACCAGGGGGTGAGGCGGCAGGAGGGGAGGGTGATGGTCTTACATCACCCGGGGGGTGAGGCGGCGGGAGGAGAGGGTGATGGTCTTACATCACCCGGAGGGGGGTGACGTGGCGGAAGGAGAGCGTGATGGTCTTACATCACCGAGGGCAGGGAAGAGGCGGCGGGAGGAGAGGGTGATTGTCTTACATCACCGGGGGTTGAGGTGGCGGGAGGGGAGGGTGATGGCCTTACATCACCGGGGGGGGGGAGGGATGAGGCGGCGGGAAGAGAGGGCGATGGTCTTACATCACCCGGGGGGTGACGTGGCGGGAGGGGAGCGTGATGGTCTTACATCGCCGTTGTGTTGATGGCGCGGGTCGGATCAGAACTGAAATTATGAAAGGACAAATATTTGTACGACTTCAGAAAGAAACACAAATGCAAACACATATGTCATACGCAAGCTTACCATGCCCTTTGATCGGCTGGTGTCTCAAGGCAGCTGACGAGCGATAAAAATGTTTCCGAAAGCTGTGTAAACAAATGACTTATTCACATTTTATGAAAATAATGTCCGGTGCTTTCAATTTTTTTCAAGGAAGTTTCAGATTTGTAAAGTACCGATCTATTTTTCAGTAGTTTAACGTGGCCCCTAGGATAAGCGGACCCGTTTTTCGTGTTTCCTTCGTATAATTTTTTATTATTAGTTTTCAGTATTTGAGTTCTTTGTTTTCCCTGTGTCTTTATGACTTTTACATATCACTGCAGTAATTTTATCGCAATATGTTGATTTTTCACATTTTCCACTGACCAGATAGAATTTTTCGGATATTTGTTAGACTGCATTGGAAGAGCCGGACAACACATATCACTATGCACAAGGATGTCAAGCTTTCTGGGGTAAGCATATAGTGGACAGTTACCAGTACTAGCTACAGGGCCACAGACCCAGCAAAGGTCGTGGTGCACGAAGAGTTAGTCCCGATTCGGTTTTCTTGCTGATGGGTAATAGGTGTTGTGGTAATCATGCCTAGGGGGTTGCGGGAACACCCTACCCGGAGGCCCAACAATTTGAGAATGGTAGCAAATAAAGCAAGAGCTCACGACCAAGGGTGGCATATGAAGGTGAGGGTTGCACAACCAAGGGATGAGGCAGCGCCTGTCCCTGTGGAATGGGTGAACTGGGGATGGAGGCCCCAGAACATGTTGTTGGTGATGCCAGGTGTAAAGGAGCCAGCAGCCAAATGGCATGAAACAGTTTTACACTGCTTACTGATGGTTTTACAGTTAAAATGGTACAGATGAGGTTGAGAACTACCAGTCTCACCTCTTTTGGAAAAGGGGGCTTAGTATGAATGTAATTGGGAGGATAAATAGTAAAACATCAATTTCACATTATGTATAATTACCAACCGCTATTTTTCTGGCGTTTTTGTTAGCAGCCGAAATGAAAAACAAATATCGTGGGTGATGGGGCATACGAAACAAACGGAACGAATTCTCATTATCTGAGGTGAAACTACCCAAACGAAACCTTCTAAGAGTGTTTGAAATTTTGCGAAGGACTTAAATAATTGAGGTAAATCCAAACATTCTGTGCATAAAAGAAGAATATCTAGCTCCGTGAAAAGTTTATCCCCTCCTTCCCTCTCTCTCCCTCCCGTCAGTCTACCACATATAAACTTGTTATCAGGGAGAACTCGTTTTTGTGGTAATAGCTACCAATTGCTGCTAGTTACTGTCCTTAAAAGAGGCGATTTATGTATTAGTTATTTGGTTGCATCTTATGTTGCACTTTCAGTTTAAATATTAGGCTATTTTTTACGGATCTACCAATTGCCCCTTAAAAGAAGCGGGATGGACATTTAAAGTCAAAATCAAACAATATTAGCAGTTTATGTGGGAATGTATTTCAGTCAAAAATTAAAAACATAAGTTCAAGGAAGTGAACAATGGTTGCACAAGAAAGTAGAAGCTCTAATAACACCTTGGTTCCATTGCATTACCTAACAAAAGCGTTTTAAAATTTATTAAGTTTTAGATTTCAAACTTGAAAATGGTTGTGTTACTTAGCAATCGGGGAGGGGGATACTGTTATGGTTGATTTCGCCTGGTACGACCAGTGGAAAAAACACCTATATTTCACGCGTTCGAATTGCGCGCATCTAATGACTAAAACATTACCAGGCTAATGAAATGAAAAAAACACACACAATATATACTTTATTGAAATGTTAATGAATCTTCAATCCTTTACTGGACTAGAAGTCTTAATTACTGTCTCATATTTTAATACCACATTAATTAACATAACTTTATAAACTTTATAACTAATCATGTAACCGATAAAGCTTATAATTATTGTCTTTGATGATTGTGCAAAATAAATTTTGCTTGGCTTTTTGTAAAACGCTGTGTCGGAGACACCGATTGAAACGAGAATGCTTCAGAAACTGAAAATAAAGAAAGAACACTTGTCATGTGCCAAAGAGCTGAACCCAGGTCTGAACAACAGGTCTTTGCAACCAATTAACAAACAATAGTAAACAAACAACTTCCTGTTTTCTAAGCAAGAGACCCTTGAAATAGATTTTCACTGTGACACTTAAACAATAAAAATTCAAACACGTCTGAGGTGAGAACTTACGATTAAATGTCTTCAATTAGCTTCAGATCCTCAAGAACCCTCAAAGCTTCTTCTATGCGACCTGGACGAACACAAAGCCAATAGTTAAATGTGTTACAAGTAAAGATCACCTGATCAAAGAATAATAATGGTTTCAAGGTGATTGAATAACATTTATCCAAACTCTTACTCTCAAAGCGTTAACAACTTAGCAAAACAGAGAGGCAGAGAGAGAGAGGGAGAAAGAGAGAGAGAGAGAGAGAGAGAGAGAGAGAGAGAGAGAGGAAGAAGAAGAAGAAGAATTAGAAGAACAAGAATAAGAAGAAAAGGGAAAAAAGGGTGGAATTTTCTGGAATAACTACAACCTTATTCACACTTGAAAACAATGCTTGCGAATAGGTATGCTTCGCTAAGAATTCTGCCTGTTTATTCCTTTTTTATTTTTATTTTTTGGCCTTTGAGGTTTCCTTGATGTAGGACGATGACATTTGGAAGGCAAATAGATGATGACGAGAGATCAACAAAACATTATTCTTACTTATGTTTTTGATTGATGTCGCTGCATTTTGACGGCTTAATACCAGTTTTCGTTTTGAGTCACCTATAAAATGAAAACTTAATTTAACCGATTCACAGTAGTTTCTCATTATTACTGCTTTGAACATTTTCTTTTTAATTTTTAATTGATCATCCCTCTCATGTTTTTACACAATTATGTTGTCCTATAAAATAATACATAAGTTTGAACCTGTCTTTGTTATGCAATCATCAATGTTCACAGTTCCCTCTTGTCGAGTTTTCGCACTTCCTGGGCAATCCACACACGAGCTTTGACCCTCATGCATTTGATATTTGCCAATGGGACAGACTTCACAATCCATACCGTCGCCATAAGATCCAGGTGGGCAGTGGACTTCAAACAGGAGACAACGTTGAATTTATATTAAGGCAGCGTAAAACAAGTACACTCTATTACACTTAACGTCACATTAGTTATTTTATCTAGCATTAATTGGTGCTGAAATAGGAGGCATGATAATAATGTCGGTCTCTGGTTGATACTTGAACAGAAGATATAATTTATCCATGATCAGGAGGTATAATTACAATAGCAGTCTATGAGTAAAATGTTGTTTCAAAAATGAAATAGACATTACATTTTGAGCCATCATAATTGAAAATAAAATGTACCACATAGCAGCTGCACAGCGGTTTCACCAGGGGCACATTGGATATCCCCGACCACAAGAAGAGTATTCACCAGAGGTTCATAAGTGACTCCTCCAGCAGGCAACAGCAGCTCACCATTACGAAGGGATTCACTGACGGAATCAGTGATTTTTTCAAGTTGATCTTCCAAAGACAGAATGTGGTGTATTCCTTCAAATGCTAAAAGGAGACCCAACAAAATCTTTTTGGATACTTTTTGGATAATTGTGATGTATAATAATGGTGTCAAATCGCTTTCGGATACTTGTCGTGATGTATGGTAATGGTGACAAATGGCTTTCGGATACTTGTCTTCATGCATGGAAATGGTGACAAATCACTTTCGGATATTTATCATGATGCATGGCAATGGCGACAAATCGCTTTCGAATACTTGTCGTGATGCATGGTAATGGTGACAAATCGCTTTCGGTTACTTTTCGTGATGCATGGTAATTTTATGTGACACCAGTGCATAACAGGTTATTCTATTCAATTTGTTTAAAAAGAAACCAACAAATTTTCCTTGCCAAATGGCAACAGATTCAAATAATACTATTGGCGATGTTTTAAAATAGGGTGTAACATTTTATCTAAGGACAGCAATTTGAGACCTGCCAATTGAGTTTGTGATATTTTCACATTAAATTAAATCAAAAATGTTATGATGCTACAATAAATTAAACAACCCAGAGATAGATAGAGCTGTTAGGGAGCCAGACCAGTGTCGTTGTTGTAGACACCACCTTCCATAAAGTCATACTCGTCAAGCTCTGCCTGTACAGTTAGTGTCATCATTGCTACGTTTAGATTGTCTTCCGTATGAAAATAGATTACCATTTCATTTAAAAAAATGCGATTTTCATTTCATTTTATATTTTATGATTTTACTCATTTGAGAGAAAATAGGTTTTGAATATTAAATTTTTTAAAAATAATTCTTTAAACATTGTACGATAAACTAAACAAACAGGTGAAAATTTACAAACAAGTAAACACATTCTGTACACGTCAATTGTGTACTTTTAAAAGGATACTTACGCAAACGGTGACATCTACATGTTTTACTCACCTATTGCTTCAATCTGTACATTTGCAATGCATTCTTTATTTGTGATACATGCTGCAGCTGTTGATGCTTTATTTAGAACTTTGCCTTTCATGACGTCACGTTCTTGCAGCGAACTGCTGGGAACGTGAAATTTTACACTGAGAATGGATTCAACATGAGAGGGAAATCTTGCTTCTGTAAAAGACAACACATTTGATTCCAAAATAAACAAAATGGCTTTTCGCGGTCTGAGATTTCTTAGCATTTGCCATAAAGCTTGTATTGCTTGATTATCAACCGTTTATTTGCGGTATACCTGCACAAATTACAACAGTACTTGGGTCAAAATGTGGGGTCCAATGTTGTTTTGCTTAATTATCAATTGTGTATTTGTGGCATACCTGCACAAATGACAATAGTACTTGGGTCAACATGTGGGGTCCACGTATAATCTGTGGCAGGACCGCATCGAAAGTCAACAGGTTTCTCCACCTCCTTCAGTATCCCATTTGGACATTGGACTGTGCACACCTGCATGCCATTTGCCTTCCCAACACACACCTTTGAAGCTTTATAAGGCGTCTTGAGCTCGGAACATTCTTAATAAAAATACATTCAGAGTACACATAATAATCACACACATAAACGATTCCACCAGATAACTTTTTCAAATAGTCCTACTTCGCTTCAATGTTTGCATAATCAGCTTCTTGGCGGCAATGCTACCTTTGATGATACCACTTCCTGTGTTGCAGACGCCAGGGTCTAACCCTCGCAGTATCAAGCACTACCATTGGGGTAGTAACGATATTAAAACAAAGAGAGATTCAGTTGCTCACCTCGACATTCTTCTAAATTGCACGACCGCGTTTCAGTGGTTTCTCCCAAACAGTTGTCACCATAGGCATTGGGAGAGGGCGAGTCACAGCGTCTGTATCTGTGCTCATATCCATTTCCACAGCTAGAGTCACACGGTGTCCATACTGTCCATTCACTCCAGCCACCATGAACTGCCATTGTGCAATCGAAACGTTTATACCAATGCCGTGCATTTTTGCTAATTTGAATTGTTGCATAACGAATATTGTATGTAGATCTTGATTCGTAATGTTATAGATAATCGGGTATGCGATCTTTTTCGCTGTGAGAGGTTAAGTCATGAAGTGAACTTATCCGGAAGCCAGCAGGTATTGTATAAGCAACATGCTTAGACTTAGTTATAAAAAGGCTATAGAAACCTTTTAACACTATAAATGATGGTATAAACATGTTTGTTTTGTTGTTAGACATAAAATTAGTACTTTATGCAATGTGAAATGCGATGTTGTAAATAATCTTCTTTATCACAATAGAATAAAATATAATTGTTTATTAGCTATACTAAGTGCATTTGTTGTGTGCTTACCCCGGTAGTGCTGGCAAAATTTGCCTGTAAACAAGTTTCCACATTGGCAGTTATAGTCATCTTCGCTTTCGCCGAAGGCAACGCACTTAGCCTCATTCTGGCAGCCATTTGTACGACAAGGATCGGGAGCCAGTTCACAGTTGGTTCCCGAATATCCGCCGGTACATATGCACTTGTAGCCTTCGCTGTGTTTTACGCATTCACCGTTAGACCGGCAAGGGTTAGACTCACAAGCACCGTCGGGTATTACTGGTATAAATAAATAAAATGATTTGCACCATACCTTTTCGCTTTCTAAGGCAAAACTGTTTTTTTAATACTTATGACAAAAGCTCTTAAAATTTAATGCATTTGTCTCTATTTAATCCTTAAGTATTTTTAGTGCCAGCATGATGATCTGAGGTAAAAGCCAAATATATCTAATCAGATTAAAATACCACCTGCACACGTTTATAAAACAGCGCAAATAAAAAAGGAAATTCCGCAGTCTTTCCCTTTACCTTTCTTGACACAATCACTTCTGCTATCAGCTCCAATGGTAAATGTGTAAGTGCCAGCAGGGCACGGCAGGCATTCTTCTTGTTTTCTGTCACCTGTGTATGTGTCCTCTGGGCATGGTTTGCATGGCACAAATCCGTCGTCGGAATATTTGCCAGCAGGGCATGTTTCTTTTTAGTAAAAAAAACAAAACATAAAAGAACTTACAGGAAATATTACAAGTTTTCAAGCATTTATGACAGTTAGTTTTAAAATCTTCAATGGTATAGCACGTTATGCTATCCGATGTCAATACTCTTTTCAGGCATTTCGTATGAAAACGATTTGCAGTATTTAACAAATATTTAACGAGACGTGGGATGTGAAAGTTTTTTATATTTATATCAGTAATGTTTTGACAACATTGAGATCCACTGGTGGTGCAGTTCATGTAACAATAAGTTCATGTAACAATAAGTTCATGTAACAATAAGTTTACTTAGGCACTGGCTGAGAGATCGTGCGCCAACAACCCTCGTAGACATGCCATCCGGGCAGGGAATGCAAGCCAGCTCTCCATCATTGGGCTGATACGTTCCAACCTCACAATTTTCACAATCATTCTTTTCTGCTTTATAACTTGTCCCTGATGGGCAAACCACTAAAACAGCCAAAGACTATCCATGGAATATTGTATATCAGCATATTGTGTCGAAAATCAAATAAACAATTGTCCGAACATAATGTTTGTCATGGGACACAACTATTGAACGTAAGAACATTGATGTATTACACAGGTGGTGACATTTTCTAAATTTAGCATTGCAAGGGTCATAAACTTTGCTGATACTGAAGTTTGATTGGACATCCAGTCAACATTTTCTTAATCTCTCCAATGTATACTTGATAATATGTACCATGTTACACTTCTGTCTAGAAAGGTGAGAAGCTCAGTTGGGAGTAAGATGAAAATTTATGTACTACATACGATTTATTTTACATCTCCAAATTAATGTTTCCCTTATTAAATTCTAAAGGAAATAACCGGTTGAATATTAACATGTCAATGGAATGTTTTTATAAAATCCCTCTCTGTTTCTATAGATTTATGTCACTGTGCTTGCAGCTGTCTTTTATTTCGTGCACTATCGTTAACCATTTCCTCCTTCAGTAAATTCCCTGTCCCCCAGCATGCCTAAACTAAACTCGCTCCCTTTCTTCCTCCCGCTCTCTCTCTCTCTCTCTCTCTCTCTCTCTCTCTCTCTCTCTCTCTCTCTCTCTCTCTCTCTCTCTCTCTCTCTTTCTTTCTTGGCTGCGCGGCCAGCCTACGACAAGCAGGGGTTGACTATCTCAATTACTCACTCTCTTTCTCTCTCGACGTATAGTCAAAGGAAATATTGTCTATTCTACAACGGGAAATAGTTTTACTCACAGCATGCGAATGTTGTATATTCTGGTAATGCTCCTTCCTCACACAACATTGCAGCTTCACCAAACTCCACAGAATCTTTATTAAAAATTAATCCGGATATATCCATATTACCATTTTGAACATAATTCATGAATACGTTCCCTAGTCTTTCGAATTCAGCTACTGCTCGATTATCCATCTCTGTTGAACTTAAGGCAGAATTGTACGTCCCTACTAGGACGAAGTCAAAGAATACTTTGACTTCATTTGTTCCAGAGTTTCTGAAAAAGAAAAGTAGTATAGATTTGCTAAAGCATAAAAGTAAATTTAAGATAATTTTGGAGTAACTTTTGTCAAGAAAATAAGGGGCAGAAAGAGGCACTGATGTTAAACTTAACTAAAAAATCTTAAGTCACAGTTGCTTCCTTTCCTTACTATAACTACATATTTCTTACATATTGTTGACATTCTGTCGTAATATTTTACCTGTATTTAACCGCAAAGATCAAGTTGATTCCCACCTTACAGATACAAGTAACTGCTTATCTCGTTAGCCCTGAACAGGCTCCGACATTATTAATATCGTATTCTCCGATATAGCGCAACTCTTAATAGAGTACTATTGGTACTAACCTTTGTATTGCTGCATTATTAACATTATGTAATTTATGTTTATGTTTTTGTTTTGAGAGTATGTCCTTGCTTCAGTAAGAAAGGCCGCCAAGCTTACCCTTCGAAGTTAAATGTAGAAAGTTCAACTGAGTAATTTTTGTGGGTTCATTTACAAGTTGACAACATTATAAAAATGTAACATTTAAGTTCCAAAGATTGTCGTGCTTTTATTTAACTCATAACTTTCAATAGCGTGCGGTAATGCCCTTACGTGAATGAAGCCAAGAATAAATGAAGTTTTACAGCAAACCTTTCAAATAGGAAATCTAAATCTCCCCTTTTTGTGGTGTCACCGCATCTCACTTTTACATTATCTGCTTTACAACTAGTAAAACTGTTGCATCGCGTACTAAAACAAACATGTGATAATATATAACACGGTTTTCGTGCTGTACTTGCGAGTAAACCGGCTTAAGCCAAGTATAAACGAATGAGTAGAAATACAGACACACACTGTCATCAGCATAGCGTGTGGGTGACGTCATATAGCTAATTTTGTAAAAGACCAATTAACAATTGACCTACAACTAGACTGCTGCTGCTACTATCTCAAGCAACATTCCAATTAATTAAGCTTTTTCGAAGTCGATTTTCTAATATTACCATATATGGATTTCTAGTTCTGTCTGTAAAGTAGACACTGATATTTGTTTTAGTTTTATGCAAATTTATTTGAATATTCGCACTATGCACTTCTTTTGATATCTTTAAATTATTGGTATATAAAAGTGAGAATGTTCATACCCTT
Source organism: Protula sp. h YS-2021 (assembly GCA_949752745.1). NCBI lineage: Eukaryota > Metazoa > Annelida > Polychaeta > Sabellida > Serpulidae > Protula > Protula sp. h YS-2021. The sequence continues at coordinate 16,170,146 of OX457031.1, read as the reverse complement.
CGAAAAATTGTTTAAGTTGTTGTGTAACTTTTTGCTTTATTTGGTTCTGACTCTCCTCCGTGGTACAGTCATTAGTTTGGTAAGACATTTGCGTGGGCATAACCATTTTGTCACCGGGACGCAGCCCTATGAATAATATAGAACATAACAAGACACTCGCTAATACGATATTGTAAATAAAACACATGTTAAAAATTATATTATGATAGTCTTCCACACATAAGACAACCAAAGTGCATAGACACACATCCACATGTATATATAATCAATGTTAAGAGTCTCTTTTTTCCTAATTATTTATTGTTACCGTAGCAATGACTTGCCAAAATACAAATAACCCCTTTTAAGAGATATTCCTGCAAATATCTTGCAATCTTTTCTTGACAGAATACCAAAAATCACAAGTCCAAGACTGAATGTAGTAAACAAAAAAAAAACAATTACAAACATAGGCATCGGAAATGCAGAGCCCTCAGCCAAAAGCGGTTACATCACTGTGGTCCAATTACTCTTTTGAAATACTGCCGCTACAAAAACAATATACAAGGTGCAACGGATGGAGGGAAGGGCGGATCCTTGCACATCTACACTACATATACTTTCTTCCTGTAAGGTTTGGCTAACATCCGATGAATAGTTTTTGAGATATCGTCCGGAAAAGAAAAAGTTTAAAGTGCGACGGACGGACAAACGAACAAGGGACAAATTGAACCCTTAGTTGCACATTTGCACCACATATACTTCCTTCCTGTAAGGTTTGGTGAAAATCCAATAAATAGTTTTTGAGATATAGGGTGGAAAAGAAAAAAGATTAAAGTGCAACGGACGGCCAGAAAAATGGATACAGGCCAAATTAAACCCACCAATGCACATCTATACTATACATACTTTCCTTCTGTAAGATTTGGTGAAGATCTAATGAATAGTTTTTGTGATATCGCCCGGACAAGAAAAAGTTTAAGAGGGACGGACGGACAGACGGACTGACATGAAACAAATTGAACCCCTAGTTGCACGGTTTGGTAAAGATCCTGTGAACACTTTTTGAGATATCGCCCGGACAAGAAAAAGTTTTTAAGTGCGATGGACGGACAGACGGACCGATAAGGGACAAACTGAACCTTTTGTTGCACATCTACACTTTATATACTTCCTTCCTGTAAGGTTTGGTGAAGATCCGATGAATACTTTTTTTGAGATATCGCCCGGACAAGAACAAAGTTTAAGTGCGACGGACGGACAGACGGACTGACCCGAGATCAATTGAACCCCTCGTTGCACATGTACACACTATATATACTTTCTACCTGTAGGTTTTTGTAAAGCTCTGATAAATAATTTTTGAGATATCGCCCGGACAAAAAGTTCACAGACAGGCAGGCGGACGGACGGACAGACCGATAGCAATAGCCTTCAGCAATATTGACTGAGGGCTAAAAATACGCCTAGCTTAATGCTTTTAACTGTTGTTTGATGACATACTTGTGCAGTCTGGAACTTCCGGTGATGGTGTCCACGTTCCTTGTGTGTCTTGGCATACGAACTGTTGGTTGGCTGTTACAGTTCGTGGAAAGGAATACAAGTCGTCACAGGACATGGTGCATGACATGCCATGACGAAATGGGCCACAGTTTATTTTACCATTCTTTGGAGGATCCAGTTCTCGACATTCCCTCACTATATAAAATAAGCACAAACACTTACTTTCAAATGTGTTAATAGTAAAGCTAAAATCGCAAATAATAGAGGATGAAAAGTAACATTTTTATTGCACATGGTGATTTTATCCACGTCTAGTTCTCGAACAACTTATTATCATAATACCCGTCCTGTTCCCAAAAGCATTTTGATCTATATATGTTTCCGTGAATGCTTCAGTGTAGTCGCTGTGTATGATTAAGTGTATATCCCGGTGTTTTCCCACGAGTATGGTTTGATGTATGTTTCGATACATGCTCAGGTGTATGTTTTGGTGTAGATTTCGGTGCATGGTTCCGTGTTTGCTCCTGTTTATGTCATATTTTTCTGCGTGTTAGTGTAGTCGATTCTCTGTTGTTAACCAATGAAAAATAAGTTAAACGGAATTCATTTTGATAGTTTGGTGGCCTTTACAAAAATATATTTATCGTAAAACACTATGTGCACAGCCCAAAACCGAACCAAGGCCTTGTAAAGGAAACTTGAGCAATGAAATGCCTTGGGTACTCTATGGCGTTTCAGCAGATGAATTTACAACTTTCAAGTTGGTAAGTAGTTTTTCCATTTTAACAAGAAGTTTGGGATGAAATGCAGGATGGTTGTCACGTTAATTATCTCGATCAAACAAAAATTCAAACTCGAGCTTGTGTTTTAATGGCCAAGAGGTATATTCTGGTAATGATTGGTCCAGTGATGTTTGATTTATCGTCCTAACAAAATCCAAGATGGCGACGGCTGGTGGACTTCATGAATTTTCCATTCAACTGAAAACCAGTAACCAGCGTGATTTTCAGATGGTCAACCTATGTCTAAAATTTGGGGACGATCAGTTAAGTTGTTTATGAGTTTTCAAAGAGTCGTGGGAAAAAATTAAAGGTGTTCGCTGTCTGTCATTTTGAATTTTCTTATCAATCCCAAAATTAACCCCGACCTTGCATTTGAAATGGTAAGTCGTGTCTAAAAACCGACATACAGACAGACAGTCGGACAACACCAAAACCTGTAGTACACTTCAGGGTCCTAAAGCACGTTATGGCTCCAAAAAAGACAAAACGTTACCGTTGCAGCGAGGGGCTGTTAACCCTGGCCCCCAGTCCCAATAGCCCAGGGACGATTCTGCGGAAGCTCTTTCACATCTGGCTTCGCTGGATCCGATAAGTGCGTAGCCATTTTCACACTTGAACTTGCATACAGATCCATATACAATAACATCAGGGCATTCGATTGTCATTCGAAACGAGCTCGGCACAAGTGGACACGTAGTTTCTGTCAATTCATTGAAATCAAATTTGTAAAATATTCACGTTGACTAAACCAGTTGACATAATACCTTAGCTAATGCTACTTTAAGGACATTCAGTGTGTTTTAAAACGTCTTAAAGTTACTCACACTGCTAAATTGCAAGACTTAATGGATAAAGGATCCATATCCATCTGGGCTACTATTGGTTAATAACGGAATGTGGAACAAGTATGGTTGCAAAAAACACACGAGTGCTTTTTCCCAAAATGAAGTAAAATTAGACTTTGTAGATATAAGCGAAGGAGTTCTTTTACTAAGTAAAACTTTTTATTTTTCGAGATTTTTTTCAACTTTACTTTTTTTTTTGGGGGGGGGGGGGGTTCCCACTAGACGGACCCGAGCAAAAAACATGAGACTAGAGTCGGCAGTAGTGAAAAGAAGATACACGAAAATTTAAAATCCGACTCTCTAGTGAGTGCTCTTGTTTCCTTACTGGTAAGCATTACCAACAATCAGACGTCACCGGAAATCACGACGACGACACAGGGGATATTTTGTTGAAATGCATGTCATCGTTAACTTACGGCGCACATCGATGATAAATTCACACGGCTGTGCGACGTTCCCTGCTCTATCCCTAGCTCCATAGGATATATGATAGACCTTGAAAACGCTGAATTGTGAGCCGGGAGGCGGCCCTGCTTCCTTGACAACAGTGACGTCATTATCAAGGTTGTCCGTAGCCGTCGGTCTATCCCATGTGACAATGGCGTAATCCGCGTTAGCATCCGCATGGACAATCTGAGACTCCGGACAGTTTTCAATTACAGGACTTTGAGAATCTACAAACGAATAAAGGCTACCGCATTTTACACTAAACTAAAACCATTCAATGAGTGCACGTGGCCTTTTTCAATTGATAATGCGTCGGAATACAGATTTTATATATGCGCTACATTTCTGAAATATTGGATTGAGGTAGGACACACAACCAAATAAAAACCAACAGCCACATGGCAGGAATTTCTTTTTGAAAGGGTAGTAAATGATTTTAGCATGTCGCGATTATAAACTAAGTGCCCCGCCACCTCACCCCAACCCGCTGCCCATCCCCTTCTCCACACATACACAATCCCAAACTCCTAAGATTTGGTATCGAAACAGGGGGGGGGGGGGGGTTACATGAGGGCAGAGGAAGGGGAGAGAGGGAAGACGGGGCGGAGGGATGGAGGGGAAGGAGTGGGACCAGGTGAGTAAACTTGAAGGAGAGGTGGAGGGTGAGGAGGGGGGAGAGGAGGAGGGGAGAAAGGGCTGGATGTGGTCCGGGTATGATTTGTGCGCATCATTAGGCACCGAATTCAAAACGCCCAGGGTGTGAGGGTAACGGGGGTGGGTGCTGGCGATGTTTACAACATACTTGATTGGTGGCCTCTACGAGAAGGCTAAACTGCAGGTAGCGGATAAAAAAAGACTTGACATACATGACAAAGCCCCCAGCTGAAACAAGTTTCTGACGAGAATCATATCCCGGAACAGTCACATCATATCCCGGAACAGTCATATCATATCCCGGAACAGTAACATCATATCCCGGAACAGTCATATCATATCCCGGAACAGTAACATCATATCCCGGAACAGTCATATCATATCCCGGAACAGTAACATCATATCCCGGAACAGTCATATCATATCCCGGAACAGTCACATCATATCCCAGAACAGTAACATCATATCCCGGAACAGTCATATCATATCCCGGAACAGTCACATCATATTCCAGAACAGTCACATCATATCCCAGAACAGTCACAATATATCCCGGAACAGTCACATCATATCCCGGAACAGTCATATCATATCCCGGAACAGTAACATCATATCCCGGAACAGTCATATCATATCCCGGAACAGTCACATCATATCCCAGAACAGTCACAATATATCCCGGAACAGTCACATCATATCCAGGAACAGTCACATCATATCCCGGAACAGTCACATCAAACAGCACATATTTTATCAGACATGAAACTTCATTTTTTTCCGTAAGTGACTTCAAAGCACAAACCATTGAAAACCTTTCAGGTCATGCACAGGGAGAGAGAGAGAAAGGGTGTGTGTATGTCTGTGTGTGTATGTGTGTTTTGCTTGTTTTTTTTTTTTGTTTTTTTTTGTTTTTTTTCATTTTTGTCTTCTTATATTAGAATTTTTCGGGATTTATATCCGTCTTTCCTTCTGTTTTACACAGTAGCGTCTATTTTTGCGGCATTAAGGTATCAATGCCGAATTTCCGAAACAATCCATTTCAGATTTTTCTTTCGGTTTTTATTTGATGTAACAACAAATTAACAAATTAATGAACGATTAAAATTAACAGCAAATAAACCTTGTACCATATATTTCAGAATTAAACATCAGGCATTCCTGATTACAAATGTTCACTTTTCGCGTCACTCACGTAGAAACTGGTTCCCATGCGTCCTTGACTTTTCTAAGCGACCCCTAAATGCGAAGTGCCAGGTTTGAAATAATTCCCCGTTCTAAGCAAACGTGGAGTGTTCAATTTTTCAACTTGCATGTTTATGAGTCCAGGCCCACCTAGATTGCGGTTAAACGCACTCATATAATGAAACAGACATTTGCATCCAGAAGTGCATGTGTATAATTTTTGGGTTTGCACGTGTATAATTATTTGACGAGGAGTGCAGAACGCACAGAACCCCCCCCCCCCCCCACCCCTAAAAAAATTGTGGGAATCGCGGAATACTGGATGAATATTACCCACCTTTTGAACGAAACTGGCACTTCGCGCGGACACACTCCGACCAAAAAAATTACCCCCCCCCCCCCCAACCTTTGTGCGCATTTTTTTACTTTTGACACGTATGGTTACAAATATGTGCCCCCTCCCCGGAAGTTTCTTACAACTTAAATGTCATGCTTTTATTTCCTCAAGAAAATAAAAGGCCTATCAGCGCAAATAGACGGCGATGAGCATTCATGAAATATTAGTACTCAGTACCAGGTGACAATACCTAAGCAAGAACTTATTTCTCAAAAGCGAAATATTAACACTTAGCCAAAACTAAATAAATAAATAAAATTACTTTCTCCCTTCAAATAGAATTTTAAAAACTTTTCAGCCTGATTTTGATTTGCTTTTCCTTTTCAGATAAAACATTGTTTTTCAGAATCCGAAACTTTTCTAAGAAACTTTTTTGTCGGTTCGAAACCTTACTAAAAATAGCTTTGCTGCTTACTCTATGATACAACATCCCCTCAATCGCCCCCCCCCCCCCCGACCCTGCCCATGGATAGTGAGTGTACTTAAAATGTACATCCAGTGTACTTCAAATGACCAGGTAAGATTTTGCATCCATATGTCTTTCTTGCAAAAACAAAATAGGCATTCCTCTATCTTCTGCGTATTTGTCGTGTGCAAATAAAGAACACGTCATTTGTGTAATACACAGTATGGCTGCTGCAGCCATTTCTTGATAAAAAAGGTCATTTTTGGGTGTTTGTTTTTGTTTTGTTTTGTTGTGTGTTTTTTGTTGTTGTTGTTGTTTTTTTTTTTTTTTTTTTGTTTTTGTTTTGTCTGTTTGTTTTTAAGATGAAAAAAGGCGAAAGAAAAAGCGAGAGGTACAACTTCAGATAAAGTACTGCATATGTGTAAAATTTGGTAGTCCTAGTGTCACTACCCTCAGAGGAGTAGTAAAGACAAAATGGCGGACCAGTAAAGAGAAAAAAGGTCCGAAACATTGGCCCGTACAACCGCAATATACTCTTTACAAGTCTTCGATTCACGAAGTGCTAATTACCACGTGCTCTTGCAGAATAATTAAATAAGGCATGCGCACCTCGGCACTCCAAGTGAACCCCTATCCAGTTTTGATCAGCGCCACATCTCAGTACTCTCTCAGAGCCTTCTGGTAATGAGAATCCGGGTAAGCAGGAAAATATACACACTGAATTGTAGTTGTAATTATCTGTGCATGACGTAAGCTTCGCGTTTTCCGGAATAGATGGCTCGGGGCAAGTTAGAACTAAACATGTTAAATGTAACAATATATATAATATAAACTCCAGACCTTTACTTGGCTTTAAAAGTATCGTACTAGAGAAAGGCTTACATGAAACATTTTGTGACAATATGAAGCATATCTTGTATTTTCAACATAAACTTGAAAACACCTTCTTGATTTTGAATTTTAAAATGATATTTCAATTTTTAAAAATTCTCTTCAAATTCTGAAACAACTGAACCTAAGTCAGAAACTTTTTTTTTAACATTGGCATCGCAGATTTTTGATAGAATTTCTTAGCACATGCAATATAGATTTAGATGACATGCTTACTTTGGCAATAAGCGCCTCCGACAGTAGTCCATTGACCTTCTCGGCCACATTCAGTGTGCTTAGCGCCAATTAATTCATAACCTGGATCGCATATGAATTGGCAGGTCTCGCCATACACAGGAAGGTGTCCCGGGGGCGTTTCGCATGATAAATCGCCACCATTTGGACGTTTCGGATATTCACAGACTCTTACTGACAGAGAAAAATCACTGTTGTTGTTAAAAAAAACTTATTTTAAGTACAAAATTGCAATTCGGACAACAGTTTTGAGCATGCAAAACAGTGGCTGATATATAAGGACTTGTGGGTTTGTCGTCACCTACCCCCAACCCCTCTCGGGCTGATTTTTTTTTTTTTTGAAAAAATCAGTTTGTTTAATTTAAAACGGTCGAAGACGTACGCTTAATGGCATTGCCTAAGTTAAAGAGAGTAACAAATTTCACTGGCTTGTAATTGGCTGAAAAATCCCTCAAAGCAGTAGCGGGTCCTGCAAGCAGCAGTAACCAAGATGAAAGGCAACAACAGTAGCGAGCGAAGCTCAACGATACCCTATGCCGAAGTGACCGTCTCAAAGCCCGATACACAGCTAAATCCCCCCTAACCCCACCCGGGGACATAAGGCAACTTGGGGCGCTTGACAGTCTGTGAGTGGCAGCATTTCTGGAGTCCCTGATCGAGAATCCGATCCGTCGAGAAGACCCCTGACCGAGCGGAAAAATACCAGGAACAATAAATCACTCTTCGTGCACGACTTCTGCATCTCGTTCGTCGGGGCTCTGAGTGAGCAGCCTGCTTGTCCGGAAGTGGGGGGGGGGGGGGGGAGCAACCGCACAGCCCGACAAGCCAAGACGCGCTGGTGACAGAGACTCCACGAGCAGAGTTATGCCGCAATTACAACTAGGGCAGGCTGCATAGCCCACATATTCCCCACAGGCCACTCATCAGTTAAACACGGCCATCAATAGTCAGTCAAGAGCTGAAAGTCCAGTTGGTGCATTTTCCTAGAAAGAACCTGGCCCATTTACAATACCGATCTGTGTTTGCTCCCATGGAAGCTAAGTTTCATTAAAAATTCTTTCAGCAGTTTTTAAGTTCTCGTGTTAACAAGCCGTTGCTGACAGACCGACAGACCGACACACGGTCGATCGCGTATATTCCTCCCGTGTGGGGAATAAATCACAATTAACAGCTGCACCCGGACCCACTACAGATTCGCCGACGCTTACAGCACTTGCCCTGGACCACTTGCGACCCAAATTCAAAATTGGAAGCAACTTTTGGAAGACGATTAGGACAAAGAATTAATTTTAGACGGGCTTTCAGGCGGTTTTAACATTGCAAACGCGAACACGGAACAAATTCAAGGCTGCGAGGCAGCTAATAGGCAGAAATAAGAGAGGCACTGCAGCTGAGCTGCTACAGAATTGTGCAGCAGAAAACAACCATCGTGTTCCCACTCACTGCCTTTCCGAAGGCCGAAGGCGGCATATGACTAGCTGACGACTACTCGTAGCCTGAAGGGAATCCGTCGACGGTATCCCTTCGCCTGACAAGGACACATTTACATCCGTCGATGTAGTGCCTGATGAGGATGCGTCGGCGGTTTCCCTTCGCCTGACAAGGACACCTTTACGTCCGCCGATGCAGTGCCTGATGGGGATCCGTCGGCGGTATCCCTTCGCCTGACAAGGACACATTTACGTCCGCCGATGCAGCGCCTGATGGGGGTCCGCCGACGGTGTCCCTTCGCCTGACAAGGACACCTTTACGTCCGCCGATGCAGTGCCTGATGGGGATCCGTCGGCGGTATCCCTTCGCCTGACAAGGACACATTTACGTCCGCCGATGCAGCGCCTGATGGGGGTCCGCCGACGGTGTCCCTTCGCCTGACACGGACACCTTTACGTCCGTCGATTGCTCTTACGATTGATGAGTGTGTACACGTTAAAATTGCTATTACTTCTGCGATTCATTGACGATGAGAATTGCAATTCATATGCCGGGGGGGGGGGGGGTTGGGTCGGTTGGGGGTGGGATTAGGCAGCCGGGCGGTTTTAGTCGGGGTGGTGACGGAGGGGGGGGGTTAGGACCGGTGGGGAGTTTCGGTAGGGGGGGAGGGTTCGGCCTGTTCCCGATAGACACGCGACTCCCATTCGATGCTGTTCTAAGCGTTGGGATCTTCCACCGGATAAGGCAAAGCGTTTGCCGGATGCTCCATTGCCAGAGAATCAGAGCCGTCATCTACTGTCCCGATGACTTCTTCATAACGGCAAAATTGCGCGAAAACCCAATGAAAGCCACGAAGTGCCATATCCACTTGTTGGTTCCGCTCGGTTTCTCTATCAGCTGAAAGAAGTTCATTTCTCCAACCCAGTCCAAGAGCAAGTTATTGGAGATGCGGGATTTAATTAGCAGCTGGGTCACCAACCCCACCAAATGCGTTTCGAAACTCGAGCCTTAGAGTTTATCCGGTCAGCTCAGCTGGGTCGCAGGGGTCGTTCACATCGCACGTCCCTCCCTGGGCCTCATCGTTACACTGACGACATCGGTATGCCGTCCGCAAGCTGACTGCTTTGGATGCCAGCGCCGTGCGAACAAGCTCGCTGATGCAATCTCAGCAGTCCACACCGAAATGGCCGGATCGAGAAAGCAGCCATTGGAGGGGAAGAAAATATCCACCTTTGCCAGCGTCACCCCGCCACTTAGTGTTCGGTTACTCAAACATACTATGCTTCACTGTTGTGGGTAAACTTCGAATTTTTTGGCAGTTTTGCGTTACTTAGATCTTTATGCATTGTTCAAATGGGAAAAGAAGCAGCATAAATTAAGGTTTAACCAAAACATTCCTACTTTTATTTGAGCTCAGTTTTTCCTCATTCTGTGCTAGAGACGCAAATAAGTTATTCGGGCATCGTGGCTGGCTGCAAGTAGCCGCTTGCAACTCTATAAGGTTTAAATAAATTATCAGAAATAGGCAGTTCGAAAGAAAAACACCCACACATGCTTAGTCCCTGAATGGCGGTGTGTTGCAACCTATCAGACGCTCTTCAAGAAACAAATGGTTCTTGAGAATCCATCACTATTGTCCGAACCAAGCTATTATATCTAATGTTGTTGGTCGCCTCCACTCAATGCTGTCTCTACACAACTTGAGTAAATGCTGTAATCTGATTGGTCAACTTGCCTAAGCCAACAGTCTTTATCAATGTGGACTGGATTGCTAATGTCGTTAAATAATGCAGTTATTTTAATCAAAAACTCCGATTAAATCATGTAACAAACCACAGATTGCCCCTTTTCAATCAATATGAAATAACAGAAATGCTCACCTAAAAATAAGCATTTTTGCTGATCAATAACACTGCATGCTGACTCAAAATAAGTCAACGTCTGCTAATTCATGGGAGTTATTTATTTTGTTAATGAACAAGTACATACCAACAACCCGGAAGTTGATGTCACAAGTAGCTACGTTACCGGAAGTGTCCTTTACCATAAAACTAACCACGTGGTCTTGTGGTGGCCAGAAACTCCCTGAGCGCAAATGCTTTGGAGACGATTGTTTTACCCTGTGGAATAACAACTGTGTTGTTAAAATATTTTCTAAATCCAGGTATATTATTTATTGCTGTGTGTGTACATTCACACATTCACAGTGAAAGTTAGGTCATAATTGATGGTTTATGTGGTTCGGAATCAAGTGATCTCCACCTCAACCTCCATTCTATATATTTTTGCGCTGAATATAAGACTTTGTTTTGGGGACTGGTCCGATAAAGAGTAAAACAGTTAATTAAAACCTAGGAATAGAATATCCGTCCGAGGAAAAGGGGATCGGCTTCCTCGAAGAAAATTAGAGAAATATTCAATTGTATCAACATCAAGTCTGTTTTAAAATCAAGATATCTTTAAAATATGGTCATCAGTTCTCCTGTCACTGCTCTGGAACTGCACCCAAAACATGGTTTATGAGGCACCAAATTGCGAACACTAAAGGCAAATATATTTAATTATTTTCGTACGTCATTAAGGAAATATAATGGAACCTCAGTTGAATATCACATATTCGTAATGTTAAAAGTAAAACAAGAGCATCGGAACGCTGCAAATCCCCTCGCCCTTCACACGTTTTGTAACATAAACACATTATGAGATATTTATCAAGTTCAGTTTGTATGCATGCATTACTTTGAAATGAAATGGCCAAGGTTCGACCTCAATTTTGGCTAAATAAATTAAAAGTCGGACAAACTGAATACGAGGTGCACAACTACAATATATGAAGAGTAATTGTGGATACAAGGCCAATACCTAAAAGCGTGACGGACGGACGGACAGACAGACCGACGGACAGACGGACGGACTAACCAAATCCTATATCCCCTTCACCAACAAAGTTGGGCGAGGGGATAATAAAGACAATGTATAAGTGACTTACTCTCCTAGATGTTTTCTGTCGTCATTGCCCACGGCCATGTTGTACCTGACCTGTGCACCCCTCTCTTTTTTTGCTGCGTAGTAAGTGCGCATGGTAAATGGACAAATAATGGTCGGGTCTGTCGTGTCATGGTCAATGTGATCTTTAAATGTTGATTAATAATAATAATAATAATAATAATAATAATAATAATAATAATAATAATAATAATAATAATGATGATGATAATAATAATGATAATAATAACAACAACACTATGCGAGCTTTTATATCGCGCTTTACAGTACAGTAGCGAAAATAACCCTCGGGGCCACAAACACACGATTGTGAACGCTTAAAATTCAGAATTGCCATGAGCGAGGAGGCCAAGGTCACCACGATACCTCTAAAATATGGCCTTTTAGGCCCAAAGGGTCCAAAATAAGCTCAAAATCGCTCTGTCTCTAACCAATTTCGAGGTAATGGCCAACTTCCGGACGAGGAGCGCAAGGTCACCGAGATATCTCTCACATATCGTCTTTTAGACCCAAAGGGTAAAAAAAAAGCTCAAAATCGATCTCTAACCCTTTACGAGATAATGGGTAACTTCCGGTTTTTGACTTTGGTTATGACCGAAGAGGTCAAGATTACCGAGATACCTCTTACATATTGTTTTAGGGCCGAAAGGGTCGAAAATAGCTCTATATCTAAGATAAGTTTTGAGATAATAGTCACTCGTTCTCCAAGATCAAATTGAAAAATTGCTGATTTCACAACGTCTCACCATCCTCTGTCAGTGAGCCAAATTTCGTCTTCTTTACGTCAAATAATCTTAACTAAAACATTTTAAAATGCTTATATCAAATGGGGGAAACTGAAATGCTGCAGTCAACATGCATGCCCATGCTACAATCGCCACCATTGTGGGCAGCTGAGCAATCAATATGCCTATGCTGATGTCATATAGGTGCATTAACTGCCAAATCAAAGCGTTTGCCTGCCTTTATAATGGTCTTCAATGGCAAAATTTCAATGTCCATTTTTGCGTATAAAATGTTAATGAATTTCTAAAAGAATTGAGCTGGAACAACCAGACATGTCACATTATGTATCTGCCAAATTTGGTCGTTTTAGCCCGAGCCGTCTGAGAGGACGTTTGCATGAGAAGGTTTCCGCGGAAAAAAAGGAATCATACAGAAACACTTTACCGAATCGTACGAATCCAAAAAAACTAGGGGATTGAAAAGCCCCAGTTGTAATAATTAACGTCTACGACAATAATAAGTTAATAATATCACACACCACCACACTATACTGGTAAATAAAATCACAAACAGCCCAAGACAGGAATAAGTATCTGCCAATAAATATCTGTAGTTTCTAATTAAGCACAGTCGATTTGAATGCTTGGACAACGATTATTCCCTAGTTTCTGGCGCTTTAAGGTCGTCTAGTAATAAAAAAAAAACAACAACAAAACAAAAAGCGATGATCCTGGAGAGTTTTGGCGAACTTCCGGTACCATATACAACCATACCCAGAGTGGGGGGAGGGGGGATAGGGGTGTCATCTTAGATACAATTGGCACGATTTACTTTTCCGTCAGATGTTATAAGACATTGGAAAGCGCCAGGCATTCATAATACCATCCACGTCTTTTCAGTGGCATAGAGTAGAGAATTCAAGGTGGAGATTGTTGGTGGGGGGGGGGGGGGGGGGCGTGAGCTGTTTCAATACCCTGTGCCCTTTGCCTAGGTGCATCCTCCCTAAAGAAATATGTAAGTGCAGAGAAGAGCGACAAGGTGAAGGACGCAGCAAAACAACAGAAGTTTACTTTTCCGTTATACATATATTATTCCCACTTGGTACTGAAAATACCAAATGGGGATGGATTGCCTCGAATTCTTCACCTTTTTTTCTCCCTTTTTTATTTTTTCTTCTTCCTCCGAATCGGTTTCCAGACACCTCCTCCAAGACCGCTAAAGCTAGACCAACCAAACTTGGAACATGTATGGAGGGTCATCTGAAGGGGTGCAAATAATAAAAATTTTTGACCTTGACCTTACTGGTATAACTTCCGGTGTTCTTGACCTTCAGATCACTTTCGAGCCCCAAACCGGAAGTTGACCTTCATCTCGAAAACGGTAAGATGTTTACGACCTCCACCCTCTACACGACGTTACATAAGGTATAACTTCCGGTGTCCTTGACCTCCAGGTCACTTTCGAGTTCCAAACCGGAAGTTGGCCTTTATCTCGAAAACGGTAAGAGAAAGAGCAATTTTGACCTCATTTCAATCTCCACCCCCTATATGACGTTACGTAAGGTATAAGTTCCGGTGTCCTTGACCTCCAGGTCACTTTTGAGCCCCAAACCGGGAGTTGGCCTTCATCTCGAAAACGGTAAGATCTTTTCGACCTCCACCCCCTACACGACGTTACGTAAGGTATAACTTCCGGTGTCCTTGACCTCCAGGTCACTTTCGAGCACCAAACCGGAAGTTGGCCTTTTTCTCGAAAACGATAAGAGATACAGCAATCGGTTTCCAGACATCTCCTCCAAGACCGCTGAAGCTAGGCCAACGAAACTTGACACATGTATGGAGGGTCATTTGAAGTGGTGCACCTGATCAATTTTTTTTACCTTGACCTTGTCGATATAGTTGGTAGTATTTAGGAGGATGTTCTACATTCAGACATGTGAAAATTGTTAACAAATAGCAATATCATCTGCCTTCCGTTTTAAGTTATCATTCCAAGTGGGGTCTAATTCGCTGTGCGAATTTCGGTCTAGTTATTGTGGTATTCTCCTGAATCCTATCTGACAAAGGAGGTCACGGCGAGAGGGGAAGGGGAAGTCAGCTAACTTCTGTTGGAGGAAGAAAAGTATTGGCTCCAAGTCGCCCAGACCTACTGGATTATCTGCTGCTGAAGAGCAGTTTTTTTTTATCTCATATGCTTGTGGTTTTAATCGTTTAGGGACATACATACAGACATATGTACAGCCTACCCGCCGAGAGAAAACACCTTTTTATTAATACTTAGCGTATAAACCACGAACAAGGGGTAAGTTCTTTATCAACGCCTTGAATGGAGAAAAACAGCACTCAGAAACCAGGTCCACTTACCCCTTGGGCAGAACAGTCCACACAAAATGCCTCCTGCTATGGCAGCTGTAACGAACATCCCAATACAGTACACTCACTTGTTTTTCTTTTTCACTATAGCTTTAATCCTTGTTTGTTCTGCAACGGCTTACTTGTTTAAATCCACCATAACTTTCTTAGTCTTGTGCACTTCCTTTATGCAGATAACGGGCAGCGTTATGACACTGAAACTCCACTCAGCAATGTCAATGCCGCGCACAACTAGAGCTTTGCTTCGAAACACATGTCCCACTTCACACAGCAGAGCCCGGTAATTACACAATGTAATAGATATATACCAATAGCAAATGGAAGCTTTAAACACATCCTTCAATAAGGGCACATCCAACACGGGTAATCTAACACGGACACATCCAACACGTTCATATCCAACACGGGCATATCCAACACGGGCATATCCAACACGGGCACATCCAACACGGACACATTAGCACGGGCACATCCAACACGGGTAATCCAACACGGGCACATCCAACACGGGTAATCCAACACGGGCACATCCAACACGGGTAATCCAACACGGGCACATCCAACACGGGTAATCCAACACGGGCACATCCAACACGGGTAATCCAACACGGGCATATCCAACACGGGTAATCCAACACGGGCATATCCAACACGGGCACATCCAACACGGACACATTCAGCACGAGCATATCCTACACAGACATATCCAACACGGGCAATCCAACACGGGTATATCCAACACGGACACATCCAATACGGACATATCCTACACGGACATATCCAACACGGACACATTCAACACGGGCGTATACAACACGGACACATCCAACACGGGTATATAAAACACGAGCATATAAAACACGGGCATAGCCAACACGGGAATATCCTACACGGACCCATCCAACACGGGCAATCCAACACAGGCACATCCAACACGGGTAATCCAATACGGGCATATCCAACACGGACACATCCAACACGGGCACATCCAACACGGGCGTATCCAACACGGGCATATCCTACACGGACACATCCAACACGGACACATTCACCACGGGCATATCCAACACGGGCACATCCAACACGGACACATCCAACACGGGCATATCTAACACGGACACATCCAACACGGGCATATCCAACATCGGTACATAAAACCCTTGAATACTGATTCAAAGAATGCCCTTTACTCTGTACATAAAATGGCGATATATTATTTTTCATATTAAAATATTAAAGATTCATAATATAAAAATAGGAACCTCAGGATGGCACCACCTTGCAAATTGGACCACCTCACAATAGAACCACATCACAAAAGGGACCACCTTACAAATAGACCCCTTTTCATTAGTACTGTTCTATAATTTGCCTTCCATTTTGGATGACTGCCAGAACAGGAGAATTTTAAAAATATGACCACCTTAGTTCAGACCGCTGGTGGTTCTGTTTCCGGGAATCCAATATATTATTTTTCTAATATCACATTGAATGTATGACATTTTTTTACAAAAACAAGTTTTTAAAATCACAGATAGGAGAACTTTTTCTGATATCGATAACTGAATTTTTCAAAATTAAAGATTCTTATCTTAATCGTAATAGAAAATTCTAATCTCACATATCCAGCCCAATTTTCAATAATCGAATTACTGATATCAGTAATAACCAGTGTCCAAAATTAATAATTTATATCAAATAGCAACTTTGTTTTATTGATGTCATTAATTAAATTTTTCGCATCATTAATTTAACTATTGATATCATAATTTTACTATTGATACAATAACTGAACTATTTATATCATAACTGTATTCATTATAGTCATAAATTCAGTCCTTCTACTGATATAAAATAGTGGTAGAACTGCATTAATGGCATCAAAAAGTTATCGGCATCATTTATTGGACTTTCAATATCAATTATACAACTGACTGTTTACTGATTAGCTTATAGACATGTGACAATGCAAATGGCTGTCTATGCGGAGAGTGAGAGAGAGGAGGTTCATTTACACGCGGATAATGTACAGTATCACACATCTCACGACCCTTTTTCCTGCAAACCCAAAACCCTTAGCAGTCTTGTAGTCGGGATGGATTTAAGGGTTGGTCAACAATGGTCTAAATGTGGAAAAACTGAACTACGCTTCACTAGAAAACCTGCCCTCAAACCTTGTTTTACCAGGAGAACGGTTTGAAGTCTGGCCTGAGCCTGGCTTTAGCACTTCCGAAGGGAAGTCCCAAAACCAATAACTTTTTGCTTCACTTGAAAGCACACTGTCCTTTTGCGGCTGTTTATATTTATAGGGATGTATCTGACAGATCATCTCCCCAAATGTCCTGCTCTAGCATTTCTGCTATCACCTGGTCTGCTGTACCCATCAGGAATGTTGTGGGATGTAAAAACTGGTTCAGATCTGAAAATCTATCACTTTTCTCCAACACCTTGTGTTTTGGTTGTTTTAAACTGGAAATGCCGTTGCTAGTTGTTTGGGTGGAGCCTTGCCATCACTTTAACTACACCTATGTGTTATGTGAAATGTCCGCTGCCTGACTGCTACAGCATTGGACACTCTCACGCAGGTTGCCAGGGATAAAGTGTTTCCTGTTCTGGAGCCTCACACTGTGAAGGGGCTTCATGTCTCTACCCATGGCAGCTGAGTGATTGCTTTCACAATATCCCTGAATGGAAGGTCTTCGACATTGCCGAGGAGGATTCTGCGATTGACAGTATAAAAAGCGCTCTCTTCTGTGAAACACAGGGTACGGGGTTCAACTTGGCCGCCTCATGCCACTCCTGGATCTCACAATGAGTGTTGCCCTTTGTTACGAGACCCATGGAGTGCGTTAGGTCAATAATTTCAGCCCTGAGATTGTTCTGCTTGCCCTTCCGAACCTGACTGCTCCCTCGCTGAGCATGGGCGAGAGTGCTCCCCTGCATCCTCTTTCTCCTCCTGGTCATTCCTTTCAGAATAAATCACCTTGTTTCAGTTCTTAGGAGCAGTTAAAAGGGGGAGCTGGTATGCAACTGTGTATCCATGTCCTTAACGTGCAAAGTAGATACCTGGTCCGACAAAGAGAGGCCTAGAAATGCATCTTCATTGGTTAGGCAGTGTTTCAGTTGTGCTGCATATGCCGTGGACACAGACGAGGGAGACGGTTCTGTTGTTGCAACATTAGGGTTTGGATCGAGGCCAGTTGAGCCTGCTTCTGTTCCTAGATCACATTCATTGCCGCAAACTCTTTTGCCCAATTCCTATCCGGTAGGTGGATATTGACTTGACAGTGAACTGGCGCTGGGTGATTGTGACATTTCCAGCTGCTTTGAGAAAGGAAAAGCGAGGAGTTCTCTTTTATTTATCAGAACCGATCGGATTGTCCGCAGTCAAACTATGTACTGTCACTTTTATGCTGTTCCTGTTTGCGGAAAGTCACTGTAAGGATAGCTGTGCCTCAGTGTTCCTTTTCCCACTGATTCGAATCCTACTGTCATCTCTAATGACATTAACTGCTTTAATTTTGACCTCTTTTGCTAACTCCTAACTTAGCCCCGGTGCTGCTGATCCGGTTGGCGAAGGGGGCATGAGGATCAGAGGCTTCGTATTAAGTACTTCTGCGTGCCCTCGCTCACTCCGTCAGCCGCAAAACCAGATGTGTAGCTTAGGCAAGGCCGTGAATGGCCATATGATCCCGGATAAAGACAATCCTCCCATCAGGATGACGTCTCACACAGGACTACTGAAACACACCTTCGTAGCGCTGACCACGAGCGAGATATCATGAACGCAGAATGCATCAGTAACTCAGTGCTCCAATGAATTGAAGAAAATGATTGTTAGTGAAGGCCGCACTTTGTCTCGCTTTCATCCACCGAAGCACTGCTAAGCCGGCCCAGGGTCATGTCGAGCTCCCGACAACATGGTTCAGTTCGTCGCGATGGGGCAGCCTGTGTGGCGTGCAGAATGGATGTCGTTACTGTGAAGTGACTTTACCATTTCGCTAGTGGAGGCGGACGCTAAGGCCAATGAGGGACCTTCCCGAGGGAAATAAAAAGTTTAGTTTCTTCTTTTTTTAGCCCTAGACAGTCTAATGACAGTTTATAAGTTGGGCTCAAAGTAGGATCTCGCCTTGCAGGACATGTTGCAAGGCCAGAATCGATTGCACCTATGGGCAATCCTCATTACACAAGGTTTTAGCAGCAGTAGGAAGGGGCCGCAGCCGCCCATTCTTTATCTCACTGCAAGCCGCTAAGTGTGGATAGTCCCAGAGTATCTGTTCTAGGGCTCCTCTCATCTAAGGGCACCTTCTCTCCCTATCTCTCCAGTTGGACATATCGTCCTTAGTTTAGTCATTACACTTTCAGAGGAAGTTGTGGCAAGACAAGTAGTTTAGTCCTCTGTCTAGAAAAGATAAAAATGGCTGGAGGTAAGGGTAGTATGGCAACGTAGTAGAATGGTAGTACGGGAGGAGAAAAGCACTCTCGCATCTACTCCCCTACCGAGAATGCAGGTCATTCAGCCACAGATTATATTCACAAGGAGGAGGAATATGATTATGTTAGCACTATGGCACCGTGTTTGCCTCGGTGCAAGAAGCTGAAATGCCTTCAAATCTCTGTGATCCACACCTCCTACTAGATCCACAACCTGTCCATCCCACCTCCCCGAGGTGACAGCACGAAATCTGACCTACGTTTCTAAAAGAGTACAGGCTCTCAAAAGACAATTCAAACATTCAAGATATTCGAACTGAGCCAGCTGCACAAGATCCCCACAGCTTAGGTCTGTCCTCTAAGTGGTATTTATTTCCAGGCTGCTGCAGAAAACAGAGCTGGGCGGTCTTTGAACTTCTCGGGAGAGGTGTGGGTTCTAGATTGGCTAAGTGAAGAGTTACATCTCAGACCATCTGCTTTTGAAGGATATTGGCCCGTCCTCACAGCCAAACTTAAGCCCATTCCAGGGTATAACCTGGGAAGGGACCCACCTATTTCTCCATTTCCCTGCTATTTTAACGTGATAGCTGACCGCCGACCAAATCTAACGAATCACAGTGTAATTTTTGACACCCATTCTCTATTTGTTCATGTCAAATCTCCCCGTATAGCTACTCTAAAACCTTTAGCCTTTGCTACAGGCAATAAAAGCAAGAGCTATTTAAGGTAAAGGATTTCATTCAAGATCAGGCCCAAACATCTCCTTGCCGGTTCGAGCCCTGCGAAAATACCTTATCCGAAGACTGTCGCGTCCAGGATAAAGAGCATTTATCATATTTTCAGGCCAAACACCTCTCACGACCTTTTGAAGCAGCCAGTTTTTAAGTACATTAAGCGCACCATCTAAAAAGCTTGTACCAGAGTCCAGTCGAATTAAACCTTTCAACCAGAATGAAAACTTGTAACCCCCAAGGTTAGACAAGTGTGAGACTCTTTCAATATGGGATTAGAAGAAGCTTTTGTTACAGTCTAAAAATACACTCGAAATGAATTATCTGGTTTTTATTTCGTCAGTCAATGGATTGCATTGAAAAAGACATTTCGAAACCATTGTCATTGTCTCTTTGCAGTAAAAGTAAGAACCAGGGACACTGGAGCTCAGCAGAGAATAACGTGTCCCTGGTTGCCTGAGATCAGGGGTAGAGGTGGAAAGAATTCACACAGCCATCGGTCGCCAAACAAACGGGAACAGTGACGCAATTTACTAAAGAACTCGCTCACAGCACGCTCTTTGGCAGAGGTTGTTAATCGGGATGTGTAATGAAACGGATTGCGTTTATGTTTGTATCTTCCATCACTTCCTCTCCCGTCTCCACTCCTTGTCGTCATGGGTTTCTGTTTCCTCCTCCCATTCCATCATATCATACCCCTTGGCAAATCTGGCAGCGTGGAAGTGGACAGAGTAAGCTGGCTGTGTGTGTGTGTGTGTGTGCGTGTGTGTGTGTGAGAGAGAGAGAGAGAAAGAAAGAGAGAGAGAGAGAGAGAGAGAGGGGGGGAGAGGGAGACAAAGAGAGAGAGAGAGAGAGAGAGAGAGAGAGAGCTGTGATTCTATTTTCGTTTCGTTTTTACACTTGCCCCATCTATAGGTGGAAATAAGCTGTCGAAAGCTGTCGTTTTATTCTTTAAAGGCTTTAACGAGTAAATGCATAGATCACATTCTCCACCATCAGATAAAATTCTTTGTTTTGTTTAAGTTCTCCATGATTGATAATGTGCCTTGTTAAATTTGACAAGAAAAACAGAACAGATTGCATTTGAACTTGAGGCGGCGGACTAAGAGATGGGGCTTAACACATAATCGATACCATCTTTAGATGTAACAGAAATGCTTCCTTGGCCGAGATCTTCTATTCTGAGGTTGTGTCTGAGGTTTCTGAGTTATTCGTCTTGCCCCGCATCATTATCTGTTACGAACCGTACTGTAACCATCGATGGTACGTACTCCTACCTTTCTAACGTCACAGAGCTATGTCAGGAAATTCACAGCCAGCGGCGTCGCTACGGGATCTATTACCTTCAAGAGGAATTATCTCTTAAGCACCAATCTTTTTATAAACCGTGCGTGTATATCTGGCATACGCTGAATAGCTTCTTGCAAGAATCCCTACCCTTTATCCCTCCGATTGCAGAGACAACAGGTGAAGGTTTAGAACCTCTGACAGCATACGGTGATAGTCCCAGCGTATTTTAAATAGATGCTTTACTTTCATTGGAATTTGGATGTATAGGCGTACGGCAAACGGTACTACGTCACCGTTCGGTTATTCAGTTATCAGAATTTTGGTGCAATTCCTAGCGTACAGGTGAAGAGGTACACCGTTGATCATCGTACACCGTTGCCCACTACCCCGCAAGATTATACCTCATGCCAGCAGGAGCGTTTGCCAGTTCGCCTTCGAATGTAACTGACTGTTAAGTTTCTATAAGAGATTCCGAATTGACATGCTAAGGACTGGTATAGCAGCATTAAGGATAAGATGGTTCCAGTGACTGTCTCTCCTCTGACGGTATTGTATGTGTTACTCCAGCACTCGAGTGATATTCTGGCTTCTTGAATCTGTGGCTATTTGACTGGCATGGCCCCCTTTTCATTGCATGTTTTACAGATTGGGTACTACTAAAGTTGAGTTTTAAAATTCAGTCGTTTGAAAATATGCAGTACTGGATTATTCCTTCTAACAGTTTAATAGAAATTGATACAAAAAATTGAGAAAATTGCAAATTTTTCACATTATAACTTAATCATACCCACTGTTTTTAGAATTATGGTAGAGAAAGCATGTTGCATACAATAATTCTCCTTTTTGTTATAAAATAATACCATTTACTTTGAGATGGATTTCTGGTATAACGTCTAATGTTATGCAGCCAAAAGCAATAAATTTTCTCATTGCAGTTTGCACAGTCCCCATCTTGACATTAGCCAATCAGGAACTAAGAGGGACCATGAGGCCTTTTTGTGCAGCTAAATATTTTTCATATTACTGATAATAATGTTTATCTCAGCTTGGCGATATGGCCTTTGTATATTTCACTGCTTGTCACAGGGGCCGTAATAAAGTATAGTCCTCTTCAGCTAGGTCTGCAGGGGACACTTTGGAAGAGACAATTCTCAATTCCAACTCACTCATTCAGCAGCAAGTCTCAAAAAGACTCAAAAGGGAGTCAAAGATACAAAATCCGAAACCATCTCGGAGACTGTGGCAAAACTGGATCTCAACCCTTGGTTGGGGGCGGCGGGGAGATCTGTGTAAGACAAAGTCAGGCTGGTTGTGGAAGTTTAGAATTCCGCTGCAGCTGGGCACCTCCCCTGCCTTGGACCTCCTTTCCCTCCAAAGTCATTCAAATTATCGGTGTTTCTGGTGATGTAAACTCATCTATCAAACAACTTCAGAAACTATAGAAGGTGGTGCTTTCCAGAGACTCTAAGCTCAAGAAAAACCATGCTTCATCGGCCACAGTCTCTCGCCCTAGGGCAGTTTCTGTCAGCCACACGGTTTTACAGCGACAGAGTCCCATCTGACCTCAAGGCCATTGTCATGAGTGAAAGTGAATAATCGTGGGTCTTTATTTTTCCTCCTTCCTTCTTTCTCTTCACCCTAGTTACCTTTTCAGGGTAAAAGCTAAGTTGTCAGACAAAGCAATGCACCTCCAGAACAGGTAGGTTCCCCTGCTACATGTCTTTGTCACATCTAAAAGTGGCGACGGCGAAGTAAAGGTGACGTATTAATTCGCAAAAGCTAACTTCCGTATATCTCCACCTTTCGACTTGATTGTCATCATTTGTGGTAAGCGACGCATAAATTGTGAATGAACTTTTGTACACGTGGAGGCGAACAATGTAAATAACTATTGTCAAACATTGCCCTACAAGCTAATGTCGGAAACACTCGCGTGTTTAAGATCTGGTGACATCAGATTACCCATATTCCTTTTTTATGCGCGGAATACTGAAGACGCATTTGTGGAAATAGAATCTGAGAAGATTCTATTGTCTTTACATTTTCAGGATAAAAGGTGCTTTTTGGTCTTAAAAATACGTTATTACTCACTTGAATGAGTTTGTATCTACGACGGATAAATTTCGATGTTTTGAATGCCTAAACCTAAATTAGCACCAGGAATTGAAAGTGTTGGCTTCGAGTAAGCAAATCCGTAAGATGTTTCTCGTATTACTCCACTTGGGAACAAATTCAATTTTACCTTAAGATGCTAGGAACTGTGTCAGTCTGATTGTCTGGTGGGACGTTAGTGTCAGATTGAGTGTTGGAGAGGCACGGAGACAGACGGTGGCGCTGGTTAGTTTCTCTCGTTACCTGACCTCCACACTGTTCCAAGTAACCCCTGCGCCATTGGTTTGCCAGGGATGCTATGCACGAATTAGCACAGAGCGTCGATTTGATTTATATGTTTCTAGCTGGATTCACGGATTACTGCCACCTCCCCACCTCTCGTAGTCTTGTTGGGACTCCGGTGGCGCTAACTAGTTGGGTAGAGGCACCGATTACAAAGGGGGTGCCATCTGGCTCTACCCACTTCGGAGGTAAGGTTAGCGAGAGTGGATGTGCCCACTCACCTGGCTCTACCCAAGTGGCTTTACCCACGCGGGGTTATCCACAAGGGCTATCCCTCCTGGCTATAGCCCTCCCAGAGTAGTGCCTGTCCCCCTATCTAGGTGTGGATGAGAGAGTGGGTAAAAGTCAGCGGTTTGCTTACCGAGCTTTTCTGTTGCAGGCAATGGCAGAGACAGAGGCCTCGATGCACAAGGCAAGCTGTTGTTACCCACCCTTTGCTGGGAACCCGCACTCCCTCTGCGACAACCGTAGAGCTGCAGAGGGCCTTGCTTTAGGTGAGGAACAGAACACTTGTTTCGAGTGTGAAAGCCTCTCTCACATGGAATGAAAGAAATCGAAACCAACTGGATAAAAAGTCAGAGGCGGAAAGAATTGCTGAGGAGCGCAAAAAAGGCTCTCGCTGAGGCAAAGGATATATCCTTATCGGAATCCTCTCCAACGCAAGCCCCAGATGAAACACCGGTTCCAGTACCGCAGGGAAGAGCCGTAAAAAAGCTAAATTAAATCACTCCGTGCCATCGGAAACTGCAGCCGAGTTGGACCCTGAAGACTGGGAGGCCTTGCAAGAAGCATGGAGTTCATCTCAAAAGAGCGAATCACCAGTGTTGTTCTTACAGCAGGAAGAGTTAGACACCCCCTGTCGCAAAGCATGGAGCATCAGGCATCTACCCCGGCTAGAACCAGATCAAAAGCAGACCTCGGGGCGACTCTGGACCCAGTGTGGGCTAGGGAGATGGCGGCGATGCAAACCCTACAGGAGCAGACAGAAGCTCAGATAGCCTTGCTTCATGACCTTATTTCGAGTAAGGCTCCCCGAGCGTCAACGGCAGAGACAGCATCACGACCACCAATGAGTGAAACACAGGCTTGTGATGACTAGTCTTTGGGATTCCCTCTGTCTAGACAGACGTCGTTAGTACAGCCCAGGGATACATAAGCCCAATCTTGAGCCAGGTCATCCCAGTGGTGTGGATAAGTATTTTGCACCGGTGGAGGATGACCAGGAAACAGTCGAGGACAAAGAGCTATCACACCCGCCTTTGTCTCTGCTATCACACATTAATTAAAGCACACTAGACAGCTAAAGAGCACGGACTTTAGGACAGTTAATGAATTCAATGGCTCCGTATATTCATGCTGTCGGTCGGTGTAAAGAAGTGTAGAGGCATTTCTCCCACTTCTCATCCTACATTGTCGTAGACTAATGGAAAAATTTCTTTCACTCACTTCATTGCATGTCAAGTAGAGTGGGGAAGAATATGTAATTTAATGTTTCAAATTGTCAAATAATTCATTTTATCAATTATTACATTTTATGTTGATCTCTAGCACTTTGCGTGTGCAGACTGTTTTATTCTAGATATCGTGTGAGTTATCTACAATCAAGGACATTATGTTATGTTTTAGACGCTCGTAAATCAGTCAGTTTGTTCGTATGTCACCCGACATCGATTGGGCGCACCATTCGTAGGAAGTTGGAGGGGGTGGTAGTAAGACACGGAAGTACTCACTTCTTCTTAATCGGGTCATTCGAACTGTCTTTGTGTGCGAGTGTGTAAATGCTAAACAAAGAAGTCTAGTCTATCCTTCTTTCAAGGAAAGGGGGAGTGAACCAAATAGGCAATGGATAGAGCCACTTTGATAAAAATGCTTCCCACATCTCTACACCTATGACCCACTTGGCCCCTGATAGACAGAACTATTCACTATGAATGGCTGCAATCACGTGATCGGACAACATAGTCTATTTTTCAAGTACTGGAGCCATTTCTAGTTGTGGTTCTATCAATATGGGTTTTATATTGAAACTATCGTTCTTTCAGCATTATTCGTTTTATCTTATAGTATATATGTCATTGTGCATCAAGATTGTTAACTTGTTAAAGACTCATCAAGATTGTTAACTTGTTTAAGACTCAGTAAACCCCTCAAGATACTTTGATGTCTTTTATTTCGCTCAATTCATATATCGGTAAAAATGTGGTTCGTATTTGAAAAACTTTTCTACACAAGGCGTGCCTGGCTGGTTTTGCCTCTACACTAGTTTCTAACCCCGTCTAAAGGTGGAGATAAGTGAACGTTAGCTTTTGCGAAGTAAAACTATCGTTTTATTTCGTAAAACCCTTTTTTACAAGTCAAAACGTAGTACGCGTTCTCCACCTTTAGATCTCCGGTAATCCGCCTGAATCCATCCCCACTTTGAAACCCGCTTCGGTGGAGGGGCTCTGAGATAAAAAAAAAAGGAATGTGAGTAATCTGATGTCACCAGATCTCGAGTGTTTCCGATATTACCTTATAAGGCAATATTTGACAATGCTTATTTACACTGTACGCCTCCACTTGTAGAAAACTTCAATTCACAATTCATGCCTCGCTGATCGCAAATGAGGGAAATCCCGTCTAAATGTGTGGCACTGTGACATCAGCTAACTTATGCAGATGAAGAAAGCACCAGAGCCTTGTAAGACAACCTCTTCTACAAAATGCCAAATGCCGTTTGCTTTATTAGAAGCGTCATTTCTTGACTATATATAACACACAGTCCCTCCCACCCTCGCCTAATCTCCGGACGTGCGTACTTTGTTGGTGGTGTTTGCATTAATTCAGAAAGAAAGTGACACATGTATTTTTCTAAGATGGCGGAAGAATATTGAGGTCACTGAATTTAAATTCAGAAGTTATTCATATTTAAATGTTGAGGAAACAGCATGCAAATGCCTCCAATGCGCCGTCCCCGGGCTGTACGGAATATCTTTAGTTGCGTGATTTTACGTGAATGAAAAAAAAACAGCTGTGCATTCAGTTAAATGTGCTGGATATTTAAGGTAGAACGAATTTCGTAAAAGAAGAAGGGTGGTATGCTAAGGATGAAAGTGACGGGTTGGGTTGGGGAATATACAGGTTCCCTTCTTATTATCTTTTTTGTCTTATTTGTGTAGTATAGCGATAATATGGTATGACCCTGTCCGATGCGTCTCATTAAAATCCTCGATGCGTAACATTGACTTATTTCGAAAAGTCTTTTTATCTGAAAGAACGAAACAAATACATGAAAAAATGGAAAGAACTAGACCGAAATTCGCACAGCGAATTAGACCCCACTTGGAATGATAACTTAAAACGGAAGTTAGATGATATTGCTATTTGTTAACAATTTTCAAATGTCTGAATGTAGAACATCCTCCTAAATACTACCAACTATACCGGTAAGGTAAAGGTAAAAAATTTTTATCAGATGCACCAGTTCAGATGACCCTGCATACATGTGCCAAGTTTGGTTGGTCTAGCTTCAGCGATCTTGGAGGAGATATCTGAAAACCGATTGCTCTATCTCTTACCGTTTTCGAGACAAAGGCCAACTTCCGGTTTGGGGCTCAAAAGTGACCTGGAAGTCAAGGACACCAGGTCACTTTTGAGCAAGCAACATCGTATAGGGGGTGGAGGTCGAAAATGAGGTCAAAATTGCTCTATCTCTTACCGTTTTCTTAAATAATGTTTTTCGCGATTTGACCTTCGATGACGTTATAGGTACAACTTTGACGTGCCAAAAAATTTCCTTGCTTAAAAGTAGTCTCAATGTATTTAGTGCCGAAGCACCAGGTTCTTTAGTTTTCGAGTTATTGAGCTTTAAAACATAAATGACGTCATAACTCGCAAATGATGACGTCATAGGTACATTTTTGTCGTGCCAAAATATTCCTTGCTTAAAAGTAGTCTCATAATGTATTTTGTGCGGAAGCGCTAGGTTCAATAGTTTTCGAGTTATTGAGCTTTAAAACATAAATGACGTCATAACTCGTAAATGACGACGTCATAGGTACAACTTTGACATGCTAAAAAATTCCTCGCTAAAAAGTAGTCTCATAATGTATTTTGTGCAGAAGCGCCAGGTTCAATAGTTATTGAGCTTTAAAGCACAAATGATGTCATAACTCGCAAATGATGACTCGAAAGTGACCTTGAGGTCAAGGTCACCGGAAGTTATACCTTAAGTAACGTCGTATAGGAGGTGAAGTTCGAAAATGTGGTCAAAATTGCTCTATCTCTTACCGTTTTCTTAAATAATGTTTTTCGCGATTTGACCTTCGATGACGTTATAGGTACAACTTTGACGTGCCAAAAATTTCCTTGCTTAAAAGTAGTCTCAATGTATTTAGTTCCGAAGCACCAGGTTCTTTAGTTTTCGAGTTATTGAGCTTTAAAACATAAATGACGTCATAACTCGCAAATGATGACGTCATAGGTACATTTTTGTCGTGCCAAAATATTCCTTGCTTAAAAGTAGTCTCATAATGTATTTTGTGCGGAAGCGCTAGGTTCAATAGTTTTCGAGTTATTGAGCTTTAAAACATAAATGACGTCATAACTCGTAAATGACGACGTCATAGGTACAACTTTGACATGCTAA
Organism: Protula sp. h YS-2021; assembly: GCA_949752745.1. NCBI lineage: Eukaryota > Metazoa > Annelida > Polychaeta > Sabellida > Serpulidae > Protula > Protula sp. h YS-2021. The sequence goes on along the minus strand of OX457031.1, from coordinate 16,141,815 downwards.
AAAATTCCTCGCTAAAAAGTAGTCTCATAATGTATTTTGTGCGGAAGCGCTAGGTTCAATAGTTATTGAGCTTTAAAGCACAAATGATGTCATAACTCGCAAATGATGACTCGAAAGTGACCTTGAGGTCAAGGTCACCGGAAGTTATACCTTAAGTAACGTCGTACAGGAGGTGAAGTTCGAAAATGTGGTCAAAATTGCTCTATCTGTTACCGTTTTCGAGATAAAGGCCAACTTCCGGTTTGGCGCTCGAAAATGACCTGGAGGTCAAGGACACCGGAAGTTATACCTTGCGTATCAGCGTATAGTGGGTGGAGGTCGAAAATGAGGTCAGAATTGCTCTATCTCTTTCCGTTTTCGAGATGACTCATTGTTTTTCTTAAATAAAGTTTTTCGCAATTTCAAGGTCATGGTCAAGGTCAAGGTCAAAAAGTTTTATCGGTTGCTTCAGATCGCATCGCCCTTTATATATGTACCAAGTTTGGCTTTTCTAGCTTCAACGGCCTTGCAATAATTGTCTGAAAAGCGTTTGACCTTTTTCCCGATTTGACTTGACCAGTAAGGTCATCGATGTGATACAGGAAAATAACTCATTGTTTTTCTTAAATAACATTTTTCGCAATTTCAAGGTCATGGCCCTTTATATACCTACCAAGTTTGGCTTTTCTAGTTCAACGGTCTTGCAGTAATTGTCTGAAAACCGTTTGACCTTTTTCGCGATTTGACCTTGACCAGTAAGGTCATTGATGTGATACTGAAAATAACTCATTGTTTTTCTTAAATAACGTTTTTCGCAATTTCAAGGTCATGGTCAAGGTCAAGGTCAAAATTTTTTATCGGTTGCTTCAGATCGCATCGCCCTTCATATATGTACCAAGTTTGGCTTTTCTAGCTTCAACGGTTTTGCAGTAATTGTCTGAAAACCGTTTGACCTTTTTCGCGATTTGACCAGTAAGGTCAAGGTCAAAAAATTTTATCAGATGCACCACTTCAGATGACCCTCCATACATGTGCCAAGTTTGGTTGGTCTAGCTTCAGTAGTCTTGGAGGAGATGTCTGGAAACCGATTCGGAGGAAGAAGAAAAAAATTAAAAAGGGAGGAAAAAAGGTGAATTCGAGGCAATCCATCCCCATTTGGCATTTTCAATGCCAAGTGGGAATAATAAGTTGCTAGTTTTTTTAATGTTTTCGTGAAGACTTTTGCCAGTTCCGTGCCAAATTTCCTGTATCACATCAATGAAAAAAAATCCTTTAGGCGTTCTTTAAATCACCAGGACACGTATTGGCCGTTTATCCGGGTTAGTTAAGGTCATAGGAAAAGAAATGTTTTCAAAACCGAAAGACACAAAGAAATTGTGCAATTTGATTTGTCAACAATTAAATTTGGTACTTGATGACAACGTAATTTTCGAACCATGTTTTAACTTTTCAATACTTTTATTACAATTCTCAAGGGAAAAAAAAGCTTTCCACTTCTGATACATCCGGGTGTGGAAAAGGGGTCTGGGTGGGCAGGAATGTTGTGAGGCAATGTCAAAAGTAATGCGAAGTGTTGTTGGCACCTTTTAAATTATCCCAGTTTAATACACGTCCCCAAAGGTCGTTGAATGGACGCTAGAGGCCTTACATGACAGTCGTAGTTACGCCTATATTGATGCTATGAGGAAGAGATTTGCATGGATATCATACACATCATACCTATCATACACATCATACACATCATACACATCATACACATCACACTTCCATGAGATTCTGATCAACGTCTTCCGAGTCATGACATGAAGTAAACTGCTTCTTTTCTATCCAGTTAAAACGGATTGTCTTCGTTTTGTTGGATCGAACCTACGCTATAACCCATATCTTTTACCGTGTGTAGCCTCCTATAATTGAATGTTCCTTACTTAATGGATGTTCCTGATGGATCTCTAATTCAGAGTAACATTGTGAAGTTTCTGCAACCTCATTTTCAGGCCACTGCCAATTTTCATCCTTTCTAAAATGGTTGCAGATTGTTGTTTCCGTCGCAACCAATGTATACTCAATGCTTTGTTGTAACTTTGGATAGACGTCGGTAATTGGTGGATAGTCGAAACAATATTTCTCTTCTGACGTTTTTTTCTGGAAACCAAAATAACAACCTTATCGTGTTATCACTTGCCGAAAACGAGGGCGGCCATCTAAAGAATGTCGATCCCCCCCCCCCATGTCTGCACAACGACAAGTCCCGACGTCTCTCCAACATCTTGGGAACGACGTTGCGACTTTCATACACAAACAAATCCCGGGTTTGTTTAATGGGATGGTCGAAAGAATCAATGGGATACAATTCAGAATTCAGCGATCTAACCCCCAGCATTCGCCTAGCTGAGGAAGTCGGAGAGAAGGTCATTACCTTGCCTACCACGCCTGGCCAGATTCGAAACCGGGACATTGGGATTACTGGACCAACTGAACAAACCCTGACCCCTAATCTGACGCTCGAATTTTGGGTTTCAATGATAAATTCACTCATTCAGGCCTTAAAGTTTAGTATTTGTGAGCGTAGCGGATATAGTGCTGACATGATTCGTCTCACCGCTACTTACTTTTCTTATTAGTCTTTCAAAACAGACAGACTGTACCTTGGGTGCTTTTATTTTCTGTAAAATAAACTAACGTTTTATTTCGTAAAACGAGCTTTTACGAGTAAAAGCGCAATTCGCGTTCTCCACTTTTAATGAGTTCCCTTCCAGTTATATTTACCACCCAAGATAAAAAAAAGAACTTTTTGAGTTGCAGTTCGAGATCACTTATCCTTTCCATCCATCCTTTACCAATCAGAATGTCCGAGACGTCGTCTGCTAGTCTCGTAGAAACGACATTCCCTTTTTAGCCCTAAACGGCGTTACAACATACCCAAGCTAGTTGGGAAAGGATGGGAGGGGATAATTAAGTTAAAAGTGGAGAACGCGAATTGCAGTTTTACTCGTAAAAGCTCGTTTTACTAAATAAAACGTTAGTTTTACTTCGCAAAAGCTTTGAATTCGCTTATCTCTACTTTTAATGGGACTTGAGTCCGGAGCGGGGGAGCCTGCCATTCTTGAACCGCCCAAAAAGGTCGCGAATTACACTATGGTTTGTAAAAGCTCGTTGTTTTAATAACGGAGTGCTGGGCACTCGAAGCTGAAGAAGAAATAAAACTTGTCAGCTAACTTTCAATTCTTTTAATGATTTCCTAAATAAAGTCCGGAAGAGTACCATTCCGGTCTTGTAACATAAGGAAAAATCAGAAACAAAGTAAAATATGACGGCAACTGTCAGTCGAGATCAGAAAGGCTTCCAGCCATGCCTTGATCTTTGAGAACTATCACCATCCCCCTCCAACCGCCCACCGTATGGATCCCTACCTCAAGTTCTCACTATTCACTTGCTATGTATTCTTGAGCAATTAAGTTTATTAGCAATGCTGCAATAAGATCGCAAATTCATACGATTTACGCAACCAAACTCTTTGACACTTCGAGTAACGAGGTAACGAAGTGCCTTAACAAGACATGCTACTTAAACTTGGAAAAGAGAGAGACACCTTGTCTAGCTTTCTTTACCCAAAATTCTCTTAATTTACCACGTATATTTGAAATAAACCTGTACAGATTGACTAGATGGCTCTATGTCTACTGAGAATAGGCATAAAATGAAATACAGACAAAATTTCAGCTAATTTGTGACTGTTTCCCTGCATGGGGTCGTTATGGTTCCATGGGTCCATTATGACACTATGGTGCCCTGTATCATGGTCAAGAGGCCGGCCTTTCGGTCTTCCAGGCACAAACGGGTATATGGTCACTACGGTACCTTTGGGACCGACACAACCCCCCCTTTCTTTCTGAAAGACTTGAAGAAAGGAGTCCAAAGGCATTTTTTAAACCCGAGTAGCCGTAAGACCGAAGACTGGGCTGCACCAATTACACATACTATCATAAACACCTCGGAATATATAGAATGCTTAAATAAGAAATGCTCGTCAAGCGATTACCCGTAGCTTAATATAAGCACGGGACCGAAACGGTCCGAAAGGACTGACGAAAGGCGAAATGTCCAGAGTAAGAAGGAGAAATCCTTCTTGCGGGATGTTACTTCCGTGGCTTGTTGTTGTTGCTGCTGTTCCCGTTACGGCCCTTGGAAAAGTTGCCCTTCTGCTTGCCCTTGTTCTTGAACTTGGGGGACACAGATCTACAACAGAAGCCATCAGCCTGTAATGGTCATTTCTGAAGCCACAAACGGTCCCAAAGAATATAGACCGGACAATTCATCCTGTGAAAAATCTTTCAGATAATATTTAACAAAAAAGTTGGGGGAAGACCAACAACCTGTTTTTAATATATCTGAAAGGGACACATTATGTACGGCCCTCAGGGAATTAGCTACTTGTCTTACCTGATTGGCCTTGACGTTAAGTTCTCCGGACGGGTTCGAGTCAATTTGTGCCTCGTCATAGGCTGCCAAAATGATCTTTTTGATATAATTTGAGAAAGACTGTTTCGAAAGATCTTTGTTAAATTTTGGCATGACAGAAATGATGAGTGCCTTTTGATTTTCTGTTCTGTAGGCCTCTGACATTTCCAAATACTGCCGTAAGCCTTGACGGGACACAGAGAAACCAGGCCGTTGGTCTCGGGGTCATTTGGTAGGGATGGAAGAGTAATGTGATCGAACGTTCCCATCCCCTGAGTCATAATATGGGTTTTCCTCATGAATCCTGCTCTGGGGACTAGGGTGACCTTCTCCCAAGTGCCCCTATCTTTATTCACCTTTCTGTCCAGCACATGAATCTCGCTTCTTCTTTTGCCCGACGCTAAAGCCAATAAAAACGTGAACCTTAGAGTTGCAGTTTTAGCTGAAATCACGTCTTTACTAAAATGTCTGGGCGTTAGAGATATCGCAAGACTAAAGATAAGTCCCACTGCGCTATGTTGATGGGCAGGGTGGGGAGTTTACCTTAAAATGTCTTACCAGTTGTGAGAGGGCTGTAGCCTGTTGATGCTTTGAGTCTTGACCCTATAGCGGCCCCATAGCCCTCGTTGGAACCTACCTTCAACTTCTCATCTGTGAATAGGTGATCGAGGAAGTCCGCTACCACTGCTGGGCTAGCCTGAAACGGGTCTAGCTTAGAGCTGTTACACCAGGTGGCAAACTTATTCTGAGATCTGTAAACCTTGGCCGTAGAGCCCTTATGACTCTTTACTATTTTCTCCCTTACCTGCTTGGAGAAGCCTTTGTTCTTCAAGAAGGAATGGTCAGACACCAAATGTGCAGATTCAGTAAGTGAGGGGAGGGGTAGAAGTGCTGCCAGTGGGGTTGTGATAGCAACTCGCTGTGGCATGGAATCTGCATCGACCTCACTATCTTGCAATGGAGTAGCAGGGCGAACCATGGAGCTTCCGATGCCCACGGGGCAATGAGTAACACATACGGTGGTTTCAACTTGGTTACCCTTTGTAGGACTTGGCCTAAGATTACCTGTGGGGGGAAGGCATACAGAACGTCGTCCCGTGGCCACCGACAATTGAGGGCGTCCATTGCCCAGGCTGCTCGATCCGGACAGGGAGACACGTATCGGGGCAGTTGAGCGGTCATAGCGTTTGCAATCAGATCCAGAGTCGGTGGACCCCATGGGGACTGGCGTGTTACCTATTGAAACGACCGATGGGATAGGCACCATTCGGGGTTGATAACTCGACCATGTCCGGAAGCTAAGTCCGCTAGGACATTTAGTTTCCCGGCCAGGTGACGGGCTGGAAAGGTCACCTGTTCCTCTCGGGCCCTGGTGAGAATCTGAAATGCTAGCTTGGAAAGGGACCGCGATTTGGTACCTCCCTGCTTGTTTAGATAAGCTATGGCTGTGGAGTTGTCTAACCGAAATAGGACTGCCTTGTTTCTGAGTTGGTTGGACAGTTTGGTCAGAGCAATCCAGACTACCCGGAGTTCCAGCCAATTTATGTGATAGGTCTGAAGCGAGGGTGGCCACTTGCCCTTCCATACCTGACCGTGCCAATAAATTCCCCAGCCCGAGTGTGAAGCATCGGTTTGAATCTCCATCTCTGGGATGGGGGGCTGAAACGGCATCCCTTCGGACATGACCTGCACATCGCACCACCAATGTAGGGCTTGTAGGGTTACCTGTGAAACATGCATCTTTGCTGTGGTTGAACGACCCTGATGCAGTGCCCATCTCACTTGGCTTTGGAATGGCCTGTAATGGAGACGACCCAGAGGGACGGTCTTTTCTGTTGCCACTAGCAGGCCCAAAAGGGATTCCATGGCCTGTAGTCCTACCTTTTTCAGGGGGAAATATCCCTTATGTCCTTCGCAATTCTCTGGTAGCGTTCTGGCGTAGGGAACGCCCTTGCTATTGCTAGGTCCCAAAATTCCCCTAGAAAAGTAATTGACTGTTTGGGTGTTAGTTCGGATTTGGCCAGGTTTACTACTAGACCTACCCCTAATGCCTTGCGAACTAATGTCATCGTTTGGTTCTCGGTTACCTGCCTGTCTTGGTTTGCCAGGAACCAATCGTCTAGATATTGGAAGACTAACATGCTCTCTAGGCGTACCCATGTTTTCAACACTTTCATAACCTTGGAGAAAACGCACGGGGCCGTAGCCAGACCGAAGGGAAGTGCCAGAAACCAAAACCGTCTTTTCTTTACTTGAAAGGCTAGGACTTTTCTTGCCGAGAGGTGAAGAGGGATATGGAGATAGGCATCGGAGAGATCTATGGAGGTACCCCACATCCCTTCCCGTAATGACCCTTTTATCACCTGGGCCGTGTCCATTTGAAAGGTGACCAATCTGAGAAAACCATTTATGGGTGAGAGGTCGATTATTAACCTCCACCCCCCCCCCCCGGATTTCTTGGGGACCAGAAAAACCCTGCTGAAAAAGCCCATTTGATTTTCTAGCGTTTCCTCTATCGCCTGTTTTTTTGTCAAGCTCAACAACATTTCCTGAAGAGCTAGATTCTTTTCCGACCCCTTGGGGTAAGAGGTGACCAGTTGCTTTAGATGGTTAGAGGAATAGGGCACTTGAGCCCGTTTCGGTCTCGCTTGAAAGGTAGAGAGTAACTCCTCTTTAGCCAACGCGTTACCCTTCGAGACGCCCCCATTTCTACCCATTGTTGCCAAAACTTTCCTAGTCTCCCTCCCACGAGCAAGGAGGCGTTTAAGGAGAGTAAATTTTCCAACTCTATTAACTTTGTTAAAGTATCGCCAGGAGATAAGAGAATCTCGTGACGGTACTTTGATTGGTTGCTACCTGAACGACTGTGGAGACGGGCCCTCTGTTTTGCTGCCGGAGTTGGGTTTCGGTCTCTTAACAGGGGACTGTTTTGGTTGAGCACTCGGTTTGGCCTGTGTCGGCGAGGACTGCTGTGGTCGTTTCCTCTTCAGAGGTCGCTTGAACGAGGATCGGGACATCCTGGACATGAGGCCATAATCCTGGGAAAGTGAGCGACTCTCCTGGTTCACCCTTTCGACCTCGGCGGGGGGAAACAGCTCTCGTTCCCCTAAGATAGGGGCATGGCGCAAATCCTGTAGACCTTTGACACTGGGCCAGCAGTGCTGGAGAAAGGCGTCTCGACGTAGGTAGACCATTGCCGTCATCAAAAAGGTGGAGAGTTTGACCACGTCTCGGGTAGCTAAGGCTAGGCATTCTATCAGTTTCAAAGACACCGGATCACTGAGGCGTAGCTCTTCCCAACGGGGCTTCAGTGCCTTGAGTGTGTGATCTTGAAACGACATAATGTTCAGGATGTGACGAGAAGACGCCTCAATGGTCTTGGCGTCTTTCTCCACTAATGGAATGTCCGAGTCACTGCGCACTATAGGCATCCAAACTGTACGTTTCACGGGTTGCTCCAGTGCCTCCAGGGGAATTTGTTCATCCGCTGACCGATGTGGACCTGGTCGTACTAGTGTGCGACCCTCACCGGCGTCCATCTTCTTGAATGCCTTCGCGCGAACCGTGACAGCATGGGCAACGCCCTCGCTGGTGGCTAGAGCAATGAAGGAGTCCTGTTGTGGAGGAGCAGCCTGAGATGTCATACGAATGGGCGGATCCTCTTTATGTGGAGAGCCACAGGAGACCTCTGCCAAGCGGGCTATTTCTTGAATGGCATCCCTGAACGGTACATCTTCCGGCGTGATCGTGGAAGCGGAACTCGAGGGGGTTGCATCTTCGACAGAGGGGGTAAGGTCTGGTGGGGAGGGGGTTCGGTTGGGGCATCTACTCGCCGCCGGTGGGTCTCTCCAGAGTCTTTGACCCCGACCTGGGGACCGTACCTGATCCATTGCCCGTAATGGTGGATGGAAACGGGAATGTACCGATGTACCCTCGGATTCTCCTTCCACGTCCTCTGCCTCCGACTCCTGCTCGTCAGAAACTGCTTTCGGGAGCTGAGATTGTAGTAGTTGTGACGTTTGGGGTTCCAGTGATGGGGTGTAAATTTACTTCTCTCTATTCCTTGGAACTGTGGCGAGAGGGAAAGTTTCCATCGGCCCGATTTCCTCGTCCTCTTCTAGCAACGCAGAGACTTGGCCCGAGGGGGGCATGCCCACGGAATCCTCTTCGCTGATGATGACCGTCTCGGTAATTTCTAAGTTGGCATCCAGTGCGAGTTGAGGAGGGGGCGAGCCCGACATCCCAGCCATTGACTGATCCTCCGGAGGAGGGAGTGAAACCGTAGCTGACGGTTTGGGCTTCTGTTTCAGACTAAGCAGATTCTCCGGTTTCTGTACTTGATGTTTTAAATCCAAAAGTTGCTTTTGCAGTTGCGACTGCATGAACAAGAAAGCTGAAAAATCACTCGGGAGGCGCTGTAGCTGGGGAGGGGCGATAAGTCCTCTAGCGCGGGAATGCCTAGCTGGCCTGACAGCGCCGAAAGAACTGTTCCCGTGTCCTTATGTGTAACAGTCACTTGTTCCACGGACGGAGACTTGAACGCACACTCCGGACTGCCTATGGGTTTCACTCTGGGAGATGAGGCCCATGCCTCACGGAGAAGATCCCGTTCTTTCCCCTCGCGGGATATCCACTTCTGCTACCTTCTCAGAAAAAGCACGTCCTTTACTCTTGGATTTTTTATGTCTCTTAGAAGATGATGTGGCATCCGATTCTGCTCCAGTGACAAAGTGGACGGGAGTGGAGACCTGACTCAGAATAACGGATCTAGCCTTTTTCATGGTATACTGAATGAATTCACGAGTAACAAACGAGGCTGAAGAGAGAAATTTGCGCTTATCCCTCTTGCGTTCGTTCTTGGCCCTATTTCGTAACAGGGCTTTCCAATCCTCTGGGGTGAGATGTAGACGCTCCATACAAGGGCTGTCTTGCTCGCACAGAGGTATTCCGTTGTTCCGCCTGCAGCGATCGCAGATGGAGTGAGGGTTACACGAGGTTGGAGGACGAATACACTGAGGCAGCAACGGTGGAGACTGCAGGCAGGCCTCTGTCATATCTGAAACGCAAGCAGAGGAAAACAACCGTAAGAACATGTAGCAATCGAGCATAAAATACTGCAATTTCTCGGTGCTCTACTTCAACTGCAAGCTTTACCCCTCCAGACTGTGTATACAATCGCCCAATCACTGCAATGACTCGATGGGGTGATTCACGACGAAGAGAAAAGAGGCGTTCCAGGACCGTAACGGGCTGGACCGTAAAGGGTCTTCCCGTTACGGGCATGGGTCTGTCTTGCCTAGGATGGTACCCTAAGACCATCGGACCATAATGGGCAAATGATCCCGTTAGGCCCAGAACGGTCTTCTCGTACCTGTAACCCTATGACCAAAACGGGAAAACGGTCCTGGCAAGGAAAAAGACCCTCAGACGTCACAGAAAACGTCTCTTTTCGTCGAAAAACGCTGTCAGACTTGCAGAACTTGCTCTACAAAGACTGAGAAGCGTCCCATGCAATAAAGCTTAAGCAAAACTGGCCATTTCCGCGATGACACAGCTGGCTGGTAAAGCTTGGAGTCTAAGCAGGCACAGCAGCCTGAAAAGATCCTACTCCTAGACGAAATGAGGTGGAACTGGCAAGTTCCTCGATCTGAAAGAAAGCGGAGAAAGAGGCGCACTTCCGGGACCAATAAATGTCTCCGCGATCATGCAAATTCAACCTAACTTGACCGAAGAACAAAGTGTCGAATTTATATCACTTAGGCTCCATAAATTTATCCCAACGCACAATAATAGATAAAATAATCCATTAGGTAGTGAATTAAGTAAAATATGAAGCAATTCGCAACTTAACCCAGTTCCCTTGCTGCAAAAAACCGGCAGCACACATAATGACGTGTTGTATAGACGCCACGCAAAAAGAGAATGTCGTTTCTACGAGACTAGCAGACGACGTCTCGGGCATTCTGATTGGTCGAAGGATGGATGGAAGGATAAGTGATCTTGAACGGTACCTCAAAAAGTTCTTTTTTATATTGCGTTGTAAATATTACTGGAAGGGAACCCATTAAAAGTGGAGATAAGCGAATTCAAAGCTTTTGCGAAGTAAAATAATATTTTTAAAATCACTTTCTCCCTTCGAATAGAATTTGAAAACTTTGCAGCTTGCTTATGGTTTGCTTTTTGTTTACAGACAAGGCAATGTGTTTTTAAATTTCCAAACCTTTTTAAGAAACTTTTCTTACAATTTCAAAACCTCTCTACAAAAAAAAACAGCTTTGTTACTTAATCTGTGCTTAACTGCAGCTAGTAATTTTTCAAACATTCAGTGTGTTTAAAGTGACCAGCACGATTTTGGACTAGGTCCCAGCTGGCCTACGAATTTCAAGGCCTACCGTTCAGAAGGCCTACGATCCAAAATTCCTTCGCTTCATAACACCTACAGTTGACAAAGCTCCCGTAAAATTTCCAAGTAAATAAAGTGCTAGATCTCTAATTCACAAGACATTTGATGTAGATATCACATGATTTTTGATGTCACCATCACACGGTATTTGATGTTGACATCAGTTTTTAGTTGTAAAAAAAGGTTTTGATTTTAGTGCTGAAAGCCGTGTAATCTAATAAATTTTGATTCTAGCAGTTCTAGGCTGCACACAAAGTGTTGATTTTAGTGCTGAATTCAATTCCATTAGTTGGTTGATTAATATAACAGAAGTTGTTCGCAGCTTGGTTTCAGAATTAAGAGTCTTTAATCGAGGACAATATAAAACGTAGGCGCGTTTATCGTATGCAAATAAGGGGAAATATCATTTATGCACAGAATGACTGTTGACATACGCGACAGGCCCATGCAAATATATATATATATATATATATATATATATATATATATATATATATATATATATATATATATATATATATATATATATATATATATATATATATATATATTTGGTTGTTTTTGTTGTTGCTTGGCGTTTTGATCATGAAAATAAGGTAAGGGCGAAAACAAAATGCGACGTGCACAACTTCAGATCAAGCACTACATTATGCCAAAATTTGTTGTCCTAGTAGCAAAAATTACACTTCGGGCCACAAAAATTCTGAACACTTAAACAGTCAGAATTCTGGAAAAATTTGTGCTAAAAGTATGCCAAGTTGCCAGTTGCATCAAAACGCAGCTTCTCACAGTAAACTTTCTGACGTCGAGAAAACGTAGAAAACATCGATTTGAAGTTGCTTTAGTGATCAAGCTGGATCGCAACATTGAATCTGGATGTAATTTGGTTTTGATATTTTGACGTATTTGAATAGACGTTTGCTAATTGACGATGTGTAGACGTTGATTCCTCGCAAAAAAAAAAAAACAACAAACAACCTTGGTTGTGATCGTTGAACACACGTTTGATAAAAACGCTATTTAGATGTGACGTTTATTTTCGTCGCCGAAAAGCCAACTTCTTCCGAAGCTCCGACAATGTCTCTGACGCATCGTTGGCTACATTTGCCATCCCTGGATTTTTGACATGTAAACTCCCATAATATTAGAAAATCCGGCGTTGGTGAAACGTTAAAATCTTTACCGGAATTAATAAAATATGATAACGCTATCAATATTAATATGACGTCATATTGTAACAATCAAAATGGCATTTATAATCTGAAAACAACTTTCTAAAAAAATATGAGGTGGACAAACTAAACATGCTAGAGTATGTCTCTGCCAAATTTGGTCCTCCTAGTCCTAAAGGCCTCAGGGGAGTTCGTATGACAAGGTTATGATGGAAAAAAGGAATCACATGGAAATACCTTACCGAATCGTACGAATTCAGTAAACTATGGGGACTGAAAATCCCCAAGCGTGATGACGGACCAGTAAAGAGAAAAAATGTGCAGAACTTTGGCCCAGTGCAACTTCAATATATTCTTTGAAAGTCTTCCACTTGCGAAGTGTTAATAAAAAGGTTTAAATAGGTTTACATTACTTTTCAACATCAACTTGTACCAGACACATGCACATAAAGAACATGTTTATTCCAGACAATGTTTACAATAGCTCATATCCACTAAGCGCTGGCATGCAGCTGTGCGCACGCCACGGTGGTACAATCAAGGCTGTATCACTGTACTCATTCCCATGCATTTAACTAGAATATGCGTAGTTCCCACTTGCAAAATTCGTTTACAAATGGGAATAAGTTTTTAGTTTTTCTCGAAATTTCTGCCCTTTTTTCCCACTTGCAAACAGAGTTTGCAAATGGGTATACTTTGCAAAGAATTCTGGCCGTTTATTCCTTCCTTTTTTTTTTTTTTTTTTTTTTTTTTCCGTCACGGAGGTTTCCAGAAAACTCCTCCTACGCTATTTGACGTAGGACGATGAAATTTGGCACAGAGGTAGAGGGTGACGAGATGTCGTGAAATCCGCAAATTTTTTTGACCTTGACCTTCAAGGTCAAGGTCAAATTGAGGTCAAAGTTTTTTTACCTCAAATTGGTTTCCAGAAAACTCCTCCTACATGGTTTGTAGTAGAAAGACGGCATTTGGCAGAAACATAGAGGGTAATGAGTTGTCGTGAAATCCGCAAAATTTTTTGACCTTGACCTTGACCTTCAAGGTCAAATTGAGGTCAAAATATTTTTTCAAAAACCTATTCCATCACGAAAACTTCCTGGAAATAGCGCTCAAATCCTTGTTTCAACACGTGTACAGTGTCAGTAGGCAGTAACATCTTTGATGGAATCTCGACATTCAGTGTCAAGGTCAAGGTCATGTGACTTTTGTATATTGAAATCCCTTAGAGACAAATTGTCCATTATCTCGAATACGGTTAGAGATAGAGCGATTTTGAGCTTATTTTCGACCCTTTGGGCCGAAAAGACGTTACATAAGAGGTACCTCGGTGACCTTGACCTCCTCCGTCATGGTCAAGGTCGAAAACCGGAAGTTGACCATTATCTCGAAAACGGTTAGAGATAGAGCGATTTTGAGCTTATTTTCGACCCTTTGGGCCTAAAGACGATATATAAAAGGTACCTCGGTGACCTTGACCTCCTCCCTCATGGTCAAGGTCAAAAACCGGAAGTTGACCATTATCTCGAAAACGGTTAGAGATAGAGCGATTTTGAGCTTATTTTCGACCCTTTGGGCCTAAAAGACGTTATATAAGAGGTACCTCGGTGACCTTGACCTCCTCCGTGATGGTCAAGGTCGAAAACCGGAAGTTGACCATTATCTCGAAAACGGTTAGAGATAGAGCGATTTTGAGCTTATTTTCGACATTTCGGGCCTAAAAGACGTTATATAAGAGGTACCTCGGTGACCTTGACCTCCTGCGTCATGGTCAAGGTCAAAAACCGGAAGTTGACCATTATCTCGAAAAGGGTCAGAGATAGACGTTATATCAGAGGTACCTCGGTGACCTTGACCTCCTCCGTCATGGTCAAGGTCGAAAACCGGAAGTTGACCATTATCTCGAAAACGGTTAGAGATAGAGCGATTTTGAGCTTATTTTCGACCCTTTGGGCCTAAAAGACATTATATAAGAGGTACCTCGGTGACCTTGACCTCCTCCGTCATGGTCAAGGTCAAAAACCGGAAGTTGACCATTATCTCGAAAAGGGTTAGAGATAGAGCGATTTTGAGCTTATTTTCGACCCTTTGGGCCTAAAAGATGTTATATAAGAAGTACCTCGGTGACCTTGACCTCCTCCGTCATGGTCAAGGTCGAAAACCGGAAGTTGACCATTATCTCGAAAACGGTTAGAGATAGAGCGATTTTGAGCTTATTTTCGACCCTTTGGGCCTAAAAGACGTTACATAAGAGGTACCTCGGTGACCTTGACCTCCTCCGTCATGGTCAAGGTCAAAAACCGGAAGTTGACCATTATCTCGAAAACGGTTAGAGATAGAGCGATTTTGAGCTTATTTTCGACCCTTTGGGCCTAAAAGACGTTATATAAGAAGTACCTCGGTGACCTTGACCTCCTGCGTCATGGTCAAGGTCAAAAACCGGAAGTTGACCATTATCTCGAAAAAGGTCAGAGATAGAGCGATTTTGAGCTTATTTTCGACCCTTCGGGCCTAAAAGACGTTATATAAGAGGTACCTCGGTGACCTTGACCTCCTCCGTCATGGTCAAGGTCGAAAACCGGAAGTTGACCATTATCTCGAAAACGGTTAGAGATAGAGCGATTTTGAGCTTATTTTCGACCCTTTGGGCCTAAAAGACGTTATATAAGAGGTACCTCGGTGACCTTGACCTCCTCCGTCATGGTCAAGGTCGAAAACCGGAAGTTGACCATTATCTCGAAAACGGTTAGAGATAGAGCGATTTTGAGCTTATTTTCGACATTTCGGGCCTAAAAGACGTTATATAAGAGGTACCTCGGTGACCTTGACCTCCTCCGTCATGGTCAAGGTCGAAAACCGGAAGTTGACCATTATCTCGAAAACGGTTAGAGATAGAGCGATTTTGAGCTTATTTTCGACCCCTTGGGCCTAAAAGACGTTATATAAGAGGTACCTCGGTGACCTTGACCTCCTCCGTCATGGTCAAGGTCGAAAACCGGAAGTTGACCATTATCTCGAAAACGGTTAGAGATAGAGCGATTTTGAGCTTATTTTCGACCCTTTGGGCCTAAAAGACGTTATATAAGAGGTACCTCGGTGACCTTGACCTCCTCCGTGATGGTCAAGGTCGAAAACCGGAAGTTGACCATTATCTCGAAAACGGTTAGAGATAGAGCGATTTTGAGCTTATTTTCGACCCTTTGGGCCTAAAAGACGTTATATCAGAGGTACCTCGGTGACCTTGACCTCCTCCACCATGGTCAAGGTCAAAAACCGGAAGTTGACCATTATCTCGAAAACGGTTACAGATAGAGCGATTTTGAGCTTATTTTCGACCCTTTGGGCCTAAAAGATGTTATATAAGAAGTACCTCGGTGACCTTGACCTCCTCCGTCATGGTCAAGGTCGAAAACCGGAAGTTGACCATTATCTCGAAAAGGGTCAGAGATAGAGCGATTTTGAGCTTATTTTCGACCCTTTGGGCCTAAAAGACGTTATATCAGAGGTACCTCGGTGACCTTGACCTCCTCCGTCATGGTCAAGGTCGAAAACCGGAAGTTGACCATTATCTCGAAAACGGTTAGAGATAGAGCGATTTTGAGCTTATTTTCGACCCTTTGGGCCTAAAAGACGTTATATAAGAGGTACCTCGGTGACCTTGACCTCCTCCGTCATGGTCAAGGTCAAAAACCGGAAGTTGACCATTATCTCGAAAACGGTCAGAGATAGAGCGATTTTGAGCTTATTTTCGACATTTCGGGCCTAAAAGACGTTATATAAGAGGTACCTCGGTGACCTTGACCTCCTCCGTCATGGTCAAGGTTGAAAACCGGAAGTTGACCATTATCTCGAAAACGGTTAGAGATAGAGCGATTTTGAGCTTATTTTCGACCCCTTGGGCCTAAAAGACGTTATATAAGAGGTACCTCGGTGACCTTGACCTCCTCCGTCATGGTCAAGGTCGAAAACCGGAAGTTGACCATTATCTCGAAAACGGTTAGAGATAGAGCGATTTTGAGCTTATTTTCGACCCTTTGGGCCTAAAAGACGTTATATAAGAGGTACCTCGGTGACCTTGACCTCCTCCGTCATGGTCAAGGTCGAAAACCGGAAGTTGACCATTATCTCGAAAATGGTTAGAGATAGAGCGATTTTGAGCTTATTTTCGACCCTTTGGGCCTAAAAGACGTTATATGAGAGGTACCTCGGTGACCTTGACCTCCTCCGTCATGGTCAAGGTCAAAAACCGGAAGTTGACCATTATCTCGAAAAGGGTTAGAGATAGAGCGATTTTGAGCTTATTTTCGACCCTTTGGGCCTAAAAGATGTTATATAAGAAGTACCTCGGTGACCTTGACCTCCTCCGTCATGGTCAAGGTCGAAAACCGGAAGTTGACCATTATCTCGAAAAGGGTCAGAGATAGAGCGATTTTGAGCTTATTTTCGACCCTTTGGGCCTAAAAGACGTTATATCAGAGGTACCTCGGTGACCTTGACCTCCTCCGTCATGGTCAAGGTCGAAAACCGGAAGTTGACCATTATCTCGAAAACGGTTAGAGATAGAGCGATTTTGAGCTTATTTTCGACCCTTTGGGCCTAAAAGACCTTATATAAAAGGTACCTCGGTGACCTTGACCTCCTCCCTCATGGTCAAGGTCAAAAACCGGAAGTTGACCATTATCTCGAAAAGGGTTAGAGATAGAGCGATTTTGAGCTTATTTTCGACCCTTTGGGCCTAAAAGATGTTATATAAGAAGTACCTCGGTGACCTTGACCTCCTGCGTCATGGTCAATGTCAAAAACCGGAAGTTGACCATTATCTCGAAAACGGTTAGAGATAGAGCGATTTTGAGCTTATTTTCGACCCTTTGGGCCTAAAAGACGTTATATAAGAGGTACCTCGGTGACCTTGACCTCCTGCGTCATGGTCAAGGTCAAAAACCGGAAGTTGACCATTATCTCGAAAACGGTCAGAGATAGAGAGATTTTGAGCTTATTTTCGACCCTTTGGGCCTAAAAGACGTTATATAAGAGGTACCTCGGTGACCTTGACCTCCTCCGTCATGGTCAAGGTCAAAAACCGGAAGTTGACCATTATCTCGAAAAGGGTTAGAGATAGAGCGATTTTGAGCTTATTTTCGACCCTTTGGGCCTAAAAGATGTTATATAAGAAGTATCCGGTGACCTTGACCTCCTGCGTCATGGTCAATGTCAAAAACCGGAAGTTGACCATTATCTCGAAAACGGTTAGAGATAGAGCGATTTTGAGCTTATTTTCGACCCTTTGGGCCTAAAAGACGTTATATAAGAGGTACCTCGGTGACCTTGACCTCCTGCGTCATGGTCAAGGTCAAAAACCGGAAGTTGACCATTATCTCGAAAACGGTCAGAGATAGAGAGATTTTGAGCTTATTTTCGACCCTTTGGGCATAAAAGACGTTATATAAGAGGTACCTCGGTGACCTTGACCTCCTCCGTCATGGTCAAGGTCGAAAACCGGAAGTTGACCATTATCTCGAAAACGGTTAGAGATAGAGCGATTTTGAGCTTATTTTCGACCCTTTGGGCCTAAAAGACGTTATATAAGAGGTACCTCGGTGACCTTGACCTCCTCCGTCATGGTCAAGGTCGAAAACCGGAAGTTGGCCATTATCTCGAAAACGGTTAGAGATAGAGCGATTTTGAGCTTATTTTCGACCCTTTGGGCCTAAAAGACGTTATATCAGAGGTACCTCGGTGACCTTGACCTCCTCCGTCATGGTCAAGGTCGAAAACCGGAAGTTGACCATTATCTCGAAAACGGTTAGAGATAGAGCGATTTTGAGCTTATTTTCGACCCTTTGGGCCTAAAAGACGTTATATCAGAGGTACCTCGGTGACCTTGACCTCCTCCACCATGGTCAAGGTCAAAAACCGGAAGTTGACCATTATCTCGAAAACGGTTAGAGATAGAGCGATTTTGAGCTTATTTTCGACCCTTTGGGCCTAAAAGACGTTGTATAAGAGGTACCTCGGTGACCTTGACCTCCTCCGTCATGGTCAAGGTCAAAAACCGGAAGTTGACCATTACCTCGAAAACGGTTAGAAAACTGAATTTGATTATTTGAGATTACATTATACTTCGATGTCCTTGTTCATGATAATAAGTCGGAAGCTGACAATTATGTGGAAAGACTGAAAATATGTCTTTAACCAGATAGATTATACCATTGCAAGTGGGTGTCATTTCGCTACGTGTAGCGAAATTCGGTCTAGTTTTATTTTATTTTTTTTTTCTCTTTTTTTCCGTCACGGAGGTTTCCAGAAAACTCCTCCTACGCTATTTGACGTAGGACGATGAAATTTGGCACAGTGATAGAGGGTGACGAGATGTCGTCAAATCCGCAAAAATTTTTGACCTTGACCTTGAAGGTCAAGGTCAAATTGAGGTCAAAGTTTTTCTGACCTCAAAGTGGTTTCCAGAAAACTCCTCCTACAGGGTTTGTCGTAAAAAGACGGCATGTGGCAGAGAGATAGAGGGTAATGAGTTGTCGTCAAATCCGTAAAATTTTTTGACCTTGCACCTCAGAGGTCAAGGTCAAATTGAGGTCAAAATATATTTGGAAACACCTATTAATCACGAAAAGTAGCCATAAAGGTGCTCAAATCCAACTGTGAATGCATAAAACGTACCCAGTAAAGGGTAAACTTTCATCACTAACCTAGACCTTGAGGGTCAAGGTCAAAGGTCACGTGATTTCACGCGTGCTTAACGACAGGCCGATTCATCTCGAAAACGGTGAGAGATAGATCGATTTTGAGCTAATTTTCGACCCTTTGGGCCTAAACAACGTTACATAAGAGGTACCTCGGTGACCTTGACCTTCTGGGTCACGGTCAAGGTCAAAAACCGGAAGTTGACCATTATCTCGAAACGGTTAGAGATAGAGCGATTTTGAGTTCATTTTCGACCCTTTGGGCCTAAACAAGGTTACATAAGAGGTACCTCGGTGACCTTGACCTCCCGGGTCACGGTCAAGGTCAAAAACCGGAAGTTGACTATTATCTCGATAACGGTTAGAGATAGAGGGATTTTGAGCTCATTTTCGACCCTTTGGGCCTAAACAAGGTTACATAAGAGGTACCTCGGTGACCTTGACCTTCTGGGTCACGGTCAAGGTCAAAAATCGGAAGTTGACTATTATCTCGATAACGGTTAGAGATAGAGCGATTTTGAGCTCATTTTCGACCCTTTGGGCCTAAACAAGGTTACATAAGAGGTACCTCGGTGACCTTGACCTTCTCGGTCACGGTAAAGGTCAAAAACCGGAAGTTGACTATTATCTCGATAACGGTTAGAGAAAGAGCGATTTTGAGCTGATTGCCGACCCTTTGGGCATAAAAAACGTTACAAAAGAGTTACCTCGGTGACCTTGACCTTCTGGGTCACGGTCAAGGTCAAAAACCGGAGGCTGACTATGATCTTGATAATGGTTAGAGATAGAGCGATTTTGAGTTCATTTTCGACCCTTTGGGCCTAAACAAGGTTACATAAGAGGTACCTCGGTGACCTTGACCTTCTGGGTCACGGTCAAGGTCAAAAACCGGAAGTTGACTATTATCTCGATAACGGTTAGAGATAGAGGGATTTTTGAGCTCATTTTCGACCCTCTTGGCCTAAACAACGTTACATAAGAGTTACCTCGGTGACCTTGACCTTCTGGGTCACGGTCAAGGTCAAAAACCGGAAGTTGACTATTATCTCGATAACGGTTAGAGATAGAGCGATTTTGAGCTCATTTTCGACCCTTTGGGCCTAAACAAGGTTACATAAGAGGTACCTCGGTGACCTTGACCTTCTGGGTCACGGTAAAGGTCAAAAACCGGAAGTTGACTATTATCTCGATAACGGTTAGGGATAGAGCGATTTTGAGCTGATTGCCGACCCTTTGGTCATAAAAAACGTTACAAAAGAGTTACCTCGGTGACCTTGACCTTCTGGGTCACGGTCAAGGTCAAAAACCGGAAGCTGACTATGATCTCGATAGTGGTTAGAGATAGAGCGATTTTGAGTTCATTTTCGACCCTTTGGGCCTAAACAAGGTTACATAAGAGGTACCTCGGTGACCTTGACCTTCTGGGTCACGGTCAAGGTCAAAAACCGGAAGTTGACTATTATCTCGATAACGGTTAGAGATAGAGGGATTTTGAGCTCATTTTCGACCCTCTGGGCCTAAACAACGTTACATAAGAGGTACCTCGGTGACCTTGACCTTCTGGGTCACGGTCAAGGTAAAAAAACCGGAAGTTGACCACTATCTCGAAACGGTTAGAGATAGAGCGATTTGGAGTTCATTTGCGACCCTTTGCGCCTAAACAACGTTACATAAGAGGTACCTGGGTGACCTTGACCCTCTGGGTCACGGTCAAGGTCTAAAACCGGAAGTTGACTATGATCTCGAGAACGGTTAGAGATAGAGCGATTTTGAGCTCATTTTCGACCCTTTGGGCCTAAACAACGTTACATAAGAGGTACCTCGGTGACCTTGACCTTCTGGGTCACGGTCAAGGTCAAAAATCGGAAGTTGACTATGATTTCGATAACGGTTAGAGATAGAGCGATTTTGAGTTCATTTTCGACCCTTTGGGCCTAAACAAGGTTACATAAGAGGTACCTCGGTGACCTTGACCTTCTGGGTCACGGTCAAGGTAAAACACCGGAAATTGACTATGATTTCGATAACGGTTTGAGATGGAGCGATTTTGAGCTCATTTTCGACCCTTTGGGCCTTAACAAGGTTACATAAGAGGTACCTCGGTGACCTTAACCTTCTGGGTCACGGTCAAGGTCAAAAACCGGAAGTTGACTATTATCTTGATAACGGTTAGAGATAGAGCGATTTGGAGTTCATTTTCGACCCTTTGGGCCTAAACAACGTTACATAAGAGGTACCTTGGTGACCTTGACCTTCTGGGTCACGGTCAAGGTCAAAAATCGGAAGTTGACTATTATCTCGATAAAGGTTAGAGATGGAGCGATTTTGAGTTCATTTTCGACCCTTTGGGCCTAAACAAGGTTACATATGAGGAACCTCGGTGACCTTGACCTTCTGGGTAACGGTCAAGGTCAAAAACCGGAAGTTGACTATTATCTCGATAACGGTTAGAGATAGAGCGATTTTGAGCTCATTTTCGACCCTTTGGGCCTAAACAACGTTACATAAGAGGTACCTCGGTGACCTTGACCTTCTGGGTCACGGTCAAGGTCAAAAATCGGAAGTTGACTATGATTTCGATAACGGTTTGAGACAGAGCGATTTTGAGTTCATTTTCGACTCTTTGGGCCTAAACAAGGTTACATAAGAGGTACCTCGGTGACCTTGACCTTCTGGGTCACGGTCAAGGTCAAAAACCGGAAGTTGACTATAATCTCGATAGCGGTTACAGATAGAGCGATTTTGAGCTCATTGTCGACCCTTTGGGCCTAAACAACACTATATAAGAGGTACCTCGGTGACCTTGA
The DNA here is from genome assembly GCA_949752745.1 of Protula sp. h YS-2021. NCBI lineage: Eukaryota > Metazoa > Annelida > Polychaeta > Sabellida > Serpulidae > Protula > Protula sp. h YS-2021. The sequence goes on along the minus strand of OX457031.1, from coordinate 16,120,304 downwards.
CCTTCTGGGTCACGGTCAAGGTCAAAAACCAGAAGTTGATTATTATCTCGATAACGGTTAGATATAGAGCGATTTTGAGCTCATTTTCGACCAATTGGGCCTAAACAACGTTACATAAGAGGTACCTCTGTGACCTTGACCTCCTGGGTCACGGTCAAGGTCAAAAACCGGAAGTTGACTATTATCTCGATAACGGTTAGATAAAGAGCGATTTTGAGCTCATTTTCGACCCTTTAGGCCTAAACAACGTTACATAAGAGGTACCTCGGTGACCTTGACCTTCTGGGTCACGGTCAAGGTCAAAAACCGGAAGTTGACTATTATCTCGATAACGGTTAGAGATAGAGCGATTTTGAGCTCATTTTCGACCCTCTGGGCCTAAACAACGTTACATAAGAGGTACCTCGGTGACCTTGACCTTCTGGGTCACGGTCAAAGTAAAAAAACCGAAAGTTGACTATGATCTCGATAACGGTTAGAGATAGAGCGATTTGGAGTTCATTTTCGACCCTTTGGGCCTAAACAACGTTACATAAGAGGTACCTCGGTGACCTTGACCTTCTGGGTCACGGTCAAGGTCAAAAATCGGAAGTTGACTATGATTTCGATAACGGTTAGAGATAGAGCGATTTTGAGTTCATTTTCGACCCTTTGGGCCTTAACAAGGTTACATAAGAGGTACCTCGGTGACCTTAACCTTCTGGGTCACGGTCAAGGTCAAAAACCGGAAGTTGACTATTATCTTGATAACGGATAGAGATAGAGCGATTTGGAGTTCATTTTCGACCCTTTGGGCCTAAACAACGTTACATAAGAGGTACCTCGGTGACCTTGACCTTCTGGGTCACGGTCAAGGTCAAAAATCGGAAGTTGACTATTATCTCGATAACGGTTAGAGATGGAGCGATTTTGAGTTCATTTTCGACCCTTTGGGCCTAAACAAGGTTACATAAGAGGTACCTCGGTGACCTTGACCTTCTGGGTCACGGTCAAGGTAAAAAACCGGAAGTTGACTATGATTTCGATAAGGGTCAGAGATAGAGCGATTTGGAGTTCATTTTCGACCCTTTGGGCCTAAACAACGTTACATAAGAGGTACCTTGGTGACCTTGACCTTCTGGGTCACGGTCAAGGTCAAAAATCGGAAGTTGACTATTATCTCGATAAAGGTTAGAGATGGAGCGATTTTGAGTTCATTTTCGACCCTTTGGGCCTAAACAAGGTTACATATGAGGTACCTCGGTGACCTTGACCTTCTGGGTAACGGTCAAGGTAAAAAACCGGAAGTTGACTATTATCTCGATAACGGCTAGAGATAGAGCGATTTTGAGCTCATTTTCGACCCTTTGGGCCTAAACAACGTTACATAAGAGGTACCTCGGTGACCTTGACCTTCTGGGTCACGGTCAAGGTCAAAAATCGGAAGTTGACTATGATTTCGATAACGGTTTGAGACAGAGCGATTTTGAGTTCATTTTCGACTCTTTGGGCCTAAACAAGGTTACATAAGAGGTACCTCGGTGACCTTGACCTTCTGGGTCACGGTCAAGGTCAAAAACCGGAAGTTGACTATAATCTCGATAGCGGTTACAGATAGAGCGATTTTGAGCTCATTGTCGACCCTTTGGGCCTAAACAACACTATATAAGAGGTACCTCGGTGACCTTGACCTTCTGGGTCACGGTCAAGGTCAAAAACCAGAAGTTGATTATTATCTCGATAACGGTTAGATATAGAGCGATTTTGAGCTCATTTTCGACCAATTGGGCCTAAACAACGTTACATAAGAGGTACCTCTGTGACCTTGACCTCCTGGGTCACGGTCAAGGTCAAAAACCGGAAGTTGACTATTATCTCGATAACGGTTAGATAAAGAGCGATTTTGAGCTCATTTTCGACCCTTTAGGCCTAAACAACGTTACATAAGAGGTACCTCGGTGACCTTGACCTTCTGGGTCACGGTCAAGATCAAAAACCGGAAGTTGACTATTATCTCGATAACGGTTAGAGATAGAGCGATTATGAGCTCATTTTCGACCCTCTGGGCCTAAACAACGTTACATAAGAGGTACCTCGGTGACCTTGACCTTCTGGGTCACGGTCAAAGTAAAAAAACCGAAAGTTGACCATTATCTCGAAAGGGTTAGAGATAGAGCGATTTGGAGTTCATTTGCGACCCTTTGGGCCTAAACAACGTTACATAAGAGGTACCTCGGTGACCTTGACCTTCTGGGTCACGGTCAAGGTCAAAAACCGGAAGTTGACTATTATCTCGATAAGGGTTAGATATAGAGCGATTTTGAGCTCATTTTCGACCCTTTGGGCCTAAACAAGGTTACATAAGAGGTACCTCGGTGACCTTGACCTTCTGGGTCACGGTAAAGGTCAAAAACCGGAAGTTGACTATGATCTCGATAACGGTTAGAGATAGAGCGATTTTGAGCTCATTTTCGACCCTTTGGGCCTAAACAACGTTACATAAGAGGTACCTCGGTGACATTGACCTTCTGGGTCACGGTCAAGGTCAAAAATCGGAAGTTGACTATGATTTCGATAACGGTTAGAGATAGAGCGATTTTGAGTTCATTTTCGACCCTTTGGGCCTTAACAAGGTTACATAAGAGGTACCTCGGTGACCTTAACCTTCTGGGTCACGGTCAAGGTCAAAAACCGGAAGTTGACTATTATCTTGATAACGGATAGAGATAGAGCGATTTGGAGTTCATTTTCGACCCTTTGGGCCTAAACAACGTTACATAAGAGGTACCTCGGTGACCTTGACCTTCTGGGTCACGGTCAAGGTCAAAAATCGGAAGTTGACTATTATCTCGATAACGGTTAGAGATGGAGCGATTTTGAGTTCATTTTCGACCCTTTGGGCCTAAACAAGGTTACATAAGAGGTACCTCGGTGACCTTGACCTTCTGGGTCACGGTCAAGGTAAAAAACCGGAAGTTGACTATGATTTCGATAAGGGTCAGAGATAGAGCGATTTTGAGCTCATTTTCGACCCTTTGGACCTTAGCAAGGTTACATAAGAGGTACCTCGGTGACCTTGACCTTCTGGGTCACGGTCAAGGTCAAAAACCGGAAGTTGACTATTATCTCGATAACGGTTAGAGATAGAGCGATTTTGAGCTCATTGTCGACCCTTTGGGCCTAAACAACACTATATAAGAGGTACCTCGGTGACCTTGACCTTCTGGGTCACGGTCAAGGTCAAAAACCGGAAGTTGACTATTATCTCGATAACGGTTAGATATAGAGCGATTTTGAGCTCATTTTCGACCCTTTGGCCTAAACAACATTACATAAGAGGTACCTCTGTGACGTTGACCTCCTGGGTCACGGTCAAGGTCAAAAACCGGAAGTTGACTATTATCTCGATAACGGTTAGAGATGGAGCGATTTTGAGTTCATTTTCGACCCTTTGGGCCTAAACAAGGTTACATAAGAGGTACCTCGGTGACCTTGACCTTCTGGGTCACGGTAAAGGTAAAAAACCGGAAGTTGACTATGATTTCGATAACGGTTTGACATAGAGCGATTTTGAGCTCATTTTCGACCCTTTGGACCTTAACAAGGTTACATAAGAGGTACCTCGGTGACCTTAACCTTCTGGGTCACGGTCAAGGTCAAAAACCGGAAGTTGACTATTATCTCGATAACGGTTAGAGATAGAGCGATTTTGAGCTCATTTTCGACTCTTTGGGCCTCAACAACACTATATAAGAGGTACCTCGGTGACCTTGACCTTCTGGGTCACGGTCAAGGTCAAAACCGGAAGTTGACTATTATCTCGATAACGGTTAGATATAGAGCGATTTTGAGCTCATTTTCGACCCTTTGGGCCTAAACAACGTTACATAAGAGGTACCTCTGTGACGTTGACCTACTGGGTCACGGTCAAGGTCAAAAACAGGAAGTTGACTATTATCTCGATAACGGTTAGAGATAGAGCGATTTGGAGCTCATTTTCGACCCTTTGGGCCTAAACAACGTTGCATAAGAGGTACCTCGGTGACATTGACCTTCTGGGTCACGGTCAAGGTCAAAAATCGGAAGTTGACTATTATCTCGATAACGGTTAGAGATAGAGCGATTTTGAGCTCATTTTCGACCCTTTGGGCCTAAACAACGTTACATAAGAGGTACCTCGGTGACCTTGACCTTCTGGGCCACGGTCAAGGTCAAAAATCGGAAGTTGACTATTATCTCGATAACGGTTAGAGATAGAGCGATTTTGAGCTCATTTTCGACCCTTTGGTTCTTAACAAGGTTACATAAGAGGTACCTCGGTGACCTTGACCTTCTGGGTCACGGTTAAGGTTAAAAATCGGAAGTTGACTATTATCTCGATAACGGTTAGAGATAGAGCGATTTTGAGTTCATTTTCGACCCTTTGGGCCTAAAAAAAGGTTACATAAGAGGTACCTCGGTGACCTTGACCTTCTGGGTCACGGTCAAGGTAAAAAACCGGAAGTTGACTATGATTTCGATAACGGTTTGAGACAGAGCGATTTTGAGCTCATTTTCGACCCTTTGGGCCTAAACAAGGTCACATAAGAGGTACCTCGGTGACCTTGACCTTCTGGGTCACGGTCAAGGTCAAAAACCGGAAGTTGACTATTATCTCGATAACGGTTAGATATTGAGCGATTTTGAGCTCATTTTCGACCCTTTGGGCCTGAACAACGTTACATAAGAGGTACCTCTGTGACGTTGACCTCCTGGGTCACGGTCAAGGTCGAAAACCGGAAGTTGACTATTATCTCGATAACGGTTAGAGATAGAGCGATTTTGAGCTCATTTTCGACCCTTTGGGCCTAAACAAGGTTACATAAGAGGTACCTCGGTGACCTTGACCTTCTGGGTCACGGTAAAGGTCAAAAATCGGAAGTTGACTATTATCTCGATAACGGTTAGAGATAGAGCGATTTTGAGCTCATTTTCGACCCTTTGGGCCTAAACAACGTTACATAAGAGGTACCTCGGTGACCTTGACCTTCTGGGTCACGGTAAAGGTCAAAAATCGGAAGTTGACTATTATCTCGATAACGGTTAGAGATAGAGCGATTTTGAGCTCATTTTCGACCCTTTGGGCCTAAACAAGGTTACATAAGAGGTACCTCGGTGACCTTGACCTTCTGGGTCGCGGTCTAGATCAAAAACAGGAAGTTGACTATTATCTCGAAAACGGTTAGAGATAGAGCGGTTTTGAGTTCATTTTCGACCGTTTCGGCCTAAACAATGTTACATAAGAGGTAAATCGGTGACCTTGACCTTCTGGGTCACGGTCAAAGTCAAAAAAACGGAAGTTGACCATTATCTCGAAACGGTTAGAGATAGAGCGATTTTGAGTTCATTTGCGACCCTTTGGGCCTAAACAACGTTACATAAGAGGTACCTCGGTGATCTTGACCTCCTCCATCATGGTCAAGGTCAAAAACTGCAATAGGAGAAGTATCTCAAAAACGGTTAGAAAACTGAGTTTGATTTTTTGTGCCCAAATGAGGTTACATTATATTCACTTCGATGGCCTCGTTCAAGATAATAATCCGGAAGCTGACAATTATTGTGAAACACTGAAAAATGTGTCTTTGACCAAATATGTTGTGTCTCTGCCCTTGCAAGTGGATACTTTTTCGGTACGTGTAGCGAAATTCGGTCTATTTTTTTCGTGTTTTGATGCAAAAATGGCTTCAAATTTTTGTTTTAAAACTGTAAAAGAACTGCAAAATTAGCTGAGAGAGGGAGAGAGGGAGGTTTCAGTCACTAATTTTCAAAGGCAAAATTAATAGAATTATGTGAAGGTGCGTCTGAAATCGGGTTACAAATCGACCCCGATGGATTAATTGAGGATAGAGACGATCTTTAACACGAAAACATTAAATTATCAAATCACGAATTAGTGAAGGGCACAAACGATATTTCCATTCTGCCTCCTTTGATGATATTTGACTTGTACTATTCTCTGAAAACGAACGAAGATTTCGCAACGTTGCGAAACTATCATTTAAGGGGAAAATATGACTGCAATTTATACACTTCGCCATTGGCTCCGTAATTTTAAAAATGTCTTCTTGAGTGCTTTTATTTTTTTCGGAAATTTAATGTTTTACGCTGAGAGGAAAACTTGAAGACAGGGAAGCAAAGTCCCGGCGGCACACATTTTACTCAATTTTTGGTGCTTTTGTCAGTTCAAATCGACGTTTAGGTGCTTGTCTACCAGTGTCCTTAGACATGCCAGAAAGTTCCATTGACTTATGGTCAGCCCTGAGTGGGTTGGGGTGTTCTTTAATTGGGCCAGATCCGCCAATGAAATGTCGCGAACTTGCATATCTTTGTTTCGTAATACATTCTATATTGAACTGGGAGTGAGGTCTGTTGCAAGCTCTTGTCTACTGCAAACACTTTTCCTTCTGGGTTGTTGGTTTTGGAAAGGGAATAAAGTATACATTTTCCATGTCTTCCCGGAAGATTTTACCGTAATGTTAAGAATTTTTATAATAGCGCGAATCATAATACAACTTGCCCATGAACATCGGTATATTCGAGAAGATGCCTTTTGTTTGAGTAATGAATTGATTTTTTCCTTGTTTTGAAATTCCATTTAAAAAAAGTATCCCAGAAATATATTTTTGTAAAATTTGTTGTTTTCGTCATTTATTTTAATTAAAACTGAGGCCAAAACAATAAAAACACATCCTCTCCCCATTTCTTTCCATAGAAAACAGAGCAATCTTGGATCACTGTTTATCCCACCGCCATGTGCGTTTTGGCCTTGCGGTTAGCTTAATGGCTCAGACCTATAAAACACACACTGCATAACCTTTGGATTATGAACAAAATAAACCGCGATTATGTTTTCCAAGAGCTGTTTTTCTCAGTGCTGCAGACAGGTCCTGTTTCAGAACTTACTGCTACAGGTCACGCTTCCACCACCGGACCAGCATCCATTGGGACCGCATTCTTATTCTCTAGTCCCTTGGAGCACGAAACCCGTTCGACAGCTGAATGTGCACCTCTCGCCGTAGACAGGCTGTTGTCCTCCAGGAACATTGAACGATACAAACCCGTGGCTAGGCGACCCCGGGTAACTGCATGTTCTTTTTGTAAATATTATTCATGTGTTTTCGTTTGGAGAAAACGACACCTATTTTAGGGTACATCTTGTGCAAGAAAGTTCGCCCTCAGATTCGGCACCCAGTGTAATCTTACCTTTGTCCGGATTGTATTTATACAGCGGAACCCCAGGATGAGACCACCCCGGAAATCGGACCACTTTCGCCCAGTTCTAAGGGTGGTTCGATTGCCGTGATTCGCCTGTAATTCCTGCGGCTGATTGTGTTAATACGTCATTGTATGGCATTTCAATAGTTACGGTAAGATTCTACGATATTTCAAAATGTTTAAAATTCACAATCAAGTTGTTAAAGAGGCATAAAATATTATAATAAAAGCGTACCAATGACACGAAAGCTGAACACACATATGCTGGCGTTTCCAGAAGTATCCGTGGCCTTAAAGAATATTGTGTAACTATTGACCGGAAACTGGTGACCATTGTAGTAGTTCGTAGGTGATACTTGCTTTATTCTAAAAAAAAACAAACAAACAACAACAAAAACAAGCACAGCTTTTTTATATGTTATGATTTCTCAGCCTTTGCTGACAGTTCGTAAATGTCTTGCTTCCGTGGATAACTTGGATATTAAGAAAAATTCAAGTGAAATAAAATTTTTACTTCGCAAAAGCTTTGAATTCGCTTATCTCCACTTTTAGATGGGTTCCCTTTCGGTTTTAACCTTTTACGCAGAATAAAAACAAACTTTTTTGTGTCTGCAGAATAGCCTACTCCGCCATCCATCCATCAACCAATCAAAATGAGGGAATCCTCTGGTATTTCGTCGTGATTCACAATGGGCATTCCCTTTAAGTGTGTGTTTGAAAAGACACGCCATTCTGTGTGCTCCACGAATTTTTCGTTGGGGAACTAGTGGAAAGGTGCGGATTTGCTTTTTGTTTAGTTTATTTAACTAATAAAGGACTACTTTATCATTGTCTGGAAGTTGGATAAATTTGGTTAAGTTTCTAGGCAAATACAGCACTTGTAACTTCGGTCTGGCAGAATTTGAGTTTGCACGTAAGCGGTGACATGTTGATAGTCCCGAGAAGTGTGCCTCTTTTTCTCCACCAGAAGCTGCAAGATCGAGTATTTGCACGCACTGGTTCGAGCGCACACCCTCAGGAGTTGTTTCGAGTCTTTGCAGCCCGCATTGCCTGCTCAGACTCTAAGCTTTTACAGCTTACCGTGCCATAGCAGGAATGGCCGGTTTTTGCTAAAGCTTGCACTCCAAGCAGGACTTTTTCTATCTTGTATCTGCACGCTCTGCAAGATAGAATTTTGTCCGGGCGAAAAAAGCTGTTTTGAGACGTTTTTCGAGCTTGTGGCACCCTTGGGACCACGCGCCCGTGATGGGTCTCAAAATGGGCATAGTCCCTCCGTAGGTCCCTTTTGGGGACCACAGCAACAGCTCACGTGACCACAGGCACCGTACTCTAACGTATTCCAAGACTGGTTATTACGGGCTTACGGGACGTCCCATGCCTCCGCATGGGATCTTGTCCCCATGGAACGCATGGGAACATGGGACTATAGGTCTCATGGGAACATGGGTCCGTACGGTACCATGGGACTATGGGTTAACGGTCCCATAGGGGCATATGGTCCTTATGGGAACATGGCCTCATATGGCAGCATAGGACTGTGGGACCTATGGAAACATGGTCCCATAGGGGTACATGTTCTAGAAATAAGAGTTTTTCGCCTTTATTCATCTTAATCATCAACATTGCGATTATTTTAGATGATGTAATTCAATTTAAAGCACTGCATTTCACTGAGAGCGATAGCCTAAGCGTTGTTTTTAGTTGTTGCCTTATATTCACTGATGCAGCCTCTTATGGTCTGTTCTTTCTGCTTGCTTTCCAGACATGACAGAGGCCATCCTACGGTCAAACACGAAGGAATTGCCGTGTTCACACCCGCCCACCTTGCTCAATCCTCATTCAGTGTGTGATCGCTGCAGAAGAGATCGGGGCCTGGCGCTGTGTGTGGAGGCAAATACCTGCCCTGAGTGTGAACAATTAACCCACAGAGAGTGGCGTGCAATTTACAGGAACAGGGCAAAGAACGACCGTAGAAGGAGCAGACGCAAAGCCCCTCCCTTTTAATTGCACGGGACTACACCTCTAGCACAATGGAAAAGGCGAGTTCAGTAATTCTACAGCAGGTGTCAACGCCCATCCGTTTGGATGTCAGATACTGCGGGCACTAAACGGAAACGCAAAAAGCCAAAGCCATCCAGAGCCTTCTCAGAGACAGTAGCTGAACTGGACATAGTAGAATTTTGTCCGGGCGAAAAAAGCTGTTTTGAGACGTTTTTCGAGCTTGTGGCACCCTTGGGACCACACGCTCGTTATGGGTCTCAAAATGGGTATAGTCCCTCCGTAGGTCCCTTTTGGGGACAACAGCAACGGCCCACGTGACCACAGGCACCGTAATCCCACGTATTCCAAGACTGGTTATTACGGGCCCCTCCCTTTTCATTGCACGGGAGTACACCTCTAGCACAATGGAAAAGGCGAGTTCAGTAATTCTACAGCAGGTGTCAACGCCCATCCGTTTGGATACCGGGGCAGAGTCAGATACTGCGGGCACTAAACGCAAACGCAAAAAGCCAAAGCCATCCAGAGCCTTCTCAGAGACAGTAGCTGAACTGGACATAGTAGGGGCGACGAGCGCACGGCTTTACGTAACGCCTGGTCCGCTGACCAACCGGACTCTGAGAAGGAAGGGTCAGGATCGGAGAAAAAACTTTGCCTCGCGGAAGGACAAGTAAGTGTTGTACATACCGCTACGGGATCTGCCTTCACGTCTACCCCGGGTCAACTGGGCATACCAGCGTCAGAGAATCTGTTCCCTCAGCTGGATCCGCCAATTTTGCCCGCCTCCACGAGTGACGCAGTAAATTTGTCAGCGATACTGGCTTTACAGACACAACTTCAAACACAGAATTCAAACTTTGTTCGCCGAGGGAGTCTAGCCCCAACACCTCAGCAGTTATGATGGGTGCACCTGTATGTTTGATCAAGTTTTGCTTCCCTCGCTTTTATTGACTTCCTTCACAATTTGTTGAAAGCTACACAGATACCAAAAGCGATGGATCGTCGCTGGCTATGTCTCTAAAGACACTGAGTGACTAACCTTTCTAGCGGTGTCCGAATTGAAACCATGCAAAAAGTTTCTAAGTCAGAGCAGAGCAGGATGTTCATTCATCGTAACTTTGGAACCTAATGGATCGCACTCCAGCAATACTTGACGCTTATGTTTCTTGCTTTTCTTTAAGCAACTGTGTCTCTCGGCGCAAGGCTGTTTTTTTCTGCGAGCAACTTCAGTCGTTTTGGTCTTTTTTCTTGGCTTTGAGCTGGGGGAAGGTGAGAGTACTTGGGGCATGTTGCCTTCATCACAAAGCTTGGCTCCTACACACTAAACCTTCCGACATTCAATAAGCGTTGGATAGACGTCGCACCCGACGCCGGTTCAGCGTCGGGTTTTGGTTACTTGTGCAATTCCTAATTCCAACGTTGAATAAACGTCGATTATCTAGCGTCTAATCAACTCCTACTAAAAGTTGCAAGTGGAAGTCAAAACAACACCTCCGTTTTCTACACTCCGGGAAAGCGATGTTGTATAGGCGTCGCTAAATATTAATCTGGAATCACCGTCATGAAAGTGACAATCATAGTGTATTCACCCTTCCGTCACAGTACCCCCACCCTTGGGTCATCCGGTCAAGAAGTAGATTCCGTGAACATCACTGAATATAAGTAGGTATAAGACACGCGTGCTCTCGAAATTCTCATATTTTACGTCCTTGCTTTTGGCTATTTTAAAAATGACATGAAATGGCCACCATTTTCCGTGAGGGATGGTTGTGAGTGTTTTATTTAACGTCTATTTAACGTTGCACCAGAGACGTTGATTAGACGTCGGACAAAGTAGCGTTTGTTGCGACCGAAAGCAACGCCTAAACAACATTATTTACCCATCTATTCAACATTGTGCGAAAGACGTTCACTTGGTACGAAGTTGATCTGTGGCCACCATCAATCACAACCAAAGAACATAGTTATATTGGGGTTTGATCGGGTCGACGTAGCAGCAGCCTCTAACCGATGCCGGATGGACTTTATACTGTTTACGGAGTAGCTTTTTACGAAACTGGTGGCCGGTTGTGCGTCGTTTGGTAGCGAAACAATTCCCAGAACAACTAAATAAGTGCTATGCACCATTGTTTATAGAAAAGGTATTCACTTTGATGCTACTTCTTCTGAAAGACATTAGCAAAAATTCTGCCAGAAATTGTAAAATGCTGAGTTGTTTTACCCACCAAGTCTAAAACTGGGAAGACTTGATGTTATCTGTTTGAAGCTGCGATGCCTATAGATCAACATCCAGCGTTTTTTTAAGTTACAGCTGGTTCTTTTGTCGTTGGAAGCAAATAGCAATATTTCCAGTAGCGAAAAAATGAACACACGAACAAGCAAAAAGTTGCAGTCAGTCATAAAATTGATCGCGACAATGTCTGCTCAACGTCTCTCCGCCATGTTGGATAGACTCGGGGTGCTAACAAAAGAATAACCTCCTTGGGCCTTTTAGAAAATTTTTGAAAATTACAATCGGAGCCATAAAAATACGATTCTGAACGTTTGAAATTCAGAATTGACCATGAATGAGGAAGTCTAGGTCACCGGGGTACCTCTTGCATATCGTCTTTTCGGCCCAAAGGGTCGAGATAATGGTCAACTTCCGGTGTTTGATATTGCCTATGAAAGAGGAGGTTAAAGTTACCGGGTTAAATCTTATAAAGCGCCATTTAGGTCCAAAGGGTCGAAAATAAGATCAAATAAGATCGCCCTCACCGTTTTCGAGGTAATGGTCGATCTTTCTCTAAGATATTTTTAGGACACAAAAGTCACGAGGCGTTTGAACTTGACCCTGAATGTTGAATTCAGATCACGAGGTTTCTTCCTACTGAAACAAGGATGTGAGTGTTATTTCTAGCCATTTTTTGTGATAAACTGGGATTTTTTAATATTTTGACCTCAATTTCCACCGTAACCTTGTCAAAGTAAAAAAACAGCTAATTGCTCAAAAACTCATTATCATCTCCACCTGTACCAAATGTCGTTTCCCTACGTCAATTCTTTTGGAGGGATTTTCCGGAACTATTTTGAGATATAAAATATGTTGGCCTCATTTAACTTTGCGGATTTTATGACATCTGTTCATTCTTTGTGGTTGTCAAAATTCATCTTCCCACGCCAAATAGCTAAGGGGTAGTTTCCTGGAAACCATTCGAGGCGGATGTTTTTATGCAAATGACAACTAGACCAAATTCCGTTAGATGGCGGTATAACCTTCGTGTTTTTGTGTCACATTATCGCCGATATTACCATTTGACTTTGACCTTCACGAGTAGGGGTGTGACGGTACGCCATGTTCACGGTTCGGTTCGGTTCGGTTCGGTACACTTAAGTTATTCGGTTCGGTTCTGTTTTTTCCGGTACGATTTTGCAAAAAATTATTAAAATTTTGCCGAAATGATAAATATTTGCATTTAGCTAAATATTTATCGTATAACACCCAATAATGGCTTTTAGCCATGTGATTGAAACAGAAACACCAGTTTATAAAATTTATAAAGCACAAATTGATAAATTAAAAGAATACTTTTCAAAAAGATAAAGCATCATTCCTTTAATATTTATTCAGTGACGAAGCATCTCAAACAGGTCTCTTCAAAGGAGGACACCTAATAGTGAATTTATTAATCATAAAATTGTTTTGCTTATTATCCCCTCGCCCAACTTTGTTGGCGAAGGGGATATAGGATTTGGTTTGTCCGTCCGTCCGTCCCGTCCGTCCCACTTTTGGGTAGTGGTCTTGTATGCACAACTCCTCCGAATGGGTAAGCACGCACATTTCAAATCCTATACAGATTTACTCCTCATGTATTGTAGTTGTGCACCTTGTATTCATTTTGTCCAACTTTTCATTTATTTAGCCAAAATTGAGGTCGCAACTTAGCATAATTTTCGACCATAAAGGCTCTATGATCTAAGTCCTGTATGCACAACTCCTCCGAACGGGTAAACACATACATTTCAAATTCTATACAGATTTACTCCTCATGTAAAAAGAGCGAGGGGATTTGCAGCATTCCGGTGCTCTTGTTAAGGCGCATTCCAGAATAGACTACCGATAATTCGAATATCAAAGAAATCAAATAATGCTTCACTTTTCTGATAACAAAGGGTAAAAATAAGTTTTTATTTTTTAGTGAAAGAAAAACAAAAATATTGAAAAATGGAATCTACATTGGCTGCTTATTACAATATCGGTATTTCAGTATTAAACTAGAACCTCATTTCGCCAGCGCAATGTTTAACACTTGACAAAAATGAAAACGCAAAAATACTTCCTTCAATGGGTTATTTCTTGAATACTATATTGCAAACAACACAGCTTGAATTCGTCTTATAAGCCGAGTAGTGTTTGGCTTTTGTTGACTTAAAGGTTTGATAGACTGATCAGGCATTCGCCGTGTTATCTATCTGCGCAGTGAGAGCTCGCACAAAGCTGAGCAACTTTGTGCTCTGTGCTATGCGTGAAATGCTCCGCATTTACTTGCAAAAATACACTCTTTTCACATGGCGGTTTAAATAAGAAAACGAAATCGAAGGCGAAAATAAAAAGTGTCATGCATGCGTTCATATCAGGTTCTACCTAAGTCCCAAGTTTCGTGGCCCTAGGGCCCGTAGTGCCAGTGGAGGTGATGACACAAGAAATTTGATCACTGTCAAGAAAAAAGGATACCAACGGCTGCTCGCACAAATTCATAAACACCTTGCAAACCAAAGGCTTGTCAAGTGTTAATAATCTATTGAAATTTAAAAGTTTTAAAAATTTATTTGTATTTCATTTTTTCATATTGTTTTGTTTATAAGGAAAGAAAATAAGTTGTTTATGTAGTCTGCAACATAAAATTATGAAATATTGAAAAAAAATCGATTTCTTTGACATTCGAATTATCGGTAGTCTATTGGGGAACAGCCTACTAGAAAATATCTGGTTTCTTATTTGTTTCAGAATTCTTATTTTAAATAATACGATGTTAAAAGTATAGCCTGTAGTAATCATTGCAGTTTTGCACTAACTTAAGTTTCAATATATCACATAGCAGTCATTCAGTTTTGTTAGCAAATTCAACTTAAGAACATTTACATAGTTTCTTAGTTACAACGCCATAAACAAAACGCCTTTACACATATTATAAGAAGCTTTCAACCTTGAAGTATACTTTGGGAAACATAATGTTAATGTCGCTGAGGGAACAGTTCACATTAAAATGTCGAGTGATAAGTTCTCAAAATTTACCTGTTTTTCTTTTTCACACCCCTATTCACGAGTGTGCCAAATTTCGTTTTCGTGTCAGATAGTGTAGGATGAATTTTCATCCAATGGAACAAGAGAAGAAAAAATTGCAGAACTTCCAGAATAATTACAAACTTACGAAGTTGGAAACGAAGTTTCCACGCAGAAAATGCCACAGTATATTAGTTGTGGTACAATTGCATGGCATTTCTAAACTGCTTGGAAACGTGCTGTGTTGATTTTAATCTCATGATTACATCTTTCGAATTAAATGAACATGAGGTTTTGGTGCCTGGTGGGAGTTCGGAAGGAGGGGTAAATGCAGCTCTTGGGGTATTTTTTATCATGATATTTCAAGGTTATTTGATTAAAGGATTTAGTGTGACAGCCCCGGGGCTAGCCAAGATAAAGGGAATCAGCATCATTTTAGTCACTGGTGAAAAAAGACCTATTTTACAAAGTGTTATTTATTTTGTTTATGTCTGTTTGGGATTTTTTCTTTCTTGAATTCAAGTAAAATTAAATGGCCCAGGTTCACTCTATTTTTAACCTTACCTCTCGTTATTTTAGAAAAAAAGTGCCTGAAATGTATGCAAATGTATGCAAATAAAGAACGCATAAACGATAAATACAACCAGCAAGCATACCATTCGTTTGCATAGTCAATGTGTAATATGATCAATCTTAGATCATGACTTGATCTTTCTTCTTTTCAGTTGTATTAGCATATTGCCTACATGGTAACCAGGTTACAAATTAGGGATGGTTCGGTTACCAAGGGCCCCGGTGGACGCTCGGTTTCCAAAAACCCCGGGGTAAATTTTACCCTGCGGCTATGGGGTATTTTTTTCTGCAGTAGCTGTGTGTTTCACTTTCACCTTTAGGTTGATAAAAAAAATTTTTAAACTGTTAGCAAATTTTGAACATTTCTTTTTACTAATTTTTCAATAAAAATGTTAATTTGAAAACAAATTTATTGAAAAATTAGCGCAAAATTAGCAATACCTTGACACTGAAAAATGAAAACAAAGTGCTAAAAAATTATCAAGAAAGAGCTTCGTAATAAAGTGACCCATCTGTCGCAAACATCTCAATTCCGTCGTTCCCGAATTTTAATTCGTGTTTATGTTACAGGCAATTTGTGTATTCAGGCAATTCATGAAATTTTCAGGCAATTCGTGAACTGCCTGTAGGGGTCAGGCAATTCGTGAATTGACTAAAATTTTCAGGCATTTCGTGAATTGCTTAAATTAGGAACCAGTCAGTTCACGAATTGCCTGAAACATGTTTTACAAGAGATGTTGAACAAGTTTTGATGCTTCTTCTCTTTATTACTACATTTCATAGGCAAATATAAAGCAATAGTTGCATGTACAAGAATTAAACGTTCATATTTACATCAGTCGTACATCAGAAACTCCGTTGACAATTATTTATTGCAATTGTATCAAGTAAAAGGCATAACACCATACTTAAATAGCGGTTACATCAGTTTATAATTGCAATTCTAAACCGTAAACTCCCACAACAGATCAGATTGTATTTAATTTAGGAATTTTATTTGCAATTAATTAAATCCCTAAATTTTCTTGCAATTCACCCGGATGGAAATAATAGATCCCGTTAAAATCTTTAATTTTTAATTCATCACAAGAAATTAAATTGTTTGTAATTTCTAGACCTGCTTTCAAATAACGACGGTATTTATTTGTTGTTACTTTAAAAGTATAAGACCTAAACCCCGGGGTAACTCGGAAGGAAAGTGATAGGCCACTTAATTGATTCCCTACTCCGGTGAGAAACATTATTGGCCATTGAATTATTCCGGAAATTGGAGCCCATAGGACAATGTTTTATTCTGGCAATAATTGCAATTATGAAACATGGTCAGGTAAGACTCGAATACTAAGCACCCCTATTATATTTCCCCAAGTACATGCCTTATTTGCAATTTTTCGATTATAAAGAAAGAAATTAAAAAATTTGGCTCTATTAAACAGTTAATATTTTGATACACAAATTGCCTGAAACGTCTTTGGGCAATTTTTGAACAAAGAACCCTTAAATTTCAGGCAATTCACGAACTGCCTGAAAATTTTAGTCAATTCACGAATTGCCTGACCCCTACAGGCAGTTCACGAATTGCCTGAACATTTCAGGCAATTCATGAATTGCCTGAATACACAAATTGCCTGTAACATATATGCTACATATGAATTTTACAGAATATTTTCTCGATTTCAAGAATAAAGTAATAATATAATTAGTTTTAACTAAATTAGATATATTTATATATACATATCTAAAATTAATTTTAAATATATTAAATATATTATTTTTTATTTGAAGATCTCTAAATTTTGTTTCAGATATCTGAAATTCTTTTGCACATAATTTTTATTTGCAAACTTCATTTGAAGCTGGGTATAAGTTTGTAGTTTTTCTGGAAGTTTCTGCCTGTATTTCGTTCCGTCTTCTCTTTTTCCGTTTGAATGGTTTCCAGAAAACTCCTCCTACACTTTTTGACGGAGGGCGATGAAATGTGGCACACGTGCAGAGGGCGACGAGGTCGCAGTGAATCCGATTGTTTTTACCTCAGTGGTAAAGGTCAAGGTCAAACTGAGGTCAAAGTTAATTTTTCCACAAAATGGTTTCCAGTAAACTCTGCCTAGGGTTTGAGTCAGCGGAGCTTTATATTTGGCACATCAGTTTGCGGTAAAACCGCAAATATCTTTTACCTTCACTTCAACGATCCAGGTCAAATTGAGGTCAAAATATTTTTTAAACGCTATTAATCATGAAAAGTGCTCAAATCCCAGTTTGAATATATAAAACGTACTCCGTAGTGGGTAACCCTCCATCCTAAATCTTTACCTTGAGGATCAAGGTCGAAGGTCACGTGACTTCGTGTACCGTTAACGATAGGCAAACTTATCTCAAAAACAGTTTTCGACCCTTTGGGCTTAAACAACGTTACATAACAGATTCCTCGGTGACCTTGACCTTCTCGGTTGCGGTAAAAAAAATCGAAAGTTAGCTATTATTACCGAAAACGGCTAGAGATAGAGCAAATGTTGAGCTCATTTTAGACCCTTTGGACCTAAGCAACGTTACATAAGAGATACTTGGGTGACCTTGACCTTCTGACTATTATCTCGAAAACGGTTAGAGATAGAAATACATAACACATTAAAACACATCTGCAAGTGTAATAATTATCATACTTAAGGGCACGACTGTGCAGAGAGTTCTAGCTCTAATGTCCAAAACCCTTATGTCTGGGGCCCATTTAATATAACTTGTTGAAAAGCTACCATAGATGGGGATGTGGATATCAGGGAAGCCGTACAGTGGGATGTGGGGCGGGGGTGCACTGTTCCACCGACCAATTTGTGTCAACTGGTGGTTCGATCCCTGGTATCCTTTGGTCGTGTACGTGTATGTATGTGTGTGCGCATATTTAGGTATAAACCTGGCTGAAAGTATACACCTTCCTACCACTTCGATCCAGTCACTCTCAACTTCATCAGCATCATGCAAGTTATTTTCGAAAAATTTAACTGATGTTTTATTCACATACAGACTGTTCCTTGTTGTGATGTGTTCAACACGTGCTACCCCATGGGAGTGGAGAATTCTATTGTACACTATAAATAACGCTCCTGCAAATAAACGACACCGGTCGCGCGTTTTATTCAATAGTTATTCTCGTCTTCTTTATATATAATATTACTTCCTGTCTCCCAAGTTTTATTAAATCTAAAGTTACATGTTGTCCGCTGACATAAAACAATTTGAAAATCAATTTTGTTTACGTATCATCTGTAATCTGCTAACTGATTTTTAAAGCCATTTTATCAGTTCTTTAATTCCACTTGCAAACAAAGTTTGCAAATGGGTATACTTTGCTAAGAATTCTGCCTGTTTACTCCTTTTTTTTTGTTTGTTTCTTTTTTTCGTCTCGGAGGTTCCCAGAAAAATTTCTCTTTCGCTATTTCACGCAGGACGCTGACATTTGGCATAGAGATAGTGGATGATGAGATGCCGTGAAATCCGCAGTTTTTTACCTTCAAGGTCAAGGTCAAACTGAGGTCAAAGTATTTTTTACATCAGAAAGTTTCAAGAAAAATTCCTTCAAGGTTTGATGTAGGAAGGTGACATTTGGCAGAGACATAGAGGGTAATGAGTCGTCTTGAAATGCCCATTTTTTTTTACCTTGACCTCCAGGGTGAAGGTCAAATTGAGGCCAAAATATTTTCAAAATCCCTATTCATCACGGTGGATGGCTAGAAATAGCGCTAAAGTCCTTGTTTCAACATGTATGGTTTCAGTAGCGAGTAGCCTTATTTTCAACCCTTTGGGCCTAAAAGACGTTATATAAGAGGTACCTCGGTGAACTTGACCTTCTCGATCACGGTCAAAGTAGAAAAACCGGAAGTTGACCATTATCTCGAAAACGGTTAGACATCCGGAAATTTTTTCTGTTTATTTTCGACCGTTTGGGCCTAAAAGATGTTACATAATAGGTACCTCGGTGATCCTCGTTCACAGTCCGGGTCAAAACCGGAAGCCGACAATTATCTCGAAAACGGTTAGCGCGATTTAGAACTCACCTTGATATTTGTGCCTGAAAGAAGTTGCATTACATTTACTTCGATGACTTCGTTCAAATAAAAATCTGGAAGCTGATAATTCTCTCGAAATAGTTAAAGAGTTGTCTTTGACCAGGTATATTGTGTCTCTGGCCTTCTGTCATTACAAGTGGTTGTCATAACGCTGCATCTAGCGCAATTCGGTCTAGTTTTTCTTGACTTTGACTTCACATTCTTTCACACACTCGCACACACACACACAGATGCATTTCGACGTTACAGAAGAACAGATAACCTCTTGCATCCCTTTGAATATTCTACTAACAGTCGTTTGTGTATTGAAACGTCTCCATAGAATTCTATCAGCTCCATAGAATTTTATCAGTTACCTGTAGAGAATTAGTCATAACATTCATTAATACAGCATTAATCGGCAGTTTATAATGTGAACTGACGAAAAAAATCAACGACGACTCATGTATTTATTCTCATTTAGGGAAATATCTAATTGTGATCTTCAGTTCTATATGTGATATTAACAACTTAAAAAATATAGCAAATACAGTGTTCTCTCTTCCACAGTAACACTTCCGACACTGTATAATCACTTGCCGTTATTGATTTGTTGAACTATTTGTCATATGCATGCCGACCACTTGTCTCTGTTCCCTCCCTCACGGCTGCCCCTCCATCCCTCCTTCTCTTTTCGCTTATTTCTGTCAGCTCCCGGGCAAGTGTATGAGTGTGACAACACATACAAAATCAAACGTCTTGACTGGAAAAATCCTGAAATGGGTGACTGGATGACTCCACTGTCTTCCCACGTCCATGCAGCCCCTACCCGACAACGTCTCCCCCCCCCCCCCCCCCCCCGCCTTTGGAGTACCAATGGCATTAAAAGGGTTAATTTTCACTAAGCACCTCGAGTTTTGCGCGGAATGCTGTGACATGTGATCCAACACCACGCTGCCTTCTACATGTCTGGAATCCCGCAGAATGCAATAGATGCACAGCTAATGCAGAAGAATATATGAAGTGATACTGCTATCGAAGAAAAAAAGATTTCTAAAACAACTGGTTTCGAAATATTATACGCCAATGTAGTCAAAAACGCTTCCGGTAAGGGCCCTCAGATTTTTTATCAACCCAAGACGCTTTAATCTTCAGATTTACTAATGTTTCTACTGGGCCTTTCAGTTTTAGTAGGACAATGATTGAAAGAAATGACAGCACCAAACAATACCAACTCTTAAGTTTGAACTTTTTCTTTGAAGAATACTGGAAAAACACTTAAAAATACATCAAAAAGATTAAACATATTATATAAGGCGTTCGTTTAATTCCTGGAAAAGTTATATAGAATGCCGTTTTCACATTTATTGGGGAATTATTGATATCAAGAATTAATTTTCGATCTCGAAAATTGAATTTTTGATATAAAGAATTAATTTTTGCTATCTGTAATTATATTTCTGATATCTTTAAATGTATTCTTGATCTCAAAAAATAATTTTTGATATCAGTAAATATTTAGAGATATCAACAAATATTTATTGATATCAAAAATGATTTAATGATATCTAAAATTGGTTTTTTGAGATCAAAAATTCAATTCTTGAGAGCAAAATATCAATTTTGAGCTCAGTAATTCATTTTCCTTTTATTGATATCAAGAATTCATTTCAGATATCATTATTTCAGAATGGAACTATTTTAATTTGTATTTTGAAATCTGCAAATAATTTTTTGATCTCAAAAATTGAGTTTTGATATCA
Organism: Protula sp. h YS-2021; assembly: GCA_949752745.1. Classification (NCBI taxonomy): domain Eukaryota; kingdom Metazoa; phylum Annelida; class Polychaeta; order Sabellida; family Serpulidae; genus Protula; species Protula sp. h YS-2021. The sequence continues at coordinate 16,099,434 of OX457031.1, read as the reverse complement.
AAATATCAGTCTATTTTTTTAAATAAAAAATTCATAAGCACATATCAGTAAATTAATAATGACTGTTCCTTGTGTGCAGAATCTTTGTTTGAATTTTTTACTGTACCAAAAGGAAGCAATTCTTGATATCAAAAATTGTGTTGTTATTATTGATCTCAATAATTCAAGTTTTCATCTCCAAAATTTAATTGACGATTCGTTCAGTTTTATGTAAATGTGCATCTCCTTTAAGCTTTTTTAAGTTTGTAAATTTTAGTTTTTTATCTAAAAAATAAATTGTTACCATCTAAAATTCAATTATTGACAGCAAAATATAAATTATTGAGATCTACATTTATTTCTTGATATCTTTAATTATATTTTGATATAAAAAATAAGCATTAAATGTTAAAACGGCATTACATAAAGTTACCTTTTAAAGTTAAAAGCAATCTTATTTATTTTTGACAGTTTTGATCTTATTTCTTTCTGTCATTGCCAAACTACAAAAAGCAGTTGAAACGTCAGTCTCTCCGAAGATTTCAAGTGCAGCTAGGCGTTTTGTTGTATTTCCTATGGTTGTTGCTTGCCGAATGTCCCTTATCAACCAAACATGCTATGGCATTTCATGCCATGCTATGGAATTCTTGGAGTGCATGTTGTGGTATACCACGGAATACTGCAGAATGCTGTAGCCGTAGCATAACGTTGCATGCAATGACATTACTCGGCATGCCATGGAAATCAAGGAGAGAAGCTAATTGCAGCATTTTTGTATGTGTTGTGTGTAAAATTATTACATAATTGCATTACAATGCGACGGAATTACACGGCATTCTACGACTGCAGTAGCCCGCAAAATGTTAATTCGGTGACCACGGAATTCGACAGCATGTCACAACATTCCATGGCATTCTTCCTTGGAAAATCTTGCCACTGCCACGACAGCAGCATATACGAATAGGCTTTCGTATGGACCCGTTCTTTCAGGGCTGCATCCCAGGCTTGCTTAAAAAGAGTGCCAAGCGTTAGGGATCGTTTTAAAGAGTCATAGATACGCACGGCAAGCGATCTGCATGCCCCCCCCCCCCCCGGGGCCTTCACCCTGCACTCAATAACCCTGCCAATATTCCTCAAATACGGATGAATCTCAGATAACTATCATTCCATATTTCGCAACTAAACAATAAGACCGTAAGATTTGAGGTTGCCTTTGATTACCTTCAGAAGATGGTACGGTGTAAGATGAGGCACCTCGGTATGCAAAAAACATCCTTATTTTAAGTGTTCATGCGCAGCACAGCAGTCCGTCTTCTAGCGCAATCACCCGTGATGTTTTGTGCATTTTACTGTACCTTACCACACAGACCAGAATCAGGCCCGGTTTTAAAACAGGAAGTGCCACAAACAGGGTTATAAATTCGCACGGTCTGGACGTCCTGTTTTGTGAAAGTTCCTAGAGGTGACATATTTAAACTGTGCAATCGTGGGTTTATAAAAACGTGCAGCGGTTGAAGGTTTTAGCATTTGTTCGGAGAGATGACAGCACAGCATCACTAGATTTTGGATTTGAAATCTCACAGCTGAACCGGTGAGTCTGTTACTTGTATACTGCATGTTTTTATACAGATTATCCCCGGTGCTGTGTAGGATAAAAGAGCGGTGCAAAAAAAAAACAAAAAAAAAACAAAAACATGCGTTTCTATATTTTTTCCCCATGGATTTATTCTTAACTTAGGATTTTGAGCTTCTTTTGCGTAAAACTCCCGAACCTGGCCGACACTGGTAGACTTTAAATGTTCTTCCCCACGCATATGCTTGACCTTCGACAAATTCCAAACTTGAACAAAGGGCAAAATTAGCGATAATTGGAGTATTCTACTATCAATTACCATTACAATTTTTTCCGCAACTGAGGCATAAATTAAGCTTTGTGTGCTGTACCCATAACGGCCCAAGTGACTAATGGGCATAGCAATGTGGGAAGAGCCATTTCGCTAACTTGGTTCTCCCTCCCCCCCCCCCCCTCCTCGCATGCCTTACTACCATCCCCCCTCAACTCCCCCCCCCCCCCCACCCCACGGGTGTTACGCCCAACCGGTGTCTGGTGACATACATACGAACTAAGAGATGTACAGTAATCTTAACATAAAATATCCTTCTTTGAAGCTATGTCACACGAATTCTGGAAATAAACAGTCTGTGCACTAATACGTGCTAGAGATCTAACACAAACTAGACCGATTTCGCCACCGAGTGACGAAATTAACGCTTGGAAGCAGTCAATTAGAATGTTAAGGATATAATTTATCGCTAATATGCTTTTGTATGGAGAGTGTTCAATATTGTGCGATTTATCGAGCTTCATTCCCATTGTTACGCATAACCTGTTCACTAATTACTGCGTCCCTTTTGTTTTATGTCCACACTCGCTCGGCTGTGACAAACCTCGAAGTCACGCAGTACCCCTTCTTTATCGCTGCTTTGATCTAATCTCCTTTTTTTGACCTTGATCGTGACCAAGGTCAAGGAAATCGAGGTACCTCTTATGTACCTCTTTGTTTAGGTCCAAAGGGTCGAAAATGAGCTCAAAATCGCTCTGTCTCTAACCGTTATCGAGATAATAGTCAACTTCCGGTTTCTGACCTTGACCGTGACCCAGAAGGTCAAAGTCACCGAGGTACCTCTTATGTGACGTTGTTTAGGCCCAAAGGGTCGAAAATGAGCTCAGAATCGCTCTATCTCTAACCGTTTTCGAGATAATAGTCAACTTCCGGTTTTTTACCTTCACCGTGGCCGAGAAGGTCATGTTCACCGATGTACCTCTTATGTGACGTTGGTTAGGCCCAAAGGGTAGAAAATGAGCTCAAAATCACTCTATCTCTAACCGTTTTCGAGATAATAGTCAACTTCCGGTTTTTTACCTTCACCGTGGCCGAGAAGGTCATGTTCACCGATGTACCTCTTATGTGACGTTGGTTAGGCCCAAAGGGTCGAAAATGACCTCAAAATTGCTCTATCTCTAACCGTTATCGAGATAATAGTCAACTTCCGGTTTTTAACCGTGACCATGACCCAGAAGGTCAAGATCACCGAGGTACCTCTTATGTAGCGTTGTTTAGGCCCAAAGGGTCGAAAATGAGTCCAAAATCGCTCTATCTCTAACCTTTTTCTAGATAATAGTCAACTTCCGGTTTCTGACCTTGACCGTGACCCAGAAGGTCAAAGTCACCGAGGTACCTCTTATGTGACGTTGTTTAGGCCCAAAGGGTCGAAAATGAGCTCAGAATCGCTCTATCTCTAACCGTTTTCGAGATAATAGTCAACTTTCGGTTTTTGACCTTGACCGTGACCCAGAAAGTCATATTTTGAATAACACCGTAGAACATTCAACCCTTTAATTGAACACTAACTATTCCCTGCCCCCCAACTCCACCCCCCCCCCCACACACACACACACTCACTGTAAACAAATTCCTGTTTCAATGGCATTTTTAACTTTTTATTAAGTCAACGGATACCTTCTTTTCGAGTGGCTCTTCCTTATCCTGCACAGAACTTTGTAAAACAAAAGAACAAACAGCTTTTATAATCAGTTTTGTCAAACAAATAACTTGCAAAAGACTATAACATTTAAGAAGCAACTTGTTCTCTTTGTAATCAAAAACGAGTCAGCGGCTTTATAAAAAAACACTTAAGTACAATCCAGCGATAAGCGAAGCGAAAATGAGTACCATGAAGGCAGCATTGCATGTAAGAGGCCAGACGCAATGAGCACAGTGATGGGAGCCTTTCTGTATCAGCCAGTTACAGCAAGCATTGCTTATTTATGCTTGTCCTTATTTGGCACACATACCGCAAATGGCTACTGCGAGTACTCCGGTATCTGTTTACTTGCTGACCTTGTGATGGCGGTATTCTGGTATTCTTTGTCAAAAAGTAGTCTCATGACGTAGTTAGCTTCAAACCTCTAGATCCAACGGTTTTGGAGATATTAAGCTATGAAATCGGCGTGACGTCACAAGACGCAGATGATGACGTCATAGATCAATAAAAAATTCATTTAGCACCACTTTGCATAGTCGACTTCAAGTGTGCCAAATTTCATTCTTCTAGCTTCAGCCGTTTCGGAGGGCTTTGCGTGAAAAAAAATGAAGAAGAGAAAACAAAAAAACCCCAAAAACTAACAAAAAAAGGAAAAAAGAGGTACTTTAACCCCGACAATTCGAGGAAAAACAATAACTTCTTGGAACGAAGTTCCATGCGTTAAAAAATCAGATTCCTTCTCACCCAAATCAACACGCACTGCAGTGAGAAATTTGATTAAGCCATTACTCTACGACAGTAGATAGGAAATGGCAGAAGGAAGGCAAATTTTAGAGTAGCTCTCTGGGGGTATCGTTTCTTGATGGAAGGTTTCACAATCGGTCAAAACTCGAAGAACTAGTTCTAGATACCCATTGTGCCACGTTTGATCTGGATGAGGGTAACACTAACTTAAAATGTTTGATCAATTTGGAGATCGAGAAGTTCTCGCAAGATCGAAACTAATTTGAGCATTGTGCGATTGCTGGTCTCTATCCTTCTATAGAACGTGATCTTAGGCGCAACTCTTCAGATAACAAATTCAAAAAAATGGGCTGCAAACCCCCGGGAAGCCTTGAATGAATCAATTTTTTGTTTTTCCTACCAGCCCGAAAATTTATTCCAGACCTTACACGTGAATGGCTTAAGCACCTATTTTCTTTATTACCGTATGTTGGAACCCTTGATCTTTTAGAAAGAATGGGTTAGGTACCCTGCCCGTAGGTGTAGGAGGTGAGGAGTAGGGTGAAAGTGCTTCCAATGCGGTTGATATGGAAGTTCCGACTGGCAAGGAATTTCCAGGCACATCTGTACTCTGTACCTTGATAGCAGAGTGATATACGTGGCCTCTGGTTGCCATTGGGCTATCAGGATAAACCTGGTTTCTGGGAACACCACGGCTCTGAAGAGTAACTTTTTTAAGATGGTCTGTTAGTGGGAAGTCATATAGCACTTGCTCAAGCCACTGACAGTTGAGGGCGTATAACCCCGGGCTTTTGGGTCTGGGCAAGGTGAAACATATCTGGGTAGTTGGTGGATGATAGAATTCGCGAATAGGTCCTTATAGGGAGACCCTACGGGGACCGAACCACTATCCACCGAGAGGAATTTTGGCTCAGGTACCACTTTGTACCACTCTGGAGTCCAGATCCGGCTATGTGATCTGCTAAGAGCCAGATCCAACTTCTCACTGCCAGCTGAGTTCGTTCAGCCTCCTTGCTTGCGGAGATAATCCACTACTGTTGAGCAGTCTAGTATCACATTTACTGACCAGGTCATGCGCCTCCCCTCTGTGGGCTGGGAACCAGTCAACCAGGTACTGATATACGAGCAAACCTCTGCAGTCTGGCCCACAATTTCAACACCTTCGAGAAAACACACGGGACAGGCCAAACGGAGGTGCCAGAAACCAGAATCTTTTTCCTTTATCTGAAAGCACAGATATTTGGGGATTTTCAGGTTTATTTGGATGTGGCGGTATGCATCTGATAAATTTACTGACGTCCCCAACTGCCCTCGTGTAACATTTCTTTGATTATTTGGGCAGTATCCATCTGAAAAGTGATCTTACGGAGAAATTGGTTTAGCTCTGACAAGTCTTTGGCCATTCTCCAGCCCCAGTTCTCTTAGGAGCCAGAAATATCCGACTGAAAAACCTTGTTTGGAGTATGACATTTCCCGTGTGGCTCGTTTGCCTTGTAACTCTCGCACCATGTCTTGCAAAGCCTGGTTCTGCTCGGAGCCCTGGCTATAGGAGGCGGCTTTGTGTTTCAGAGCTTTGAGATAGAGAGGCACCGTAAGGCACCTGCCCCAATTGTCCCTCTTGAATGGAAGATAATCACCCTGCGGCAGCCAGTTGACTATCCGACACGGCGCCCCCATTTCTACCCAGACTTTGTAGAAATAGCCTAACCTTCCTCCTACAGGCCAAGAGTCTTTGCAGTAGCCCCTTTTTTTGTTGTGGTAAAAGAAAGACATCTCCTGGAAATGAGTCCTTCATCTTCACGGTGTGCCGTGGTTCGTTGCTATCTATTGCTGCGAGGCATGGTGACTCGTGGAGCCGTTATACTGCTGCCTCTGTCTCTTGGTTGATTTGGAGTGGTGGCGCGAATATGGTGCAGTCTTCTCCCATCTGTGTTGCCTCTTGAAGCGACCCCTACTGGAAGCAGCCCTCATGTAGGGACGTCTAGGCCGAGACATCACTGCCAAGTCCTGGCATAAAGCACTGTTTTCTAGGTTGACCCTCTCATTGTCTTGAGGAGGGAATAATTCCGATTAACTCAAGATGCTGGAATGTAATAATTCCCGAGCTCCTTTGACCAACGACCAGCAATGCAGCTGGAACGCGTACCTTCGCAACTGTACCATCGAGGTTAGCTGGTTTACAGCTATCTTTGCTATACCCGAGTGGCTACCGAAACGCACTCTAGGCGTTTTAACATCAGTGGGTAGAATATACCCCTTTTAGTTAGCGACTCCGTCAGTGTCTTTAGTGTATGTTCTTGCAGTGAGGTAATGTTCCTCACAGCTCTTCCAGAACTTTAGTGCCCTTTTCCATAAGGGGTATTTCCCAGTCTGGTTTTACTCTGGGCATCCACAGTGTTCTTTTTGCGGGCTGCTTCAGCGGCTAGATTGGAATGAAGTTGTCAGTGGATTTATACGTTGCCGGTGTGACCCCCAATTGCTTGGATGGGTGTAGTTGTGCCATGATCTCGCCCTCGCCCAAGTCCATCCGCGGAAATTCCCTCTACCTGGTCCGCACCGCATTGGCGACTCAGACACTAGTGGTCAGAGCCAGGAAGCCGTTTTGTTCTGGTGCCTCACTCTGTGAGTCCACCGATTTGGGAGACTCCTTATCTGGGTCCTTCCAATACTGCTGCCAGCCCTTTTTTTCGCCGAACGCAGTCCATCAAGAAATCGAACAGGCTGGGTCAGTGCTTCCAATTCCCCTTCTTGAAACTAATCATTCGGGCCCCTCTACCACTGACGCTGGATACAACGGCTCTTTATCATGTCCGTCTTCTGATCCTGCTGTACTGGTACAAACGCTTTGTGTATATCCCTGGGGGTTACTAGGAAAGGGTATCTGGTTTGATACTTGGAAGCAACATAAAAATGTTCCTCCACAGGAGGAGTATCCCGAGTCCTCGTCCCTGACCTGTACACGCCCAGGTGGGGCTTTACCCGTGATGTAGATATGTCAGCTGGGCTTGTGTCTGTTCTTGTAGAATTGCCATTTCTCCTGCCCGTGCTGGTTTGGGAGTCACCCACTGGCTCGACTTTGCAATAGCACGCTCGGAGAAGGCACTTCAGGTTCCAAACATAGCGACAGTGGGATGGCAAGCTCTGAAATGCATATAAAACAAGTTTAAAATGCGTAAAGTCCGTCTAATATCCGTGGGAAAAAACACGTGTAAAAGGCGTTTAATAATTGGTGGGAATTACGTGTAAAATGCGTATAAATGTTCGCGTGGGAAAATATGCGCATTATCGATGAACAAAATGGCCAAAATACAAGTATATTACACCTAACTTGCCCATTTTGCCAACGTATGTTACACGTATAATATCCGCTAAAATTTTGTCGGGATCGACATTGACTATGATTGGTCATCGAGATCAAGGTCATCGAGGTACCTCTTATATATCCTCTTTTATGCCCAAAGAATCGCAAAATAAGTTCATAATAGCTCTATCTCTAACCGTTATCGAGATAATGGCGAACTTCCGGTTTTTTAATTTGACCATGGCCGAGGAGGTCAAGGTCACTGAGGTACCTCTGACATGTGGTCTTTTAGGCCCAAAGGATAAAAATAAGTTCAAATCTCTAAGCCTTTTCGACAAAAATAGCCCACTTCACGTTTTTGACTTTGACAAAAGCCGAGGAGGTCAAGGTCATCTAGATACCTCTTACATTTATTCGTTTATGTCCAAAGGGTTAAAAATAAGCTCAAAATCGCTCTATCACTAACCGTTTTTGAGATAATAGCCCACTTCCGATTTTTTACTTTTACCATGACCGAGGAGATCAGGGTCCACGAGGTACCCCTTACATATCGTCTTTTAGGCCTAAATGGTCGAAAATAAGCTCGAAATCGCTCTATCTCTAACCGTGATCTATTCTTGGTTCTTGACATTGGCCATGGCGGAGGATGTCAATCATTCTCTAAGATCCTGGTTAAAAAATGCGAATTTTACGGCGTTTAATCACCCTCAATCAATGAGCCACATTTCATCACTCTTTAGCAATTGGAAAAAATCCAAACACTGCAGCCAACTTAAGCTTGCACTCGCATGCTGTGATGACCCTCATTGTAGACAGCTGGGCGATCAATGCACCTAGGACGATATCATGCCAGTTCAAATCAAAGCGTTTGCTTGCTTGTAATGGACGCAACATTCAATGTCCATTTTTACATATTAAATATTAATGAATTTCTAAAAAGATTGAGCTGGACCAACTACACATCCTACGTTATGTTTCTGCCAAATTTGTTTGTCCCAGCCCTAGCAGTCTCAAGTGAGTTCGCTTGACAAGGTTTTCAAATTTTCAAATTTCAATGTCCATTTTTACATGTAAAATATTAATGAATTTCTTTTAAAAAAACTGAACTAGACCAACTAGACATGCTATACTATGTCTCTTTCAACTTTGGTCGTCCTAGCCCTAGCCGTCTAAGAGGAGTTCGCGTGACAAGATTTTGGCGGAAAAAAGAAACATACGGAAACACTTTTCGAATTGTACGAAAGCAATAGACTAGGGGATTGAAAATCCCCAAATGTAAATTAGTCTGGAAACCACCTCAAACCTGAAATGAAAAAGAATATGTATTACATATAAATAGACATGTAGATGTAATTTAACCATGATCCCATGTGGGAAATTAAACATGAATACTGACACAAAAGTTATTTTGACGATTTTGATTTGTCTTCCCAGATATACCCGAGCAAGTAGAATTGCATATGCTGCAGAAATGGTTCTATTAACAGCAGCCGTCGTCGTGTGTGTGATATACTGCGAGAAATGGTTTGGAGGTAAGCTGACAAGTTTTTTTGATCACAGTATTCCCTCCCTTTGAAGTCGGTTCTAGTTCTGAGGCAGCATACGAAGTCATTAATTTAAGTGCAAAATACAGGCAGCAATTTGGTATCAGGCCGAGAACGTGCCCGGCCTGTTCTCCTTAGTAAATGGTAAAAAGTCCCATAATAAGTCCATAATTTTAAGGTGGCCGGCCCAAAGTGCCCCGAAACAAAGCGCCCCTCGAATAATGCACCCTCGTTTTTACAAAGTACGAACAAAACACTCCCGGTACAACGTGCCACCGGTCCAGAGCACCCTTTTCCGTTATTTATTTTGATTTTCATAGCTTATCTTGCAGATTGCTCTATTATGCAATGAAGTAACAAATTTAAAGCTGGTGTGTAATTTAGCTAATATGTTTATTTGTATGTTTGTTTGATTTTTACGTGAGTAAAAAACTCAATTGGTTTATATGCAGGTAAATTCTGTGATTAAAATATGTATTCACATGGTATGCAGATATTTTCTATCTGAACATTTCGCATCCAAATAAAAAAGTCGGCATTTCGCATCCGTGACTAATGGAGATATATGTTGTTATGAACAACAGGTTTTGTTGAGTGTTTCATCGAGCATAACCTAAGTACAAATATAACAACTAAATAAAAAACTGAGATATCCAGATACTGGGATGCTTAGATACTGAGACACCCAGATACTGAGATACTCAGATGGAAAAGAATTGAATCCATATATGTGATCTGTAAACGATACAAAAATAAGTACAATTTTATCTGTGTCAAAATTTTATCTGTGTAATATACGCATTTCGCATCTGACATTTCTCTAAATCCAAAGACCTGAGATACTCAAATATCCTCAAAAGCAAAGGAGTAAATCTACAACTCTCAACCATGCTAAATCCACATAACTAAGATATTGAGGTTTTGTATACCTTTTGAAAGTACGGCAGATTAAAGAAAAGGATTTAATCCGCATCCGTTAATTCTATTAATCCATTTAATTTCATGACTACACCGTTTCGTGCACAGTTTGAAATCAACTGTGCAGATATTCGAAAGAGTGAGTGAGATTTTTAAATACAAATTATGCTTGTTGAAGCAGTTGTTTCAGTCATATCAAATCTGTGAATGATGATAAAATAAGAAAAATTTTCACATTGTTTTAAAAATTATAGATATGAAATGTCCACTTTTTCATCGGGTACGAAATGTCGAAATGCGGTATGTCTTGAGGGTGGACGGAAAGTTTCCCGGGCGGAAGGTTTCCCGCGCGGAGATAATCCCGCACTTTTCGCACAGGGCGGACACTTTCCCTCGTGGTATTTTGCAAACCCCAAATAGGATCCCGCAACTGCATTTACAACGAAGCTGGGTTGTGGCCTTGTATGCTTTCTTTTTCGTGCAGGTATAGCCATCATAGCAAACCTTTTGTTGATTAAAAATTTCTCAAATTGGTGCAGCGCTCCCTATAGGGAGACCCTGGCGAATACGGAGGTCAAAAACAGACTACCTCTCAATCGCCGTGTCATAGCGACGCGAACATCAAAGGGATCTACAGTATTGCTCTTGCGTAATGAGTCCGGATATATTGCTTTTGGACAACACGCGGGGCCGATTGTAAAAACAGTCAAAGGGTCCTATCTGCATATGTAATGAGGGGACAAGCGACAGGTGGGGATCCCTTATCCTTTTCAAATCAGTTCCACCATTGTGCATTTAAATCTTTAGAGGAATTACGTGTTTAAAAAGAAGAGCGTTGTGAGCCATTCACAAACAACTTTGTTCTTTGTAACTTTTCTAATAAATCTTATCTAGCATTCAAATGAGTTACGGAAATTCAAAAACAATTAGAAACGAGCGCCAGCATGAAAAAAATATGGAATGCGGGAAACTCGCCGGGAAAAAGCGCGGAAACCGTGCATGTCAATTTAAGGAGGGATAATGTCTGCGCGGGAAACCCGCCGCGAGGGCAACTGTCCTGGATTTGTCTTAGGGCCAAGTGTCCAGATGCGAAATGTCGAGGATTCAATTACATACAGTAGAACCCTTGGGATGGGTCCATCCTTGAAATTGGACCACTTTTCACCAGAACCGAAATCCAAACAAAAAAGGGCCCTGTTTGCTGAAATAACTACTGTAAACGGTCACTTGCCCCCCGGACACCTGCACCCTCCGGTCAACTACCCCCCTCCCGTCATCTGTCTCCCTCCCCAAATTGAATTGCAGGGCGTGCCCACAGCCTGTGGGCATGTGGATGGGCTATTTCATTGTATGTTTCAATAAAATATTTGACTGCTGCTGCTGACAGGTAGCATCTCCCATCCCCTCGCTCAACCTCCTGTCGCTATCTTTTCATATAAAAGGAGGAGAAAGTTTCATTTAATTAAAATTCAAAACTGAAAGAGTTTATGGTCTTGTTCATATTATAAACAGTACTATCGCGCATCGAAATTCGTGAGGTCGATTCATGTCATTGAAGCTGAAACTTCACAGGGCTTTTCAAATCTGTTAGTACAACACATAAAACGCTTATTTCCTACGTTGATCCCTGGCTGTTGATCCAGCCACTCCACTTAATCCGCGATGCATTTTACCACTGAGCGATGCTTACTTAGGAGATTATTAATGAATGTAATCAACTTGTAAGGGTTTTTGATCTCGACGAAATTTTATGCTATAACAATGCAACGAAAGCAAATTAAAAAAACACACTTTTATAACATATATTTTTTTCACTAAAAGCCAACCTTAATCGCAGGAGTTCTGGGCAGATAGTTCCTTGGGCGAAAAGTTCTCACCTCCATTGAATAAGTCCTATACAGTGACGTAATCCCCGACTGAGGGATTTTTGGCACGGATAAATTGGGTAAACATTTGCGAGGTTGTTAATGCCTTGAGTAAACAATGTGCCACGAACTGGTTGCATATTTACAACTTCCACATTACACACGCCATTTTCTGAAGTATACCTTGATACATATTTTCATGAATTCACTTCTGTTGTTTTATCTTTTATATTTGTGGGGTAAGATTCCATTCTAATTCCATTGTGTCGTATGATAATCGTGCAGTTTATGTAATCTGATCTCAAAGAACAAGATGCTCCGTTTCAGTGCTGCTCAGAAATACTTTTAAGGCGATTAGTAATCCCTGCTTATCCTATGTGGTATGCTTCAGTTTTAATGCTACTGGAAAAACCGGAGACGGCGAATCCAATTAATGTTGAAAAAACTCAGGGAGAACTATCTGCCCACACCACATTCATGCCGGAATGCCGGTGATAACTTTTTGCCCGGTGAGAACTATTCGCTCTGAATACCGGCCGATTTAGTTCGAGATAACCGGGGTTCAAGATAAACGGGGAAGGCATTTTTCGTTGATCAAGTCGGGAAAAGTTGGATGAGGCAGTTGGATCCAGCGATTGGCATGTTACAGCTATGGGCATTCAGAAACCATCTGTACAAAGTATTTTCCACGCCTACATACTGACAAAAGCGTAATTCCCACTTGGAAATGTTACTTTCCAAATGGGGATGGATTTCTTCGAATTCTTCATCTTTTTTCGAACCTTTTTTATTTTTCTTCCTCCGCCGAATCAGTTTCCAGACTTCTCCAAGACTGTTGAAGCTAGGAAAACAAAACTTGGCACAGGTATGTAGGATCATGTGAAGTGGTGCACCTGAAAAAATTAATAACCTTGACTTTACTGGTCAAGGTCAAATCGCGAAAAAAGGTCAATCGGTTTCCAGGCAGTGCCTGTAAAACCGTTTAAGCTAGAAACACCAAATTTGGCATATGTATGGTCATGGTCAAATCTAAAAAATCATCATTTTTAAAAACAATGATTTATCTCGAAAACGGTCAGAGACCTCCAACCCTCTACGACGTTACGTAAGGTATAACTTTCGTGACCTTTGCCTTAAGGTCACTTTCGAGCCCAAACCAGGAAGTTACCCTTTATTTCGGAAACGGTAAGAGATAGAGCAATTTTTACCTGATTTTCGAACTCCGTCCCCTCTACGACGTTACTTACGGTATAACTTTCGGTGAACTTGACCGCAAGGTCATTTCGAGCCCCAAACCGGAAGTTGCCCTTTATCTGGGAAACGTTAAGAGGTACAGCAATTCTGACTTCATTTTCGACCTCCAACCCCTCTACGATGTTACTCACGGTATAACTTTTGGTGACCTTGACTTCAAGGTCACTTTCGAGTCCAAAACCGGAAGTTGCCCTTTATCTCTTCAATTTTTTCGTGCCCTAACTAATGTTGCTGTAATTATGCACAAACAAATTGGCAACATGGAGATAATACAAAGCGAAAGAGGGAAACAAAGAATTGTTCATGAAGGTTTTATATACAGCAAAAAAATACCAACAAGAACTTCTTGATGTGGTATTGCGTAAGGCGCCAGTCCATTTCATGTAAAGGTGGGCTCAAAACGTCGATCACGGTGACAAATCCAGAGGCCAGGGGTGAACACATCCACGACCCAAACAACATACAGATTGAAGCACTGAAAGCAAAGATAGAGATCAAGAAGACGGCCGGTGCTAGCACGGAGAATCTCGACGACCTTGTGGTCGTAGGCGAATGGTCGAAACGGCTGACGAGAATCTAGAACAGTGCCTGCTTTTTGACAACGGCCAGGGATCAAACTCCAGACTACTCGTTTTTGGTCTGGGCGCACTCGCCTGCAGTTCATCGTGGTTTATGGACTGTAATTTCGCAATAGCTGAAGCCGATGATTGGCCCGTGTGCGCCACGGTACTGATTGAATGGCCCGTGTGCGCCACGGTACTGATTGAATGGCCCGTGTGCGTCACGTGATAGCTTGTCTATCCCGTGTGCGTTACGGGAATGCTTGAAGAGGCTGAGTGCATTACGGGCGTGCTTGACTGATCCGTGTTTTCGGGATAGTTTGATGTCGGTTTTTTTTCTCTTCTCCATAGAGGCAGTTGCTGATTTTTTCCTGCAAACAATTTGAAGTGCGCTTGTACCTTCGTACTGCAAGGCCTCGATGACCTGTGACTTCTTGAATGAGTTGTTAATCAAATCCTGGTTCGATAACCAGATAAATTCTCCTTTTTACAGATTTCGCTGACAACTTGGGATAGTTTGTTATGTCCAATGGGTTGTTTAGCTACCAGCATGTAGTAAATTTTGCTTTTCCGGACAAGGGCGTAAGTAAAAGCCCTCTGGTTTGGGATTCCGGCACAGCGAGTTATATTTCTAAAATAATCGCACAATTCATCGAGCTTTATTTGAGGGATTTTCAAATGCTTTGACGCACTTTCTTCTTATAGCATTTGTTTTGATACCTCCACTGTGACATTTACTGTAATCTTCGTAGTATTGCAAATATCTGCGTCCATTATGATCAGCGTTAATGGAAAACTGGGACCTACCTCTAGCACGTAAAGATCGATGCTCATGCCACCTCTTAAGGCAAAATGTATACCAATCATGTAAAAAACTGTATGCAATAACGTTTCAGGATCCGATTCGCCAAGCGACCATTTTCTCAAAGAGGCTCCTCCTCGTCGGTGGTAATGACTTGCGCCTGTTTTGGCTTAGTACCAATGCCTGCTTTGGAGCGATTTTTCATTACATTGTCCAATGTATTTCTGATGCTAGATCGCCAAAAAAATCAAATACTCTGCCAAATGCATTTGTATGCATACAACACATCCTTTGAGTGTTCCACCGTTTTTCGAATCTCCTGGATGAAAAGAGAAAGTGTGTAGTTAAGCTCATCCTTTGTCATAGCTTCTAGCCTTGGCAAGATTGGACTGAGCTGGATCCCTGAGGTGTTAATAGCTGTTGCGTTCCTTGCACAGATCCATTCGTTATAGAGTTTTACAGCCCACTTGATTTTACTACCCGTACTTTGGCAAATCTGCAAAGAGTTAAAATCTTGATCATTTTATTGTCTTTTATGTTACACAATGTGTTGCAGACTTTATTAAATATTGGTGGCAGTTAGCGCGATAAATGTTCGCAAACTTGATCTTTTATTTTATTTTGCGTTTTCACTTTTAAGGTACAAATTAACACTTTGTAACAACGTTAATACATTTACTTTTTTGTCGCGTTTACTTCAGCCTCTTCCTCAGACACGAAACGAAATCTTGTACTTTCCTCACAGTCACTGATGTATTCAAACTTTCGATACTCATTCTCGGTGTCATTTTTAAATATATTTGTGTCGATTTGTGACAAAATCAGGTCAAGAGAGCGGTAACTCTTGGGTTTGTCATTAATCCCATCGGTATCGATTTGTGACAGAATTTTGTCCAGTGAATCGTCACAATTTACATTTTCTTTATTTGTTTTGATCTGTGATATCAAAATGTCCGTGGAATCAGCACTATCACTTTGATTTAGAACCTGTGTTAAGTCGCCATTAAATAACTGACACTTATTAATTGAATTAGCATGTGTCCAAAGTTTTGCACCCGAACACAGGGAGGTTTTGACTAACCAAACAAAACCACTTCTTGCTTGGAGAAAGTTCCCAACTAATGATTGAAAAACGGTAAATAATTCGAACACAGGTTCTGGATTTTCAAAACCTGCGAGATTCGCCCTTAGGCTTCGAAAAACCAGTCAAAACCTGGTTCTCATTATACACCTTATTCATAAACACAGGTATCATCCCATGGAACCATGGAATTCACAAAATGTCAATTCAATATTTGTCAGTCCTGTATTAACAGTACATAGCAATTTGGAACATACACTATTTGCAATTTTTCATATACTTTGAATGAAAGCAGAAAAGACAGCTGAAATCTCGAGGAGGGGAGCCAGTAACAAGTGAGGGGTGACCCATATTCTATGCATTCTGCATGTGAAATAATCAATTTCTCCAATGGGAATACAGAACTGTGCATAAATATTCGCGATTTTTCCTCATACATTGAAGCAGCACAACCCCTGCAACAGGGGGTGTTAGAAGGGACCTAAGGCCCCAATCAGTTATGTTTTGCTAATTGTTGCGACTCTTCAGTCAAGCCCACGCACACCCAAAAACCACATGTCTATTCTCCATGTGAAATTCCGAATTGGAACGGCAGAACTGTTTAAACAGAGGGCTGAAAGGGTTGGTAGGGGGTCTCAACCACTCATCAGTTAAGATCTCTTCTTGATGGGTACCACCTACTGAATGTGTTCAATAAAGGACAAGCCAACACATTGACATATGGTATGCACACGTGTTTGTGTGTATGTTTGTTTGTATGTATGTTTGTATGTATGTATGTTTGTATATATAGAGAGAGATTTATATATGTTTATTTGCGAATCTTGTTAACCAGTTTAGCCGATGTGGCGTAGTTTGATAAAGCATTGAATTTTTTTGCACCAAATCAGAAGGTCCCGGGTTCAGTCCCGGTAAGGACGTCGACTTGTATGTGAAAATGGAGTACGAGAAACAGTTGCAATTTTTTTCTCTTCTTGGTGGTTAAAATTGCAGAGAGAACAGTTATCTTTTTAGACAGTTCTCAGATGAATTATCATTCCAAGTCTGATTTGATTCGCTGGACAAATTACGGTCTAGTTTCTTACGCTGTGGTTCATACGCGTCAAATATGCTTTGTTTATTCCTTATCCACGTTGACAAAGTTTTCAGTTTCTAGGCAAGTTCTGTTTTTGATTTTACGCCTCGTTCAGCTTCTTTAATTGCCTTGTACTTAAACTTAAACTCTACATATTTTATATCCAGTTTGCGTTTGGCTCCCTTTTTACTTCCCATCCTAGTCTCGGCTAGCAAATCGTGAGTATCAATTATGAGTGAAAAACGGATGGCATTTACACCAAAAACAGATGTCCAGAGTTGAACATGTTGCAACAAATATTCCTTTCTGATTACACTTTGCCTTTCACAAGAGATGTATAAACTGTCACTTAAGCGTCAAATGGATACCGGCACCTTTTATACAAAAGAACTCTTACCCAGCTGATTGCAACTTCGTTTCCTCAATGAGCTGTGAATTGCAACCAAAATCCCAAATAATTGCACTTTGTCTTTCCAAATTTTTGTATAAACTCACCTAATCCTTGAAAGGATACAGGCACTTTTTATACAAAAGGACTCTTTGCCGGCAGGCTGCAACTCAGATTACTCAATGAGATGAGAACGTCACTCTGAACTACTGGGTAGCGGGAGTTTTTTTGTTTGTATCAAATAAAAGAACATGGAGTGTTGCTTGGTTTAAAAAGCAATTGAAGTTCCTATGTGTACTTTGAGCTGCTTTTTGAACTTATTCGCAGCTAAAAATACAAGGTTTCTTTAAGGTCAAAGGTTCGAGATATCCCTGGATTTAACTTCGAGATAACAAGGGATTTTTCAAGACTGATACAAGGAAAAAATTGGGACTCCGGAAAAGGTTCGAGATAACCGGGACTTCGAGATAACGAGGAGGGACTATCTGCTTTCGTTGAGGCACGGTGCTTGTAACTGAGGTGGAGATTGCAGCATGTTATGTACAGAAACAGTTTTTGTTAACAGTAAGATTCAGCAGGGAGCTGAATTACAGTATGGGATTTTAATACAAAGCCAGTTCAAATGGAATGCAATTTCCACATTTACTGGAGAATTATTGATATCAAGAATTAATTTTTGATCTCAAAAATTGATTTTTTGATACAAGAATTAATTTTTGATCTAAAAAAATGTATATTTTAATATCAAGAATTTATTTTTGCTAAATGTACTCTTGATCCCAAAAATTATTTTTGATATCAATAAATATTTAGATATATCACGAAATATTTTTGATATCAAAAATGATTTAATGATATCTAAAATTGATTATTTGAGATCAAAAATTTAATTCTTGACAGCAAAAATGAAATATTTGAGAGCAAAACATCAATTTTGAGCTCAATAATTTATTTACAAGATATCAAGAATTCAGATATCATTATTTAGAATGGGATTTTTTTATTTGTATTTTAAAATCTGCAAATGATTTTTTGATCTCAAAAATGGATCATTGACATCAAAATATCAGTGTATTTTTAAATAAAAAATTCAGAAGCACACATCTGTAAATTAATAATGACTGGTCCTTGTATACAGAATCTTTCTTTAAAATTTTTTTACTGCACAAAAAAAGCAATTCTTGAGATCAAAAATTATGTTGTTATTATTGATCTCAATAATTCGAATTTTCATCTCCAAAATTTAATTGACGATTCGTTAAATTTTATGTAAGTGTGTGTCTCCTTTAAGATTTTTTTAAGTTTGATTTTTTTTATTTCAAAAAATTTTTTTTCACCATTTAAATTCAATTATTGATAGCAAAATATAAATTATTGAAATCTCCATTGATTTCTTGATGTCTTTAATTATATTTTGACATAAAAAATAAGTATTAAATGTTAAAACGGCATTCCATGTTATTTTGATAACAAGGAAACCAATCTCAACTGCAATTACGATGTCTTGTAATTGTTCTTATGTGTAATCCAATAGTAATTAATTTGATTGATCAATTTCATTGATTGTATACTGAAAGACAAAGGAAAGTTCGCATATAATACAAAATTTATTGTTGCTCACTTAATCGCTCAATTGGCTTCCAATTTGTACCAAAGATACCTCTCAGATAGTGCCACAATATAATCGAAAAATGGAAATTCTGAAGGAATTTTAGTGAAAGGTCACTGAGCGTCAAAGACAGTGTAAATGCCCTTTTGAATTTTCTTCAATTTATAATGTTTTTAACCGCCACTAATACCGTGCGTGGTAACCATTGGAACACAGTAGGGCCTGGATTCGACTACGCATTGAAGTTATCAACCTTTTAATTTTGTATTGAGGAGATCTGTGCCACTCCTCAATCAATGCTTGCCCCAATTCCGCGAGATTTTGCGGCGGTGGGTTACGGGCTCGAACTTTGCGATCCAGATGATCCCAAGAATGTTCTATGGGATTCATATCCGGACTATATATCGGCCATGGGAGCACATCAACATTATTAGCCGCTAAATAATCTTTGCACACTCGCGCAACGTGTGGGCGGGCATTGTCCTGCATAACAATGGTGTCCTGACGTTGTTGCACAAACGGGACCACTTGGTTGTTCAAAACAGTATCCATATAACCGTTCGCGGTCAAATTTCCATCAATAATGCGCAGATGGGACCTCTATCCAAAGCGTATTGCGCCCCAAACCATGCCCCAAGCCACCACCATGCCGGTTAACTTGTTTTATGCAACATGGCGCGTAGCGTTTGCCGGGTCGCCTGTATACGCGTTGACGTCTATCTGCGCGAAAAAGTTCGTATCGCGACTCATCTGAAAACATCACACGCCGCCAGTTGTCATTTCTCCATGCTCCATGGTTGTGGTTGTTGGTCCAGCGCACTCGATTTCGCCGTCTGTCTCGATTTAGCACCACTCCGATGTGGACCCGACGAGCGCGGATCCCATGTTCGCGTAGGCGCCGTATAACGGTTTTCGAGCTTATGCGGTTATTCGTCCGTCCAGGGATCTCCGTTGCTGTTATTGTGGCTTTTCTGAAGCGATCCCGGGGGTGGATCATACGGATTCGGCGATCCTGGTTAGGTATGATCACACGCGATCTGCCACTACGTGGTCGGTCTTTGGTTAATCCAGTGTCCCGATACCGGTGTCCAGTGTCCCTCCCGAGTTTTTATACCGCTCTTTTACTGCACCCGAAACGTCTGGCAACGAACCGAGCAGAAGCACCAGCTTCAAGCATGCCAATAGCCTGGTCGCGACAGTTTTGCGGTGCTCGCGGCATCTCAGTTCTCCGTTGTTTTCATCGATTTACTGCGTTTACATGTGCGGTTATATTCGATGACAACGTGTGAAATTTCATAATTTTTCAATATTGACCCGGTACTGACTTAAGTGGATTAATATGGTACCGTGTTTGAATGCCTACAAACCCCTAATAAATAACCACACCTGCATGAAAAAATAACGATGGTTACAACTTGGGATTACAGTCTGATACTGATTTTTTTTTAGATATTCATTAGTTTTGGAGGTATTTTGGTTTTTATATGCGAACTTTCTTTTGTCCTTCACTATGGTTACAATCGTTTTTAATCAATCATACAATGTCATTAATCGAACATTAGAATTTAAATTTATAATTGATTTGAAAGGCAATCCAATTGAATATCAAAATTGGATCTAAATTGCAATTGTTCTAATCAATTGCAAAGGTCATTAATCTCAGATGCAGTTCAGATTGATTGATCATGTTGATTGATCTCATTGATAACTTTCATTGATCTTATTTGATCTGGGGGCGCTTTTGGCCTGGCGTGCTTTTGTTCTGAGGGTGCTTTGAGTTTGACACTATGCAAAAACATCGCTGTCTCCTTAAAAGGTCTCAGGTAGCACTCAGCAAAATTTGACCTATGGCATTTTGTAACGGCCCCTAAATACGACATGCCAAGCGGAAAGATAGCCTCTTTTTTACCGAAACGTGGAAACCCTTGTAAATTGCACCCATAAACGCCTTGTGTCAAAATTGGTAACAAAAACACTCACTTCTCCAAAGTGAGAATTTATGAGTACAGACATTTACATTGTAAAGTGTTTGTACGTAATGTTTTGCCCCGCCTTTTGTGAGAAACTCAGAGTACTGAATGAAAATTACCCGCTCAAATTAACGAAATTCACGCTGCGCACAGACCGCATCTGTTCCCGAAATTACCCCCTTTCTCCTCGTTTGTTTGCTTGTTTATGTTTTTGGACACGCGTTTTAATACATATTGTACAAACAAGATGGTTTTAAACAATAGGTGAAGTTGCAAAGAATATATTTATTTACTTGTTTACTATTTCATTAAAACAAATGAAGTCATTGTGAAGTGCCCATATTTTACCTGGAGACAAATAGTCTGTTGGGGTGGGTGTATAAGTATGGGTCCTTACTGTTCAGCTGCTCGCTCTCCATATACAAAAGAAAGCCTTGGCTTGGGCTTAAATAATTAAAGCATTTTGATTGGTTAATATTATGAATTTCGATAAATATTCAGGTGGACCAAAACCTGACACCACTTGCCCAAAAATTACCTGCCCAAAGGATATACAAAGCACGTACCACCCAGGAAAAGGTATGCGGACAGCATTGATTAGATATGGCAAGGCCACAGCAACCGACAACAAGAAAGTCAAAGAGTAAGTTTGAATTTATGTCGTTTTTAACTCCATATGTTCCGTATACAGAGAGTGACCTGCTAAAATATACAAGCTTTCCCCTTCGACAATGGCGCATAGCTTTATTTTTTCTAGAATTAACTCGTATTTATTAACTAGTCTGCTGTTTGGCGATGTGACTTGAGGTGAAATTCTGATATAGCCTTCAAGAACAGATTCCAGTCAAAAATTCCTGAGATATAAAGGCCAAGGGACATCATGGTTCAACATGAACAGTAGGGGAAAAGGGCTGCAGTTATTCTTGCCAATTACTTCTTCCTTTTTTTTTTTAGAAATTCTTACAAAAAAAAGAAGAAAATAATGTAGTTTTTTATTTTTATTTCTTATGATACACGATGAAATTTGCTCTTACTAAAAATCTAACGCGAAATTTCTATATATCAAAGCAGACCAACGAAATCACACTCCATTGTAATGTGTGTTCAAGGGAATGTCCAGTTAATACCCACTGGGATCTTCAGATACCAGTCTTGTGCCAGTAATGATAATCCCTTGTCTTTGTTGTGTTACTCCGGCTTATGTCGTTGTGTCAGTGCACTGATTAAGCAGAAATAAATCTGGCGTGCACCATTGCGCCATTTACAGCTATGTGCGCCATATACGTAGGTTCAATTATCTATCCATCATCATCATCATCATCATCATCATCATCATCATCATCATCATCATCATCATCATCATCATCATCATCATCATCATCCTTATTATTATTACTATTATTATTATTATTATTACTATCATAATCATTATCATTATCATTATTATTATTATTATTATTATTATTATTATTATTATTATTATTATTATTATTATTATTATTATTATTATTATTATTATTATTATTATTATTATTATTATTACTGCTTTTGTACTCATTATCATTATTATTATTATTATTATTATTATTATTATTATTATTATTATTATTATTATTATTATTATTATTATTATTTTTATTATTATTATTATTACTGCTTTTGTTATTATTATTATTATTATTATTATTATTATTATTATTATTATTATTATTATTATTATTATTATTATTATTATTATTATTATTATTATTGCGGATTTTCGTCGTTTTGTAGAGTCAAACAGACTTCTCCGACGCATCTTAAGTCCGGCAGCCATTGGCCAGAAGGGAAGCATGTTGTATCTTTCTTAGCCAAGGATACAACCGGAAACACAGCGTCCTGCGAAATCAAGTTCCAAGTAGTTTGTATGTATCTTTTTTTTCAACATTATTTCACTTTTTTCAAAACCCAGTGTACTAGGATTGTAGATATAGTTTTATGTTATTCCTTTTTTTTCTTTTTGTCGTTCGGCACAATGCCACAATCTGGCTTTTTGCCCTGCCATGGGGCCATACAGCAAATATTTGTTGACTGTTTAGCATTGGCATATAGCTTTTATTTCGCAAAGGTCTGGATTCGCTTATCTCCAATTTTACATGGATTTTCCTTCCGGTCTATTCCCTTTCATGCAATAGATTTTTTCTGTAGCAGTTCGAAGGGTTCCGTCCCGCCGATCCTTCAAAGGCCATTCCAAAGTGGGAAAATACATTGTATTACGTCACTGCTGCAATAAGGCATTCCCTTTTAGCATGAGTTAGCAAACACACGCCTCAAATTCCGTCGAGGGAATTAGATGAAAGCTGTGATATTTTCTACTTGTATATTTTATGTTAAAAGTAAAGGACTAATTTATCACAGGCTGAAATTTGGATAAATTTGGTTTGATAGAAGTGAAATATCTGACATTTGTAAGTTCGGTCTGATCGTGATGAGGGGTGACATGTCAATAGTCCCGCGAAGTGTGACTCACTTCTTCACAAGAAGCTACAGCTCGAAGTAATTCCCACTTGGTATTGGAAAATGCCAAATGGGGATGGATTGCCTCGAATTCTTCACCTATTTCTTTCCTCCCTTTTTTTTCTTCTTCCGCCGAATCGATTTCCAGACATCTCCTCCAAGACCGCTGAAGCTAGACCAACCAAACTTGGCACATGTATGGAGAGTCATCTGAACTGGTGCACCTGATAAAATTTTGGCCAAGGTCAATCGGCAACCGTTAAAAATTTTTGATCTAGACCTTGATGGTCAAAATCAAATCGTGAAAAACGTTATTTAAGAAAAACAATGATTTATCTCGACAACGGTACGAGACAGAGCAAGTCTGACCTCATTTTCGACCTCCACCCCCTATACGACGATACGTAAGGTATAACTTCCGGTGTCCTTGACCTCCAGGTCACTTTCGAGCCCCAAACCAGAAGTTGGCCTTTTTCTTGAAAACGGTAAGAGATAGACCAATCGGTTTCCATGCATCTCCTTCAAGACCGCTGAAGCTAGACCAACCAAATTTTGGCACATGTATGGAGGGTCATCTGAAGTGGTGCACCTGATAAAAATTTTTGACCTTGACCTTACCGGTATAGTTTGTTGTATTTAGGAGTATGTTCTACATTCATACATGTGAAAATTGTTAACAAATAGCAATAGCATCTACCTTCCGTTTTAAGTTATCATTCCAAGTGGGGTTTGATTCGCTGTGCGAATTTCGGTCTAGTTTAAACTCATTTAATTGTACATACTGTGCAGGAGTTGGCATATGTCATTTCAATCCGTGGTTGCCTGTTTTGACTCAAAGCTTTCTTAAGCTTACTGCGCCGCTCCTGTCTGGACAGTTTTAAGCTTGTGCACTCCGCAGGACACATGTGGTTCCGTCGAACAGTTATGGAAGGCACTACTACATCATGGCACGGTGTTGTCACGGGCCAGTTTTGGGACCGGTCCGGCACCACTGTCGAACCATCGCGTCAGCCCATGATCTTCGAGCCAGGGTATTATGACTCTTGGGTCGATAGTGGGTCTACAAAGTAATTGTGCGGTCCTTCCCCGGCCCACTCAGACCACACATTACGGCCCATGTCGGAGGAAAGGGCACCACACGCCTCATAGCACTTCGTATCGCCAAGAGTGCCTGAAATTGTAGTAGACAACGCATTTATGGCACCATGATGATACTTATTCTTGAGAAAAGCTTGAGTCTAAGCAATAAGTGTTTGCTGGTAAGAATTACTGTGATCTCATGCACTGCAGACTTGCCACTTAGCGAGCAAGGAGCAGAAAACCATCAATCGCATACGTATAAAAAATGAACGTTGACAAATGAGAGCCGAGCGATGTCACACATAAATCATAAAAACACTGTTACGCCCGGTCGGCCCTTTCAGATGACAGTTTCACTAAGGGGGGGGGGGGGGCGTTGTAGCAGCCAGTTAAACGCACCGTTTGGATGCAATCAGCAAAAGGCGATTCAGACATTCCATTGGTGTAGAAAGACGCGAAGGCCACAGAAGCATCTTCTCGCCACGTCTTGAACTGCATGTCCTTTTCATAAACATACGATCAAGTCCCTTAAATCTCGACTGTGTGACCCCGTATCTGCGGAACTGTTGGAATGCCTGGCGCTGGCAGCGCTGGACGTCGTCAAGTTGTCCACGTACTTGGTGACATCGATGATTTATTTACGAAGAGACACTTTAGCAGTATTGCTGGTCCAGCGTGAAGGGCCATCGAGAATCGCACCTGAACCTGGGCAAAAAGGAATTGTTCCTGTCAGCCGAAATTGAGTGAGTCAACCAGGAAAGCCACCAACTCTTCTAATGGTAGCAAACGGGAGGTCAGCACCTTCACTATATTTTGACTCCAAACGATACTTTTCCAAGTTCAAACGACTCAAAAATTTACTCTCCTGCAACACCTCCTTGTCCGTAGGCGCAGGCCAAGAAAGCTCTGGAAATCTTGCGGGGGGTTTTTTTGCGTTTTTGGCGATTTCTGGGAAACTTGTGTGCGAACTTTTTTCTGTAATATTTTTCTTTCTTTATCCTTTATGTGGTCTGTTGGTGGCGGCTTAATTACCCTAACACCTTGGTCAATTCAATGAAGTGGTCGTTTTGACACCTTTTTCCATATTAGGCAACATGTGTTACAATGACCCGTACAAACTGAAATGCATAGTAAAGACAAGCTTAAAAAGGGATAAAAAACGTTAAAATATTGAAACAAACTCAACGGAAAAACGATGCCACGGCTCTCACAAATTGATAGGGAACGCGCCGTGGGTATGCTGAACAGCGGAAGGAGCCGCGCTGACGTCGCGCACCACTT
The DNA here is from genome assembly GCA_949752745.1 of Protula sp. h YS-2021. Classification (NCBI taxonomy): domain Eukaryota; kingdom Metazoa; phylum Annelida; class Polychaeta; order Sabellida; family Serpulidae; genus Protula; species Protula sp. h YS-2021. Next base: position 16,073,941 of record OX457031.1, on the reverse strand, counting down.
TGGTGTTAATGAAAGTACAGTTCGACGCCTACGAAGTCGTCTTAGGGACACTGGATCTACTCGCGACAGACCTCGGTCAGGTAGACCACGTGTTACTACTCCCCAGGAGGACCGCTATATTCGGGTCTCACACCTACGCCAGAGATTTATTCCAGCGACAACCACCGCCGGAGCACTCCCAGGACGTCAGGGCAATCGCATCAGTGCCCAAACAGTGAGGAGACGGCTTCATGAACACGGTATTCGAAGCCGGCGCGCGTATCGCGGAATGCCCTTAACCGGTGCTAGGCGCCAAGCGAGGCGTCAATGGGCCATGAATCATGTGCGCCTCTACGTTACCACAGCTACGCCAAGCCCTCACCGAGGAGTGGCATCGCATACCCAGAGTCGTAATCCAGCGCTTGGTGACTTCTATGAGGCGCCGGTGTACGGCGGTGATTAACACGAACGGAGGCCACACTCGTTATTAGGCACTTTAACTCGTCATTTTGTGAGGCACTTTTGTTGTGTTAAATGAACCGTGACTATCTTCTGTAAAGTGACTAAAACTGTCTAGAAGTATGCTATAACAACTGCCTTTTTGATATATGTAACATAGATTCCAGTTGCAAATTTAGGAAGATAGATGTGGAATTTCTAAGAATCGGCGTTTCTTTTGTTGTTGGGTATATAATTAAAGATATCAAGAAATCAATATATATCTCAATAATTTATATTTTGCTATCAATAATTGAATTTTAGATGGCAAAATTTATTTTTGAGATCAAAAAATCAAATTTTCAAACTTAAAAAATCTTAAGGGAGACACATATTTACATAAAATTTAACGAATCGTCAATTACATTTTGCAGATGAAAACTTGAATTATTGAGATCAATAAGAACAACACAATTTTTGATCTCAAGAATTGCTTCTTTTTATACAGTGAAAAAATAAAGAAACATTCTGTATACAAGGATCACTCATTTTTAATTTACAGATGTGTACTTCTGAATTTTTATTTAAAAATATACTGATATTTTGATATCAAAAATCAATTTTTGAGATCAAAAAATCATTTGCTGATTTCAAAATACAAATTGTAAAAGTCCCATTCTGAAATAATGATATCTGGAATAAATTCTTGATATCAATAAAAGGAAAATGAATTTTTGAGCTCACAATTGATATTTTGCTCTCAAATATTTCATTTTTGCTATCAAAAGATTTGAATTTTTGATCTCAAAAAATCAATTTTAGATATCATTAAATCATTTTTGATATCAATAAATATTTCTTGATATCGCTAAATATTTATTGATATCAAAAATTATTTTTTGAGATCAAGAATACATTTGGAGATATCAAAAATACAATTACGGATAGCAAAAATTAATTCTTGATATCGAAAAATCAATTTTTGAGATCAAAAATTAATTCTTGATATCAATAATTCCCTAATAAATGTGAAAATGGCATTCCATAATACACCGTGATACTTCTTTCGTACTTCAGTTATCGAAAGGTGAGTTTGAGTTCCATGAACCCCTCTCCTATGATTTTAGTAGTAACTTAGAAAGGTCGACTACATAACAGACCTTTCCAAAGACAGGTAAGGTTAGCTCCATATCAAAGCCCCCCCCCCCTTCAGACAAAAAAGCGGGTATCACATGAAGCTTTTACCCCCTTCAGTGGTAGTGCAAGCCTATAATTTTGAACTTGGGGTGCCTTTTCACCCGGAAATGGAGATCAAAACTGACGCGTCCCTGGCGAGGTGGGGAATATAGTGTCAGGGTCAGATGTGGTTTTTCTCAGGGCTGTCACATCAATTTGCAGGAGCTCCGACCCAATAAGCACAGAAAATTTTCCCATGTGGGATACGTATGGGTTTTAATTGGGATTTGCATGGGAAGGTGGGAAAGGGGAAAACCCATATTCATCCCGTGGAGAAAGGAGCCATTTCTGGGTGGGAAATGCCTGGGTTTTCCCACCCTGGGAAACCCCCTGTAAAATACACATGAAATATGAATGGGAATACCCACGTAAATCCCACCCGGGTAAACCCAGGTGGGTCCCAACTGGGAAATGCATGGGCAACTCCATGTCATATTTTTCCCATCTTCACCATTATCTGGGATTTCCATAGGAAGGCCCAGGATGGGAATTATCTGGGAAACACATGGGTTTTACTTGGGAAAAGCATAGCCCAGTAAGCACAGAAAATTTTCCCATGTGGGATACGTATTGGTTTTATATATTATACATTTGAATTCCCACGTAACATTTCATTAGAAGTCATTTGTATATTACACGTATATTTTACGTGGGATTTCCCATATGGGCATTCCCATGTAAAATACACGTATATTACACGTATATTTTACGTGGGATTTCCCATATGGGCATTCCCATGTAAAATACACGTATATTATGCGCAGTCTGGCAATGTGGGCTTATTATCGCAGACCGGAAACAGCCGCCATTGAGCGATAATATATTTAAATTTTGCTACATTCTGCATATTTTGGTGGAGGGCTGCATTTTTTCTAAGTATAATAGAAAGTTAGACATGGAAATACCAATTTCACTAAAATTTTTATGCTTAAAATTCTTTTAAGGAGTACTTTATAACTACACTATAGTTATAAAGGTTCATGTCTGTGTATTCGATGGAGTTATCGTGTATGCCCAGAGTGGGTCGTCCCATGTAAAACCCGTGGAGACACCATTTTTTTGACCAAAATCTGCCCGGGAATGCCCATGTATTTCCGTATGGATTATGCGTGGGAATTCCGACCATGGATTTTACCTCGATTTTTGTCTCATTCCCATGCAAATCCCATGCATGGGATTCACGTGGGAAGGACCAAAAATAACCCTGGGTTTTACATGGGTTTTACTTGGGTGTGCTTACCGGGGAGTAGTCTGGATAGAACTTAAACAAGTTCTCCAGACAGCTAGAAGGTAAGGGGGTCTTCTAGACAGCAAACACCTTTTGGGGCTTAAAGGGAATGTCCTGTGTGATCAATGACGTAATACCAAAGGATTCCCTCATTCTCATTGCTCCACGGATGCATGGCGTTATAGGTGTGTTCTAACTACAGCAAAAAGAAATAAAACATTAGAAATGAATACTTTCTTTTGAATACTTTCATTTTCCACACCTTCCTTCAATAAGTCCGAGTGAGTCTACATCTCCTGGGTATACCGAAAGGGAATGCCCTATAACAGCAGTGACGTAATACAATGTATTTCCCCACTTCTGACTGGCTTTTGAGGGATTTCCCGGACGGAACTGTTCGACGTCATCATCTGACGGCATGTAATATTCAAACTGAAATATCCGGGGGTTTTTTCGAAAATGGTTGCATCTACAGCCTTTGTGCAAAATCTATCATGAGACTAGTTTTTTGCAAAGATCATTTTAGGAATCTAAGTTTCACTTATGGCGTCACAATGACGTCATTTTGTCTCGTTTTTCGCGACGGTTTTAATGTGTGATTTGAACTGAGTGTGCAGTGAAGACTGTGAATAATAAAATGAGAAATAAAATATAATTCTAGAAAAGCTAACGTACCCCCTCTAGCAAGATCCCAACACATTTGGCACATTGCACCAGAAAGCGCCGGTATCAGGTTAAAGCAACACGAGTACGGCAGTACTGGCCTTCGCCACTCTGCATTGCTGTCTTGCCTTCACGTCATAACGACAGTACTCAATACTGCAGTAACAAAGACATTGACCAAAAAGAGCACTCAGCTCTAAAACACAATGCATGGCTATTGAAAGTGTCAGTGGCTCTTAGCTGAGACGGTTTTGCTTAGATGTCGGGAGAGCGATGATGTACCCTTGGGTCATCCGGTAACCCAGGATATGCATGAAGTCAATTTGCAAGTAGTTCTAGGCGGAAAAAATTGCGGAAGTCTGAAATTTTCATATTTTATGTTCTCAGTTGGTCATTTTTCAAAGCCATCTGGATTACATTTCCGGTGAGCGATATCATGATAAGCTTGTTCTTTGGCTATGCATGTCTGTCGCGATGATTTTTCAACGTATATACAAAACGTTTATTTTCCGAAGTCTATTAGCCGTTGCACCAAAGACGATGACTGCACGTCGGAGACAGTGTGGTTTTTGGTTTCGACTGAAAGCCACGTTTAAACAACGTCGCTTATCAGACTTCTGTTCAGCGCTCTCTCAAATATATTGATGAGACGTTGATCTGTGGGCCCGACCAATCACAGCCATATTTAATGTTATGATTTGGTGGGGTCGATTTCGCAACCTCAAATCGACGTTATATCGACGTCGGACTGCTTACTGCGATAAAGCAGTTCAAAGGTTTTGTCCAGTAGATTTTTGCAGCGTGACATCACTATTAAAAAGGTAATTTAAGAATTCTAAATTTCACGTCTCTTTTACGTTTTCGTAATTTCGGTGGTCCCAATTGCAATTTTCACTAAATAAAAAAATAAAATGCTGAGGGCAAACACTTAACTGCCCATTAGATTATAAACAAGTCTGATATCTATCGATTTTTGTGATCAACAATGCAGTATTTTTACCCGGAAATCTATTGATCAGACTACAGCATTTAACCAATTCATGTAGCAGTCAGTAGATATTTGCTTTTTTCGAGTCGGCATGAAGCATTATTGATAAGAAAGACAATGTTTGGCTTCAAGTCCACACTTCCATACCTGGTCAATACTGTCTTCTTTTTTACTCGAAATAGGTCGATATATGCATTGTTACATGACTTAATTAGCTTTTCTGTATAAGTAACTGCTATTTCCATCTAGTTTTGAGTTACCAGTTCAACACTTAACATTTTCAGTAAAACCTGCCTATACCGGACAACGGGAGGGGGGGGGGACTGGCAGATTTTTTCCGGTATATAGAGATGTCCGGTATTTCAGGGGTCATGTAAACCAATTGGGAAAAACGGGAATGAGAATTCTTACTGTATTTACCTGGGAATCAGCCAATGAGATTACAGCATTTACTCAAGTCATGTAAATTGGTGTTCGGTAGATCCTTGAATGAAAAATATGTAAGAACTGACTTGTCATTCATTTTTTTTAAACGTGTTCGAGAATAAGTTTGGATGGTGCTCAAATTTTAATTTGTTCATTTATAAAAAGTCGCCATTGCTCCAGCGAGCGACAACGGGTTCACGTTGGATATTCGTATCTAGATAACCTCTATTTTCTGATATCCATCCAACGTTCCTGCAAAGACATTGGTTGTGAGAATCGATTTGCTTTTGACAAAGAAAAACAACCAACTGTGGCTCTTAAAAACAATCCTTACTGGCGCGGCTTATTACTGGAGACTTCAGGAAAACAGTACAGTCATGGTTTCCAGTTTCAGTGACTGCAGACTTTCAGACATCGTTTTTTTTTTCAGTACGCGTATGTTCGCATCCACCCAATCCCAAAAACGGGATGGTCAAGTGCTCATCTCCCCTGGGTCATAAACCTGTGTATGGAGACAGCTGTACCTTCAGCTGCGACGAAGGCTACAGGCTGCAAGGAAAAAGCAAACAAGAATGCGGTAGAACCGGAAAGTGGGAGGGCGGGGGAAGCGTCAGTTGTATTGGTAAGTTTGTCATTTTTTGCATCGATAAGTCATGCTGTGTTTGATAGGGGACAGGGGTGTTTGTGTGTGTGTGGGGGGGGGGGGGTAGGGAATCCAAATTTTCCAACACATCTAATCCTTCCCAACCCGAAAAGCCGCAAAAGCCATGTGTAAAAAATCTTCTCCAAATTTCGCAAAAATCCCTTTTTGGAAACTCTTTATCAGCATTTGTCATCTGAGCTCTTCATTGGTGGCTGTTTCCGGAAGAAGTGTGGTAAAACAAGGATAAGGAGACAAATTGTCATTTCACACTTGGGCTATTAAGATTATTTCCGCGAAAAACTAGTCAATGGAAAGCTCAATTAAAAACTAGAACCTCACTTCGCTAGCGAAATGTTAAACACTTGACAAAAATTCAAACGCAAAAATTCTTCCTTCAACGGGTTATTCTTGAATAATATATTCCAAACAACACAGCTTGAATACGTCTCATAAGCCGAGCAGTGTTTGGCTCTTGTTGACTTACCTATTTACGCAGTGAGAGCTCGCACAAAGCTCACTGAGCAACTGTGTTTGATGTGGGTTAAATGCTATGCATTTACTTGCAAAAATACACTCTTTTCACATGGCGTTTTAACAAAGAAAACGAAATCAAAGACGAAAATAAAAAGTGACATGCACATGTTCAGATCAAGCTCTTCATAAGTCCCAAGTTTTATGGTCGTAGGGCCCATAGTGTCAGAGGAGAAGAAGACACAAAAAATCGGAAAAAGTGTCAAGAAGAAAAAAAAAGGACGAATTTTGCTCGCACAAATTCATATAACTCTTGCAAGCCAAAGGCTTGTCAAGTGTTAACTAGAACCTCACTTCGCTAGCGAAATGTTAAACACTTGACAAAAATTAAAACGAAAAATACTTCCTTCAATGGGTTATTTCGTGAATAATATATTGCAAACAACACAGCTTGAATACGTCTTATAAGCCGAGTAGTGTTTGGTTTCTGTTGACTTAAGGTTTTAATGACTGATCTAGCATACGCCGTGTTATCTATTTACACAGTGAGAGCTCGCACAAAGCTCACTGTGCAACTATGTGTGCTGTCGTTAAATGCTACGCATTAATTTCCCAAAAATACACTCTTTTCACATGGCGTTTTAACAAAGAAAACGAAATCAAAGACGAAAATAAAAAGTGACATGCACATGTTCAGATCAAGCTCTTCATAAGTCCCAAGTTTCATAGTCGTAGGGCCCATAGTGTCAGAGAAGAAGACACAAAAAATCGGAAAAAGTGTCAAGAAGAAAAAAAGGACGAATTTTCCTCGCACAAATTCATATAACCCTTGCAAGCCAAAGGCTTGTCAAGTGTTAAGTATCTAGCGTGTGCGTGCCGTGTGCAAAATGAAACTTTTTTTAAACGTTCTAATTTGGAAAACACAATTCAGAAGACAACATAACGGGACCCCCCCCCCCCCCCCACCCTAGCTGGTTAAGAAATTCTTCTCATATACATTCCTAGCAGGCTGACCGAGAACGAAAAATGGTGTGTAAAGTAGGGGGAACTGAATGAACAGGGGGCTTATTTGAACACACTATATGCGTGCAAATAAGCCCGGTGGGGCTTTTTTATAAGGGAACTTTCTTGCACCCAACACCGGCTCATAAATACAGTTGCGACAGATTGGAGTTGAAGTGAACCAAGATTCTACAAAGTCAACACTGCAACGATTAAAACCATACAGTCGGCAGCGGTCATTTTATCTTTCAGTTAAAACATGCCCTGCACCGTCACTACCCGCTAATACGAAGCTGTCCTCGTGCACAGCAGGGTACAATTTCAATTCCGTCTGTGTGTTCACGTGCCTGCCAGGATTTAGCCTGATAGGAAACAGTGAGCGCTCGGTGAAATGCGGTGCGGATCAAAAATGGAGCGGCAAAGCAGAAGCATGCAAAGGTATGCTGTTTCGAATTGCTTACAAACCTATGTTGTTTCGAATGTTGAAAACCTTACTTTCGGTTTTACCATGCATTGATTGGGAGAAATTTAACTTCACAAAAAGCTGTGTTTAGTTTCATTTTAAATAGGCTCTTTCGGTATCGAAATGGATATCTGTACATTTATCCAGAACCACATAATTCTGTAGATTAACCTCGAGATCATCCCAAAGATGATCGTTTTCTTATCGGTCTGAATCCCACTGTTATCCTATAAGATAAGTCTGATAAAAAACACACAGTTCTCTGAATCAGTATATTGGGAATAACAATGGTTTGCTTCTTAATAAATACTGCAGCTAAAGTGCAAAGGGCCTACAAAGATGGGGTGTGTGTGTGGGAGGGAGAGGGTGGCAAAGGGCCGGGGACATTGGGTTTCAGCCAACACAAACACACACATCAGTGCATGTTATCCCGGCGGGTGGGGGTAGAGGCTTTTTCGTACCGTATATGTTGAGAAACTTTGAGATTATATGCAATCCGCGAGGAGAGCTAATTTCCTATGCTATCAACATTGTGGATTTAAATATTTGTTTAAGTCTGGAGGTAGACCCATTCATAAAACACTTTGTCCATTTATAGCCTTTCAGTACTTCCACTGCACCAAGCACAGAGAAAGCCAGACCGAACTTCACACTCCAACGGCACTGCTTCTGTTCAAATATTTTCCAGATTCCCAGGGTCCAGTAATTGAAAACTGTCCTGAATCCCAAAGTCTCTTCGCGGACTCGAACGCCGATTATACAGTAGTCACATGGGAAGAACCTACAGCCAGGGATAACCTTGACACTTCAGTAACCGTTACCCTGGAGCAGGGCGACCCATCGGGTTCAAAGTTTGACGTATCTCAGGTGCACACCATAATCTATGGAGCCAAGGACAAAGCAGGCAATATTGCTACACCATGTGAATTTGTCATCGGAGTGAGACGTAAGAATTGTTTTTTTTTCTTTTATTCGTAATAATTTTGAATGAAATTTGAACACATTAAAAACGTAAAAGTTTTCAGGTGAGATTATTATAGAATGCTTTAGTTATGCGAAAAAGGAATTTTATCATTACTTCTGTGTCCCGTTATCTTACACAAATCTGTATATTTACAGAGATTACCTGTCCCCCAGTACCAAGTTCATGGCGCCTGAACATCAAATGTCCAGACAAATTGGTATACGGAGCAACGTGTCATTTTTCATGCGAGCAAGGCTATCCTTTAATTGGCCCGGAAGAAGCCAAATGTACCAAAGCAGAAAGCGAAGATGACTCACTGGGATCTTGGGATTGGGGAGAAACGGCCCCTTACTGCGACAGTAATATTATATATATATATATATATATATATATATATATATATATATATATATATATATGTATATATATATATATATATATATATGTGTGTGTGTGTGTGTGTGTGTGTGTGTGTGTGTGTGTGTGTGTGTGTGTGTGTGTGTGTGTGTGTGTGTGTCTTTATCAGTGTGCACCGCCTGTGTTTACCAGTGTCCATCTCGTGTTTATCAGTGTGCGCCTGGTGTGTTTACCATTGCGCACCTACTGTCTTTACCAGCGTGCACCTCACGTGTCTACCATTGGGGACCTCCTATTTTTATCGGTGTGCATTTACTTTCTTTATCAGTGTACACATCATGTATTTACCAGTGTGCACCTACTGTGTTTATCAGTATGCACATTCTGCCTTTATTAATGTGCACCTCCTGTGTTCACTGGTGTACAAGCCTTGTGTTAACCAGTGTACACTCCATGTTTATCAGTCTGTACCTCCTGTCTTTGCTCATGTACACCTCCTGTGTTTATCAATGTATGCCCTTGTGTTTACCAATGAGCACCTCCCTTGCGCACCTAATGAGTTTACCAGTATACAACAGTTTTGTTTATCAGCGTGCAACTCACGTGTTCACCATGTGCACCTCTTGTGCTTACCGGTGTATACTTCCTGTGTTTACCAGTTTGCACCTCCTGTGTTTATCACTGTGTACCTCCCGTGTATGCTCTCAAGCAGTATGCATCGGCTTGAGGGCTGAAACAGAAATAGGTTTTGCTTCGCAAGAGCTTATAATTCGCTTATCTCTACTTTTAGATGGGTTTCCCTTTGGTTATATTTACCACACAATAGAAAAGAAACTATTTCTCGCAGATAGAATGAACCCTATCCCGCCTTTCATCCAGCCGACCAATGAGAATGCAGGTTACACAAAGTGCTACGTCATTGATGATGTCAGCACACGCCATTCTGTGTCCTCCGCAATTTTTTTGGAAAAAGGGAACTAAAGGACTAATTTTGCTCATGTGGTACTTTGGATAAAATTAGCCTACGATCATGCAAGAAATTTGGCATCTTGTTCTTCGGTCAGGTAGTTGTTGAGCTTACACGGAACGGTGACACCTTACCCAGTCCCGCGAAGTGTGCCTCTTTTCTCCACCGAGGCTACAGGATCGAGTTTTACTCTCTAGTTTCCAGCACACATTGCCGAGGAGTTTTCATGAGTCTTTTCAGTCTGCTGTGCCTGCTTAGACTCCAAGCCTTACCTTGTGTCTGCTCCATCACTGAATGGCCAGTCACGGTTTTGGCTGTTACTCCTTGGAACTGGTCAGACGTCTGTTGGCAATTGGTGTATCACTTACCTCAGTTCAGGCGAGAGAAATATTTTTTCGCGTTTTCTAGCGGTTTTCTGGTGTCTTTGGCGTTGAAACCCATCTTAGGACAGCCGGAGGACCATTATGGCAACCTCTGTACCGTACTCGGCACTCTGATCCCATTTCAGCCTTGGGGCTATAGTATTGGATATGTCGTGACGGGCAGTAGCCATTTCGGCCTCCCCCCCCCCCCCATTGTGGTCACAGTACCGGGAAATTAGGCCCACAGTGGGTTTCCCTGACCAGGAACCGTTACGGGCATGGGACTAAGTACCGAGGCCCATGTTGGGAGTTGACTGCCCGAGACCCGTTATGGTCACGGGACCAAGGCCCACGTTAGCAATATGGTACTGCGACTCCCAAATTGTGCCCATAATGGCCCCCTCCTTTGTTTGCACACGGAAAACAGCCAGGAAACGCCTAAAAGCATTTATTTTAGTCAGAATGCACGGAACTTTGTTCTGTTATGAAAAAAGCAGATAACGCCAGCCACACTCGGTCACTTGTTAAAGTTTGGAGTAGTACCTTCAGTGTTGCCATGTATTTAATCGCACGTGCAGAATTCTTTTGCATTCACTATGGCTTCTTCTCTGCTTGTCTTTCAGATATGACAGACGCCACTCTGCGTTCGCCTCTCAAGCTGCTACAGTGCTCCCACCACCCCTCCGCGAGGAATCCTCATACGGTTTGCGATCGGTGCCGGAGAAATAGTGGCTTGCCCCTCTGTGACGAACTCAATACCTGCCCAGAGTGCCAGGATCTTACATCGGACGACTGGAAAGTGACGCATAAGAACAGGGCACGAAACGCCGTAGACGGAATCGTCGCCGGGTTCTCTCCTCTGCTCCCTTCATCACTTCACCACTCAGTTATCCTGGACAAAGTCTCCACCTCGGTTAGGAAAGACTGAGGGTCAGAATCCGACGCGGCTCTAACGAGCAAAAAAGTCAAGAAATCCAAGGCCAAGGTCTATTCAGAGACGGTGGCGGAGGTGGATATCCCCGAAGGAGGGGAACGAGAAACACTTCGGAGGGCCTTGGCAGCGTCTCCTCCCCCCTCCACAGTGGTCACGCCTCCAGTTACGGATTCCAAGCCGAAGTCCCCGTCTCCTGAGCTAGTGACTGTAACTCATACGACTTCGGGAACTTCATTTACAGCATCAGCCGGCCAGTTGGGGATCTGTCTCCCCCTACACAGACACCAAACCTGCCAGGGGAATTTTCGGTCTTTTTAGCTTTACAGACCCAAATGCAAAGGCAACTACAGGAGTTACAATTGCGCCCCCCCCCCACCAGAGGACAGCCCTTGCACCCCGCAGCCACCCCCTCTACTCGCACAGCAGGATGCACGGGATCACGGAGGATTCTTCAGAAATCCCGGCGATACTTTACTAAGCTCAGAAAACTTAAACGCATCCTTACCCGTGGGAGGAAGACTCGGCAAATTTTGGCAAAAATGGGAGGAAGTGGGAGCCCCCGCCGCGTGATCAAGTGGTTGAAGGTCGGTTACCCTCTATCCTTCAAGCGGGAGGCGAGGGGCCTTTGTCCATTTATTCCAATGGCCGACAGAGAGCTCCCTGTGCCTAGTCACCACTTACCCATGGAACTCGGAAAAGGATGTAGCCTTACAGGAAATGCTCTTAAACCTCCAAGAAAAAAGGGCCGTAGAGGAAGTGCCAGAACACCAGACAGCCTTTTTCAGCAGGGTTTTTCTGGTCCCCAAGAAATCGGGGAGTTGGAGACTAGTCATACATCTATCAGTCCTAAACGAATTCCTGCAAGTAACCTCCTTTCAGATGGACACCGCCCAAGTCATAAAAGAAAGTTTGCAGGAAGTTATGTGGGGCACATCCATAGATCTTTCAGACGCTTACCTCCCCATTCCAATACACCGGTCAGCCAGAAAGTTTCTAGCCTTTCAAATAGGCCCAAAGCGGTTCTGGTTTCGGGCACTCCCTTTCGGCCTGTCCACGGCTCCGTACGTGTTTTCAAAAATAATGAGGGTACTCAAGGCAGTGGCCCGGTTAGAAGGAATGCTCGTGTTCCAGTACCTAGACGATTGTTTTCTGGCATACACAGACAGACACGGCCCACCGCCAAGCCCTAGCACTAGTACGCAAAGCCTTACAGATAGGTTAAGTGGTCAGTCTCCCCAAATCGGAGTTAACACCCAAACAAGACATCGTCTTTCTGGGGGAAAGATGGGATTTGGTAGGTGCGAGCGCCTTTCCCATGGCAGAAAGACAGCAAAAGATTGCACAGGGCATACAGGGGATTCGCGCGGGAAAAAGGTAAGACTGCGTCCTATGGAGCCCTACTAGGCCTGTTAGTAACCACAGAGCGTACAGTTCCCCTTGGCCGTCTGCACTACAGACCGTTTCAAAGATAGGTAAGGAGGGCCCTCAAACAGGGGAGATCTCCTCAGGCAAAAAATGACCGTGTCCAAAGCTTCCCTGGCCTCCCTCTCCTGGTGGACCAACCCGCAGATCTTAAACGAGGGCACACCCTTCCACCCCCTACCCCCGGAAATAGAGCTCCAGACAGATGCATCCCACGGGGGATGGGGTATACATTGCCAACGCCAGATGTGGAAGGGCAAATGGCCCCCCTCTTCCAGAAAGTACCACATCAATGTGCTGGAGCTAAGAGTCGTGTGGATAGCTCTGAACAAACTATCCGATCGACTCCGCGGCATGAGTGTCCTGTTTCTCCTGGACAATTCAACAGCCGTGGCATACCTAAACAGACAAGGGGGACCAGATCCCTCCCCCTATCAATACTGACCTACAAAATCCTGTCCCCAGCTAGTCAGTCTCAAATCACCCTAACGGCGCGACACCTGGCGGGGAAACTCAACGTTCTGGCCGACTTAGCGTCAAGAATAGGGCAAGTGATTCACACAGAGTGGTCACAAACCAGTCACCATGAGGTCCCCCCACGTTAGACCTGTTTTCAAACGCAGTGACAGCACAACTACCCAGATATATCTCCCCATGCCCAGATCAAGCGGTGTGGGCAATAGATGCCCTCAACTGCCCATGGCCACTACACGAGGTACTCTACGCCTTCCCCCCACAGGCAATCCTCTCACAGGTACTACAACGGATACTGGATCTGAACCCATTTCCATCCAGCCTCTCACCTATTGAACCAACACCTGTGGTGCCTGGCCAGTCTTCGTAAAAAAGAAAGACTTCTCACAAAAAATAGTAGAAAAAATAGTAAATATCATAAACAATCTACTGCCAAGGTGTACAGGTCTCAATGGAACTAATTCGTATCCTGGTGCAGTAAGTCTAAGCTAGACCCGTTTCACACCTCGCCATCACTAATAGCGGACTTTTTAGATCACCTATTCACATACGAAGGTCTAAAAGTAAGTTCCATTGAGGGTTACAGAGCAGCCATCGGTTCCAGACTCAAGGCCTCAAAGGGCTATGACCCAAGGGACGACGCTACCATATCTCAGCTGATCCATTATTTCAAGGTAAACTCACCCCCTAGCTCGTCCAACGTTGCACGGTGGGACCTCTCCCTAGTGCTGAGATACCTTCAGAGTCCAGACATCTTTGAGGACAAGTAATCACAGCCAAAAATGCCACGGTAAGGTTCACTTTCCTGCTAGCCCTCGCCTCAGGCAATGGGAGGAGTGAGATACATACCCTGTAAAGAACGGTAAACAAAGAGAACGGGGAGTGGAAAAACATCACTCTCGTTCTCTAGGGCAGGCTTCATCGGCAAAATCCATATCATCACCCATGGGATGGGAACATTTAGTTACATCAATTTACCATCCATGCCAGACACAGGACACCGAGAACTTAGTCTCTTTGTGCCCCGTCAAAGCCCTACGTCAATATCTAGAACATTCGGAGGTATACAGGTCAAAAAAGAAAAAAGGCCCTTATTATCTTCTATATGCCCAAATTCAATAAAGACCTCTCGAAACAAACCATTTCAAACCACATTAAAGGGGTCACTATGGCAGCGTATGACGAGGCACAATCAGACACAGGTCTTCAGTCAGAGTTAAAAATAAAAGCCCATCAAGTCAGGAAAGTTGCAAACTCACTTAGGGCACTGCGTAATGTGTCGTTAGATATACTCAAAACGGGATGCTGGGCTTCTCCCAATTCTTTCGTTAAGTATTATCTTAAAGACTTCTCCCAAGATGAATTATCAGGCCTTTATTCTCTGGGGCCTTTCATAGCTGCTAATTACTAATTAATTGTCCTCTGTTACAGATCACCCACTCCCAGAACCAAAGGCAAGGGCAAGCAAAAGGGAGGCTACGCTAAGAACCGTGCTACCAGCCACTTCAAACCCAAGAAATAGCCAGTGCACTATCCCACCGGCTATATCCCGTATTTCAGTTTGCCGACTGTACGGCATTGGCTACTGTATACTGTCAGACTGTTTTTGAAACTCTAGTGTTTTTTCTATCCAAGGAACGGTTCAAATCATAGGTCACTGTGAACCACACCCTGCCCACAGTAACGTCAGAACTTTCTTTGACTCAAAGACAAAAAGGGGGAGACACAGGTACTTTCCGTCCCAGCGTTACCGAAGTCACGGGCCATGCTGAGAGCCCTGAGGTCATCAGGGGTCTGTGTCACAGTGGCCATGTGACCAAGGCCCTAGTACCATTATGTGTCTAAGCGTGAAATCATCAGTATTTAGTGAGTTTTATCACTAGGATTGCTTCCAATCCAAGTTATTGAGTGTTTTAAGCTTCTAGTCATCTAATTTCTCGAAATTGACAGTCAATTTCGCGCAAATTTAATGTTTTAAGTGGTAATGATTTAGAACAGATTCTAACATTCACCCAAGTTCTTAGAACTTTAACATGCTTTTGTAAGGCACAGTCAGTCTTAATGGTGCTGTGTCAAGTTTTACTTTCACGTTAACCTTTCTGGGTTACGATTCTTTTTATTAAATAAGAACAATAAATCAGTATTATTGTTATTTTCAATCTAGAGCACAGAATATCGCCGGTTGGGATCCATCCAGTGGGAGGCAGGGCAAGGATATTCAATCAGTCGATTACAATGGATTTTAATCAGACTGTTTTTTATACTTTTATAGAAAAAATTTGCTATTTGTTACCAGATCCCATCACGGTCTAGGGGTGTCTCCCTCCCTGTCCCTACCAAGGTCTTGGAAACAAATAAAACAAGCATTGTTAGATTCGGGATTTTATTTACTTCAATCCCATCTAACGGATTTATCCAGCAACAGCTCTTACAAGTATTTGCATTTCGCGACCCTTTTTCGCGCCATTCGTCAGGATGACAGGCTCCCCTGCTCCGGACTTTAGTCCCATCTAGAAGTGAAGATAAGCGAATTCTAAGCTTTTGCGAAGTAAAACTAAAGTTTTATTTCGAAAACGAGCCTTTCCTTACTCCCATCCAGCCCGCTACGAGCCTGGATGAGTTGACACCACCTAAATTGGGCTTACAGGGAATGATTGACATCTTCAATGACGTAGCACTTTGTGTTACCTGCATTCTCATTGGTCGGATGGATGAAAGGCGGGATAGGGTTAATTCTATCAGCGTTAAAAAGTTTCTTTTCTATTGTGTGGTAAATATAACCAAAGGGAAACCCATCTAAAAGTGGAGAACGCGAATTGTGCTTTTACTCGTAAAAGCTCGTTTTACGAAATAAACGTTAGTCTGTCATCATTCTTAATAGTTAAAACACGGTTGGTGTCTTTAGCGTGATTTCTGAGATCTCAAAAATTGATTTTTTGATATCAAGAACCTACTTTTGATCTCAATAAATCCATATTTTGATATCAACAATTCATTTTTGCTATCTGTAATTGTATATTTTTTATCTCTAAATGTATTCTTGATCTCAAAAAATAATTTTTGATATCAATTTATATTTAGAGATATCAAGAAATATTTTTTGATATCAAAAATGATTTAATGACATCTAAAATTGATTTTTGAGATCAAAAATTCAATTCTTGATAGCAAAAATGAAATATTTGAGAGCAAAATATCAATTTTGAACTCAGCAATTGATTTTCTATATATTGATATCAAGATTATTTTTTCAGATATCATTATTTCACACTGAAACTTTTTTAATTTGTATTTTGAAATCTGCGAACGATTTGTTTGATCTCAAAAACTGGTTCTTGACATCAAAATATCAGTCTATTTTTTAAAATAAAAAATTCAGAAACACGCATCTGCGAATCAATAATGGCTGTCCTTGTATAAAGAATCATTATTTTAATTTTTACTGTACAAAAAAGAAGCAATTCTTGAGATCAAAAATTGTGTTGTTAGTATTGATCTCAATAATTCAAATTTTCATCTCCAAAATTTAATTGACCATTCGTTGTATTTTATGTGAATGTGTGTCTCCCGTAAGATTTCATAGGTTTGTAAAATTGATATTTTGATCTCAAAAATAAATTGTTGCAATCTAAAATTCAATTATTGATAACAAAATATAAATCAATGAGATCTACATTGATTTATTGATATCTCTAAATATATTGTGATATCAAAAATAAGCATTAAATGTTAAAACGGCATTCCATAGACCATTAAATTTCGCCACCTGTTTAATATGATTTCTTGTTCAAATGCAGGAAGTCCTCTAAGTGTCAGTGATTTGTGATTGGTTTCAAAACAAAAATCAAAACAGCATTAATCTTGTGATATATATATATATATATTGTGTTACAGGATATTACTGAAGAGCAATATTTATTAATACATTGAATGGCATAACATAAGTAGTTTGCTGAGACACATAGCGCACCAATTTCAGTTTAATATTCTAGCTATGAGCAGTCTATATTTATATTTAGCGTGGATTCATAAAATATTTAGCGTGGATTCTTTGCTCAGAAAACACGCTATTTTTTTCAATAGAATTGTGTTTTAAGTTAGTTAAAAGATTCAAAGCAAATTATAGTGTTGTCAAAATCCGTCGTTGGTGCACAACAGAATATATTTTATTATCTTTTAAGCGTGATACCATATCATATTTAAACTCAGCATACACAGGAAAAGATCAGATAACGATAAAGGCGCAGATAATATTAAGAAAATAGGTCTACTTTCAACAGTCTCGTTCAAGTTTAGTTATGGGGAGCACCCCAAAGCTCACATTCCTCCGGTAGCTGGGGTAGGCGAGGGTTCTATGGTGACTTCTAAGGAGTAACGTATAATGTGTCAGTTAACCGTTATGTCCTTGTTGCAGTAAAAGAATGTAAGGAACTGGATGCGCCAATCAATGGCGCTCTCTCTTGTGCCGAATGGCTGCATGGACTGTCGTGCACCATGCAGTGTATGGCGGAATATGACATTCCTCGTACAGCGCCCTCACACGGACTGTACGTATGCCAAGATACCACCGGCATATGGACACCAACCGACAGGGTCCCAGATTGCACGAGTAACAAATATATCTTAATTCTAGTAATGTTAAAAAAACTGCATTTTCCTGTGAAATGAGGAAGTGCTATGTATTATGTAGTTCTTTGAGGGAATCCAAAACTAACGGTGGATGGAGAAAAGTGCACAAAAGCTCCCGTGAATTCCATAGTTCAAAAAAATTGCCAAATCATATCTTCGTTGAATGAATATTCTGTGGACTATAATATATTATATTCATTTAAACAGCAGAATATGTTTATCACGTAAAATATTCAACAGATAAACTTAAAATGGAATATAATTTATTTGTTCTTAAAATATAATGCCATAATAATGGTTCAAATTTTCACCATGGTGCGCCTTGAAGCGAAACGAAGAGGAAATAGAATGACGTTGCCCAGCGAATTATATTATTTTACTGGTGACTGCACATCTGACGAGGCGCAAGCACAGATTAAGCAGAACTTCGTTGAGGCCTTAAAGAGCTCTCAATATGAGTAAGGGGTTTACTGTTTTAAGGCTGTCAGTATGCCACAAGCCGTATAAGAAGTTTAATTTGTTAAGACGTTAAGTGCATCACAGTATGAATGTGGCGTTTCTTTTGCTAAAGCTTTGAAGAGGTCACAATACGAGTAAACAGTTTACTTTGTGAAGGCCTTAAATACATATTACGAGTAAGGCGTTCGCTTAGTGAAGGCCTCAAATGCATCACATTATGAGTAAAGTGTTCACTTTGTTAAGGCCTTAAATACATATTACGAGTAAGGCGTTCGCTTAGTGAAGGTCTTAAATACATCACATTACGAGTAAAGTGTTCACTTTGTTAAGACCTTAAATACATATTACGAGTAAGGCGTTCGCTTAGTGAAGGCCTTAAATACATCACATTACGAGTAAAGTGTTCACTTTGTTAAGGCCTTAAAAAGACCCCAATAAGAGCAAGGTGTTTACTTTTGTTAAGGCTTTAATATCTGACAATAGGAATAATTAAGGCGTTTACTGTGTTAAAGCCTTAGATAGGCCACAATGCTAGTTTACAAGTGTTGAGTTTGTTTAACACTTGAAATTATTTTCTTAGTTCAGTTACAAATAAAATAAGCACGTTTAATTAAAAATTTATTTAATACGACTAAAAGGCATGCGTGTGGCTTTCTTTGAAAGCACTGTTTATCCTAAAAGTACTTATAAGCATTTAAGACCACATGCGCCGGTTTTGCGCAATGACTTTTGGCGTAACGGGGAACCACTATGTAACGGAACATACTATTGGAGTCTTCTGTGGTACATAACAGATATCGATTTATTTTGAGTTATCATGAAGTATTAACCGAGAAGAAAATGTTGACCTAAATATCTTCATGATAACTCGAAATAAGTAAATATTGCATTTGACATGACTCGGTTCGTTTTGATTAACAATAATTCCATCGATTAGTGCCTTCTGGTCAAAATAGAAAAATTATTGACCTCGAAATATTTCAGGGTTGATCCAAGTCATTTAGCAAGTTTTTAATTTTTATTTTTTGTTTGCTTTCGCATCTTAAACGCTGTATCTGACACTAAAACAGACAAAAACATATTGCATTAGAAATTAATGTTTTAGTACGGTGTATACTTTGTACCTTTTAGTAACCTATGCACATTATATCCGGACTGCAAGGCAGAAAACGTAAACGTAAAGTGTGGAGAGGTCAAAGGCAGAAAGAAGCGTTCCATTTATAACCCAAGGTTTGTTTAAAAAATTATCACACGCATTACGATTATTAATACAAATCAATGACTTGAAAAAAATTGTATTAAAATTGTGAACTTAATTTCTTGCACAGTTTTTCTTGACTGTGATTTCTTGGTGTCCCCTTTAATTGTCCAAGTACATATTATTTCTTAAGCCACATCAGTTCACCAGCAAATAACATTTGGTATCATATTGTTGACTTTTATATCAATGCCCTTTCATTAATTTGTTTTAAAGTTGATTATCCAAATATGAAGCAAAGATAGTGATTTTATGTTATTGAAACCATTGTTTAGCATTGAGTTAGCGTCCATATTGGCGCTAAGCCTCGTACGCATTATCAGCCACGGTGTAGATGAAGCCTTACAATTTTCACACCAAAACATTTTATGTTTAATGCTGAACCTCAGAAAGTAATTGCTAAGAAATGTCAATCAAACAATAATTCCGGCTTCTCTTCTAGTTTATATCAGAATTTTAAGCCAAGGGGTTTGTAAGTCAATTCTAATGTCACAGATGAATATGAATTACACCGGAACCTCAGAATCAAGTCGTAAGGCTACCCGGGAAATAAAACCATTTTGGCCAGTTCTGTTCCAATTTACCAAAAATTAAAATCACTCTTGACCAGTACCAAAGGCGGTTTTTATTTCCATGGGTCTGGTATATCAAATATTGTCTTTCATATCGCTTCTCTATTTGAAAATAAGCCGTATGTAAAGTGTGAGTATTGACAAATTATTTAAAATCATAGGCATTTTACTGATTTTTCTAGAAACCTTTGGAACCGAGAAGATAAACTATTTGAGGCTAAAATCACATTTGATTTCGTATTGGACGGTGTGTATGAACCTGACCTCACCCCACTTGAGATGGATGATAAATCATATATGCAATTCGAGACACTCATTGAAGGACTCTTAACATACATAGATGAAGGGGGTATGGAAATTCCGGGGTTAACTTTGCAAGCGGAAAAGACTGACTTTGGATATGCAGAAATAGACTGTGAAGAGGGAACTGTTCCAAAATATCAAACCTTTTCTTGTGGTGAGTCCTCTAATTGTTTATAGGCTGTGATGAATATGTGTGTATTTGCACTTTTTATTTTGTATTACAGCTTAATAGTAAAGCTGAGAATTAAATGGTATGCGTGAAAAGGCATGCCTTGTGATATACAACCCAGAAGAAGACGACATGCTTACAAAAGTTGTAAACCGTACGTGAACCATAGTTACAGAATTACTACAGACAAACCATAGCATGCACATTGACTTCTTCGTGTATATTATGACTCCATTATTAACCACATATAAACCATAGTGTATATAGCGGCTTCCTTATTAACCATACATAAATCATAGTGTATATATTGACTTCATTTTAACCATACATAAACCATAGTGTATATTATGACTTACTTATCATCCGCACATAAACCACAGCGTGTATAATGACGTCATTGCGAATGTTGCAGAGGCGTGCCCCACAGGTACTTTTTACAGCATAGATGAAGACAATTGTAAAGACTGTCCAATAGGGACATACCAAGATCAAGATGGAGCTTTCGACTGCTTTGACTGTCCCAATGGAACAACGACTCGAAAAGAAGGAGCTCGAAATATTACGGAGTGCATAGGTACAGTCTCTTTTCCATCATTAAGTGATTCTTTTTGGTCAAATAGTTTAAGTATGAAATTTCAATTGTGAGTAGTTTAAGTATGAAATTTCAATTGTGAGAAAGAAACGGTGAAGATTATTCTATTTTGCAGTAATTTGTCCAGCTGGGTCATTTTCTGAAGATGGGTTAGTGCCATGTTCGGCTTGTCCAGTTAACACATACATCGACGAAATAAAACAAACTCAATGCACGCCTTGCCCTTCTGAAACTTACACAGCAAATACCGGAACAGAGAGTCTTCTTGGATGTGTCGCTAAAAGTACGCCTTTTCGTCTTTAAAATCTTGCGTCTGTACAATCTTGCGTCTGTGAACAGAGAGGTTTATATCTAAAAAAGGTTCCGTTGCACCTAAACTCGTTACTTAAGAAAAAACTCCGTTTGTCTATAAGTTGTAATAACAAAAAGGTTAACATGTGTATAAATCATATATACCTGTCATATGACATGTGTAGATATGTAGCGTAGTATGCATACGTTTATGAATGTATGACAACAGTTGTACCAGACAGCCCCTGCGCATCTTATCCCTGTGCTGAAAATGGCGTCTGCTCTCGGAGTAACGATACCTATCAATGTCACTGTGCTGGTGGATATTCCGGAAATCATTGTGAGCTGGCTCCTGATCCATGTAATGTGCACGCCTGTCAGAATGGGGCAACATGTGTTGGCATTGGCGAGGGAGAAGATGACTACATTTGCAACTGCAGTAGCATGTATACTGGAAAATTATGCGAATTAGAGCGTGGTATGGAAGTTGTACATATGGTATCATCTTGATAAACAGAAACTTCTCTTGTAGCAATTGATGCTTAGCAGTAATTTACGCGACGTTACGTTTCCACTGTGTTACAGTAAACTACACTTTAAAATGCACAGCGTTATCAAACGTTTACAAGAGAAAGATGCATAAATGCACATGATATTGCTCATGCTTCACAATGTGTACTTAGTGCATGGTGGTTGGAGTGACTGGAGTAATTGGACAGAGTGTAGTGTGAGCTGCCACAACGGTTATCAAGTCAGGTATAGAAGGTGTGATTCACCGCCACCTAATGCCTATGGAGAAGATTGTGGTGGACCTGATGAGGACTTTCAAGCATGCATTTTAGGCGATTGTCCAGGTGTGTACACGGATATGGTACATGCTGAAAATGGAATTAAATTACTCCGGTATAATGCCATCCAGGAAAAAGTACCAGGGCCAGTTTTCAATAACTCCGTTCTTTTTGCCTTCAGTTATGCCACAATCTTCAAATACGATTATTCTGAACGAATTAAAATCCAAGGGCGTTCTGGTTGGGAGTTCAGAGACATAATTTTATAGTTCTTATTCCTTAAAAGCGGCTCCTGATAAAATAGATTTGCTTGGTCTTCTTTTCTAAGAATGTCCTTACCTCAAGAGACCCTACGATGCTACAAAACAGTGCGACGAATTCAGCAATGGCACTGTCAAATGTGTCATTGAATGTACGGCAGAGGGACTGTCCAAAGATATGCAAGCGCCACAGATTTACCTCTGTGGAGCTGAGACCGGCTACACCTGGAGTCCAGACATTGACCCAACTTCACGCACTCTCTGTTCAGGTACTTAACGTGAAAACTTAAAGCTTGCACTGAAGACTGGGATGTAAGACTGACCGTGTTTAGGCTTTTGCGTCTGGCTTCTTAAGTCTTAACTGTTTTTGAATGCATTTTGGTTACTTTATCATCACATTTTCTTATAGATGTTGCATTTTTGTTTGTAGAATCCAGTCTTCCAGACAAGATTGTTTCAAAGTACGCCTATTCTGTTAAAAGCCCATCAGATCAAATAGAGGAATATAATGAACGGATGAGAAAACTTTTTAAACGACTTGCTTCGCACAGTGCAAAATGTATAAATCATAAGACGTGTGACGTAAGAGTGGATTGGTCTCCAGGCATGTGTAATTATGTATAAATCATAACTATATATATAAATATATATGTACTCCTTAAACGGATAGCAAGCGCTTGTCAAAAGCTAAAAATGTGTAATAACTGTATTTTAAATCACTTGTCTACGAGTAAAATACATAATCGTGAATAATAAAGTCCATATTGTATAGCTGAAGTTTCGATTTATTTTATTGTTCATTTTACTTGAAAAGTGAGAAAGCTCTATAAGATATTGCGGTTTATGTTCAAATTTAAGGTTAACAATAATAAGTCGAGTTTATTATTCTTCAGTAAACCGCAAGAGATCCGTAAGTCAGAGCATTACTGTAACACTTGAAGCCTTACCGGACACCAACATAACGGAGAACGGAGTTTATGACAATATCACCGGTTAGTTGTTTAATTTCTTTAAAAAAAAGTATTACACAAAATTTTCAATAACGTTGCCTTTGTGTGTTTAATTATAATATATACATATGGCATGCGTGGACCTCAATATTGCTACACATAAAAGCCTATAGATACTGTTGCAATGACAAATAACAATTATTTTACTTTGTAACACAATTGTTTCCATCAATTTTTGATATAATGTTACCAGCAAGGCAGGCCGTGCAGAGCGTCATATCAATAGAACGTCAATTCGGGGATTTCGCGGAGGCTTTTAGTGATTACATAAATGATGGTTCGGCTTCCATTCAAATCGGAGACACACTTTTTGAGGCAGATATAGATTCCATTGAAGTAACCGGAACAATAAACTGTTCACCTGGTCAAACTGCTCAGCAATTTCTATGCAGTACGACACACATTAAATATATCAATTGGTTGCATAATTAAGTTTGCCAAATAAACAGTAGTTTACTCTTGTAATCATTTTGTTTACTATAGCAAGTGTTAAAATAATTATTGTGGTTAGTACATTAATTTTTTAACCTTCTACATTGGTTTTCCCATTCTTTTCAGCAAATGCAATAAGCGTTCATTTATCAATACTATATTAAAAAAGAGTTATCCTCTTTAAATCCTCTTTAAATCAAATTAGGTTTATCTTTATTACTGAGTTGGAAAGTGTCGGCATTAAACTATCAAAATTATCGTGCTCTGTTAAGTGAATTGTCCACCTGGGTCCTTTGGAGATAGTCTTGACTGTACGCCCTGTCCAGTGGGGAAGTATCAACCATATGAAGGACAAAGTGAATGTATTTCCTGCCCGTCAATGCTTTCCACAATAGGAGAAGGAGCAGAAAATATTTCGCAATGCATCGACGTTTTCGGTATGTGCATCTTTTTGACTGTAATAACATACAACCATATTTCGGTTGTGACACTATTTAAAAAAGTGCCACTTTACTTCAGATCTATTGTGTAATCAAGTTACACTCCCATGGAGATAGCTCAATGATGATACACCCAAAAATAATTTAAGTTATTGGATCAGGTGCAGTTTATATTGAATTGAATTGTATATCTGTATATTGATCTGCTCTTTCTATGGCTAACACATTGTATGGAACATTGATTCGAGACCAGCTCCCTTCCCCTAATTCTAAAGACACAGCTTTTTAAAACAGCGCAACAGCATTTTATTATTCTCTCAAGGAACAGAAAAATTAGAAAACGAAGTGGGAGGCGCACCAGAAAACGAAATGGCAGGCGCACCAGAAAACAAAGTAGCAGGCGCACCAGAAAACAAAGTGGCAGATGAATCACAAAACGAAGTGGCAGGTGCACCACAAAACGAAGTGGCAGGCGCACAAGAAAAAACATATTCGAAAATCAAAGAAGCGGGTATGACTTCATTTATAGATTATCACTTTATATATAGTAATCAGGCCTCACAAGCACGATCCTTTGTTCACGATATCTTTCCAGTGCTAATCTATAGTAGAAAACTTATTTTCTTTTTGCTTTTGCGGTTGATCTGGCGACAACGAAAGTGCAAACTTCGATCACTGATCCAAACATAAGCATAAGAACTGTGCTTAGATTTGAAACATTTCTGGTTACACCTTGTGCCAGACTTTTGGTCTCATACAAGAAGATCTGAAATGTTTCAGGAGTAAGAATCACGACTCAATTGCACAGCGATATATCAATTAGGCAGGCTTGGTGCAATTTAAACTATAAAATTTGTAATCTGACTGCGAAACGAAACGGTTTTGCAGAAGAATTGCAAAACGTTGTGTCGTTATATTCCGAGCTTTACCTATTACGTTGTCTTTATCAGAAGTTTATATTAGATGCAAGAACTCTTAAGGATAGTAAATTGAATTTTTGCAGAGACGATCATTCCAACTTACAAACTTCGTTTGAAAATGGATATAAGTTTGTAGTTTTTCTCGAACCTTCTGCCCTTTTTTTCTTTTTTCTTCTCTTTCTTCCGTCTCGGAGGTTTCCTCCTACACTATTTGACGTAGGGCGATAAATATTTTTGACTTTGAACCTCAGAGGTCAAGGTCAAATTGAGGTTAAAATATTTTTGGAAACGCCTAACAATAACAAAAAGTAGCCACAAAGGTTTCAAATCCCAGCTTGAACACATAAAATGTACTCAGTAGGGGGACACTTTCATTCTTAATCTTCACCTCGAGGATCACGGTCATAAGTCACGTTACCTCGCGTGCCGTTAACGATAGGCCGACTTATCTCGAAAATGGTTAGAGATAGAACTATTTTGAGCTCATTTTCGACCTTTTGGGCCTAAATAACGTTACATAAGAGGTACTTCGGTGACTTGACCTTCTGGATCACGGTCAAGGTCAAAAATCGGAAGTTGAATATTATCTCGAATCCATTAGAGATAGAGGGATTTTTTGTTCATTTTGAACCCGTTGGATGAAAGCACCGATTAAGATGGGGTACTACGTGACTTGAAGTTTTTGGTCATAATTTAGTACAAATATTTTCTTTAATGGTTTCTGCAAGTGGGCTAATTCCGCCTTGTAGCGGAATTCTGTCTAGTTTATCATATATGTTTGTTTTCAGCCAATGTGTTGTATGATCTCTTGTCGCAATTGCTTGCTGACGAGGCGTGTGATAACAACGAATGCGAGAATGGGGCTACTTGCATCGTGGATGCTGAACAACCGGAGGGATATACATGCGAGTGCACCAGCATGTATACCGGGACATTTTGTCAGACTGAAACGGGTACTGTCAGGCCCTGTGTAATTCTTTGACGGTTCGGGTTTATGGGGTTAATACAATTTGACCAACCGCAATTTGACCAACAGAAATTTGACCAACTGCAATTTGACAAACCGCTTAATGGAAAAACTGACATTTGACCAATTTTCAGTTTTAGAAATACATAACCTTATAAATCTAGGAGTTCGAGGTTTCGTAAGAAAAAGTAATTTCAAAGAAGTGCTCATTGGCATCAAAGAGTTGATGTGCTAATCCCCTTTAATACCCTGTCTGTCACTGAGTGTCATAAGGTTGAGTTCCACTTGCCCCATTAATCTCCGTAATCCGGCGTTATACAAGGCGTTATACAAGCAAACCCAGACCTGGTAGAAGTTTTAGTGTCATCTCATGTACGTGTTTTTACGCGGTTTAGTGTAAATAACGGGATTTCTCAACCAGAAACTAAACCAAATTTGTCTGCTATTTCAACAAGATAAGCTGAACTGCAATTTCAACAACAACAATTGCCGAGATGGAAATGTTGACAACCAATCGTGGTGGTCTACAACCGTGTTTGGATGGATGAGATTACTATCATCCCGGTAGTTTTGGGCAGTACTTTTACTTGCAGTGTTATAACTGTTTAAATGTTGCTTTTGTCGGAATATTTGTGATTGCTAATGTTTTACTGATAAGTGGTACGAAGAACAATAAATTATGAAGTTGGTCAATTGTCCGTTTTTTTCATTAAGAGGTTGGTCAAATTGCGGTTGGTCAAATTTCAGCTGGTCAAATTTCGGTTGGTGAAATATCCTACATCCGGGTTTATAACAACACCAACTTGCGACATAATTTTTTTAAAAATGACAAATAATGCAATAGTTCACGATTTATATATATATATATATAGAGAGAGAGAGAGAGAGAGGTATGTTGCATTTTCAAGGATATGGAAATGGAGGGAAAAGAACTGGAACGGATGGGGAAGAACAGGACACGGCACGTGACGAAAATAGTACGTACGTCACATGTGGTGTAACGTTCAAATAACCAAAATTTGTTTTCGGTTTGGATAATAATGAGAAGCCTGTTTCAGCCAGATTTTAAGAAAATTGCATGCCGTATTACAGCAATAATCGACTAAGTATCCAATCCAATTGTTTCAGCTCAGTTACTGAATATGCTCCTCACGCGATTGCTAACTCATGATACACGTGATCCGTGCGAAAATAATCGCTGTCAGAACGGGGCAACTTGTGTTCCGGACCAGGATGCTGAAGCCGGATATGTATGCAACTGCACTGGAATGTACTCTGGAAAACTGTGCCACGTAAATTTAGGTGTGATACTGAATCAAGTAAATGCTAAGTCAATTGCTCATGCTTTCACAATACGAGCTAGCAAGTGTGATTCAAATGGTACTCACAAATATAATACACAGCGATCTATATTTTTAGATACTCAATCTTTGGTAGTGCTAATTACCAATCAGGAAACGCACATCTTGACAGCAGATACTTTTGGAGATACTACTATACTACAATACTGATCATTGAATTCAATTGAAGATATGTTTCAGTGCGCAGGTTTAAATGAACTTTATTTTGTTATAATAGTTGATCTTCTGAGAGACCTTGAAAGCACTTGAACTACAAATAGTAACACATGCAGTTTAAAGAGAAGAAGGTAAGCTATTTAACTGATGCCATCAAACCGTCTTGTTTCTTAAGCCAAGCTAATAAAATATTACAGCGGAACCACGACACCTCATTGCCTTCCCTCTGAGTACTTCTTGTGCGCTATAATCCTCACGCCACCGTTACCGCCTCACCTAATTCTTTGAAACATGTTTAAAACTTTTAAAACCGCGTTAAAAATGTACAAAGAATTTCGCAAAATATAGTCGCTAAATAAAGTCGCAAAAGTATGAAAAATTGTATGTGTCTATAACATACAGACTGTTAATCAGTTGAGACGTAATAGATACTATTCTAAACGAATATTACTTTCGTTGTGATTGGACATCAAACTTGAATCTATGGCGGAATCCACAACATTTTACCCCAGAATGACCAAACCTCCCAAATGGGACCAAATAGGAAAAATAGGGCAGATTCTCCGGTCCCAAAGTGTCCGATTTCAGAGGTTCTGGTGTACTTATGGTTGAATGGGTATTTGTGGTATCCCGACTTTTCGTCGGCGACATTTCATCGAGCGACCTTTCGTCAAGCGACTTTTCGTCAAAAGTGGCAAGTGCGACTTTTCGTCGAAATTCTTCAGAAGTTAGTAAAACGTAACAAAACACAAGTGCATATCCATCAATGACAAGAGTCTCTCTAAGATCTTACTGATAGATACTAATTGCAATGAACAAATTGCAAAATAATGGTGCTGCATTCAGATATTGCTCTTTAAAAAAGATTACTCATACACATTTTTTAATTTTTTTATTTGCTTTCCATATTGATATAAATGGACAGAAAACACCACACAAAAACATAACATAATTTATCCTCAAAATAACTTCGCACGATCTCATTGGACTTAGGTGCCTGTCAAAAGACATTTGATCCACTGCAGGGTTCAAAACGCTCGTTAAACAAATGTTTTGAGGATTCAATTACGATGTGACAACACACACATACACACACACACTCCTACACACACGTACACACACATACACACAGTACCCACACACATACACACAATGCACAAAATTTTTGGTTGCTCGTAACAGGAAAATGGTTGTGGCTAATTGGATTTTACTATTTCATGTTAGTATTGACTTTTCATAAAGAAAACTTTTTCCACTACAGGATTATACGGTGACCATTTGCTTCGAAACGTTTGATGGGTTAAACGCTTTTTTCGGTAAGCACACGGTGGTAAACTTTTCGAGCTACAACTGAAGGAACAACATTTTCTTTTCTGTCCCTGCAGGAGATCATCTCAAATTTTACTACCAGAATGATAAGATATAGAGCCAAATCTTCTACCCAAAAAAGAACGTCTTTTATAGCAAAGGTGTGCTGTAATTTGTCAGAAATATCTAAACTTAAAAATATATCCCCCACCTACTTTTATGTATATCCACAGTCAATTAGGGCGTGAACTGGCGTATCAGTCACACCAGTTTGGCAGTATTCGCAGTCTGCGGAATTTTTTACTTTCCATCGTAAGAGATTTTCTCCACAACTAACAATGTTATGCACCAATTTAAACTGGAACGAAATTAGTTTAGTTTCTGACTTTTTTTGCAAGTGGGATACTCCTGTACCTTATCTGGTGCGATGTATGCCACTTTACCATAGCTGTTGCAGGGCTACTCTTTATAATGGTGAAAAGCATCGCAAAATGTTTGCTTTTAACCTTCATAATATTTATGGTTTTACCGTCAATTATTTTAAATGAGTTATTGACCAGAAAGTTTGGTTTTTCACTTCCTGTTTTCAATGTAAAATCTTTTCTCATATCCCTCTTCGTAGCCTGCACTACGCCTTGGAATGTTACAAAATCTACCTTTATGGTATATTTATCTACAAATTGATAGTTGATAAATTTTCCTTCCTTGTCACACGGGTCGTGAATGAGCACCACACCTTTATCGAACTATTCCTTGTAAAAAATACTTGTGCCGTTAATCAGAATATTTTTATTATTCCAAAAGACATATTCGGCGTGGTCTGCTTCTAGGATTTCTGTGGCATACAGTAACATTTTCTTATAAAATGTTGGCAGCCAACCTAGTTTGTCGATATCGTAGTTACACCTAAGCAAAAAAAAAAAGAAAACCACCCATAGAGTTGAAATATCTATTGACTCTGTCGTTCCAGCCCTGCCCTTGAAGGATTCGTTTCATCCAGGTCGGTTTAAACGCTTTACTTTGTGATTCAACATCTATGTCATTTAAACCACTTTCCTCCGGACTGTTAATCAATACCAAGTGTTTTACTTTAAGGGGTTTATAGTTCCAGAAAAATTTGTTTAATTCAAACTGAATTTTAAAAATTCTTTTCTCTTCAATATGTAACAGTGTCATATAATAAATTAGGCTGGAGATACCAAAGGTCTTTGCCACTGGCATTTTTCCACACAAACTTAGGTCTGTTTGAGAACATTCATGGAGGACATTTCTCTTTTTTTTAATTTTTGAGTCAATATTCTTTTTTAGTTTTTCTCCATTATTCGTTCCCACAGGTACACCTAAAAGTTCAAAGGTATCAGTCTCTACCTTCATACCCGCAACTGTACTCCTTTTGTATCTCCATGGGCCAAACCAGTACAGAACGGACTTATCATTATTTAGCTTAGGCCAGAAAAACCCGAGAACGCTCGTATAGTTTCTATTAGTTTTAAGACAGAACGTGTATTTGTAAGCGAGCAAGTACAATCATCTGCAAATTGCTTTAGTTTACGTTTTCGTTTTCCTATGTCAAACCCATCTATGTCATTATCCTGTCTAATCATACCACCCATGATTTCTATACTCAAGAGAAATAGGAAAGTCGAGAGTGGAAACCCTTGCCTCAGCCCTCTGTGTAATTCGAACCAATCTGTTGTAAAGCCACCGTTTCAAACACAACTGCAAATATTTTTATAGCAGCATTTGACCCAGGAAATAAAGTCTTGATCTAAATTGAACCTTTCTAGTGCCGTGAATAGCAAAGACCATTCAACCGAGTCAAAGACCTTTTCGTAATCAAGCTGCAACAGTATGCCGGTTTTATTTTGCCGATCGCAGAGTTCGATCAGGACTTCAATGAATCTGATGTTTTCCCCAATAAATCTACCCTTTATAAATCCTGCTTGGTCACTATGAATAACGTTCGGAATATGTTTTTCAAGTCTCATCACCAAACATTTGGTTAGAATTTTATAGTCGGTATTAAGTAGAGAAACGGGCCTCCAGCTCTTTAAAAAGTTGTTGTCTTTGCCTTTTTTCTAAAAGGGTAATAACGCCTCTTTTTTGTGATGTCGAGAGCTCCCCTTTACGTTTACTAAAATTTAGTGCCTCAACTAGTTGAGGCCCCAAAATATCCAATAATTCCTTGTAAAATTCTGGTGTCAGGCCATCGCATCCCGGTGATTTGTTTGGCTTGAAGCGACGGAGTGCTTTAAAGCATTCCGCCGCTGTTATATCGCCTTCAAAGCATTGTTTTTGAGCTTCAGTGAAGGGTTTAATTTCTCCTAATTCAAAAACTTTTTTTCGAATATCGTTGCACTCAAGATGGAGGCATACAGTGATGAATAAAATTTGTGTATTTCTTTAAGGATAGAATTTGGCTCCGTATCTTCAAGACCTTCGCACATAAGTTTGCACATAAGGCCTACACTTCGCACATAAGTCCTTCACTTTTTCTACCCAGAAGGCCTACGATTTACTTTTACCCAGAAGGCCTACAATTTTTCTACGCAGAAGGCATACACTTTTAACCCAAAAGCCCTCGGTGTATTTTTCTTAACCAATATAAGTTTTAGGTTCCAGTGAATTTCTTTTATTTTCTTTAATATCATATCTGACATATCAATAAAAGTTGTTGATGCCAATTAGTTTCTTTTATGTAATCAAATGGCAAGTCAATCGCCCTTTCATTGCAGGATCACAAAACATTTTTAATTGCAACTATATTACATTGTACGACTACAGGACATTCTAAATGCAATCAACTGACATTACAACCTACTGAACCATACTACTGGCTACTGCCCGGGGGCTAATGCCACTCTCTGGAATGATTTAATGGGGGGCAATCATCTTGTAATAGTAATAAATTCTGGGTAAAAAATCGTAGGCCTTCTGGGCAAAATAAATCGTAGGCTTTCTGGATAAAAAATCGTAGGCCTGGGTAAAAAAATCGTAGGCCTTCTGGGTCTTAGGCCAAGTGGACAGTCACCTTTAAAAACATGGTTTGGCAAATTAAATCCATCAATTACGGGAGTCGCTCTTATAACTTATTGAGAAAGCTTAAGCCCGTGGAAGTAAGGCTGCGGATACGATGATCCAACGGTATCCGGACACCTTGATTTATGCATATAAAATGAAGCAGTTTTATATCACCGCTCTTAAAAATGTGTCAATGTATCAAATAAAAGTTGTGCTGTTTAAAAAGTTGCATTTCTATTTTTAGTCATGGGGCATAACGCCACAAAAACTTAATTACAAAAGGTTATCTTGAATTCAACACAGAAAAAAATTATTCCTATAAAATAACACACTTCGACGAAAAGTCGCACTAGCCACTTTCGACGAAAAATCGCTCGACGAAATGTCGCCGACGAAAAGTCGCTCGACGAAAAGTCGTGGATTTGGTATTTGTATAAGATCAATATAATGCCAAATAATGGAAAATGGGAAATATTTACAAAAGCTGTGAATAACGTATGAAATATAATAACGTAGTATGCAGTATAATGGCTAGAAGTAATCGTCTGCTTTAAAATGATGGATTCATGCTTGGTGGTTGTGAAAGGATGAAGATGAAACTGGAAGGCGACATATGGAAAAACAGCGTAGAAAGCGACGGGAGAGTTTATATGTAGATTAGATCTTGATGCGTTGACTTTGTATTTTATGTAAAAACATTTTTAGTTTTAAAGCGTTTAGTGTTTTGGGACTTTGTATTTTATGTAAAAACATTTTTAGTTTTAAAGCGTTAAGTGTTTTGTGTATTCTTTGATAAAGGATGTGTATCAGCTGCTTAACAGAACATTGTTCAAACATGACACTGCACAATTGTCATTACTTATGAAGGTGAACAAAACTACACGTCACGTTCCCAGCTATATTATAATTGTTTTGTTGCTTTTCTTATAGACACTACCGCTTAGATTAACGAATACGTGCCGTGTTGTCAATACGTGCCGTACATCAGTACTTTGCTGATGTAAAAATACTTTCTGTGCCGTTATATACCAATCGCATCCTTTTACTGGTCGTTGATGTGATCTGAGGCCGGCCTTTTTCAATTAAGACCCGTTTTTTTTATTTGAAGCCCGACACGTGTCATTTGAGGCCCAAGTTTACGAAGACTTCAAATGCCATGTGAAATGAAAGTGAAAACGCAGAGCCTCAGATCATACTAACGCCCCAGCAAAACATGCGATTGCTATTATTATCACTGTATGTGAGACGCTTGGTTTTGCTCAACTTCATGGAGTATGTATTCGTCTGGAAAATCCTAGGGGGGCACTCACATACCAAACACGGGATTCTGAAATTACCCTCTTGTTTCAATGAAATTGCCACTTCGCGCCTGGGTTAAAGAAATGACCCCCTTTTCTCGGCGGTTTCGAACAAGCATTCAGACATTTGCGCATTGTTAAACATTCTCCAGCTGTTTTAAAACTTCTCTTGCAATTTCTTAATAAGCTTGAAAATTTCTATGTTTTGGAAAGAATTTTCACAACACTTTGTATACATGGAGTACTTTTTTTTATTTATCGCCCGACTTTTCCGATCTTAAACGCGAAAGGAAGTAAAAGTGTGTATACAAATTGCTACAGTGTCCTACACAGTGATCACAATGCTTAATATATAATGCTTCGAGCTTGTAAACCGGTTGATTTTATACTTCAGTTTATTGTTTTATTGGGAAATTCAAAGCGAAGTTTAGAAAGAGCTTTGAAATTTTTAACGATTCACAAACATTGAACGAAACCACACATTGATCAGGTAAAATAAAGTAGAAAAGTAAAATTAGCAATATCTTTTTATTGACTTTTTATTGACCTAACACGTCACTTTCAACGTATTTTACAATATGAATGTATGCCCACCCGGGGGAGGGGGTGTCAATATATACCATATGTGTTACTATGCGTGTCCAAAAAAAACGCGGCGAAAGGGAAAGAGCCAATTTTGAAGACGCGGTCCGCGCTGAATGCCAATTCGTTAACGCGTTTCCTATAAAAAGGGGGATATTTCATAATTTCACTCCGCGTTTGGTAAAAAAAGGGGCATTATTTCAAAATTAGCACTCCGCGTTTAGAGGTTATGGACACAGATGACGACCATGAGTGACCCCCCTGGGGGGGGGGGGGGGCGCAGGACATTTTTAACAGTTAGGTTTGTGAGCCAAGCCACAGTCAGATTTGTCAACAATTCTCCACCAATCAGAAAGGACTTTTTTATTTTCAAATGCAGCAATAGAGTATTGTATTTATTACGTTGTTTACACTATGCACATTTACTCTGCTTCATATTATGTTAATGTCTTCTGTATCTTTTACTGAAGTTCACGTCATAAAGAACTCATAATTACAGCCGTGTTCTGTTCCGCGGACTTCGATATGTTGTATGTTATGTGGAAAGCTGTATTTGAAGTGTGCTGGCATCATTCCACTAATTATTCTTTGTGGCCAATCCTTGGGTGCGACTACTCGACAAATAGGCGAATGGGACCACGTTTTAATGGTCTCTTTCTTTCGTTGTTCTCAATTAAGAAAAATGCAATAAAGGGGACACCCCCACCCCCTCCCCCTTTGCTCACAGTAGCTACATCTCAAAGTTAGTCCCACCTCCCAGACTCAACTGCTCTGTTGTTGACGAGTGTGACCCAAGACTGTGTTATTTTAGCAGTGTTTTGTTAGAAGTTTTAGAACAAGCATTGTGAGTGGTATCCAGGGTTTTTGCACATCCGCTGCATTGTGGTTTTTAGGTTTGCGAGACAAAACCTTTGTGGCGCTTAACAGCATACCCAGGGCGTAGAAATCTGTACCGGAAAATAGCCCGCTTGAGATTTTTTTAAATGTTTCTGTTCTAAATATAGATATGCGTTGCTATAGCTACCTGACTGGATTTTTTAGCCAAATGCTGGCTGCACATTTAACTGAGGGTAGAGTCTATGTCAGGTTGTGTATGTTATGCTCATACAGATTTTACTGTGGGCGTATTTGAAGTGGGAGCACTCGCGTCCCGACTGATTTGCTATGCGCATCCGTGATATTCCACCTCTAAAGGTGGAATATCAACTTTTAAAAGATGCACCCTTTTGAATAAAATGAGGACACCTTTGTAATCTGTCAATTACCACAAGCCCATAGTACTAAAAATTCACCCCTGTCCGCATCATCGCATAATAACTGCCAGAGAAGACACGTAGCTTCCACAAAATGTTAGGGTGCCCGAAAGTTGATGAAATTAGTTTAGGGAATGTAAAGTCACTTCAGTACAAACATCTGCTGGAAACGTTTTTCCAACATAATCAAGACTCGAATTCAGCAAACAGTTTGCGTATATCTGAAGTACAAAGTTTGAGTGCCGGCCAACCGCTGTCTGGAACAGAAAAAAATCACTTGCTTTTTTCTCCGAAGCATTGGTAATGCGACAAATAGAGTAAGACATTAAAGTAACAAACACAAAAATAAAATGGGTTGATAAAAAAATCAAATGCTTTTTTTTTCACTTTCAAAATTCATTTGCAACTGGAAACTAGACCGAATTCCACAAGATAGCTATCCAGCGGAATTCAACCTATTTGCCTATTTTCGAACATTGAACAGAGGTCGAGGATCCGGTGTCTAATAAACGTTGCGGAAAGATTACAACCGGAGATCGACTAAAAACAGTTGAATATGCATCGGGAAAGTGACCTAGACATCTATACAACGCCTATTTTCCATCGTCTATTAAATGCTGCACTAAAATGTTCATTATACGTTCAAAAAGTCGCACGTTTTGTATTGACGAAACAACAACGTCCAGAAACGTTGCAGCAAAAACGCTGATTACGCGTCGGAGAACGTCCATATTTGGTTTTCGATAACAAGCAACATGTAAACAACAGACACTGATTAGATGCCGACAAAAATTGCTTTTATTCGCCACTAACATACAACGTTAAAAGGAAAACATATTTTTCGTTGTAGCAATTTATAGAGAATTTATGGCCCGACCTTTTTTCGGAATGTTTATTAGTCCTGCTTGTAATTATCAACACGTATTACATTAATAAATTCATGCATGTATTAACATTTGTGCTATCACAAAGTTATTAAACGATATAAAAAATTAACATCGGTGAAATCGTTAAATAAATGCTCACTGGAAATTCAAATGTGAGATTTCATTAATGTGAATTATTATTGGTAACAATTAGAAGCAGGACCAACATGTTAGTTGATAATACATTTTGGAGTGCAAATAAGTACATTGTGGTTTTCAAAGACGTATCTTTCGATAGTACAAGGAAACAGAACACAAAAACAGAACTAAAAAACTTGTACCAAACGCATCTTTCAACCTTGAAAAGGAAAAACAAGTGTGAGAAAATGTCACTTCTGTGGAGCTTTGATGTTAAAAACAAATTTAGAAGTGTAATAAGAGAAGCATTGTTGACAAGTTTACAGCAAATTTATTTTCCCGTAGTCTCTTCCCCGCCCCTCTGAACTACTTATTCCTTCATAGTAAAGTGTTTAAAAGCCTCATTTTCACTCTCTTTTTTTCTTTTTCTTTGCACTATTCAAGGTTGTAATTGTACAGCAAAGACCTTTTCGGCTTAACGTCTCGAGGATGGACTGTGTTATTCCCACTTGGTATTGAAAATACCAAGTGGGGATGGTTTGCCTCCCCTTTTTATGTTTGAAACGTTAACGTCTCAAACGTAGTTGTTTTTGCTTGGGTTTCTAGAACTTTCTCTTCTTTTCTTAGTTTTTCGTTTTTGTTTTTTTTTCAGCCGAAATTATTGCAATCGGTTTCCAGACATCTCCGAAGAAACGGCTGGAGCTAGCACACTGAAATTTCACACATTTGTAGTCGACAATGTGAACTGGTGCCAATGAATTTTTTATTGACATACTTCAAGGCCTAATATCTCCAAAACGACTGAACCTAGAGATGTGGAGCAAAATATGGACGTTACTAGACTACTTGTTAACAATGAACATCATCGTACCATTATTTGTTTACGTATTGCGTCATAATGACGTCAGTTTCCGATTTCTATTTCTGGTCGCCATTAAAACGGGATTTTTGTACACAATATGCAGAAAGCTAAGTTATATACGAATTTATTGTTTAAAATCACTGTTAATTACTCAGTGTCGTGAAAAATGCCCCACCCGATACCCCACCCCCTCGACCCCACTACGGAAAAGAAACGTTTACCAAAAGCCTCTCCCTAGTACATCGCGTGTATTTTTTTTGTTAATGCCGAGCATTCACCTTGCACATAGAAGATGCCACGGAAAGAGGACAATTCCCGCGGAGGACTTTTCCCGACCTGGGACTTTTCCCGCGGATGAAAAAAAACTAACAAAAAATAAAACCAGTTTATTGCAATTTTTAGTTGTAGTGGATTATGCTGCAGGGGCATGGTATATTGTGATTCAGTTAAATGCAGTTAAAGTTTTATTCACTCCGGTCTGTGATATTTCTTTTTTCTGTTGTCAACAACTTGCGGTGGATTATGCTGCAGGTTCAGGGTATATTGTGAATCAGTTTAAATGCAATTCAAACTTAATTCACAAATGTGTGATGGATTAAAATACAGCAAAAGATGCAATTGATAATAATCCAAAGAAGACTAGATAATGTTCGTTGATTATTTTCTTGACTCCGGCCCGTGATGGATTATACAGGTGCAAGCTTCAGTGGTTGTTATACTGTGCTCGAGATGCTTAACCGACTCTGTCTGGTCAGACTCTTCAAAAAAAGACATACGTAAGAGTTGTGAATCGTCTGCATAAAAATTTTAAAATCGAAGAAGCGTCCCGAGTGAGAGAGTATAGTCAGAATAAAGACTGGGCCCAAGTTTTGATCCCTAAGGCACACAGCAGTCCAGTCTGACTGGGATTGATGTAACGCCTTGGATGGTCACCTGCATAGATCTACCTGAGAAATATGATAGAAACCAAGCCAGGACTTCCCTCTGTATGCCAAACATTGCCACCAGCCGCTAAAGCAGTATGCGATGGTCGACCTATCGAAGGCAGCAGAGAAGTCGAGCATGGCCATAAAACTAAATTTTTGTTATTCAGACTTGTGCAGATATCGTCGAACACTTTGATTAAAGCGGTTTCGGTACTGTGTCTAGGCTTGTAGGCCGATTGTAAGATCTCCCCAAGGCCATTGAGAACCATATGCCTGAATATTTGGCGGATTACACATTCTTCGATAATTTCACTCACAAAGGGTAGATTAAAGACAGGTCTGTAATTCCTAAGTTGGCCTTTACCTCGAAAACGGTAAGAGATTTTGACCTCACTTTCGACCTCCACCCCTATGCGACGTTACGCAAGATATAAGTTCGGTCCTCCAGGTCACTTTCGAGCCTCAAACCGGAAGTTGGCCTTTATCTCGAAAACGGTAAGAGATAGAGCAATTTTGACCTCATTTTCGACCTCCACTCCCTATGCGACGTTACGCAAGGTATAACCTCCTGTGTCTTTGACCTCCAGGTCACCTTCGAGCACCAAACCGGAAGTTAGCCTTCATATCGAAAACGGTGAAAGGTAGAACAATTTTGACCTCATTTTCGACCTCCAACCCCTATACGACGTTACGTAGGGTGTAACTTCTGGTGTTCTTGACCTCCAGGTCACTTTCGAGCCCCAAACCGGAAGTTGGCCTTTATCTCGAAAACGGTAAGAGATAGATTAATCGGTTTCCAGACATCTCCACAAAACCTCGGAAGCTAGACCAGTCAAACTTGGCACATGTATTGAGGGTCATCTGAAGTGGTGCACCTGATAAAAATTTTTGACCTTGACCTTAACGGTATAGTTGGTAGTATTTAGGAGGATGTTCTACAATCCGACCTGTGAAAATTATTAACAAATGGTAATATCATCTACCTTCCGTTTTAAGTTTTCATTCCAAGTGGGATCTAATTCGCTGTGCGAATTTCGGTCTAGTTTAAGTTGACTTAAAATAAGTTATATCGCGTCGATGGTATACAGCTAGAAGCTGCAACATCAAAAAATAAAAATAAAAACTCGTGCAAATGCACATGACTTGTAAAAAATAAGAAAGTTATTGCCTTATCACTTCTACTTGATCCGGCTCTATTCCTATGTCAGTTATTGTCAAAAGATTGATTAAAACATTTAGTTAATATGGAATATTTAAGCATTTCAACACAAAAAAAGACTTCAGCTATTGATGGCTGCTATCTGTGACCTGCCATTTCCACTGACAATCAAAGCTCCCACGTTGTTCGCTTTTTATATCCGTCACTGCGACTTTTGTTTTTTATTTGTTTATTTATTTGCTGTTGTTGTTTTTTCTTATGTCTAACAGACAGTCACTTGGTCGGTTGGAAGCGTCGTTTCAACGTTGTTTTGACGTCATTTCGTAGTAATACTGAATAGTAATTTTTAGCCGTTTCTGAGCTTCTGTAAGAGATCTGACTCCCTTGGTTCAAACTCCAACTTTACAATTACTCACCACAAACTTTAATTTAAAACATTGCACAACAATAAATTTAGCAAGAACTATGTCATTTAAATTTTCAATAAATAATTATACTTCCTCTGTGAAAAAAAACACGCCCCACTAAAAATCATTTTATTTCTCAAAGCGATACATGTTTATTCTAGAAAAAACGTCCTACGTTACTTGAGCGACAAAGATTTATTCATTGTTTTACTTAATCCTAATTCTAAATCTGAAATTTCGTTGTGAACCCCACGCCATCCTTTACGTTGTCGTTGTATTCATTTATAACATCACTACAATGACAACATGGTTGCACTCCCAAGGTGACGGCATAACCATGGCAATGATACGTTACCACCTCACACCCTTGTACCACTTATACCTATCTCTTGAGCTTATCTGATTCAAAACAGGTACTTTTACCTTGCATATAACACAGTCTTACCCGAAATATAGTTTTGTTATTTTTAAGAAAAGGATTCAGAAACACAAGGCACCCATGCATGATTAAAAGGCTTTGTTGAAGCATAATGTATGCATTAAAACTTTCATTTGACCTGGTTCAGTTTTAACAATCCAAAGTATATTTGAAATCATGGCGTAGTTGTGTCACTTTTAGTATTTTTTTCACGTGAAAACTTTTGTGTTTGCACCTCGAATTCTTTTACTTTTTACTTTTTTCAATTTTCGTAGTTTCCAGGCAACTCCTTGACGGCTTGGGTTAGGAACACGAAATTGTGCATATGCATGAAACACGATTTAAACTAAAAAAGCAGAAAGACTGGTTGACCTTGATTTTCGTCATGGCCGTGGTCATGGTTAAATTTGCGAAGAAACTGCGTTTTCGAAACTACCATTATTTCCAAGGCTATTTAAGCTAAGGCTAATTTTCGACTCTTTGGTACCCCAGTGATCTTGACGTTACATAAGACGTATTGACCATAGCGTTCAAGATACGAGATGTTGCTCTATTTTAAGCTCATTTTCGACCGTTTCACAAAGTGATTCGGTGGCTTTGAATTGATTAGTCATGACCGCGGTCGGTTGACAATTATTTCGAAAGACCATTGGCGATAGCGTAATTCTGAGATCATTTAAGTGCCTTTTTGCTTAAAATACATTACTGACTCGGTGACCTTAATCTCTGACCTTTACCAGTTGGACGGACAGACGTACAGAAAATGAATATGTCTCATATCTTGCGAAGAAAAACAGGCTATCATCAGTAATAATTTTACATATTTGTTGGATCGCTATAACAGTTGAAAAACAATTTGAAAAATGAATGACATAATGCAGTAATTATGATGATAATTCTTCTTTATACTTTGGCCAGTCTCTGGATGGTCTTGTCTTTTGTAACGTAGAATTTGAGCAATTTGAATTCGGTGATTGATCTATCGTCTTTAACGCTTTTTTAATTTTGTTATGACTTTCGATTGATTCTTGTTCAGGGAAATCCTGAGACGGAGCTAATCCATGTGAGAGTGGTTATTATCATGCTAGTAGGGACAGTACTAAACTAGAAAGCACAAGTGGCAGGTTCTGCATTGACCCAGACGGACTTTTACTGGGTTCCAAAGGGTTCCAAAGGTTCCAAAGGGTTTCAACAGATGGGAACATGGCAAGAGATCTTCACGAGCTTAATGCTAAATAATGAAACGAAGCTCTCTGCCGATTTGATGAGGATGTTTGACGCAGCTAGTAACCTAACACCTGTTTTCAGTCGCGGTAAGAAATGGAATCATTCCCAAAGAGATTCCAAATTTAAACTTTCTGCAGAAATATGACAAGCATGTAATGAAGTATACACTATCATTCTACATACAAATGATTTGTAGGTGTGAAAAGTCAGTCAAACCAATAAGATGTAATTCAGATTTCGTTAATTATAATTTCTATCAACAACAAAATTTGTGAAGCATTGCGAAAACGCAAATGGCCATTGCGAACCTAATTGCAATGGGAAACCAAATACTATAGCGCTCTTGTAAAGCGGGTATTGCGGACACTGCAAGCTTTCTCAAGAACATGCAGCACGTTCCTTTAAAATCTCATAGCTGGGAACACATCTAAGATTATTGGCTCACTCATTTTACTTAATTTTTACTGACACCTCCTACCGAAATACACAACCAATTAATCCAGGAAATTTTTATTCTGTTCTTTTTTGTCTTTCTGGACATATCCGGGGTATTTGAACAGTTTTAGTTGCTGGCACTATTACACGAAGTAACAAAGAAGCCTTTACGACATTATGGTAAAGGTATGGTAGTTGGAGAGGGGGATCACATGTGGAATCAGGTGTACCATCAGCTGGAACAAGTGCACTGTGGCCTCACTAGACATTCTCTCCCTTTCTATTGTAGAGTGTCCAACTCTTTCTTTTTATGTTATATGTTTTAAAAATAGCGTGGTTTGAACCGTCAATGAAGTAATATAAAGCAGAGGTATGCATGTACTGAGGTTATAATCAATTGGGGGCATAACAAATGTTTCGCATCAGAAGAGGTGGTAATGAAATTTCAAGTTTGTGCGTATGCATTTTAGAACTTTTCGTTTTCTGCGGTTATGACAATTTGATGACATACCAAATTTTACGTGCAATGGAAGGGAGTTAAGAAATTTCAAGTATGTACGTATGTACTTTATAGATTTATAGATTTTAAAAGTATATACTCCTTTTAAAATTTTATTGACCAAAATTTTACCTTGGCTACACCTATGCTCTCTCACTATGTTTACAGCCATGTTTAAGGATGTGTAACATTCCCGATCATTTGTTAGTCGTTAACATTTCGGTCAATTCGCGAAATGGAGCAGTTAAGGTTTTTCTGAAAAATTGTAGTTAAGCATAACACTTTCCATAACCGCACTTCGCTATCCAAGTTTTTGCAATGCCATTAATGCAGATCAAGAATAGTGCAGTGTCGAAAACTTTTTCTTGCGCCAAAGAAGAAACAAGGAGTATGGACTAGACTGGAGGTGATTAGTCCAAAGAAACTTAAGTGGGTGGCATCCTGACAAAAGAGCCCATGAGAATAGCGTTTCTGTTGTGATGTGTTTACGATTTGTTACCATCTTCAACAACTCTGAAATCTGGAAGCTATCAGACAACGGCAAGTGCGCATTGTGCGGGAAAATAGTATTGCTGGAGCCATTTTGTCAAGTTGCAAGGTTTTCCTAATCCGAGGAGATACCGATGGAGGCACAACGTTATCTGTAGGAGAGTTTGGTAGTGTTCTAGAGAGAGGTATCAACCCGCAGAAGAATACCATGGTTTTGTTTGTTGCTTTTTTTTATTAAAGGGCGAAAATGAATTAGGTATAGACCAACTCTGACGATCGGGAAGCAATGCACTGCAGTAATTCAGTAATTCTGATTCTGGACACCACACTTAACTCTCTGAGTACAACAACCTGAAACGTTGGAAAACTTTAATATGTGAAAAGCTTTAGCTGTCAATGACAAAACACGGAGGTCTGTGTTAAGGATATATAGATGCATGTAAAAGATATCTTTTCAATTTGTCTGACGCAGTGCCATCCTATCAAAGCATATCGCTGTTCAATAAAAATGCAGATAACTAATAAATAAATTATCTGTTTTGATTTTTCTTCCTCACGTATTATATGCTGAAACCTTTATTTTTTCATTGTGCATCCTGCGAATATTTGATACAATTAGAGTTTTTTTTAAATACTGGTTGTGAAAAGGGTGTTTAAATTATGTGGACAGCGACTAAAACAGCCCTGCAGTTCAGCAAACATCGAATCACAATGTTTTGGTTGTTTTTAAAATGGCGACTTATCTAGCTGTTCCGCTTAAGAAAACTTATGATGTGGAGCTTGTCAAACCGCTCAGACAATTTATTGCAGACACGTATAGCAGTATCAGTGCGGAGGATTATGAAACGTCGCTGCAGGAATTTTCTAAACTCCGAACTTCTATGATAGCGAAATCGGCTGACAAACATGAGTCAGCCTTGGAAGTTTTGTATCGGTTGGTTTAAAGACATTATTTCTTTTATAAGGAAAGGGAACATCTTCGTGCTTTTATGTCACAAATAGCTACAACAGTTTAGATATCATATGTATTTTTGTTGTCGAAATCCATTGATTTTTTCGAGTAATTTAACGGCAGTATGACTCATATTCACATGCATCTCAGAGAAGCCTTCTCAAGGACAGTCCTGTAAATGGCTCCAAGTCAGTTTCGTCTAATAAGCCAAATCACACTTTGGGTAGTCCCAGTTAAAATGCGCAAAAATTATGCGTTTCGAATAAAATATAACCGGGTGAAAAATGAAAGAAATGATTGAGAGATTTTGCCTAAATGTCGAATTTCTCTTTCACCGAAGAGCAAGCGTTTTTTTTTTTTAACAACCCGCATGCTGTTTTAAAAATTTATTAACACTTTTAACAATTAATTCGAAGTTCTTTTATGTTCCAAGTATTAGCTGTTTTTGCGATATTTTTTGTATATTTTTCTAACATTTAATAGGGGTGGGGGGAAAAAATCGACCACTTCGGATCTCGCTCGCAAAAATCTTTTCTGAAACTACACTCATTACTGACGCATAAACCGAAAACCGTTTGAAAATAGGTTGAAAATTCGCGCG
This sequence comes from Protula sp. h YS-2021, assembly GCA_949752745.1. NCBI lineage: Eukaryota > Metazoa > Annelida > Polychaeta > Sabellida > Serpulidae > Protula > Protula sp. h YS-2021. The sequence goes on along the minus strand of OX457031.1, from coordinate 16,029,876 downwards.
CCAACTTGAGTTTAAAATTTGGGAGAGAAAAAAATGCCAATTTTAATCAAAATATCGACCGGAACTGTAACTTAAATTTACTATTTTATTCCAGATCTCTATTTCTTTCTAAAACTGATTTATGTGTGTTAAAGCAGTGAAAATGAAATGATGAGCAACAAATAAAGAGGTACACCAATTTAAAGCACATTAGTGGATTTTAATAACAATTTTTTATTTCCCACAGGTAGAACCTGTGCGGAATGTATGTGATCGACCGCGTGTCGGTCTGTTATCAACAGCTTGTTAAGACGATAACTTAAAAACTGCTGCAAGGGTTTTAATGAAACTTGGTATATAGCTTCTGTGGGAACAAACAACCAACCAACAAAAACCAACAACCAAACAACCAAAACACAACAGCTTCGCCCAAGGAAAATGGACCAGCTGGACTTGGAAAATTTCAGCTCTTGATTGACTGTTGATGGCCGTGTTTAACTGATAACGGGGGGGGGGGGGGGGGCTGTTGGGAATATGTGGGCTATGCACACTGCTCTAGTTTGCTATGCCGTAAGTACTTCACATAAAAAATACAGGCAGCAACGCGAAGTAGCCAGTTTTGTTCTGGTCAAGACAATTTTTTCTTGTTTAAAGCGGTAATACTGCAATGTATTTCAGCAAAATTTTCCATTTTTAATGTTTGATTCCTTGTTGAGCGCATGCCCCAGTGTCCAGTGCAAAATCGAAAAATAACCGCCGTTGCACAACTTCACTCCAAATACTTTCTTCCTGACAGATGTTGTTTGCTTCCGATGAACAGTAACAGAGATATGGCGCGCACAAAACTGCGGACACACGGACGAGCTGAAAACTATAGCCCTCCATTGACAATTTTTCATCAAATCGAACGTAACAACGACGTTGAACTCGTTCAATATACGTTGTATTAACAGCATGCAAAACGAAAAAAGGTAAAATCATGAATAGTTTTCGAATTACAGCGCGGACACAAGATGGTATACTACACCTGACGGACGGACGGACAAGGTGAAAACTTTTCCCCTCCATTACACTTGGGAAAATGCAGAGGTGTTCTCTAAATAGATGTTCTACATTGATTTTTTAATGAAGAAATCATAGCAACTAGGACCAAAGCTTGTTCCGTCACGGATGTTGCTCTAAAAAAGGAGGGGTTCCCTAAGGGTGTTACAGTATATGTTACAGGGATTATGTGTTATAAGGGATTTCACAAAATTCCTACGGAATTCGTATAAGAACTTGCCCGATCAATATCGGTAATTTAGGGAGAATTTTATGTTTGCAATGACAGAATTAATAGCAGATTTTAAATTTGCATACGAAAATATCTATCCTGAGGAAAGGTTCCTGGACGTTCCGTACCTTTTCCTTTCCGTACCCTGCCTTTCCGCACCTTTTTTATTGGACGTTCCGCAGCTTGCCTTGACGTTCCGCAAAATAGTTACAACAGTTTAAATATCATATGTATTTTTGTTGTCGAAATCCATTGATTTTTTCGAGTAATTTAACGGCAGTATGACTCATATTCACATGCATCTCACAGAAGCCTTCTCAAGGACAGTCCTGTAAATGGCTCCAAGTCAGTTTCGTCTAATAAGCCAAATCACACTTTGGGTAGTCCCAGTTAAAATGCGCAAAAATTATGCGTTTCGAATAAAATATAACCGGGTGAAAAATGAAAGAAATGATTGAGAGATTTTGCCTAAATTTCGAATTTCTCTTTCACCGAAGAGCAATCGTGTTTTTTTTAACAACCCGCATGCTGTTTTAAAAATTTATTATTACTTTTAACAATTAATTTCAAGTTCTTTTATGTTCCAAGTATTAGCTGTTTTTGCGATATTTTTTGTATATTTTTCTAACATTTATTATAACACCTCTTTTTGAAAGGTTGAAAGGCTTATTGCTGGGGAACCTGCCCAAATAGTGTGTGGGCAACTGCTTTGATATTCATCCCAGTATTTAATATGTGCCTGTAGTGTAAACAAAAGTCGTGTAACAACCACATAAGGTAGTGAAACTTATGGTTTTCACGCTGCCAATTGTTTTTTTTTTTTTTTTTTTTTTGTAAAAGAGTTTGGAAGAAAATTGGAATATGTATGGCTGCATATTGACTCAAACGATGTTTAATTGACTGTAGTGCAAGATATCCACGGTCAGTAGCAATAAAAATATGAAAAATTAGGACAAGAAGGATATAAATGGATCCGTACTCAGACTTTTGCAGAAAATTAGAATTTTGATGATTTTCCTAAAACGTTTCTTTATAATTTAACCCACCCACCCCCCCCCCCAAAAAAAAAAAAAAAAGTGCAATCGAGATGATACCGCGATGGGAAAGATTGGAAATTACGAATTTACTTATTTCTTTTTTGGACAAGTTCCAATGACAGTTAGAGCCATAACCCGGAATTAGCCACAGGTGTCAGATTTGCTGATTTTGGTGCACGGCACTGGATAATGACTGTCAATTACAGACAGCGCAGAACATGTATGACTCCATTATAAGTGACAGGATTTTGAAATATGAAAAATATAAATCGAATGGTCGACTTATGGTCTCGATTGGTCAGCAAACATATGGTAGTCGATAGTCAAATGCTGTTGCTTTTTTCCGGTAACAAGTTACATTAGTATTTTAACAAATGACCAAAGTTTGTTAATTTTGTTAAGCTGTTGATTAATTTTATGTCAAAAGTTTGCTGCGTTTGTCACTCTTTGGGAAATATTGGGAGATGTTTGCGTTTTTAGTCCCCGCCGGGGGACTAAGTTTTCGGGTTTGTCTGTCCGTCCGTCTGTCGACACCTTTTTTGTTAACACACTCAAGTCTACATTTTTCGACCGATTGTTAAGATATTGTCTATATGGGTAGTACTGAAACGAACAAGGATCGGTATTGGAAATGGGGTTTGGACAACTCGGCCCATTACCAAGTCGGCCCACTACCAACTCGGCCCATTTTGGAAAGCTCGGCCCAAACTTTTTTTAGACGACTCGGCCCACTTTTACCGACTCGGCCCATTTGTGAAAGACGACTCGGCCCATTTTTTTGCCACTTTACTATTTACTATTTGGGTTTTTATTGCTGATTTTGATTAGAACTAGTAGGCATTTTATGACACAGTTATGATTTTTAATACGATTTAATCAAACAGTGAAAGACGGAAGACATTTATTACATGAGATTATGAAAGGCGGGAGTTGTTTCTTATGATGTGCATTGTTTTTCACGGTGACAAGGATGACTGCAATTAATGAATACACTGATGTTATTGAGCCCAACCGCAATTTCTGCTACCTTCGATTAAATTTGTTATGATCAGCATTGTTTTTCACAATGACTGAAAGGAGTCTGAATGTCAAAAACATCAAATATTACAATTCCCATTTAACACACCATTTTACTGTTTATGATGTGGATACAAATATCACTCGCCATGCACTTCATGTGTTATGGTGATATTGGGTCATTTTACACACCAAAAAAATACCACTTCAAAACTCTTTTAACTTGGTTCTTAAAAATTGGAATAATTGCAACGAAATTAATGTTGTTCACGTGGTCGTCTACACTGGTACAGATTACAATTAATTCCCATCACTCTCAACCAAAATAACCTAATTTAATGAGCGATTTGCAATTGATTTTACTCACGAGTGTTACATTGTAAATGCAATTAATTGTTCACAAGGATAATTGCTATTCATTTCAACCTCCCTTGATGTGCAAAATAAACCTGTGATCTAACAATCACAGAGCACATAAACGTGTCAAAAGAACGCTGTTATTGTTTTGAACAAAACATCTTTCATCTTAAAATCACACAGAGTACATAAGTAAATTATAATTTTTTTTTATAAATTGCGTCTGAGTAATTCTGTTATTGTCATGAGCAAGAGTTGCAGTGCACTGCATTAAAACCCGTGATTCTTGGTTCCGAGATTTCAAAGTTGGTGCTGGGAACCTCACGAAATTTTTTTCACAATTAAAATGGAGTGTAAAAGTATTTAATGTTTGGTGCCGACTTTGAAAGGTGGTACCAACTTACCCATAGAAAGTGGCGCTGACTTGACAAAAACTACCACAAAAGACACTAAAAAAACTCATAATTTGGAGAAAATTTTCGATAAAAATGTTTTGAGCCGAGTTGGTAATTTGGGCCGAGTCGTCTTTCACGAATGGGCCAAGTTGTCCAAAAGTTGGGATGAGTCGTCTTTCGCGATGGGCCGAGTTGTCCAAAGACCTTGTAAATGAGCCATGTCGGCCCAAAGACATTGGCCCAGCTGAACTTCACAAATTTTCCCAATCCTTACTCAGTTGAATGAGTTTGTTAACACACTCAAGCCCACATTTCTGGTTCGATTGTTGAAATCTGTTACGTATAGGAAGTATTGGAACCACCAAAGGTTGATATTGTAAATGAGCCCTGTTGGCCCAAGGACAGTGGCCCAGCTGAACTTCAGAAATTTTCATAACCCTTACATAGTGGAATGAGTTTGTTAACACACTCAAGCCTACATTTTTTTAGCAATTGGCAAAATGTTATATACATAGGTAGCATGGGTGGTAACAAGAATTTTTATTGTAAATGAGCCAGGTCGGTCCAAGGACATTGGCCCAGCTGGAATTTTAAAATTCACGAATATGATACGAATTGCTTAAGGGATGTAGTGCAACCTAAAAAAAACCAAATACTGGGATTGTACGCCGGAGGTACAGTTTCACTGACCCACTTGTTATGTTAGTAAATACATGGGTCAATCTTGTTTAACCATGCGTCTTTTCTTCAGCTATTATGACCAGCTGGTTGCCATCGATTCAAAGTTGCCGATAGCTGAAAACCAAATCCGCATCAACTTTAAATGGCAGGATTGTTTCGATAAGGAGTCTTTTTTTGCTGGCAAGAGAACACTCAGTAAGTATATTGCTGATTTTCTTCACTTGGAATGAAAGATTTCATGAAAGTATTTCAATTTAAAAAAGTCTAGGTCTCAGTATGCCTCACTATATCACTCACCGTGTTGTCTGGTGAAACTTTGGATAAAAGCCATACGAAATAAAAGCTGTTAGGGCACCTTGAGAAAGGCTAACTTGTAAAAAAATGTAATGAGAAAATACCAGAATATCTTTACACTAATGTAAGCTCAAAATAGAAGAAATCTGTGTTTAGTAAGAGACATGATTATTTGTTTTACTTGACGAGTAAATATAGACAAAGCGAGGATCAAACGAGGGTATGGGAGAACAGAGACAACTCGTGAGGGTAAATAATATGGAGTGTTGACCAAACAGCATGTTTGGGAATGTGACGGCGATAATATCTTTCTAACTGGTCCCCATGAAACGAGTTGTGAGACTGCTGCAGTAGATAGTGTATTTTACTGTATTTTGTTATCCCCCGTGAAACGGAGGGATATAGGTTTGAGATTGTCCGTCCGTCTGTCCGTCCGTGCGAGGATCCTCGTCTTATGGGGCATCCAAGCCGATCTTAGGGGGAATATCGTCTTAGGGGGCAACCCCCTAAGACGATTTTTTTTATCTATTGAAAAAGTGTTAAAACGATCTTGAAATACAAATTAAACCACTTTTTTCCGCATTGGGCTTTTAGATAAAACACTAAAAGCATTAAAATATGCCTAATATTGTTTAAAACAACATTTTTAGCTGATTTTTTGTTTTGCCCCGTATGTCACGGACATGTTTGTCCAAGGAGGAAAATGTCCATATCTTAGGGGCAGGAAAAAAGAGGGCGCCACTGTATTTTTTTGCTCCAGTTGTCCGTTGCTTAAGTGGAACTACAGATTGGCTACTTGTCCGTGACTTATGGGGGATCCTAGCAAGATGGCTTCCAGAAATCTCGTAAAGCGCAGCCTTGCACATATTAAACTTTCTTTCCAGGAATAATAACAAGGAAAATCCCAATTGTTAAATCTTCCCCCCAAGTCAATGGACAACTTCTAGCCCTATGCCTCTTAAGTCACGGACAAGCAGATAAAATACAGCGGCACCCTATTTTCCCTTCCCCTAATATATGGACGTTTTCCGCCTTGGAAAATAACATATCATATAACATATCATACAATTATATACATTTTCTGAGAACTATTATGAGTCTGCCTCCTAAGTATATGGACAATTCCTAGAGCGATAGGTTGTGACTTTTAAGAAGACTTATTTATAAGTTGGAATTCTAAGAACACAAACAACATTTTCATCACAGTAATTTTGTCATTGCAATGTGGATGGAACACTTGAGGTCTTTTTAAAGAAGAATATTAACATTTAGTGAAGTCTGCCTCCCAAGTATATGGACAAAATTTAGCTTCCGTGATTTAGATTCACTGAGGATATACAAGAAAAGTATGATAGTTGTTTTATTTCATCAGACTCTCTAGTGCCAACTATGTAAAAGTGAGAACAATGTGTCGCTTTACCCATCCTTGCGTTTTTTTTTCACTTTTTTGGAATTATTTTTCCATTAAAATTTACTCTTTTAAATCTGCCTCCCAATCTAGAAATCTTCCCCCCCCCCCTAAGTCAAAGGACAACTTCTAGCTCTATTCATCTCATGTCACGGAAAAGGAGCAAAAATACAGTGGCTCCCTATTTTTTTCTGCCCCTAAGATATGGACGTTTTCAGCCTTGGAAAATCATATATCATACAACTATACACATTTTTGTTATAACTATAATAAGTTTGCCTCCTGAGTAAATGGACAATTGGTACGGCAGTAGGGTTTGACTTTTTAGATGACTTATTTAATAGTCGAAATTCCAAGAACAAGAAAAATATATTCGTTACAATAATTTTGTCATTGCAATGTGCTTATTGGAAAAAAGAACAGGTCTTTTTAATATACAAGAAAAATATGATAGTTGTTTTATTTCACCAGGCTCTCTTGTATCAACTATGTAAATGTGAGAACAACATAGCGTTTTACCTATCCTAGCGTTTATTTTCAATGTTTGGGAACTATTTTTCCATTGAAATCTATTGTTTTAAATCTGCCTCCCCATCTTGAAATCTTGCCCCTAAGTCAAAGGACAACTTCTAGCTCTATTCATCTCATGTCACGAAGAAGGAGCAACAATACAGTGGCTCCCTATTTTTTTCTGCCCCTAAGATATGGACGTTTTCAGCTTTGGAAAATCATATATCATAAAACTATATACATTTTTGTTATAACTATAATAAGTTTGCCTCCTGAGTAAATGGACAATTGGTACGGCAGTAGGGTGTGACTCTTAAGAAGACTTATTTAATGGTCGGAATTCTAAGAACAAGAAAAATATGTTCGTTACAATAATTTTGTCATTGCAATGTGGATGGAACACTTGAGGTCTTTTTGAAGAAGAATATTAACATTTAGTGAAGTCTGCCTCCCAAGTATATGGACAAAATTTAGCTTCCGTGATTTAGATTCACTGAGGATATACAAGAAAAGTATGATAGTTGTTTTATTTCATCAGACTCTCTAGTGCCAACTATATAAAAGTGAAAACAACATGTCGCTTTACCTATCCTTGCGTTTTTTCACTTTTTGGGAATTATTTTTTCATTAAAATTTACTCTTTTAAATCTGCCTCCCAATCGTTAAATCTTGCCCCTAAGTCAAAGGACAAATTCTAGCTCTATTGATCTCATGTCACGGAAAAGGAGCAAAAATGCAGTGGCTCCCTATTTTTCTCTGCCCCTAAGATATGGACGTTTTCAGCCTTGCAAAATCATATATCATAAAGCTATATACATTTTTGTTATAACTATTATAAGTTTGCCTCCTGAGTAAATGGACAATTGGTACGGCAGTAGGGTTTGACTTTTTAGATGACTTATTTAATGGTCGGAATTCCAAGAACAAGAAAAATATATTCGTTACAATAATTTTGTCATTGCAATGTGTTTATTGAAAACTTGAGGTCTTTTTGAAGAAGAATATTAGCATTTAATGAAGTCTGCCTCCCAAGTATATGGACAAAATTTAGCTTCCGTGATTTAGATTCACTGAGGATATACAAGAAAATTATGATAGTTGTTTTATTTCATCAGACTCTCTAGTAACAACTATGTAAATGTGAGAACAACATAGCGTTTTACCTATGCTAGCGTTTATTTTCAATGTTTGGGAATTATTTTTCCATTAAAATTTACTGTTTTAAATCTGCCTCCCAATCTTGAAATCTTCCCCCTAAGTCAAAGGACAACTTCTAGCTTTATTCATCCGAATCTTGAAATCTTCCCCTCTAAGTCAAAGGACAACTTCTAGCTCTATTCATCTCATGTCACGGAGAAGGAGCAAAAATGCAGTGGCTCCCTATTTTTTTCTGCCCCTAAGATATGGACGTTTTCAGCCTTGGAAAATCATATATCATAAAACTATATACATTTTTGTTATAACTATAATAAGTTTGCCTCCTGAGTAAATGGACAATTGGTACGGCAGTAGGGTGTGACTCTTAAGAAGACTTATTTAATGGTCGGAATTCTAAGAACAAGAAAAATATGTTCGTTACAATAATTTTGTCATTGCAATGTGGATGGAACACTTGAGGTCTTTTTGAAGAAGAATATTAACATTTAGTGAAGTCTGCCTCCCAAGTATATGGACAAAATTTAGCTTCCGTGATTTAGATTCACTGAGGATATACAAGAAAAGTATGATAGTTGTTTTATTTCATCAGACTCTCTAGTGCCAACTATATAAAAGTGAGAACAACATGTCGCTTTACCTATCCTTGCGTTTTTTCACTTTTTGGGAATTATTTTTTCATTAAAATTTACTCTTTTAAATCTGCCTCCCAATCGTTAAATCTTGCCCCTAAGTCAAAGGACAAATTCTAGCTCTATTGATCTCATGTCACGGAAAAGGAGCAAAAATTCAGTGGCTCCCTATTTTTCTCTGCCCCTAAGATATGGACGTTTTCAGCCTTGCAAAATCATATATCATAAAGCTATATACATTTTTGTTATAACTATTATAAGTTTGCCTCCTGAGTAAATGGACAATTGGTACGGCAGTAGGGTTTGACTTTTTAGATGACTTATTTAATGGTCGGAATTCCAAGAACAAGAAAAATATATTCGTTACAATAATTTTGTCATTGCAATGTGTTTATTGAAAACTTGAGGTCTTTTTGAAGAAGAATATTAGCATTTAATGAAGTCTGCCTCCCAAGTATATGGACAAAATTTAGCTTCCGTGATTTAGATTCACTGAGGATATACAAGAAAATTATGATAGTTGTTTTATTTCATCAGACTCTCTAGTAACAACTATGTAAATGTGAGAACAACATAGCGTTTTACCTATCCTAGCGTTTATTTTCAATGTTTGGGAATTATTTTTCCATTAAAATTTACTGTTTTAAATCTGCCTCCCAATCTTGAAATCTTCCCCCTAAGTCAATGGACAACTTCTAGCTTTATTCATCTCATGTCACGGAAAAGGAGGAAAAATTCAGTGGCTCTCTTTTTTTTTTCTCCCCCTAAGATATGGACGTTTTCAGCCTTGCAGAATCATATATTTTACAACTATATACATTTTTGTTATAACTATAATAAGTTTGCCTCCTGAGTAAATGGACAATTGGTACGGCAGTAGGGTGTGACTCTTAAGAAGTTATTTAATGGTCGGAATTCTAAGAACAAGAAAAATATATTCGTTACAATAATTTTGTCATTGCAATGTAGATGGAGCACTTGAGGTGTTTTTGAAGAAAAATATTAACATTTAGTGAAGTCTGCCTCCCAAGTATATGGACAAAATTTAACTTGCTTGATTTAGATTCACTGAGGATATACAAGAAAAATATGATAGTTGTTTTATTTCATCAGGCTCTAGTGCCAACTATGGGAAAGTGAGAAGAACATGTCGCTTTATCTATCCTTGCGTTTTTTTTCACTTTTTGGGAAATATTTTTCCATTAAAATTTACTGCTTTAACTCTGCCTCCCAATCTTGAAATCTTCCCCCTAAGTCAAAGGACAACTTCTAGCTCTATTCATCTCATGTCACGGAAAGGAGCAAAAATTCAGTGGCTCTCTTTTTTTCTGCCCCTAAGATATGGACGTTTTCAGCCTTGCAAAATCATATATTTTACAACTATATACATTTTTGTTATAACTATAATAAGTTTGCCTCCTGAGTAAATGGACAATTAGTACGGCAGTAGGGTGTGACTCTTAAGAAGTTATTTAATGGTCGGAATTCTAAGAACAAGAAAAATATATTCGTTACAATAATTTTGTCATTGCAATGTAGATGGAGCACTTGAGGTGTTTTTGAAGAAGAATATTAACATTTAGTGAAGTCTGCCTCCCAAGTATATGGACAAAATTTAACTTGCTTGATTTAGATTCACTGAGGATATACAAGAAAAATATGATAGTTGTTTTATTTCATCAGGCTCTAGTGCCAACTATGTGAAAGTGAGAAGAACATGTCGCTTTATCTATCCTTGCGTTTTTTTCACTTTTTGGGAAATATTTTTCCATTAAAATTTACTGTTTTAAATCTGCCTCCAAATCTTGAAATGTTCCCCCTAAGTCAAAGGACAACTTCTAGCTCTTCATCTCATGTCACGGAAAGGAGCAAAAATTCAGTGGCTCTCTATTTTTTTCTGCCCCTAAGATATGGACGTTTTCAGCCTTGCAAAATCATATATTTTACAACTATATACATTTTTGTTATAACTACAATAAGTTTGCCTCCTGAGTAAATGGACAATTGGTACGGCAGTAGGGTTTGACTTTTTATATGACTTATTTAATGGTCGGAATTCCAAGAACAAGAAAAATATATTCGTTACAATAATTTTGTCATTGCAATGTGTTTATTGAAAAACGTCAGGTCTTTTTGAAGAGGAATATTAGCATTTAATGAAGTCTGCCTCCCAAGTATATGGACAAAATCTAGCTTACGTGATTTAGATTCACTGAGGATATACAAGAAAAATATGATAGTTGTTTTATTTCATCAGACTCTCTAGTAACAACTATGTAAATGTGAGAACAACATAGCGTTTTACCTATCCTAGCGTTTATTTTCAATGTTTGGGAATTATTTTTCCATTAAAATTTACTGTTTTAAATCTGCCTCCCAATCTTGAAATCTTCCCCCTAAGTCAATGGACAACTTCTAGCTTTATTCATCTCATGTCACGGAAAAGGAGGAAAAATTCAGTGGCTCTCTTTTTTTTTCTCCCCCTAAGATATGGACGTTTTCAGCCTTGCAGAATCATATATTTTACAACTATATACATTTTTGTTATAACTATAATAAGTTTGCCTCCTGAGTAAATGGACAATTGGTACGGCAGTAGGGTGTGACTCTTAAGAAGTTATTTAATGGTCGGAATTCTAAGAACAAGAAAAATATATTCGTTACATTAATTTTGTCATTGCAATGTAGATGGAGCACTTGAGGTGTTTTTGAAGAAAAATATTAACATTTAGTGAAGTCTGCCTCCCAAGTATATGGAAGAAATTTAACTTGCTTGATTTAGATTCACTGAGGATATACAAGAAAAATATGATAGTTGTTTTATTTCATCAGGCTCAAAATTCAGTGGCTCTCTATTTTTTTTCTGCCCCTAAGATATGGACGTTTTCAGCCTTGCAAAATCATATATCTTACAACTATATACATTTTTGTTATAACTATAATAAGTTTGCCTCCTGAGAACAAGAAAAATATATTCGTTACAAAAATTTTGTCATTGCAATATGTTTTTTGAAAATGTCAGGTCTTTTTGAAGAGGAATATTAGCATTTAATGAAGTCTTCCTCCAAAGTATATGGACAAAATTTAGCTTACGTGATTTAGATTCACTGAGGATATACAAGAAAAATATGATAGTTGTTTTATTTCATCAGGCTCTCTAGTATCGACTATGTAAATGTGAGAACAACATAGCGTTTTACCTATCCTAGCGTTTATTTTCAATGTTTTGGAATTATTTTTCCATTAAAATGTACTGTTTAGAATCTACCTCCCAATCTTGAAATCTTCCCCCTAAGTCAAAGGGCAATTCCTAGCTCTATTGATCTCATGTCACGGAAAAGGAGCAAAAATTCAGTGGCTCCCTATTTTTTTCTGCCCCTAAGATATGGACGTTTTCAGCCTTGCAATGTCATGTATCATACAACTATATACATTTTTCCTTTAACTATAATAAGTTTGCTTCCTGAGTAAATGGACAATTGGTACGGCAGTAGGGTGTGACTCTTAAGAAGTTATTTAATGGTCGGAATTCTAAGAACAAGAAAAATATATTCGTTAAAATAATTTTGTCATTGCAATGTAGATGGAGCACTTGATGTGTTTTTGAAGAAGAATATTAACATTTAGTGAAGTCTGCCTCCCAAGTATATGGACAAAATTTAACTTCCTTGATTTAGATTCACTGAGGATATACAAGAAAAATATGATAATTGTTTTATTTCATCAGGATCTCTAGTATCAACTATGTAAATGTGAGAACAACCTAGCGTTTTACCTATCCTAGCGTTATTTTCAATGTTTTGGAATTATTTTTCCATTAAACTGTACTGTTTAAAATCTATCTCCAAATCTTGAAATCTTCACCCTAAGTCAAAGGACAACTTCTAGCTCTATTCATCTCATGTCACGGAGAAGGAGCAAAAATACAGTGGCTCCCTATTTTTTCTGCCCCTAAGATATGGACGTTTTCAGCCTTGGAAAATCATATAGCATACAACTATATACATTTTTGTTATAACTATAATAAGTTTGCCACCTGATTAAATGGACAATTGGTACGGCAGTAGGGTGTGACTCTTAAGGAGTTATATAATGGTCGGAATTCTAAGAACAAGAAAAACATATTCGTTACAATAATTTTGTCATTGTAATGTGGATGGAGCACTTGAGGTGTTTTTCAAGAATAATATTAACATTTAGTGAAGTCTGCCTCCCAAGTATATGGACAAAATTTAACTTCCTTGATTTAGATTCACTGAGGATATACAAGAAAAATATGATAGTTGTTTTATTTCATCGGGCTCTAGTGCCAACTATGTGAAAGTGAGAAGAACATGTCGCTTTATCTATCCTTGCGTTTTTTCCACTTTTTGGAAAATATTTTTCCATTAAATTTTACTGTTTTAAATCTGCCCCCCAATCTTGAAATCTTCCCCCTAAGTCAAAGGACAACTTCTAGCTCTATTCATCTCATGTCACGGAAAAGGAGGAAAAATTCAGTGGCTCTCTATTTTTTTCTGCCCCTAAGATATGGACGTTTTCAGCGTTGGAAAATCATATATTTTACAACTATATACATTTTTGTTATAACTATAATAAGTTTGCCTCCTGAGTAAATGGACAATTGGTACGGCAGTAGGGTTTGACTTTTTAAATGACTTAATTAAAGGTCGGAATTCCAAGAACAAGAAAAATATATTCGTTACAATAATTTTGTCATTGCAATGTGTTTATTGAAAACGTCAGGTCTTTCTGAAGAGGAATATTAGCATTTAATGAAGTCTGCCTCCCAAGTATATGGACAAAATTTAGCTTACGTGATTTAGATTCACTGAGGATATACAAGAAAAATATGATAGTTGTTTTATTTCATCAGGCTCTCTGGTATCAACTATGTAAATGTGAGAACATAGCGTTTTACCTATCCTAGCGTTTATTTTCAATGTTTTGGAATTATTTTTCCATTAAAATGTACTGTTTAAAATCTGCCTCCCAATCTTGGAATCTTCCCCCTAAGTCAAAGGACAACTTCTAGCTCTATTGATCTCATGTCACGGAAAAGGAGCAAAAATTCAGTGGCTCCCTATTTTTTTCTGCCCCTAAGATATGGACGTTTTCAGCCTTGCAATGTCATATATCATACAACTATATACATTTTTGTTATAACTATAATAAGTTTGCCTCCTGAGTAAATGGACAATTGGTACGGCAGTAGGGTGTGACTCTTAAGAAGTTATTTAATGGTCGGAATTCTAAAAACAAGAAAAATATATTCGTTACATTAATTTTGTCATTACAATGTGGATGGAGCACTTGAGGTGTTTTTTGAAGAAAAATATTAACATTTTCTGAAGCACTCCCAAGTATATGGACAAAATTTAACTTGCTTGATTTAGATTCACTGAGGATATACAAGAAAAATATGCTAGTTGTTTTATTTCATCAGGCTCTAGTGCCAACTATGTGAAAGTGAGAAGAAAATGTCGCTTTATCTATCCTTGCGTTTTTTTTCACTTTTTGGGAAATATTTTTCCATTAAAATTTACTGTTTTAAATCTGCCTCCCAATCTTGAAATCTTCCCCCTAAGTCAAAGGACAACTTCTAGCTCTATTCATCTCATGTCACGGAAAGGAGCAAAAATTCAATGGCTCTCTATTTTTTTCTGCCCCTAAGATATGGACGTTTTCAGCCTTGCAAAATCATATATTTTACAACTAAATACATTTTTGTTATAACTATAATAAGTTTGCCTCCTGAGTAAATGGACAATTGGTACGGCAGTAGGGTGTGACTCTTAAGAAGTTATTTAATGGTCGGAATTCTAAGAACAAGAAAAATATATTCGTTACATTAATTTTGTCATTGCAATGTGGATGGAGCACTTGAGGTGTTTTTGAAGAAGAATATTAACATTTAGTGAAGTTTGCCTCCCAAGTATATGGACAAAATTTAACTTCCTTGATTTAGATTCACTGAGGATATACAAGAAAAATATGATAGTTGTTTTATTTCATCAGGCTCTCTAGTATCAACTATGTAAATGTGAGAACAACATAGCGCTTTATCTATCCTAGCGTTTATTTTCAATGTTTTGGAATTATTTTTCCATTAAAATTTACTGTTTTAAATCTGCCTCCCAATCTTGAAATCTTCCCCTTAAGTCAAAGGACAACTTCTAGCTCTATTGATCTCATGTCACGGAAAGGAGCAAAAATTCAGTGCCTCTCTATTTTTTTCTGCCCCTAAGATATGGACGTTTTCAGCCTTGCAATGTCATATATCATACAACTATATACATTTTTGTTATAACTATAATAAGTTTGCCTCCTGAGTAAATGGACAATTGGTACGGCAGTAGGGTGTGACTCTTAAAATATGCTAGTTGTTTTATTTCATCAGGCTCTAGTGCCAACTATATGAAAGTGAGAAGAACATGTCGCTTTATCTATCCTTGCGTTTTATTCACTTTTTGGGAAATATTTTTCCATTAAAATTTACTGTTTTAAATCTGCCTCCAAATCTTGAAATCTTCCCCCTAAGTCAAAGGACAACTTCTAGCTCTATTCATCTCATGTCGCGGAAAAGGAGGAAAAAGTCAGTGCCTCTCTATTTTTTTCTGCCCCTAAGATATTGACGTTTTCAGCCTTGCAAAATCATATATTTTACAACTATATACATTTTTGTTATAACTATAATAAGTTTGCCTCCTGGGTAAATGGACAATTTTTACGGCAGTAGGGTTTGACTTTTTATATGACTTATTTAATGGTCGGAATTCCTAGAACAAGAAGAATATTCGTTACTATAAATTTGTCATTGCAATGTGTTTATTGAAAATTAACAATTGGCACGGCAGTAGGGTTTGACTTTTTAGATGACTTATTTAATGGTCGGAATTCCAAGAACAAGAAAAATATATTGGTTACAATAATTTTGTCATTGCAATGTGTTTATTGAAAACGTCAGGTCTTTTTGAAGAGGAATATTAGCATTTAATGAAGTCTGCCTCCCAAGTATATGGACAAAATCTAGCTTACGTGATTTAGATTCACTGAGGATATACAAGAAAAATATGATAGTTGTTTTATTTCATCAGGCTCTCTAGTATCAACTATGTAAATGTGAGAACAACATAGCGTTTTACCTATCCTAGCGTTTATTTTCAATGTTTGGGAATTATTTTTCCATTAAAATTTACTGTTTTAAATCTACCTCCCAGTCTTGAAATCTTCCCCCTAAGTCAAAGGACAACTTCTAGCTCTATTCATCTCATGTCACGGAGAAAGAGCAAAAATAGAGTGGCTCTCTATTTTTTTCTGCCCCTATGAAGTCTGCCTCCCAAGTATATGGACAAAATCTAGCTTACGTGATTTAGATTCACTGAGGATATACAAGAAAAATATGATAGTTGTTTTATTTCATCAGTCTCTAGTGCCAACTATGTGAAAGTGAGAAGAACATGTCGCTTTATCTATCCTTGCGTTTTTTTCACTTTTTGGGAAATATTTTTCCATGAAATTTACTGTTTTAAATCTGCCTCCCAATCTTGAAATCTTCCCCCTAAGTCAAAGGACAACTTCTAGCTCTATTGATCTCATGTCACGGAAAAGGAGCAAAAATTCAGTGGCTCTCTATTTTTTTCTGCCCCTAAGATATGGACGTTTTCAGCCTTGGAAAATCATATATTTTACAACTATATACATTTTTGTTATAACTATAATAAGTTTGCCTCCTGAGTAAATGGACAATTGGTACGGCAGTAGGGTTTGACTTTTTATATGACTTATTTAATGGTCGGAATTCCAAGAACAAGAAAAATATATTCTTTACAATAATTTTGTCATTGCAATGTGTTTATTGAAAACGTCAGGTCTTTTTGAAGAGGAATATTAGCACTTAATGAAGTCTGCCTCCAAAGTATATGGACAAAATTTAGCTTACGTGATTTAGATTCACTGAGGATATACAAGAAAAATATGATAGTTGTTTTATTTCATCAGGATCTCTAGTACTAACTATGTAAATGTGAGAACAACATAGCTTTTTACCTATCCTAGCGTTTATTTTCAATGTTTGGGAATTATTTTTCCATTAAAATTTACTGTTTTAAATCTCCCTCCCAATCTTGAAATTTTCCCTTAAGTCAAAGGACAACTTCTAGCTCTATTCATCTCATGTCACGGAAAAGGAGGAAAAATTCAGTGGCTCTCTATTTTTTTCTGCCCCTTAGATATGGACGTTTTAAGCCCTGCAATGTCATATATCATACAACTATATACATTTTTGTTATAACTATAATAAGTTTGCCTCCTGAGTAAATGGACAATTGGTACGGCAGTAGGGTGTGACTCTTAAGAAGTTATTTAATAGTCGGAATTCCAAGAACAAGAAAAATATATTCGTTACAATAATTTTGTCATTGCAATGTGTTTATTGAAAATGTCAGGTCTTTTTGAAGAAGAATATTCGCATTTAATGAAGTCTGCCTCCCAAGTATATGGACAAAATTTAGCTTACGTGATTTAGATTCACTGAGAATATACAAGAAAAATATGATAGTTGTTTTATTTCATTAGGATCTCTAGTATCAACTATGTAAATGTGAGAACAACATAGCGTTTTACCTATCCTAGCGTTTATTTTCAATGTTTGGGAATTATTTTTCCATTAAAATTTACTGTTTTAAATCTGCCTCCCAATCTTGAAATCTTCCCCCTAAGTCAAAGGACAACTTCTAGCTCTATTCATCTCATGTCACGGAAAAGGAGGAAAAATTCAGTGGCTCTCTTTTTTTTTCTCCCCCTAAGATATGGACGTTTTCAGCCTTGCAGAATCATATATTTTACAACTATATACATTTTTGTTATAACTATAATAAGTTTGCCTCCTGAGTAAATGGACAATTGGTAGGGCAGTAAGGTGTGACTCTTAAGAAGTTATTTAATGGTCGGAATTCTAAGAACAAGAAAAATATATTCGTTACAATAATTTTGTCATTGCAATGTGGATGGAGCACTTGAGGTGTTTTTGAAGAAGAATATTAACATTTAGTGAAGTCTGCCTCCCAAGTATATGGACAAAATTTAACTTCCTTGATTTAGATTCAGTGAGGATATACAAGAAAAATATGATAGTTGTTTTATTTCATCAGGCTCTAGTGCCAACTATGTGAAAGTGAGAAGAACATGTCGCTTTATCTATCCTTGCGTTTTTTTTTTCACTTTTTGGGAAATATTTTTCCATTAAAATTTACTGTTTTAAATCTGCCTCCCAATCTTGAAATCTTCCCCCTAAGTCAAAGGACAACTTCTAGCTCTATTCATCTCATGTCACGGAAAAGGAGCAAAAATTCAGTGGCTCTCTATTTTTTCTGCCCCTAAGATATGGACGTTTTCTGCCTTGCAAAATCATATATCATACAACTATATACATTTTTGTTATAACTATAATAAGTTTGCCTCCTGAGTAAATGGACAATTGGTACGGCAGTAGGGTTTGACTTTTTAGATGACTTATTTAATGGTTGGAATTCCAAGAACAAGAAAAATATATTCGTTACAATAATTTTGTCATTGCAATGTGTTTATTGAAAACGTCAGGTGTTTTTGAAGAAGAATATTAGCATTTAATGAAGTCTGCCTCCCAAGTATATGGACAAAATTTAACTTGCTTGATTTAGATTCACTGAGGATATACAAGAAAATATGATAGTTGTTTTATTTCATCAGGATCTCTAGTATCAACTATGTAAATGTGAGAACAACATAGCGTTTTAGCTATCCTAGCGTTTATTTTCAATGTTTGGGAATTATTTTTCCATTAAAATTTACTGTTTTAAATCTACCTCCCAGTCTTGAAATCTTCCCCCTAAGTCAAAGGACAACTTCTAGCTCTATTCATCTCATGTCACGGAGAAAGAGCAAAAATAGAGTGGCTCTCTATTTTTTTCTGCCCCTATGAAGTCTGCCTCCCAAGTATATGGACAAAATCTAGCTTACGTGATTTAGATTCACTGAGGATATACAAGAAAAATATGATAGTTGTTTTATTTCATCAGTCTCTAGTGCCAACTATGTGAAAGTGAGAAGAACATGTCGCTTTATCTATCCTTGCGTTTTTTTCACTTTTTGGGAAATATTTTTCCATGAAATTTACTGTTTTAAATCTGCCTCCCAATCTTGAAATCTTCCCCCTAAGTCAAAGGACAACTTCTAGCTCTATTGATCTCATGTCACGGAAAAGGAGCAAAAATTCAGTGGCTCTCTATTTTTTTCTGCCCCTAAGATATGGACGTTTTCAGCCTTGGAAAATCATATATTTTACAACTATATACATTTTTGTTATAACTATAATAAGTTTGCCTCCTGAGTAAATGGACAATTGGTACGGCAGTAGGGTTTGACTTTTTATATGACTTATTTAATGGTCGGAATTCCAAGAACAAGAAAAATATATTCTTTACAATAATTTTGTCATTGCAATGTGTTTATTGAAAACGTCAGGTCTTTTTGAAGAGGAATATTAGCATTTAATGAAGTCTGCCTCCAAAGTATATGGACAAAATTTAGCTTACGTGATTTAGATTCACTGAGGATATACAAGAAAAATATGATAGTTGTTTTATTTCATCAGGATCTCTAGTACTAACTATGTAAATGTCAGAACAGCATAGCTTTTTACCTATCCTAGCGTTTATTTTCAATGTTTGGGAATTATTTTTCCATTAAAATTTACTCTTTTAAATCTGCCTCCCAATCTTGAAATTTTCCCTTAAGTCAAAGGACAACTTCTAGCTCTGTTCATCTCATGTCACGGAAAAGGAGGAAAAATTCAGTGGCTCCCTATTTTTTTCTGCCCCTAAGATATGGACGTTTAAAGCCCTGCAATGTCATATATCATACAACTATATACATTTTTGTTATAACTATAATAAGTTTGCCTCCTGAGTAAATGGACAATTGGTACGGCAGTAGGGTGTGACTCTTAAGAAGTTATTTAATGGTCGGAATTCCAAGAACAAGAAAAATATATTCGTTACAATAATTTTGTCATTGCAATGTGTTTATTGAAAATGTCAGGTCTTTTTGAAGAAGAATATTAGCATTTAATGAAGTCTGCCCCCCAAGTATATGGACAAAATTTAGCTTACGTGATTTAGATTCACTGAGAATATACAAGAAAAATTTGATAGTCGTTTTATTTCATTAGGATCTCTAGTATCAACTATGTAAATATGAGAACAACATAGCGTTTTAGCTATCCTAGCGTTTATTTTCAATGTTTGGGAATTATTTTTCCATTAAAATTTACTGTTTTAAATCTGCCTCCCAATCTTGAAATCTTCCCCCTAAGTCAAAGGACAACTTCTAGCTCTATTCATCTCAGGTCACGGAGAAGGAGCAAAAATACAGTAGCTCCCTATTTTTTTCTGCCCCCTAAGATATGGACGTTTTCAGCCTTGGAAACACATATATTATACAACTATATACATATTTGTTATAACTGTAATAAGTTTGCTTCCTGCGTAAATGGACAATTGGTACGGCAGTAGGGTGTGACTCTTCAGAAAACTTATTTAATGTTCGGAATTCTAAGAACAAGAAAAACATATTCGTTACAATTATTTTGTCATTGCAATGTTGATGGAGCACTTGAGGTGTTTTTGAAGAAGAATATTAACATTTAGTGAAGTCTGCCTCCCAAGTATATGGACAAAATTTAGCTTACGTGATTTAGATTCACTGAGAATATACAAGAAAAATATGCTAGTTGTTTTATTTCATCAGGCTCTAGTGCCAACTATGTGAAAGTGAGAAGAACATGTCGCTTTATCTATCCTTGCGTTTTTTTTTTTCACTTTTTGGGAAATATTTTTCCATTAAAATTTACTGTTTTAAATCTGCCTCCCAATCTTGAAATCTCCCCCCTAAGTCAAAGGACAACTTCTAGCTCTATTCATCTCATGTCACGGAAAAGGAGCAAAAATTCAGTGGCTCTCTATTTTTTTCTGCCCCTAAGATATGGACGTTTTCATCCTTGGAAAATCATATATTTTACAACTATATACATTTTTGTTATAACTATAATAAGCTTGCCTCCTGAGTAAATGGACAATTGGTACGGCAGTAGGGTTTGACTTTTTATATGACTTATTTAATGGTCGGAATTCCAAGAACAAGAAAAATATATTGGTTACAATAATTTTGTCATTGCAATGTGTTTATTGAAAACGTCAGGTCTTTTTGAAGAGGAATATTAGCATTTAATGAAGTCTGCCTCCCAAGTATATGGACAAAATCTAGCTTACGTGATTTAGATTCACTGAGGATATACAAGAAAAATATAATAGTTGTTTTATTTCATCAGGCTCTCTAGTATCAACTATGTAAATGTGAGAACATAGCGTTTTACCTATCCTAGCGTTTATTTTCAATGTTTGGGAATTATTTTTCCATTAAAATTTACTGTTTTAAATCTGCCTCCCAATCTTGAGATCTTCTCCCTAAGTCAAAGGACAACTTCTAGCTCTATTGATCTCATGTCACGGAAAAGGAGCAAAAAATTCAGTGGCTCCCTATTTTTTTCTGCCCCTAAGATATTGACGTTTTCAGCCTTGCAATGTCATATATCATACAACTATATACATTTTGTTATAACTATAATAAATTTGCCTCCTGCGTAAATAGACAATTGGTACGGCAGTAGGGTGTGATTTTAAGAAGACTTATTTAATAGTCGGAATTCTAAGAACAAGAAAAATATATTCGTTACAATAATTTTGTCACTGCAATGTGTTTATTGAAAACGTGAGGTCTTTTTGAAGAAGAATATTAGCATTTAGTGAAGTCTGCCTCCCAACTATATGGACAAAATTTAACTCCCGCGATTTAGATTCGCTGAGGATTTACAAAAGAACATGATAGCTGTTTTATTTCATCAGGCTCTCTAGTGCCAACAATGTAAATGTGAAATTAACCGGGCTATTTTCGTATCCTAACATCTTTTTTTATCTTTTTGGGAATTATTCTTTCATAAAAACTTACTATTTTAAATCTGCCTCGCAAAATATGGACAAAGAATATTGTCAATATGCGGACTTGTTGACTATATCTGAGAATCTTGCAATCTTCTTGTGTCTTTATTATTTAGATTCTGTTTAGGAAAACATGAGATCTAATACCAGCAGAGGCTGTTTAGTAAAATAAGTGTTGTTGTTGTTGGAAGAGTCTACTTCCAACTGATGACCATTTTTTGGTGGGACATCATGTAAAATATGAATCGGTGTCTCAGACTGACTATGGACTTGTGCCCATCGTTAGGCTTATCGTAGTTAAGGCTAATTAAGTGTAAAGTCGTCGAAACATACAAGACTTCAGTTTTTCTTTAAACGTTCAAAGTTATAAAATGTTCTAGAAATCAGAATTCAACATTTGTGTGGTTAGAAACGAATGAAATTGTTATTGGAACTGTTAGTCTTGTATATCTTAAAATTTCTTTCAAATATGAAATGTTGCACACGGTTATCAGCTGAATTAAATTTGCAGATAATGAAAATAGGAAGTTGATTCTTGTTTCGTATAATTTGTATGGCATTGCTTTTATTAATAACTACTAAGTTTTACACTTGTTACGTAATTTTTCATTAAAATATGTATCAAACCAAATCTATTTCTAGGATGCATCAATACCTTTTAGAAGATTTCTGTAATGAAGTGTATTTTCTAAGAATAGAAGCAACATTTTAGAACTACTGATTTGGATAAGTAAAAAAAATATTATGCGTGAAAAATGCACTCCATTTATATGCTAGGACAAACATTTGACAAAGACTGCCTCCTAGCTATATGGACAATTGTTACAGCAGTAGGGTGTGACTTTTAAGAAGACTTATTTAATAGTCGGAATTCTAAGAACAAGAGCAACATTTTCGTTACAATATTTTTGCCATTGCAATGTGTGCAGAAAACTTGAGGTCTTTTTGAAGAAGAATATTAACATTTACTGAAGTCTGCCTCCCAACTATATGGACAAAATTTAACTTCCGTGATTTAGATTCACTGAGGATAAACAAGAAAGATATGATAATTATTTTATTTCATCAGACTCTCTAGTGCCAACTATGTAAATGTTAGAACAACATGTCTCTTTACCTATCCTTGCGTTTTTTTAAATGTTTGGGAATTATATTTCCATTAAAATTTAATGTTCTAAATCTGCCTGACAATCTAGAAATCTTCCCCCTAAGTCAAAGGACAACTTCTAGCTCTATTCATCTCATGTCACGGAGAAGGAGCAAGAATACAGTGGCTCCGTATTTTTGTCTGCCCCTAAGATATGGACATTTTCAGCCTTGCAATATCATATATCATACAACTATATACATTTTTGTGATAACTATAATAAGCTTGCCTCCTGAGTAAATGGACAATTGGTACGGCAGTAGGGTTTGACTTTTTAGATGACTTATTTAATGGTCGGAATTCCAAGAACAAAAAAAATATATTGGTTACAATAATTTTGTCATTGCAATGTGTTTATGGAAAACGTCAGGTCATTTTGAAGGGGAATATTAGCATTTAAAGAAGTCTGCCTCCCAAGTATATGGACAAAATTTAGCTTCCGTGATTTGGATTCACTGAGGATATACAAGAAAAATATCATAGTTGTTTTATTTCATCAGGCTCTCTAGTATCAACTATGTAAATGTGAGAACAACATAGCGTTTTACCTTTTGTTTTCAATGTTTGGGAATTATTTTTCCATTAAAATTTACTGTTTAAATCTGCCTCCCAATCTTGAAATCTTCCCCCTAAGTCAAAGGACAACTTCTAGCTCTATTCATCTCATGTCACGAAGAAGGAGCAAAAATACAGTGGCTCCCTATTTTTTTCTGCCCCTAAGATATGGACGTTTTCAGCCTTGGAAAATCATATATCATAAAACTATATAGATTTTTGTGATAACTATAATAAATTTGCCTCCTGCGTAAATAGACAATTGGTACGGCAGTAGGGTGTGATTTTAAGAAGACTTATTTAATAGTCGGAATTCTAAGAACAAGAAAAATATATTCGTTACAATAATTTTGTCACTGCAATGTGTTTATTGAAAACGTGAGGTCTTTTTGAAGAAGAATATTAGCATTTAGTGAAGTCTGCCTCCCAACTATATGGACAAAATTTAACTCCCGCGATTTAGATTCGCTGAGGATTTACAAAAGAACATGATAGCTGTTTTATTTCATCAGGCTCTCTAGTGCCAACAATGTAAATGTGAAATTAACCGGGCTATTTTCGTATCCTAACATCTTTTTTTTATCTTTTTGGGAATTATTCTTTCATAAAAACTTACTATTTTAAATCTGCCTCGCAAAATATGGACAAAGAATATTGTCAATATGCGGACTTGTTGACTATATCTGAGAATCTTGCAATCTTCTTGTGTCTTTATTATTTAGATTCTGTTTAGGAAAACATGAGATCTAATACCAGCAGAGGCTGTTTAGTAAAATAAGTGTTGTTGTTGTTGGAAGAGTCTACTTCCAACTGATGACCATTTTTTGGTGGGACATCATGTAAAATATGAATCGGTGTCTCAGACTGACTATGGACTTGTGCCCATCGTTAGGCTTATCGTAGTTAAGGCTAATTAAGTGTAAAGTCGTCGAAACATACAAGACTTCAGTTTTTCTTTAAACGTTCAAAGTTATAAAATGTTCTAGAAATCAGAATTCAACATTTGTGTGGTTAGAAACGAATGAAATTGTTATTGGAACTGTTAGTCTTGTATATCTTAAAATTTCTTTCAAATATGAAATGTTGCACACGGTTATCAGCTGAATTAAATTTGCAGATAATGAAAATAGGAAGTTGATTCTTGTTTCGTATAATTTGTATGGCATTGCTTTTATTAATAACTACTAAGTTTTACACTTGTTACGTAATTTTTCATTAAAATATGTATCAAACCAAATCTATTTCTAGGATGCATCAATACCTTTTAGAAGATTTCTGTAATGAAGTGTATTTTCTAAGAATAGAAGCAACATTTTAGAACTACTGATTTGGATAAGTAAAAAAAATATTATGCGTGAAAAATGCACTCCATTTATATGCTAGGACAAACATTTGACAAAGACTGCCTCCTAGCTATATGGACAATTGTTACAGCAGTAGGGTGTGACTTTTAAGAAGACTTATTTAATAGTCGGAATTCTAAGAACAAGAGCAACATTTTCGTTACAATATTTTTGCCATTGCAATGTGTACAGAAAACTTGAGGTCTTTTTGAAGAAGAATATTAACATTTACTGAAGTCTGCCTCCCAACTATATGGACAAAATTTAACTTCCGTGATTTAGATTCACTGAGGATATACAAGAAAGATATGATAATTATTTTATTTCATCAGACTCTCTAGTGCCAACTATGTAAATGTTAGAACAACATGTCTCTTTACCTATCCTTGCGTTTTTTTAAATGTTTGGGAATTATATTTCCATTAAAATTTACTGTTCTAAATCTGCCTGACAATCTAGAAATCTTCCCCCTAAGTTAAAGGACAACTTCTAGCTCTATTCATCTCATGTCACGGAGAAGGAGCAAGAATACAGTGGCTCCGTATTTTTGTCTGCCCCTAAGATATGGACATTTTCAGCCTTGCAATATCATATATCATACAACTATATACATTTTTGTGATAACTATAATAAGCTTGCCTCCTGAGTAAATGGACAATTGGTACGGCAGTAGGGTTTGACTTTTTAGATGACTTATTTAATGGTCGGAATTCCAAGAACAAAAAAAATATATTGGTTACAATAATTTTGTCATTGCAATGTGTTTATGGAAAACGTCAGGTCATTTTGAAGGGGAATATTAGCATTTAAAGAAGTCTGCCTCCCAAGTATATGGACAAAATTTAGCTTCCGTGATTTGGATTCACTGAGGATATACAAGAAAAATATCATAGTTGTTTTATTTCATCAGGCTCTCTAGTATCAACTATGTAAATGTGAGAACAACATAGCGTTTTACCTTTTGTTTTCAATGTTTGGGAATTATTTTTCCATTAAAATTTACTGTTTAAATCTGCCTCCCAATCTTGAAATCTTCCCCCTAAGTCAAAGGACAACTTCTAGCTCTATTCATCTCATGTCACGAAGAAGGAGCAAAAATACAGTGGCTCCCTATTTTTTTCTGCCCCTAAGATATGGACGTTTTCAGCCTTGGAAAATCATATATCATAAAACTATATAGATTTTTGTGATAACTATAATAAATTTGCCTCCTGCGTAAATAGACAATTGGTACGGCAGTAGGGTGTGATTTTAAGAAGACTTATTTAATAGTCGGAATTCTAAGAACAAGAAAAATATATTCGTTACAATAATTTTGTCACTGCAATGTGTTTATTGAAAACGTGAGGTCTTTTTGAAGAAGAATATTAGCATTTAGTGAAGTCTGCCTCCCAACTATATGGACAAAATTTAACTCCCGCGATTTAGATTCGCTGAGGATTTACAAAAAAAACATGATAGCTGTTTTATTTCATCAGGCTCTTTAGTGCCAACAATGTAAATGTGAAATTAACAGGGCTATTTTCGTATCCTAACATCTTTTTTTTATCTTTTTGGGAATTATTCTTTCATAAAAACTTACTATTTTAAATCTGCCTCGCAAAATATGGACAAAGAATATTGTCAATATGCGGACTTGTTGACTATATCTGAGAATCTTGCAATCTTCTTGTGTCTTTATTATTTAGATTCTGTTTAGGAAAACATGAGATCTAATACCAGCAGAGGCTGTTTAGTAAAATAAGTGTTGTTGTTGTTGGAAGAGTCTACTTCCAACTGATGACCATTTTTTGGTGGGACATCATGTAAAATATGAATCGGTGTCTCAGACTGACTATGGACTTGTGCCCATCGTTAGGCTTATCGTAGTTAAGGCTAATTAAGTGTAAAGTCGTCGAAACATACAAGACTTCAGTTTTTCTTTAAACGTTCAAAGTTATAAAATGTTCTAGAAATCAGAATTCAACATTTGTGTGGTTAGAAACGAATGAAATTGTTATTGGAACTGTTAGTCTTGTATAGCTTAAAATTTCTTTCAAATATGAAATGTTGCACACGGTTATCAGCTGAATTAAATTTGCAGATAATGAAAATAGGAAGTTGATTCTTGTTTCGTATAATTTGTATGGCATTGCTTTTATTAATAACTACTAAGTTTTACACTTGTTACGTAATTTTTCATTAAAATATGTATCAAACCAAATCTATTTCTAGGATGCATCAATACCTTTTAGAAGATTTCTGTAATGAAGTGTATTTTCTAAGAATAGAAGCAACATTTTAGAACTACTGATTTGGATAAGTAAAAAAAATATTATGCGTGAAAAATGCACTCCATTTATATGCTAGGACAAACATTTGACAAAGACTGCCTCCTAGCTATATGGACAATTGTTACAGCAGTAGGGTGTGACTTTTAAGAAGACTTATTTAATAGTCGGAATTCTAAGAACAAGAGGAACATTTTCGTTACAATATTTTTGCCATTGCAATGTGTACAGAAAACTTGAGGTCTTTTTGAAGAAGAATATTAACATTTACTGAAGTCTGCCTCCCAACTATATGGACAAAATTTAACTTCCGTGATTTAGATTCACTGAGGATATACAAGAAAGATATGATAATTATTTTATTTCATCAGACTCTCTAGTGCCAACTATGTAAATGTTAGAACAACATGTCTCTTTACCTATCCTTGCGTTTTTTTAAATGTTTGGGAATTATATTTCCATTAAAATTTACTGTTCTAAATCTGCCTGACAATCTAGAAATCTTCCCCCTAAGTCAAAGGACAACTTCTAGCTCTATTCATCTCATGTCACGGAGAAGGAGCAAGAATACAGTGGCTCCGTATTTTTGTCTGCCCCTAAGATATGGACATTTTCAGCCTTGCAATATCATATATCATACAACTATATACATTTTTGTGATAACTATAATAAGCTTGCCTCCTGAGTAAATGGACAATTGGTACGGCAGTAGGGTTTGACTTTTTAGATGACTTATTTAATGGTCGGAATTCCAAGAACAAAAAAAATATATTGGTTACAATAATTTTGTCATTGCAATGTGTTTATGGAAAACGTCAGGTCATTTTGAAGGGGAATATTAGCATTTCAAGAAGTCTGCCTCCCAAGTATATGGACAAAATTTAGCTTCCGTGATTTGGATTCACTGAGGATATACAAGAAAAATATCATAGTTGTTTTATTTCATCAGGCTCTCTAGTATCAACTATGTAAATGTGAGAACAACATAGCGTTTTACCTTTTGTTTTCAATGTTTTGGAATTATTTTTCCATTAAAATTTACTGTTTAAATCTGCCTCCCAATCTTGAAATCTTCCCCCTAAGTCAAAGGACAACTTCTAGCTCTATTCATCTCATGTCACGAAGAAGGAGCAAAAATACAGTGGCTCCCTATTTTTTTCTGCCCCTAAGATATGGACGTTTTCAGCCTTGGAAAATCATATATCATAAAACTATATACATTTTTGTTATAACTATAATAAGTTTGCCTCCTGAGTAAATGGACAATTGGTACGGCAGTAGGGTGTGACTCTTAAGAAGACTTATTTAATGGTCGGATTTCTAAGAACAAGAAAGATATATTTGTTACAATAATTTTGTCATTGCAATGTGTTTTTTGAAAACGTCAGGTTTTTTTGAAGAAGAATATTAGCATTTAATGAAGTCTGCCTCCCAAGTATATGGACAAAATTGAGCTTTCGTGATTTAGATTCACTGAGGATATACAAGAAAAATATGATAGTTGTTTTATTTTGTCAGGCTCTCTAGTATCAACTATGTAAATGTGAGAACAACATAGCGTTTTACCTATCCTAGCGTTTATTTTCAATGTTTTGGAATTATTTTTCCATTATAATTTACTGTTTTAAATCTGCCTCCCAATCTTGAAACCTTCCCCCTAAGTCAAAGGACAACTTCTAGCTATATTCATCTCATTTCACGGAAAAGGAGCAGAAATTCAGTGGCTTCCTATTTTTTTCTGCCCCTAAGATATGGATTTTTCACCCTCGGAAAATCATATATTTTACAACTATATACATTTTTGTTATAACTATAATAAGCTTGCCTCCTGAGTAAATTAACAATTGGCACGGCAGTAGGGTTTGACTTTTTAGATGACTTATTTAATGGTCGGAATTCCAAGAACAAGAAAAATATATTGGTTACAATAATTTTGTCATTGCAATGTGTTTATTGAAAACGTCAGGTCTTTTTGAAGAAGAATATTAGCATTTAATGAAGTCTGCCTCCCAAGTATATGGACAAAATTTAGCTTCCGTGATTTAGATTCACTGAGGATATAGAAGAAAAATATGATAGTTGTTTTATTTCGTCAGGCTGTCTAGTATCAACTATGTAAATGTGAGAACAACATAGCGTTTTACCTATCCTAGCGTTTATTTTCAATGTTTGGGAATTATTTTTCCATTAAAATTTACTGTTTTAAATCTGCCTCCCAATCTTGAGATCTTCTCCCTAAGTCAAAGGACAACTTCTAGCTCTATTGATCTCATGTCACGGAAAAGGAGCAAAAAATTCAGTGGCTCCCTATTTTTTTCTGCCCCTAAGATATGGACGTTTTCAGCCTTGCAATGTCATATATCATACAACTATATACATTTTGTTATAACTATAATAAATTTGCCTCCTGCGTAAATAGACAATTGGTACGGCAGTAGGGTGTGATTTTAAGAAGACTTATTTAATAGTCGGAATTCTAAGAACAAGAAAAATATATTCGTTACAATAATTTTGTCACTGCAATGTGTTTATTGAAAACGTGAGGTCTTTTTGAAGAAGAATATTAGCATTTAGTGAAGTCTGCCTCCCAACTATATGGACAAAATTTAACTCCCGCGATTTAGATTCGCTGAGGATTTACAAAAGAACATGATAGCTGTTTTATTTCATCAGGCTCTCTAGTGCCAACAATGTAAATGTGAAATTAACAGGGCTATTTTCGTATCCTAACATCTTTTTTTTATCTTTTTGGGAATTATTCTTTCATAAAAACTTACTATTTTAAATCTGCCTCGCAAAATATGGACAAAGAATATTGTCAATATGCGGACTTGTTGACTTTATCTGAGAATCTTGCAATCTTCTTGTGTCTTTATTATTTAGATTCTGTTTAAGAAAACATGAGATCTAATACCAGCAGAGGCTGTTTAGTAAAATAAGTGTTGTTGTTGTTGGAAGAGTCTACTTCCAACTGATGACCATTTTTTGGTGGGACATCATGTAAAATATGAATCGGTGTCTCAGACTGACTATGGACTTGTGCCCATCGTTAGGCTTATCGTAGTTAAGGCTAATTAAGTGTAAAGTCGTCGAAACATACAAGACTTCAGTTTTTCTTTAAACGTTCAAAGTTATAAAATGTTCTAGAAATCAGAATTCAACATTTGTGTGGTTAGAAACGAATGAAATTGTTATTGGAACTGTTAGTCTTGTATATCTTAAAATTTCTTTCAAATATGAAATGTTGCACACGGTTATCAGCTGAATTAAATTTGCAGATAATGAAAATAGGAAGTTGATTCTTGTTTCGTATAATTTGTATGGCATTGCTTTTATTAATAACTACTAAGTTTTACACTTGTTACGTAATTTTTCATTAAAATATGTATCAAACCAAATCTATTTCTAGGATGCATCAATACCTTTTAGAAGATTTCTGTAATGAAGTGTATTTTCTAAGAATAGAAGCAACATTTTAGAACCACTGATTTGGATAAGTAAAAAAAAATATTATGCGTGAAAAATGCACTCCATTTATATGCTAGGACAAACATTTGACAAAGACTGCCTCCTAGCTATATGGACAATTGTTACAGCAGTAGGGTGTGACTTTTAAGAAGACTTATTTAATAGTCGGAATTCTAAGAACAAGAGCAACATTTTCGTTACAATATTTTTGCCATTGCAATGTGTACAGAAAACTTGAGGTCTTTTTGAAGAAGAATATTAACATTTACTGAAGTCTGCCTCCCAACTATATGGACAAAATTTAACTTCCGTGATTTAGATTCACTGAGGATATACAAGAAAGATATGATAATTATTTTATTTCATCAGACTCTCTAGTGCCAACTATGTAAATGTTAGAACAACATGTCTCTTTACCTATCCTTGCGTTTTTTTAAATGTTTGGGAATTATATTTCCATTAAAATTTACTGTTCTAAATCTGCCTGACAATCTAGAAATCTTCCCCCTAAGTCAAAGGACAACTTCTAGCTCTATTCATCTCATGTCACGGAGAAGGAGCAAGAATACAGTGGCTCCGTATTTTTGTCTGCCCCTAAGATATGGACATTTTCAGCCTTGCAATATCATATATCATACAACTATATACATTTTTGTGATAACTATAATAAGCTTGCCTCCTGAGTAAATGGACAATTGGTACGGCAGTAGGGTTTGACTTTTTAGATGACTTATTTAATGGTCGGAATTCCAAGAACAAAAAAAATATATTGGTTACAATAATTTTGTCATTGCAATGTGTTTATGGAAAACGTCAGGTCATTTTGAAGGGGAATATTAGCATTTCAAGAAGTCTGCCTCCCAAGTATATGGACAAAATTTAGCTTCCGTGATTTGGATTCACTGAGGATATACAAGAAAAATATCATAGTTGTTTTATTTCATCAGGCTCTCTAGTACCAACTATGTAAATGTGAGAACAACATAGCGTTTTACCTTTTGTTTTCAATGTTTGGGAATTATTTTTCCATTAAAATTTACTGTTTAAATCTGCCTCCCAATCTTGAAATCTTCCCCCTAAGTCAAAGGACAACTTCTAGCTCTATTCATCTCATGTCACGAAGAAGGAGCAAAAATACAGTGGCTCCCTATTTTTTTCTGCCCCTAAGATATGGACGTTTTCAGCCTTGGAAAATCATATATCATAAAACTATATACATTTTTGTTATAGCTATAATAAGTTTGCCTCCTGAGTAAATGGACAATTGGTACGGCAGTAGGGTGTGACTCTTAAGAAGACTTATTTAATGGTCGGATTTCTAAGAACAAGAAAGATATATTTGTTACAATAATTTTGTCATTGCAATGTGTTTTTTGAAAACGTCAGGTTTTTTTGAAGAAGAATATTAGCATTTAATGAAGTCTGCCTCCCAAGTATATGGACAAAATTGAGCTTTCGTGATTTAGATTCACTGAGGATATACAAGAAAAATATGATAGTTGTTTTATTTTGTCAGGCTCTCTAGTATCAACTATGTAAATGTGAGAACAACATAGCGTTTTACCTATCCTAGCGTTTATTTTCAATGTTTTGGAATTATTTTTCCATTATAATTTACTGTTTTAAATCTGCCTCCCAATCTTGAAACCTTCCCCCTAAGTCAAAGGACAACTTCTAGCTATATTCATCTCATTTCACGGAAAAGGAGCAGAAATTCAGTGGCTTCCTATTTTTTTCTGCCCCTAAGATATGGATTTTTCACCCTCGGAAAATCATATATTTTACAACTATATACATTTTTGATATAACTATAATGAGTTTGCGTCCTGAGTAAATTAACAATTGGCACGGCAGTAGGGTTTGACTTTTTAGATGACTTATTTAATGGTCGGAATTCCAAGAACAAGAAAAATATATTGGTTACAATAATTTTGTCATTGCAATGTGTTTATTGAAAACGTCAGGTCTTTTTGAAGAAGAATATTAGCATTTAATGAAGTCTGCCTCCCAAGTATATGGACAAAATTTAGCTTCCGTGATTTAGATTCACTGAGGATATAGAAGAAAAATATGATAGTTGTTTTATTTCGTCAGGCTGTCTAGTATCAACTATGTAAATGTGAGAACAACATAGCGTTTTACCTATCCTAGCGTTTATTTTCAATGTTTGGGAATTATTTTTCCATTAAAATTTACTGTTTTAAATCTGCCTCCCAATCTTGAGATCTTCTCCCTAAGTCAAAGGACAACTTCTAGCTCTATTCATCTCATGTCACGGAGAAGGAGCAAAAATACAGTGGCTCCCTGTTTTTAGCTGCCTCTAAGATATGGACGTTTTCAGCCTTGGAAAATCACATATCATACAACTATATAGATTTTTGTGATAACTATAATAAATTTGCCTCCTGCGTAAATAGACAATTGGTACGGCAGTAGGGTGTGATTTTAAGAAGACTTATTTAATAGTCGGAATTCTAAGAACAAGAAAAATATATTCGTTACAATAATTTTGTCACTGCAATGTGTTTATTGAAAACGTGAGGTCTTTTTGAAGAAGAATATTAGCATTTAGTGAAGTCTGCCTCCCAACTATATGGACAAAATTTAACTCCCGCGATTTAGATTCGCTGAGGATTTACAAAAAAAACATGATAGCTGTTTTATTTCATCAGGCTCTCTAGTGCCAACAATGTAAATGTGAAATTAACAGGGCTATTTTCGTATCCTAACATCTTTTTTTTATCTTTTTGGGAATTATTCTTTCATAAAAACTTACTATTTTAAATCTGCCTCGCAAAATATGGACAAAGAATATTGTCAATATGCGGACTTGTTGACTTTATCTGAGAATCTTGCAATCTTCTTGTGTCTTTATTATTTAGATTCTGTTTAAGAAAACATGAGATCTAATACCAGCAGAGGCTGTTTAGTAAAATAAGTGTTGTTGTTGTTGTTGGAAGAGTCTACTTCCAACTGATGACCATTTTTTGGTGGGACATCATGTAAAATATGAATCGGTGTCTCAGACTGACTATGGACTTGTGCCCATCGTTAGGCTTATCGTAGTTAAGGCTAATTAAGTGTAAAGTCGTCGAAACATACAAGACTTCAGTTTTTCTTTAAACGTTCAAAGTTATAAAATGTTCTAGAAATCAGAATTCAACATTTGTGTGGTTAGAAACGAATGAAATTGTTATTGGAACTGTTAGTCTTGTATATCTTAAAATTTCTTTCAAATATGAAATGCTGCACACGGTTATAAGCTGAATTAAATTTGCAGATAATGAAAATAGGAAGTTGATTCTTGTTTCGTATAATTTGTATGGCATTGCTTTTATTAATAACTACTAAGTTTTACACTTGTTACGTAATTTTTCATTAAAATATGTTTCAAACCAAATCTATTTCTAGGATGCATCAATACCTTTTAGAAGATTTCTGTAATGAAGTGTATTTTCTAAGAATAGAAGCAACATTTTAGAACTACTGATTTGGATAAGTAAAAAAAATATTATGCGTGAAAAATGCACTCCATTTATATGCTAGGACAAACATTTGATAAAGACTGCCTCCTAGCTATATGGACAATTGTTACAGCAGTAGGGTGTGACTTTTAAGAAGACTTATTTAATAGTCGGAATTCTAAGAACAAGAGCAACATTTTCGTTACAATATTTTTGCCATTGCAATGTGTACAGAAAACTTGAGGTCTTTTTGAAGAAGAATATTAACATTTACTGAAGTCTGCCTCCCAACTATATGGACAAAATTTAACTTCCGTGATTTAGATTCACTGAGGATATACAAGAAAGATATGATAATTATTTTATTTCATCAGACTCTCTAGTGCCAACTATGTAAATGTGAGAACAACATGTCTCTTTACCTATCCTTGCGTTTTTTTAAATGTTTGGGAATTATATTTCCATTAAAATTTACTGTTCTAAATCTGCCTGACAATCTAGAAATCTTCCCCCTAAGTCAAAGGACAACTTCTAGCTCTATTCATCTCATGTCACGGAGAAGGAGCAAGAATACAGTGGCTCCGTATTTTTGTCTGCCCCTAAGATATGGACATTTTCAGCCTTGCAATATCATATATCATACAACTATATACATTTTTGTGATAACTATAATAAGCTTGCCTCCTGAGTAAATGGACAATTGGTACGGCAGTAGGGTTTGACTTTTTAGATGACTTATTTAATGGTCGGAATTCCAAGAACAAAAAAAATATATTGGTTACAATAATTTTGTCATTGCAATGTGTTTATGGAAAACGTCAGGTCATTTTGAAGGGGAATATTAGCATTTCAAGAAGTCTGCCTCCCAAGTATATGGACAAAATTTAGCTTCCGTGATTTGGATTCACTGAGGATATACAAGAAAAATATGATAGTTGTTTTATTTCATCAGGCTCTCTAGTATCAACTATGTAAATGTGAGAACAACATAGCGTTTTACCTTTTGTTTTCAATGTTTGGGAATTATTTTTCCATTAAAATTTACTGTTTAAATCTGCCTCCCAATCTTGAAATCTTCCCCCTAAGTCAAAGGACAACTTCTAGCTCTATTCATCTCATGTCACGAAGAAGGAGCAAAAATACAGTGGCTCCCTATTTTTTTCTGCCCCTAAGATATGGACGTTTTCAGCCTTGGAAAATCATATATCATAAAACTATATACATTTTTGTTATAACTATAATAAGTTTGCCTCCTGAGTAAATGGACAATTGGTACGGCAGTAGGGTGTGACTCTTAAGAAGACTTATTTAATGGTCGGATTTCTAAGAACAAGAAAGATATATTTGTTACAATAATTTTGTCATTGCAATGTGTTTTTTGAAAACGTCAGGTTTTTTTGAAGAAGAATATTAGCATTTAATGAAGTCTGCCTCCCAAGTATATGGACAAAATTGAGCTTTCGTGATTTAGATTCACTGAGGATATACAAGAAAAATATGATAGTTGTTTTATTTTGTCAGGCTCTCTAGTATCAACTATGTAAATGTGAGAACAACATAGCGTTTTACCTATCCTAGCGTTTATTTTCAATGTTTTGGAATTATTTTTCCATTATAATTTACTGTTTTAAATCTGCCTCCCAATCTTGAAACCTTCCCCCTAAGTCAAAGGACAACTTCTAGCTATATTCATCTCATTTCACGGAAAAGGAGCAGAAATTCAGTGGCTTCCTATTTTTTTCTGCCCCTAAGATATGGATTTTTCACCCTCGGAAAATCATATATTTTACAACTATATACATTTTTGTTATAACTATAATGAGTTTGCGTCCTGAGTAAATTAACAATTGGCACGGCAGTAGGGTTTGACTTTTTAGATGACTTATTTAATGGTCGGAATTCCAAGAACAAGAAAAATATATTGGTTACAATAATTTTGTCATTGCAATGTGTTTATTGAAAACGTCAGGTCTTTTTGAAGAAGAATATTAGCATTTAATGAAGTCTGCCTCCCAAGTATATGGACAAAATTTAGCTTCCGTGATTTAGATTCACTGAGGATATAGAAGAAAAATATGATAGTTGTTTTATTTCGTCAGGCTGTCTAGTATCAACTATGTAAATGTGAGAACAACATAGCGTTTTACCTATCCTAGCGTTTATTTTCAATGTTTGGGAATTATTTTTCCATTAAAATTTACTGTTTTAAATCTGCCTCCCAATCTTGAGATCTTCTCCCTAAGTCAAAGGACAACTTCTAGCTCTATTCATCTCATGTCACGGAGAAGGAGCAAAAATACAGTGGCTCCCTGTTTTTAGCTGCCTCTAAGATATGGACGTTTTCAGCCTTGGAAAATCACATATCATACAACTATATAGATTTTTGTGATAACTATAATAAATTTGCCTCCTGCGTAAATAGACAATTGGTACGGCAGTAGGGTGTGATTTTAAGAAGACTTATTTAATAGTCGGAATTCTAAGAACAAGAAAAATATATTCGTTACAATAATTTTGTCACTGCAATGTGTTTATTGAAAACGTGAGGTCTTTTTGAAGAAGAATATTAGCATTTAGTGAAGTCTGCCTCCCAACTATATGGACAAAATTTAACTCCCGCGATTTAGATTCGCTGAGGATTTACAAAAAAAACATGATAGCTGTTTTATTTCATCAGGCTCTCTAGTGCCAACAATGTAAATGTGAAATTAACAGGGCTATTTTCGTATCCTAACATCTTTTTTTTATCTTTTTGGGAATTATTCTTTCATAAAAACTTACTATTTTAAATCTGCCTCGCAAAATATGGACAAAGAATATTGTCAATATGCGGACTTGTTGACTTTATCTGAGAATCTTGCAATCTTCTTGTGTCTTTATTATTTAGATTCTGTTTAAGAAAACATGAGATCTAATACCAGCAGAGGCTGTTTAGTAAAATAAGTGTTGTTGTTGTTGGAAGAGTCTACTTCCAACTGATGACCATTTTTTGGTGGGACATCATGTAAAATATGAATCGGTGTCTCAGACTGACTATGGACTTGTGCCCATCGTTAGGCTTATCGTAGTTAAGGCTAATTAAGTGTAAAGTCGTCGAAACATACAAGACTTCAGTTTTTCTTTAAACGTTCAAAGTTATAAAATGTTCTAGAAATCAGAATTCAACATTTGTGTGGTTAGAAACGAATGAAATTGTTATTGGAACTGTTAGTCTTGTATATCTTAAAATTTCTTTCAAATATGAAATGCTGCACACGGTTATAAGCTGAATTAAATTTGCAGATAATGAAAATAGGAAGTTGATTCTTGTTTCGTATAATTTGTATGGCATTGCTTTTATTAATAACTACTAAGTTTTACACTTGTTACGTAATTTTTCATTAAAATATGTTTCAAACCAAATCTATTTCTAGGATGCATCAATACCTTTTAGAAGATTTCTGTAATGAAGTGTATTTTCTAAGAATAGAAGCAACATTTTAGAACTACTGATTTGGATAAGTAAAAAAAATATTATGCGTGAAAAATGCACTCCATTTATATGCTAGGACAAACATTTGATAAAGACTGCCTCCTAGCTATATGGACAATTGTTACAGCAGTAGGGTGTGACTTTTAAGAAGACTTATTTAATAGTCGGAATTCTAAGAACAAGAGCAACATTTTCGTTACAATATTTTTGCCATTGCAATGTGTACAGAAAACTTGAGGTCTTTTTGAAGAAGAATATTAACATTTACTGAAGTCTGCCTCCCAACTATATGGACAAAATTTAACTTCCGTGATTTAGATTCACTGAGGATATACAAGAAAGATATGATAATTATTTTATTTCATCAGACTCTCTAGTGCCAACTATGTAAATGTGAGAACAACATGTCTCTTTACCTATCCTTGCGTTTTTTTAAATGTTTGGGAATTATATTTCCATTAAAATTTACTGTTCTAAATCTGCCTGACAATCTAGAAATCTTCCCCCTAAGTCAA
The DNA here is from genome assembly GCA_949752745.1 of Protula sp. h YS-2021. Classification (NCBI taxonomy): domain Eukaryota; kingdom Metazoa; phylum Annelida; class Polychaeta; order Sabellida; family Serpulidae; genus Protula; species Protula sp. h YS-2021. The sequence goes on along the minus strand of OX457031.1, from coordinate 15,991,870 downwards.
AGGACAACTTCTAGCTCTATTCATCTCATGTCACGGAGAAGGAGCAAGAATACAGTGGCTCCGTATTTCTGTCTGCCCCTAAGATATGGACATTTTCAGCCTTGCAATATCATATATCATACAACTATATACATTTTTGTGATAACTATAATAAGCTTGCCTCCTGAGTAAATGGACAATTGGTACGGCAGTAGGGTTTGACTTTTTAGATGACTTATTTAATGGTCGGAATTCCAAGAACAAAAAAAATATATTGGTTACAATAATTTTGTCATTGCAATGTGTTTATGGAAAACGTCAGGTCATTTTGAAGGGGAATATTAGCATTTCAAGAAGTCTGCCTCCCAAGTATATGGACAAAATTTAGCTTCCGTGATTTGGATTCACTGAGGATATACAAGAAAAATATGATAGTTGTTTTATTTCATCAGGCTCTCTAGTATCAACTATGTAAATGTGAGAACAACATAGCGTTTTACCTTTTGTTTTCAATGTTTGGGAATTATTTTTCCATTAAAATTTACTGTTTAAATCTGCCTCCCAATCTTGAAATCTTCCCCCTAAGTCAAAGGACAACTTCTAGCTCTATTCATCTCATGTCACGAAGAAGGAGCAAAAATACAGTGGCTCCCTATTTTTTTCTGCCCCTAAGATATGGACGTTTTCAGCCTTGGAAAATCATATATCATAAAACTATATACATTTTTGTTATAACTATAATAAGTTTGCCTCCTGAGTAAATGGACAATTGGTACGGCAGTAGGGTGTGACTCTTAAGAAGACTTATTTAATGGTCGGATTTCTAAGAACAAGAAAGATATATTTGTTACAATAATTTTGTCATTGCAATGTGTTTTTTGAAAACGTCAGGTTTTTTTGAAGAAGAATATTAGCATTTAATGAAGTCTGCCTCCAAAGTATATGGACAAAATTGAGCTTTCGTGATTTAGATTCACTGAGGATATACAAGAAAAATATGATAGTTGTTTTATTTTGTCAGGCTCTCTAGTATCAACTATGTAAATGTGAGAACAACATAGCGTTTTACCTATCCTAGCGTTTATTTTCAATGTTTTGGAATTATTTTTCCATTATAATTTACTGTTTTAAATCTGCCTCCCAATCTTGAAACCTTCCCCCTAAGTCAAAGGACAACTTCTAGCTATATTCATCTCATGTCACGGAAAAGGAGCAGAAATTCAGTGGCTTCCTATTTTTTCTGCCCCTAAGATATGGATTTTTCACCCTCGGAAAATCATATATTTTACAACTATATACATTTTTGATATAACTATAATGAGTTTGCGTCCTGAGTAAATTAACAATTGGCACGGCAGTAGGGTTTGACTTTTTAGATGACTTATTTAATGGTCGGAATTCCAAGAACAAGAAAAATATATTGGTTACAATAATTTTGTCATTGCAATGTGTTTATTGAAAACGTCAGGTCTTTTTGAAGAAGAATATTAGCATTTAATGAAGTCTGCCTCCCAAGTATATGGACAAAATTTAGCTTCCGTGATTTAGATTCACTGAGGATATAGAAGAAAAATATGATAGTTGTTTTATTTCGTCAGGCTGTCTAGTATCAACTATGTAAATGTGAGAACAACATAGCGTTTTACCTATCCTAGCGTTTATTTTCAATGTTTGGGAATTATTTTTCCATTAAAATTTACTGTTTTAAATCTGCCTCCCAATCTTGAGATCTTCTCCCTAAGTCAAAGGACAACTTCTAGCTCTATTCATCTCATGTCACGGAGAAGGAGCAAAAATACAGTGGCTCCCTGTTTTTAGCTGCCTCTAAGATATGGACGTTTTCAGCCTTGGAAAATCACATATCATACAACTATATAGATTTTTGTGATAACTATAATAAATTTGCCTCCTGCGTAAATAGACAATTGGTACGGCAGTAGGGTGTGATTTTAAGAAGACTTATTTAATAGTCGGAATTCTAAGAACAAGAAAAATATATTCGTTACAATAATTTTGTCACTGCAATGTGTTTATTGAAAACGTGAGGTCTTTTTGAAGAAGAATATTAGCATTTAGTGAAGTCTGCCTCCCAACTATATGGACAAAATTTAACTCCCGCGATTTAGATTCGCTGAGGATTTACAAAAAAAACATGATAGCTGTTTTATTTCATCAGGCTCTCTAGTGCCAACAATGTAAATGTGAAATTAGCAGGGCTATTTTCGTATCCTAACATCTTTTTTTTATCTTTTTGGGAATTATTCTTTCATAAAAACTTACTATTTTAAATCTGCCTCGCAAAATATGGACAAAGAATATTGTCAATATGCGGACTTGTTGACTTTATCTGAGAATCTTGCAATCTTCTTGTGTCTTTATTATTTAGATTCTGTTTAAGAAAACATGAGATCTAATACCAGCAGAGGCTGTTTAGTAAAATAAGTGTTGTTGTTGTTGGAAGAGTCTACTTCCAACTGATGACCATTTTTTGGTGGGACATCATGTAAAATATGAATCGGTGTCTCAGACTGACTATGGACTTGTGCCCATCGTTAGGCTTATCGTAGTTAAGGCTAATTAAGTGTAAAGTCGTCGAAACATACAAGACTTCAGTTTTTCTTTAAACGTTCAAAGTTATAAAATGTTCTAGAAATCAGAATTCAACATTTGTGTGGTTAGAAACGAATGAAATTGTTATTGGAACTGTTAGTCTTGTATATCTTAAAATTTCTTTCAAATATGAAATGCTGCACACGGTTATAAGCTGAATTAAATTTGCAGATAATGAAAATAGGAAGTTGATTCTTGTTTCGTATAATTTGTATGGCATTGCTTTTATTAATAACTACTAAGTTTTACACTTGTTACGTAATTTTTCATTAAAATATGTTTCAAACCAAATCTATTTCTAGGATGCATCAATACCTTTTAGAAGATTTCTGTAATGAAGTGTATTTTCTAAGAATAGAAGCAACATTTTAGAACTACTGATTTGGATAAGTAAAAAAAATATTATGCGTGAAAAATGCACTCCATTTATATGCTAGGACAAACATTTGATAAAGACTGCCTCCTAGCTATATGGACAATTGTTACAGCAGTAGGGTGTGACTTTTAAGAAGACTTATTTAATAGTCGGAATTCTAAGAACAAGAGCAACATTTTCGTTACAATATTTTTGCCATTGCAATGTGTACAGAAAACTTGAGGTCTTTTTGAAGAAGAATATTAACATTTACTGAAGTCTGCCTCCCAACTATATGGACAAAATTTAACTTCCGTGATTTAGATTCACTGAGGATATACAAGAAAGATATGATAATTGTTTTATTTCATCAGACTCTCTAGTGCCAACTATGTAAATGTGAGAACAACATGTCTCTTTACCTATCCTTGCGTTTTTTTAAATGTTTGGGAATTATATTTCCATTAAAATTTACTGTTTTAAATCTGCCTCCCAATCTTGAAATCTTCCCCCTAAGTCAAAGGACAACTTCTAGCTCTATTCATCTCATGTCATGGAGAAGGAGCAAAAATACAGTGGCTCCCTATTTTTTTCTGCCCCTAAGATATGGACGTTTTCAGCCTTGGAAAATCATACATCATACAACTATATACATTTTTATTATAACTATAATAAGTTTGCCTCCTGAGTAAATGGACAATTGTTACGGCAGTAAGGTGTGACTTTTAAGAAGATTTATTTAATTGTCGGAATTCTAAGAAAATAAATTCCTTACAATAATTTTTTCATTGCAATGTGGATGACCATGTTTCTTATAATTACTATAAATCTGCATCCTATTATATGGACAGTTGTTACAGCAGTAGGGTGTGACTTTTAGGAAGAGTTATTTTTCAGTTGGAATTCTCAGAAAAAAGTATATTCGTTACAATATTTTTGTTTTTGCAATGTGTACGGAAAACTTGAGGACTGTTTAAAAAAGAATATTAACATTTAGCGAAGTCTGCCTCATAAGTATATGTTAAAACTTAATTGCCTCTTTGACAAATGGATTTCTTTACCCCATCAAAATAAAGAAAAAAACCACTTATGACTATGGACAAAATTGCCCCACAAGACGACAGACAAAATATTACCCTTAAGACCATAGTGATATGACCTGTTTGTTTTACCTCACAATACGACGGACAAAGGTTCTTCCTATACAAGTGGATGCTTTTATCCCACGAGAGAATTGACAAAGTCAGTTGAGTCGTAGACGAGTGGATGCCTTTACCCAACCGAAAATAAAGAAAAAATTCCTTCCCGTTCAACTGGATGCTTAACCATCTGTCTGTCGTGCAAGTGGATGCTTTACCACACAGTCCGACGGACAATGGTGTCTCCTATACAAGCGAATGCATTTACTCCACGAGACAGTGGACAAACGCAGTTGCCTCCTAGGCAAGTGGATGCCTTTACCCCACCAAAAATAATGACAAAAGTTGTCTCCAATGCAACTGGATGCTTTTACCACACATGACGATGGACAAAATTGCCCCACAGGACGACAGACAAAATATTACCCTTGAAACCATAGTGGCATGGCCTGCTTGTTTTAGCCCATAAGCCGTCGGACAAATCTGCCTCCCATGCAAATGGATGCTTTTACTGCACAATACGACATACAAAAGTGCCTTTTGTGCCACATGACGATGGACAAAATTGCCCCACAAGACGACAGACAAAATTTCCCCACAAGACGACAGACAAAATTGCCCCACAAGACGACAGACAAAATTGCCCCACAAGACGACAGACAAAATTGCCCCACAAGACGACAGACAAAATTGCCCCACAAGACGACAGACAAAATTTCCCCACAAGACGACAGACAAAATTTCCCCTTAAGACCATTTCACTCGCACCCAAAATTTGTCCAAATCATGAGTGGCAAATTCCTCTTAAACATGGACAAATGCGATTCCCCCTAAGAAAATTCCCCATAAGACGAGTTTGTCGGCCCGTCCGTCCGTCCGTCCGTCCCCTCTTCAAGCTAAGGACTTTGTGGACACCACTTCTATGTCAACGAAGCATAATTCAGCTTTCATATTTCATACAGGCAAAATATAGGGTATAAAGATGTGCAACGTCAAGGTTGCAGTTTGATCGAAGCAAAATTGACAGGCTTTTGAAAATCGTCGAAAATAGACATATGTGCACATGTATAGGACTTTGTGGACACCACTTCTATATCAAAGAAGCATAATTCAGCTTTCATATTTCATATAGGCAAAATATAGGGTATAAAGATGTGCAACGTTAAGGTTTCAGTTTGATCGAAGCAAAATTGACAGGCTTTTGAAAATCGTCGAAAATAGACATATGTGCACATGTATAGGACTTTGTGGACACCACTTCTATATCAACGAAGCATAATTCAGCTTTCATATTTCATATAGGCAACAAATAGGGTATAAAGATGTGCAACGTCAAGGTTTCAGTTTGATCGAAGCAAAATTGACAAAATGACAGGCTTTTAAAAATCGTCATAAATCGACATATATGCAAACGGAGTGGACTTCGTGGGCACCACTATATGAACGGACGTTAATTTGTTCTTAAAGCGCATTAGGTGAGTAATATTTTTAAATGATTTTTATCCTAAAGCTAATTATAATTTCAGTTGTCATATGTCATGATACGGGTGATTGGAAATGCTACACGATTTCATGCGTATAGCATTTTCATACGGTATATAATGAAATGCATTTAGGGTTTCACGGGGGATATTGCTGCTCTCTGACAGCATCTAGTTTATTGCAGCGTAATATGAAGTGAACGTTCTGAGATGGGACTTTTTCTGCGTCAGGGTTTATTGGTGCTATCGGGCTATGCCTGAGGCCAGGTCCAAAAGAAATACGTCGAGCATGTGGTGACGAGAGTGGTGGAAGTGGGTGTTGGTTTATTTCCTTTCTTTTTCTTTTTTGTAGCGCTTGCTTCGGGAAGTTATGAGAAAGCGTGCATGTTGTTTAACATCGCTGCGATGCAGTCGCAAATTGCCGAATGCCAAAGTCACACAACCGACGATGGTCTGAAATTATCAGCCAAGCTTTACATGGTATATATATGTGTGTGTGAAACGTGGTTATGAAAAAAGAGAGTAATTTGAATGTTGACATTTCGAATACCAGTAAAATGCGGAATGTGTTAATTTCGTACTTAAGAGATTTGTAAATGTTACCCTCGGGCTCGTAAGAATACCCATCCTACAGTTAGCCTTCACCAAGTCTGGGTAGATTAAAGCATTAGAATAATTTATTATTATTATTGTTGCTTTATATTCCCGTCATATTTAAAATGAAAATAGAACGCTTTCAGGGAACCGTTTTCGAGCAATTGCGGAATGTTTCTGTCCCTGTAGTGGAAGACAATAAATACCTGTCTGAGTGAAATGAACCAAATTAACCTTTTTGCGTTTATTTATTCATGAGGCATAATGTTTGTCTGAACAGCAAGCCAGTGGTATATACGGGCACTTGAAGGACACCATTCTGTCGCACGTGCGTGGCGACCCGACCCCTGACCTTCACCCCGACACGCTCGGCGGCCTCAGTGCCCTCATGCTGGCCCAGGCGCAGGACTGTTTCTGCAGGAAAGCCATACAGGGTGAGGCACACGCGATACCTTCTCATGGGAGAAGGGTGGTTACTGATGAGGGTTTGTGGGAGATTAGGGGTGATAGGACAGACCGGAGCAGGCATCGGGACTAAAACAGTTCGACTCGGTTCGACTCCGTTGTTTGCTTGTTCAATCTTAAATAGCAACACTAGATGGCAGTGTGGTTTTCTGTTGTGAAACACTTTCAAAACGTGTCAAATTTAATTTAATCAAAGTTTCCTCTGTAGGGTACAGCAGTTTTATGTCGATAACAATAAAATCCACTTGTAGCTCAGAGTGGTTCTTTTCCAGTTCATTGTTGCTAAAAAGTAAAATACATATTATGTTAAACACAGAGGTTGATTCATGGAGTTTGCTAATTCAATGTGGTTACATTTATAGACAAAATGAAGTTTATTATCGTGGCCAAGCTGTGCCATCAGGCTTCTGACTTTTATGCTGATGCTATGAAAATCCTCCAGTTAGACACCCTGAAACAACTATGGCCTAAGGTAAATAAAATCGCGTTTTGCTGGTATGCGCATCCGATATTCTCTGTAGTCAGAAAAGGGATTTCTCAAGTTGATTTGAGCGCTTTAGAAGTATTTAGCCAAATCTGTAGGCAAAGATGGTGGAGGTTGCGTGCGCAGTTATGCTGGAAATATTTAAACAAAAGCGATTAAGGTTAGCCACGATTTTTTCTAAGCACTGCAGAATACGTATTGCAAGATAAAAATACAGCTTAATATATGGGTTTGATTTGAACGAAAAATTAATTATATCGTTAGTCGCTTTTTTTAAAAAAAAAAGCCTGTTCAGTGACGTGTACTGCGACGTGTAGGCGTCGTTCCCGTGGTTAGTAAGTGGCGAATAGAGCCTGGCATGTCCGCTACTATAGTAGCCGTCTCAAAACGTCTATATATATATATATATATATATATATATATATATATATATATATATATATATATATATATATATATATATATTGCTTTGTTGGTTTGACTTTTCAGGACTGGGTTCCGTCTGTTGTGAGCAAGCAGGCATCTTTTCACGCACTCGCCGAATATTATCAAAGTCAGATGCACAAAGAGGCGAAGGAATTCGGGAGGAAATTGCCAGATTGAACGTAAGTCGGAGAGAGAGAGAGAGAGAGAGAGAGAGAGAGAGAGAGAGAGAGAGAAACGATTGGTTGAAAAAAAAAACTGATGAAGTTATCGGAAATGTGTGGGGGTAGGGATGCAGGTACAGTTATGCAGTTGTATATACTTCATCAGTTTTTTTTTTTCAACCAATCGTTCTCTCTCTCTCTCTCTCTCTCTCTCTCTCTCGCTCTCTCTCTCTCTCTCTCTCTCTCTCTCTCTCTCTCTCTCTCTCTCTCTCTCTCTCTCTCTCTCTCTCTCTCTCTCTCTCTATATATATATTTATATATATATATATATATATATATATATATATATATATATATATAGGTATATATATATATGTATATACTGAACAAGTAGACCTTTTCACGAATTGGCGATCTGATGTGTTTTCGCGGATTCAGAAAAGTTCTGATTTCTAGTCGAATCTTGAGATTACATTTTGGCAGAAATTAAGTATGGGGAATACACCTACCTCGGGAATATAGACATATATTTTACTACTTGTGCAGTAATTTTTGTCCCCTTGCGAAAGTGCATATCATACTTTGAATACATGTCGTGCTTTTCTCTTATTGTTCGAAAGATTGTTTCTTTTCTTTTAATTTAACTGCAGCATGCGAAGGAGTTAATCGATGCGGCAGAAAACAGGGGAGGCTACACATTCATTTTCCAAACCGAGTCCAAGCGAATTTATCGCGCATTGGAGGAGGCGAAGAAAGATAACAATTTTATCTACCATGCCAAAGTGCCGGAACGAAGTGCTATGGCCACGATCGGTAGGTGGAAGTAATGCCTGTCTGGCATCGGTGTTATAAAACAGCTGGCCCCTGGGGAGATCTATCTGTTATGTATAAACACATCAATGTATCTGGCCGCATCCCTCACTGTTGAGTATTCTGGCACACTGGTAAAAAAGGTGCATCTGAGTGTCCAAGTTACTAAAATCGATATTTTAGTGACTTTTTAAAAAAAAACTGATTCCTCTCCTTTATGAGCACTATTTTCGGCGGAATCCCCAGTGGATTTGCGGAGTAAAAAGGTGTTATACACAACAGAGGTTGGCTGTTGGACAACAACGCGTCTGTCATAGCCCTATAGCCACTTATCAATGTGGGGACGTTATCTGGTAAATTAAAGAAAAAAAATACTAAATCTGGTGAATTTGAAAAATCACCTCATATCTCTGTTAACTGCTGATGAAGAGTGAATATAGGGTCATTTTTACAAAGGATTTTTTTGTAAATTGAAAGTTTTAAAGTTACCTGTTGCAGTCAATTTAAAAAGCAATCGTTATAGATTCAGTTTAAGAACATGAGTAGCGGCCAGCATGGCTGAGGCGATAACTGTGGAATGCTGCAATGTCCTGAACATTTCGTGCCTGTCTTTCTATTTTAGGAAAACACGCCATTGCAAAAGCGACGCCGGTGCCAGAGGGAACCATGTCACAGAATTTCAAAGGTGCTGTTCATCTTTACATATCTAACTGGTAGCAAAAAAAAGAGGATTAAACAGGAAAACAACGGGAAAAACTAGTTTGTACAAAATAGTCAGAACGTTAGCTAACCCGACAGAAAAAAGAAAACTTATAACTAAAATGTCATTTCAACGGAATAGAAAAAACGTCTGAATTTTTGCCATTGTTTTACCATTTGCTGCAGATTTGTTTGAGAAAGTTGTGCCACTGACAGTTCATCAGGCATTGACGGGATTCGAGAACAGAAAAGCAGAAATTGTGAACGCGGAAATTGGCCGTCTTAGGGAGTCTACTCAGCTCATGAACAGGTACCAGTCGATTTCCTCTCCTCCGTATCTGCACGAGTTTTCCTTGTCTATTTTTCATTTTTCAAATCTATCCCTGTTTGCTAACAGCGCACCCCAATGGGTGGATTGTTGACACCAAACTGTGTCGATTAGTGTGATTCAGCGAGAGCCTACACTAGCACTAGTGTGATTCAGTGAGAGCCTGCACTGTCACTAGTGTGATTCAGTGAGAGCCTGCACTGTCACTAGTGTGATTCAGTGAGAGCCTACACTATCACTAGTGTGATTCAGTGAGGGCCTGCACTGTCACTAGTGTGATTCAGTAAGAGCTTAGAGTGTCACTAGTGTGATTCAGTGAGAGCCTACACTATCACTAGTGTGGTTCAGTAAGAGCTTAGATTATTACTAGTGTGATTCAGTGAGAGCCTACATCATCACTAGTGTGATTCAATGAGAGCTGAGACTGTCACTAGTGTGATTCAGTGAGGGCCTGCACTGTCACTAGTGTGATTCAGTAAGAGCGTAGACTGTCACTAGTGTGATTCAGTGAGAGCTTAGACTGTCACTAGTGTGATTCAGTGAGGGCCTGCACTGTCACTAGTGTGATTCAGTAAGAGCTTAGACTGTCACTAGTGTGATTCAGTGAGAGCCTACACTATCACTAGTGTGATTCAGTAAGAGCTTAGACTATTACTAGTGTGATTCAGTGAGAGCCTAAACCATCACTAGTGAGATTCAGTAAGAGTCGAGACTGTCACTAGTGTGATTCAGTGAGAGCTGAGACTCACTAGTGTGATTCAGTGAGAGCTTACACTGTCACTAGTGTGATTCAGTGAGCGCTCGCACTGTCACTAGTGTGATTCAGTGAGAGCTTACACTGTCATTCATGTATCAAAGAACACGAGATGAAACCAAACAAGCAAATCTTTTTAACGTAGAAAAACTTTTTGGAGTAGGCTATCTAGCCTAATATTTCATAAGCAAATTATAAATCTGTCAGAATATTCTAAAGTTTTCCAAAGACTAATACAGTAAGCGTTTTCAGTTCATTCTCAAGTGGTGTGTTGCGCTTTGTAGTGTTCTAGTTTCGCTGAATCTGCCAGCGGCCATAGAAGACCTCTCAGGGGCCAAACTACCCGCTTCGCTCCAAGAAAAAGCCAAGAAAATACGCGACTTGGGTGGCATCACATTCCTGAACAAACTGATGACAGATTTGCCCGATCTCCTGAGGCGAAATAAAGAAATTTTAGACGAAGTACGCTGGCTTTTTCCTCTCAATAATTCATTTAAAAGTCAAATAGGGATGATTAGGTTGAAAAAAATATAAGATAAAAGTTATAGTTTAACAGGTGTTTTTCAATTCTGGGTGAAAACGTACTCCAGGTATGCTTTAACTTAAGCACCAGTGTTCGAGAATTTATAGGCATTGTGGTCTTATTTGAATTCGGACTTACGTTGTTTCTGTGTTTGCGTTGTTGAATGTTGTACAATCTGTGGTCAGGCCGAGAGAGCCCTGGACGAAGAGCAAGCGTCGGACGCCCAGCTAAAGGAGCAGTTCAAAGAACGCTGGACGCGCACGCCCTCCACGACCTTGACCCCACCGCTGAGGGAGGAGGCGACTAAATATAGAACCATCATCAACAACGCCATCAGTGCGGATAAGATCGTGCAGCAGAAATACGCCGAGCACAAGGATGGCATTAACTTACTCAGCAAATCAGATGTGAGTCTCCAACCACTTCCCTTCCATTCTGATTTCATTTTATTCCGTGTGACATTTTTCCTCTTCCCGTGCATGTTTTTTTACTGCTGTTGCACGCAATGTATAAGTCAGGTTTTTTTACCGTTTTTGGGGTTAACTGGGTGGGCAACTGAGGTTCATGTGGTGGACTGTTTTTTTTTTTTCTAGGCTGATATAGAGAAAGCTTTGCCTAGCGGAAGTTCCGCAGCTGCGATGAAGGATTCTCCGACAGTCAAGGAGTTGCGCCAGTTAATGGAGCAAATTGAGACCATCAAAGCGGAACGTGATGTGATCGAGAGCGAAATCAAGGAAGCAAAATGTGATATGAGTATGTTTGCTGTGTTTTGTTTTCCTCCCACAACCCATGTGTTTTTACAATTTTTTTTTTTTTTGTGTGTGTGTGAAAGCTAGAAATACGACAAAGTGAGTTCCTGTTCTTTCAAAATGGCGTCGTTTAAGTGCAATAAGTTGCTTTTGTTTTGGATCTTGTGTTGTCTTGGTTTATGATATGAAAACAATCGCCAAGTAGTGTCTCTTACTCTGTTGTAAGTCAAGGTCATAAGATGAGCCACGTCACAGCGATCCCCATAGATTATGTACTCCACCAATAACCAATAAATAGTGAAACCTTATTTTCTGTTCGACCTTTTCAGCATCTAAATTTATGAACGCATTAGCTGCTGACGGAGTTGTTGACGAAGTGGGCGTGTCCCAAATAGAACTTGACAAAATATATGGTCCCCTCAGGCAACAGGTCTCGGACAGCATCCATAAACAGGAAACCGTGATGTACAATGTAGAGGTATGCCTTTTATTTTTAGGGTAATAAAAGTGCGATCAGTAAAAATGTTAATGAGCAAAAGTAAAAATCATTTTTCAACCAGAAATTTTCTAACAGAAAAAGGGGTCACATTTTAAGTGTTAATATACTTCAGTATTAATCCTTTTGAAAATAAAGATAAACAAATATCATATGACATAAGCTTGCCCCTGAATGATAACCATTTTTCTATATAATTTATGTAAAAAAAAGGGGGGGGGGGGCTTGAAGGGTCTTCAAAAAGACAAGGGTCACTGGATCGATTGATCGATGGATAAATTTTAATATAAAGTCGCGCCTTCGCTGATTGATGATATAATCGTGTTCATCAATATTCATAATCGTTAACCATACTTTCAAGAGAAAAGAAAATTGTTTCGCATGCTTCGTAAAAAGGGTTTTAACCCCCCGCCCTTCCCCGGCCTTCCCTGTGACTCTGTTACTGGCTTTTGTCCCCATTCGACTGTTCGCCATACTCCGTTAATCCCTCACGATGACTACTGTTGTGTACTTCTCTTGTTTCAGAGAGTAAATGCGGAGTTCACCCAGGCGAAAGCACAGGGGTCTGGCGGAATGAGTCGTGAAGAAAAACTGAAAAGCTTAGCGTCAGCTTTTGACAGCTTTATGGAATTGAAAAGCAACCTGGAGGAAGGAACTAAGGCATGTTTCACTTCGCTCATCTGTTTTAGCGCTTTCTTTAAGAAAATAAGTTCGAGAGAGGAATAGGTCAAAAGAGGAACAGTTCAAGAGAGAAACCTGAAGGAGAAGATAAAAACTAACTTTACAAAGATTTTATAACAAAACAGTGACTGCTCTGCGTCGATGTAGCCTCTGCATTGTTACTATTGTAAGGACTCTGGTAGTGTGACCACAGAATTAAGGGGCGGTTTTATGAACCGGATGAGATATTGGCATTGATTCTGGGGAGCCTCTTCGAAGTCTGGCTATTGTGTTAGCTACTCTGTATACTTAAGCGACTCCGATCATGTGCTCAGCTTTTATTTACCTTTTGATCTTTTTTTTTCAGTTCTACAATGACCTGACCGTGCTACTTGTGAAGTTCCAATCAAAAGTCAACGACTTCTGTTTCGCCAGAAAAACAGAGAAGGAAGAACTTATGAAAGATTTGAGTTCGTCCATCGCCCGGCAATCTAGTGCCCCTCCGCCACCCACGCCCAACTATCAACAACCCCCGGGTGGGTCTCTCTTTTGATTTTGAAGCAAAAGAATGTGGTGTATTAGGTGTATTAGTTTTAATTCCCCTGGGTGTTAGCAGTTATCTGGAGTAGCAGTGCTGTGTGAGATATTTGCTTTATTACAGTTTCTCCTATATTAAAATTTTCATGATTTGGACAAAAATAAAAAGCGCTGTTTTCTGGGATGGCTTGACGAAACAGTAACAATAACAAATTTGGACCAAGTCTGTTAAAAGCTGCTGTACAGTTGGCAGTGCAGTCCTTTTCGCTCAAAAGCTAACAAACATAGAACCTTTTTATCAACTTTTTTCCGAGCTTTCCAAACGTTTTACCGAGTGTGTCATTTTCTCCAAGTTTGGCTTTTTGTCGAGATGTCACGAGTCTTGAGATACTTCCTTCTTGAACACCGCTTAATCCCAACCCCCCCCCCCCCCCCACCCCCTCCCCTCAAGACGAGACTGCGATAATAAAAATATATGAGAAACTGCTGGTTTCATGTCGTATCGTTTTATTTTCGTAGCGCCGATTTTATTGCACATTATATTGCTTGTTGTGTGGAGTGGTGTTTTTACTGATGTAGCACCTCGTGGTTGACAGCAGCTATATTGATAGAATATCCTCGTTAATTCGTATCACCCGGGACCGAGATTACGGTACGAATTATCCACGTGGGTAAATTGTCCGACACGGGTAATTCTGGTGTGCCCCATGGTGCGCATCGATTAAAAAAATGCAGTCGTGCGCATTTTCCCTGTTGGCACACACGATCATTTTGGAGTACACCATAGAAAAAATTAAAATGTTCTCAGTGCGCGTGTTTGTTATCATAAAAAAGTGTGTGTTTTATCAACAAGAAGTTTGAACGTTTACCTGCGTCTCAGTGCGCTTGGTGCTGTTCGACTGCACCAAAAAAAAAAAAAACAATCGTGTACCATCATGGGTTGAAAGTGGCGCATACTTTTATCGCTACAATTCCAGAATTGTCCCTGATCGAAGTGTTCGAAGTATGCGGGTGAAAATGGTACATATTAGTGAGGATGTAAAATGTTCAGCCGGTCTAGAAAACCGGTATTAAAGAAAAAAAGGGCACAGATCTGTTCCGATAACCGATGAGCCTTCATGTAAGCCATCATTCCGCGTTGTTGTGCTTGCTGACGTGTGCCTGGCGTCGGCTGTGGTCACCATTCCGTATTGTGGTGCTTGCTGCCGTATGTCGCTCTGGCTGTGGTCACCATTCCGTGTTGTGGTGCTTGCTGGCGTATGCCTGGCGCCGGCTGTGGTCATTCAGTGTTGTCTGTGTTCCTGCGACGTTTTGATCACAATTTCCAGGCGCGGAATCAGCTACCGGAGGGAAAAAGCCAGCTCCAGCCAGGCCCCCACCCCCTTCACGCCCCCCTGCAGGTGAGGATAGTCAAATGATAGACGGAAGTCAACCAGATATGTTTCTTAATTTTAAGCAGTATTTTGTTTCCTATGTGTGTTTGTTTTTTCATTATGTTGTGTATTTCTTGGTATGCGGTTATTTGTGTTATTAACTGTGGGTTTAAATTTGGCCGGCGAAGCTCGTTTTGTCCCTTTGTGTTTTGCACCATGTGGAGAATAGGTAGCAAAACATTTGGTTCCCAGCCTTCGCGTAAGTACAACTGCTTCTTGCCTTATGAGTTGGCGATCCTTGAAATCAACGTAAGATACAACTGCCGTTGTTGCCCTAAAATTAAAACCGGCATATAAGTTCTGTAGCAAAAGGCATACTTCTCTTGATATCACGAGCGCTATTTATGTTTGGAATTCTTGTCACAGAAGTACATGTTCATATTCTTTTGAAGACTGTGAAGGCGTGAGATACTTCCGATTTGATATGTTTGTATTTAGAAATGTGACTGCTATTTTTTAACAATAATAGCAAATTATAGGCTATCCTATAATACAACGAGAGAGTAAATTTAAAAAGAAAACAAAAAAAAACAAAACAAATTGCAATGTATAAATGTAATATAGTCAGCCATATGCCATAAAGGATTTTGATTGGTTGCAGGGCAGCAGCAAGCACCTGCCGGAAGTAGCGCACCTGCCAGTGCTCCTCCTCCTGCGGCGCCTCCTGCCGGCCAAGTACCTTATCCTGGTAAGTATCAGCATCTTGAAATTATGAAGTGAACATGTGAAAAAAACGAGCTGTTCTAGTTTCGTTGACAGTGAAAGAAATGGGCGGAAGCGGAAGTAGAGAATTTTTTTTTTCAATTTTCATTCAAGTTGTTGCTGACGGTGGCGGTCGTTGTAAGGCATAGGGCGGGTCTTCGCACATGATCCATTTGATTAATGTACATTTTTGATGACAGAAATCAATCTATCTTGATTGCATGGATTTGATACACAAGTCTAAAAATTGTAGCATTGTGTAAATTCGAGTTGAATGAAGCAAACATTATCCGTTTGAAATCAATGCATAGGTGCCGCTCCGACTGCTACTGCAAATTTGCCGTATCCAGGTGTGTTTCGTGTACAATTTTGGCGGTGTCGGCGTGGTGTGGGGAGGAGGGGTGGGGGTCGGGGTTGGTTGAGGACAGACACATAACACACGCTACATATACTGTATGTATAATAGCTTGCGAATTGATTTAGAATATGGTTTTGCTCGTGCATACAATCTTGGGGGCAATCCATAAAGTACGCACGTAAGATGCTAGATTTCTTGACATCTCCGCCTCCCACACCCCCCCCCCCCCCATCCTTCACCATCCATACCACCCATACCGGTAAGCTGCATTACCATTTCGCTGCAGCACTAGCGTACGCACACCCTCATCCCCAGCCCTATTCCTGCCTGCGTACTTTGTGTATGAGTGGTCTTGGGCTTTCCACCGGCGGACAGTAACCACGCCAAGCACGAGACATATTCTGTGTTTTAACCATCCCCAGTTCCCTCTTTTTAAGCCGGTTTTGATTGCTTATTTAACGTGACTATCACATAACTATCCACCCGTTTACTTGGCCCTATTCCTACTCCCTTGTTATTATAGCTATTTTCCAAGCATGAATGTTTATGAGAAAATGACTTCATATTTACTAATTATTAGTGCTTATTCCGATTTTAGATGATAGAATTTTGAAGGTAGAAAGTTAACAGTATAATATGATATGGTGACAAACACTACGGTTTTATGTGGGTTGAACCCCACACACATCAGGCAGACCAGAGCTATGGTTGATCAATACTTATCCTTTCTTCAACAGAGGAGAAGAAGATCTCCGATATCTCACTGGATTAATCAGATAAAACATACTCATTTGGCACAGTAATTGCGTTTGAAAACACTAGTTTGGAATGTCTGTGGACTGTCTTGCTCCCTCATTTCAATGTTACGATGTTGATTTTGTTTTTATGTTTTGGGTTAAGATTTGTTTTATTCATTTTGTGTACAGCAATTGAAATGTATGTAGTTCTGCCGGCGGGGTATTATAAAACATGGTGGTGCGGTGTAATGGTTAAGTAGCATAAATAAGTTTGTTAACTCCCGCCCATATAGAGTTGAGCGTAAGACTCATGATTTCGGGTTTGTTCGTCTGTCTGTCTGTCTCTCTGTCTGTCTCCAGATGCTTTGATCTGTCTGGCCCAACCACATGAAACTACTGAGCCAGGTTTTCTTATACTTCTACAGTGAAAATATGTATGTTGTAAAGTTCACCATGTTATTTGTTTTTGGAATTGACCCTAAATTTACCGTAAATTCGGCCCGTCGAAAATTGCCAGAAATGGACTTTGTTGAGGGTAGTCCGCGGAAGCTATCTAACCGGAGTGCTGATTTTTTTACATGTTTCGTAGATGTGTAACCTGAAATGTTAAACAGTTGAGCGAATATTTACCAAGTGGGGCTTGGAAATGACTGAAGCACTTCACCTGTCTGTGATTCTGTAAGTTTGTGCCTGTTCCACTTGAGACAAGCATGACACAATCAACTAAGGCGTTCAAATATTCATAGGGAACTCGTGTATTGTTTGCTTGAATCTAGTTGTACTGTTGGAAATATCGTATAAAAGTAACACGCTTTCTGTTTCACAGCCCAGCCGTACCCAGTGCAAGGCTACAACCCGTACCCGGGCACCTACCCTGGCGCCCACTACCACCCCATGCCCACGGGCTATAACCCGTACGGTCAGTACGGCTACCCGGCCGCCGGGCAAGTGCCGCCCCAGCAGCCCCCAGCCCAGGGACAGGTGCCCTACCCCCAGCAAGCCTACCCCGGCTACCCGCCGCAGGGCGGATACCCTCAGCAGCAGTGGAGATGAGGCTATCCGTACCGCGCTGAGGCCGATCGGGAAGTCGTGTGGCGCGACACTCAGACAACCCGAAGACAGGACATCTGTTGTTAATTTTATGGCATATCGGTAAAGACTAGACCGAAACCTTCTTTTTTGGCGATTGCGAGACTGCCTTAGTGCTTAGTGTGTAGGTGTAGTTAAAACAAACCATTCTGCAGTTGTTAAAGGATAAATTTTATATCCTCTTTTTTCTATTAGTGCTTACTGTTTCGATTTTTTCTTCTTTTTTTGTTTTTTGTAAACAAAGAATGCTAATGAAATTTATTTAATTAATATTTTTAATTTCTGTGTGTCTGTGTATCCCAGACTGTGCGTGTGTGAAAAAAGGTCATCCAGACTTTGACATGCAACCTTTTGAAAGTTAAAAGCATGCATTTATTTGAAAGCAAAGATAACGTTGAAGATCCTTTGCGTCAGTTTCTTAGGTATTTCACGTAATACCCGAGTATAGGAACTACTTGCTTACGTGTATAAATAACCTCAGATACGGTCCAAGTAATACGTGCGTTTCGAACTTTCTATAAATACAGTAAAACCTGTGTCAGGGAACACCTCGTCATTGATCAACCTCCGCGGAAAATACTTTCTGTTCGCGTTTTCAATTCATTTTTCCGTAATTATAATGAAGCTAATATCAATCGCGGTGATACATTGAAATTGGAATGGCAAAACGGGCTTTATTCCGGAAAAAATAACTCAAGTGTAGCAGTTGGATTGTATTTATAAAATGCAAGCGTTTTCTTGTAGAATTTACAGGTTGTGTTTCGTAAAACATAAATGACTGGTCGTGCGGTGATTAAGCCACCGCTGTCCTAGAGTTGTGCTGCAAACTTGTCATGTTATGCAAACGAGGTTTTTTTATTTCTTTTTTTTTTTTTTTCGCTTTTAGTGTATGTGGCGGGTGTGATGTGGAGTGCATTCACGTAGTATGCGGCAGTTTGCATTAAGTGTTCATTCCCTGTACATAATATGACGGTGTAGTCCAGAGTTATCGATTTAGTTTGGGGTTGTCGGGACTGGGGGTGAGGGGGGGGGGGGGTTGTAACATCAGCAAAAACGTCCTAAACAAGGTAACGGCTGTTTTACGCAGATCCACGAGTACGTTATTAAATAAGCAAGCAGACGTTGCAAGAATCTGGAAATTAAGCTGCGTAAAGACTGTTTATGAACGACGTCACGTACTGGAATGACGTCATAAGCGACGTCTGTATGAAACTGGTTGACCCGCTACTCGATGCAGACTGTGGTTTAAATCTTTGGGAAATTTGATTTATGGGTGTAAAATGTGTTATAAATCTTGCGTACTTCTAGTCTTTAGGCGTTACATTAATTCTGAAGAGCGGTTGTTATATCATTGGCCATTTTCTACGCTTGTTTATATGCTAAGGTGCCTTGCATGTGTCGCTTTCGATTAATATCGCTTTCGTTTAATGTAATATGGATAGTTAAATTAATACGTGTTGCTTTAGACACGAAAGAATACGTTAAATGTAAGAAGAAAAATGAACATGATTTAAGCTTGGGTGAATGTTATGGACTGTGTTGGTCCGTCCGTTGGTTCTAGAGATTCGTAAACATAGAAAGGCGTTAGTTGAAAAACAAAGTTTTAATAACGAGTCGGTAGCTTCGGACCGGTAGATGGTTTTAATAATAATACATGAGAAATTTAATAAATGATTATTAAATAGGTGATTTATGAAATACAGAAATCCTACAATATGGTAACATTTTTTTTTCGAGATTTACCTTTTTTTCGATGTGTTTTGCAACAAATTTCGCTAGTTCAAGTGATTGTTCTACTGTTCAGTCTGAGTTTCTTGCACAGTAACCGGCAAACCTTACGTTTATTTGTCAGGTTGGGCAAGAGACATTGTCCTTTGAAAAAAACTTCAATGCAAGTTTTGTATTCTGCTGTTTGTATACGTATTTATAGACAACTGTGTAAGTTTTACAGAGTGTTTTGTAATTAGGTATTGGAATTACGCTTTGAGTACGTTATATGTACATTTTTTTGCGCTGGGGTATTATAATTAAGTTTTCTTAATTGATAAACGGTTGAATAAATTGATTTAATCATTGAATAAATAAATAGTGAAACATCATGCATCCAGCTTTAAGTGCTTTAATTTAAAGGCAAGTTGCCACATTAACACATTCACGGTGATAGATTTGCAAACGAATAGAGAAGACAATTATTTTCCTGCTGTATTGTATATAGACAGCTTACTTCGGTTTAACAGGAGGGAATTTATAGATTTAGATGTGCAAAGAGTTACAGCTGTAACCCACATCAGGTGTGCACAAAGAGTCTACATGACGCACACACTTTGCATAGAACTGAGCATTGTTTTCAGTATTTACACACTCACTGAGTAAGTATACAGATACGCACACAATAAAATAATAATAATTATTATTATTATTATTATTATTATTATTATTATTATTATTATTATTATTATTATTATTATTATTATTATTATTATTATTATTATTATTATTATTGTTATTATTATTATACAGCTGTTACAGAAATTGACCGTAAGACATAATTGCGACGTTCTCTGTTTGTGAACATGATGCTACGTCACTGGGTAGTTACAATTTATTGTTTTACTTTCTGTGCGCTGTTTCCAAGAAATATAAATATACAAAATATCAAGAAAAGAAAGGAGTGTAATCTCTAATATATCATGAAAATAGAGCAGCGAGCTCAGGTGCAGAATGAGTATCCCCACAAGGATTTCTCTGACAGAGTTGCTCCGCAGACATGGGGATTTAAAATAGCCTTAATATGACACCTTTATTTCCATGGGGCATTGTCATACTAGGAATAGATAGTCAGCTGCAGTTTTGTGGCTGCGGTTAGAGAACTGGCGATATGCCAATAAACTGCATCTCTCCTTCATTCATTGACTTCTCGCCGGTTCTTTAACCACCGCTACGAAAACTCCAGTCCATGATCTCTCTCTAAATGTTTTTCATTTTAATCGACAATAAATATAACGCATGTTTTTCGAACCGGCAAGGGAAGATGTATTGTGATTTTGACAATCAAGTTTTGACTATTCCTACTTAACGTTGAAATGGCGTTTTGTGTGATTCAATTAGGTATTAAATGCCAGTTATGTCTTCACTAATATTGGAAGGATTTAATAAATCTCGCTTCTCCAGTGCATAATTATAAATGTGTAAGGCAACATCTAAATAATACATAGCCTCCTGTTTGGAGCATGGTCGTAAATGTGCAACACAGCAGCTAAAACGCCACACCCATAAAGTTGCACTCTATAACTTCAGGTTCCCGATGGTTACACTCATCATTGTGTCAACTATCACGGTATGCTATGAATAATAATACAAGTAACTGTACTATTTACAATAGATAGTCCTGTTGCAAGTACGCTGCAGAATTAACAGGGCAGACTCCCATCAGGGTAGTGTCAACATTTTATCAGGCATCGTACCTGAATAGAATGAGATCTGTAACTCGGCTTGGCAGTAACAACTTTTCTATTCCATGCAAAATATTTCCTCCACAGGCTAGGTGTGAGCGTAGCACCCTCACACTGAGATCCTTTAAGCTGGGCACGGAGTTCAGGTATTCGGGGATCCAGGGTACAGGGTGAATGCTCGAGACATAATTACACACAGGAGCGTTTGGTTTGTATCCATTGCGTACGAGATAAATGAAAAGATAAACGGCAAGTTCAACGTAATCCTGAGCAATGGTTGACAATTTATTCTCCACTGATAGATGCAGCGTCGGCTGAGAGTCCTCCCATTCACGTTTGAAGTGTTCATTTAAGCATTTTATCGGAACACTGACGCTTGCTTCCGTTACCATCTTAAACATATTCTTGTACCAGGCTTTGGGGCATTTCACTGGAGTAGAGAAAACTCTCTCTAACGCTGTACCCCAGAAATAAAGCTTTGAAAACGATTTTCCGCAGCTACCACCTGAAAGTAGTAACATTTCCAGTATATTTGGGTTGGCAACATCAATAGCCACATGAACTGAATTAAGCTGGATAGAGGCGTGGTGTTTAATAAGGATCTTTACTGTATCTGTGCGTTGGTGCTGTATTGCATGAAGTAGGGCAGTTTTTCCGCATTTTTTGCTGCCCAGGGCATTGATTTTAGCCCCTGCACTTATCAAAGTATCAATAGTCTTGTGTGGATTTGTTTCCTCAACAGTGCAGAAATGCGCAAGGTGGAGTGCTGGACAGCCATTTTTTCTATGAGGGTAATTTGGATCTGCACCATGTGCTAAAATAACCTTTATGCATTCCGTGTAACCCAACCATGTAGCCTGGTGCAGGAGACTTTTCCTGTTGATATCTTCTGCACTCACTGCACTGTCTTTAAGAATTCTTTCGAGCCTTTGTGGAGCGTCATCTCTGATAGACTCTGCAATTGTCTGAAGCAAGGCGTCAGTAAGACGAACTCCAGTACATCCAATTAAAGACATAATTGATTGCAATCCTGTTGCTTTTGCTGAAAATGTAAATAAAACGAAGTCGTTCGTTTAAAAACAGTTACCTACAACACATTAAAATTACTGCACATTCCTGTTTCTCAACGCTGCAAAAATCATACAGCAAACAGATGTTATTGATTTTACTTTATAGACTACTCAACTTAAGGAAATATGTTTCATACGAGTTTGTTCATAGTGCTTGCTGCCACTAATATTGATTATATTGATATCATTAGTGTCACAGAAGTAGGTTTTCGAAACTAAAATTCTCCGCTAAAAATGCATTTTATAAATCATGTTTCTTAAAAACATCAATACTCGTTATCCCTCGTATAACGGATGGATATAGTTTTCAGCTTGTCTGTCCGTCCGTCCGCTCTAGTATCCTCTCTTTTCTCCAGGCTGTTATTCAAAAACTATTCACGCTAATGCCTTTTCGTTTTACATGCGGTTAATACATATACTGAAGGTGCCCAACGTCTTAGTTTTGCTCGATTTGAAAAGAAATCGTCAAAATGACAGCATTTTGAAAATAGATAAAAATTTATTTGGAATGTGCAAAGATGTGACATTTTGTCCAGGCCATAACTCCACAGCTATTCATGCTAATGCTTTTTCGTTTTGAATGCGGGTAATATTGGGGGTGTGCAACGTCGTAGTTTCGTTCGATTTGGTGAAAAGTTGTCAAAATGATTCTGTTTTGAAAATAGGTAACATTTAGTTCGAATGTAGGAAGATTTCAATGAGTTTACCAACATTGAATCACATTATGTGTTAAACTGCGTCACTGAATCTCTAGTTAATAACTTTACACATCTTCATCAAATTTTAGACATAGGTTTACCGTCTCACAATAATGCTCGGAAGTGGTTTTGGGATGAATAGCGAAATTCAAAATGGCCACCAGCAGCCATGGTTAGTGAGCAAATTTGTAAGAATGTTCGTTTGTAGTTGGCTTTACACGCATCTGGTTAACAAATAAGACCTCGACCGTTCTTATAACCGATTTTACAACTTTAGAATGAATAGTTAGTCAGGAGTGGTAGAAATTTATTAAGAAATAATAAATAGAGCGACAGCGAAGATACCTATTTCTTAGAACTGCTTTGTGACTTACTTAAACGCTTGAAACTATGGTTAAGCAATGGTCCAGTGAAGAACAACCTCCTGTTACTTAACTGATTATGTTTCAGATTATGTTTATGATTGATCTTACGTAACTAGACTTAAGTTAACGATTTTGCACTTGTTGAGGAGGGTTGAATACTTTCGGGCAATTTTCATTTCGCATGATAACAGATAAAATTACCAGTCTAATATATATATATAAATATATATATATATATATATATATATATATATATATATATATATATATATATATATATACGTGTGTTTGTGTCCGTCGATTTATATTAATATGTACAAACTCTGATAATGCTGTTTTCTAGTGTGTACGCTTTTCAACGTGTACCTCTATTATGTTAATACAGTAGCGGCTTCTTGAGATTTTGGAATGTGTTGAGTAGACCTTCTTTAATAAACAATTGTTATTAGTTTTGTTTTAGATTTGGCAACATGAAAAATTATGGTCTCACCTGTAATGTCGAGTCAAAAACTGGGCAAGGCACCCTTTCTATTTTCATTTCGCCAATTGCTTTGAAAAAAAATAACCGTTAAGAAATTTCAAATAATTCTGGGTAGTATTCCCGAATAATCTTACTTGCAAGGCGTTCTATCAAATATACCCTCGAAAGTTTCTTCAAGTAAGGGAAGAAGCATTATTTTAATCCATGATCGGTCTTTGGTGCTTCTTAACTTCCTTCCTAACTTCCGGCTATTTTAGAAATTTTAGACCGAAAATTTTGTTGAAGCTAAGTACAAAACTAGAAATTATGAAAGGTTCTCAACTACTAATAAAACAGAATACCCTTAAATAAGTACCTATTTAGCAAAAAACTTTAAAATAATCGTACCAATTTTCATGTTATACCAGAAACGTCAGTTCGCATATCGACATCATATAGTGACGTCGAGTCACGATATGTACGTGACGTCGTCCCGACGTCATATTAAAACTGGATCTGTGTTGTCATCAAAGGTTAGTTGATGGAACTTCTCCACTTCTCCCTCACAAAGAACCTGTTATCTTTCCCTACTCTAAGGGTTGGTACCCATTTTGTGCTTTGCCGGGTTGGACATGTGTGGGTTCTTCTAGCTGGGCTTGAACTCTTCACATTCCGATTATTACACTGCACTTAATCTGTTCCCTATAAACCAGCTTTTCGGCCACAGGTACGAAATAATTAAAACATTTTAGCGAATTCACGCAATATATGAACAATTTCCATATAAATTAATTTCAACCCACAGTCTAAAGTCAGTTGTGTCAGTTCTTTTCCTTAGTTTAACATTGTTAATAGTGGTCAATATTAAATTCGCACCGTCAAAATATAATCTTCTTCCGACGCCGATTGGGTTTTTAGTCGGAATTTAGATGCCATGATCTGATATTGGTTTGATTTTAATAAGACGCTATTGTGTCGTTTTTTTAGCTATCAAAAGCTATCAATTAATGATATAAATCATTTGACTGCAAATCATACCAGCCCTGCAAGTAAAACCAATCGGGAATACCAACCACAATATTTTTCTATAAACGATTTTGGCGCATTCTTTCCACACACTTCACACAGGTTTCTACATACTTTGACCAGAAACTCCGGATATGTACTATAAATGTATCTTATGCTTTGGTAATGATGATCTCTAGTCGGTTTGATTAGATACAGAGGAATCACAGACTCTGCTACTGCTGCTTAACTAATGACACCGGTATACTTTATCCTGAATTGATTCCTATATCTATGTGAATTCCCATGTAATGTTTACACTTCTCTTTTTCACTGCAGCTAAATTTTCATACAAAGAAGTTAATAAAAATACTCCAACGCTCATAGACATTCAAATATGCACCAAAAATACTTGAAATTTGCTTGGTGATTTTTTTAAACCGAAGATTAAAACATTAATTGATGAAAACACTTTCCTATTAATGTTTCATGCTAATATCCATTAAGTTATTTTGCTTTTTGTGTGTGTAACAGATGCATTAAATGTAATATAATAGTAGAACTTTAAAAAAGTCGTTAACACAAATTTATTATTCTATTAAAGGGATTTTAATAATGTAGACACTGTTCAGTATTTTGCTAAATATGTTTTGACAGCAGTTTGTTTATTCCAAAGCAGCATGCAGACAGTAGAAAAGCAATTACGAGTACCCGCTTTTGCGATAATATTAGATTCCTTTTTTGTGCTTATGGAATGTTTTATGTTTTGAATTCGGTTTGTTCATTCTCTGTGAATAAAACACAAATATATATTCACATTTGAAAGGGTACCGATTAAATTTCATATAACGGCAGTTCTGGTTTCCATAACAACCACCAAGCGGAAATAGTTGAAGTTCAGGGATCTTTGGAATTGTGGGATTGAATTCCTAGCAGAAAAGCAAAACAAATGCACAAAAAGTGAAAAAAGCTATAGGAGTACATCATATATGCATTGCTACAAGCATAAACTGTTTGAAAGTTTACCGTTAACATTAGCTTTGAGCATAATTAATTGTGAATAAATCTCTTTGTATTCAAACCGACATGGGTGATAAAGTTGATCCAAAAGTCTTGAAGAAAACACAAGATGCACTTGGCAAAATTATAAAGAAACCACCACTTACAGATAAGCTCCTCAGCAAACCACCTTTCAGATTCTTACATGACCTATGCACCTCGGTGAGTTTTTTTGTTTTTGCACGTAGCGGGATATCTGAGTTTTCCCGCATCTTAAGACGAGCTCGCGGTGTCGACAGGGTTGCAAAACTTGCCGCTGGCTTATTTAGTGGACTTGGAATCTAGCATTTCGTTGTCACCAATTACGATCTACTCTAGCCAATTCTATCTCCTCTCCCTGGTAGCATTTTGCTGTCACCAATTACGATCTACTCTAGCAAGTTCCATCTCCTCTCTCTCGTACGTAACTGTTGCTGTCGCAGGAAGATAGAAAGGTCCTCTGGGACTAAGACTGTCACTGAGCGGCCTTCGAGTCAGATGCAATAAAGCAAATCACACTGGGCGTTTCGAATATAGTGCGCAAACATTCTGCCTTTATTTATTTAAACTTTTAGCGAATAGTTTTAAGTTTCAATTCCTTTGATGTTCCGAGTATGGGTTGTTTTTGCCTTGCAGTCGAAATTCACAATTCTTGCGCACTTTATTCGAAACACAAAAGATGTGATTATATTTATCAGTCTCACGGGAAATTCAGGATGACTGCTTCATAATTTTTGTCAACGAGCGAAGCGATACGGAAATAGAACGATGTAAACCTAGCTCCAAGTCAGCCCCATTCTTACTTTTACTTATCTCTCTTGTCAGAGCATAACAGGCTTAATTTTTTTCTGGATTGCATATGTTCTATTTCTTCGTTAAAAAGGAAAAAAATGAACATCGGCACGCAGCTGTCAAATGTTTGTTTATATTCTGGGTTTTAAATGTCATGTGACCAGAGTCTTTGAAAATAGTATTAGTACAATGGCTTGATAAATGGTTTATCGTTGTAAATTTTTCGGCAATTGCTTTCTTTATACATCTTACCACAAACGAGTTGCTTTGTTTCAGATAATAAAAACAACAGGGTTCATGAAAGGTTTGTTTACTGATAGTGAAATGAATTCCGACAATGTAAAGGACAGAGACAGCAAGGTCGCTTTTCTACAAAAAGCAATTGATTTGACATGTAAGTTTAGATGGTTCCTGTTTTTAACTCTTGCGGAACAAAAATAACTGCTCAAGGTGTTCAACAAACGATCTCGAACAAAATGAGAAAATTTTGCCAAGTTTCTGGTCCAGTGTGTTTTCTAAATTGATTTTTTTACTATCGAATATGCGTGGCATTTTAGGGTGTAAAAATTTTAGAGCATGCTCTAAACTTCCCTGAAAAGCTCTAAACTTACACGTGATACTGTTTTATTAATTTAATGTTTTCACAGCACTAGTTTTGGGGAAAACGTTGTCGGCAAAACCGTCCAAAATTGTGGCAGGACATGAACCCGAAAAGACCAACGAATGGTTGCAAGCTATCGCGGAAGCTATTGGCAAAAAGGTATTACGTTTATGCAGGCGCCCAGTTAATCGGCTGATAAGACTTATATTCCGAAATGAGGTTGAAGTAAACGCGCAAATCCCAAACCTTGTCATGCACAGGGATGTTTTATGGTGAATTCGTGTTTGACCTTTTTTTTTTTTTACAAAGCTTTCGTCTTCACTTTAATTAGGCTTGAATTTGATTGCAGTTGATAAATAACAAGGGTGTCTATTAAATTTTTATACGGCTTTATTGAAAGGTTTAAAAGAGTCATGATCAGGTATATTGCTTGTCAGGTTGACAATGACGAATACGTGAAAAGAGTGTTGACTGGTGACATGACCGCACCGCCTGAAAAGCCGAAAGAGAAGACTCAGGAAAGGGAAAGGAGCGCAGACAGGCGTCGGCGGGTAGGGAAAACGGCTGTGCTTCTCTCATTAAACTGCACATAGTGTCATTCTGAATGTGCATCATTTCTGTATAAAATTAATAAATTTATTTATATTTAGTACACAAAATTTCAAATTAAAATGAGTTTGATAAACTACTTACGGTGAGTTTTGCAAGCGATCACTGGTGCAAACTGTGTCTGGGCTTTGCTCAAGATCGCTTTGCAGACCGTTTCAATCATGTATCATAATGTGCTAACCCGAGACATCTTTTTTTTTTTTTGATTGAATAATGAAGCATCTTGAAACCCGGGCAGTTTAACTGCTTACAGAGGTGCCTTTCATTAACATTTTAATTAACAATTTGGTTGCTGTTAGTTATTGTACGTTAGATGTAACCTTCTCTAACAACTGCCATTTTTTTCTCCTTTCCAATTTTCATTGAATGTGAGATACGTTCTTTTTAAGATTTTTGTAATAGTTTAGTTTATTTTGATTAACCAAATGTATATTCATGTCAAAATCTCACAGTGTGCTTTGATTAAAATAAAGAACTGTTTGCCTTATATTGTACAGCAGACTTTGTTTTCAATTTGCACAACTATAACAATGGCGACTGGCGGTGCCAAAGGCAGGGCTTCAAATACTGTTAGGCCTTATTTATGCCATGGAAAAAAAAGAAAAGAAATGAAGAAAGAAAGAAAGAAAATGAGAAAAGCTGTGATGTTTTTTTTTTTTTTTTTTTTTTTGTGAGTTGGATGTTTTTAATAATGCATTCTTGTAGAAATTAAAACTCTCTTTTTTGTGTTTGAATATAATGGTTCTTTTTCATTTTAAGCTTGACAGTCTCTTGTATATATGTACTTAGCCTCCTGTAGACAAGGAATCACCGCCCACTAAAAAGGAAACTGCTAAAAGACCAACAGCAAGTTCTAAAAAGGACCTTGCTTCTGCTAAAAAGGACCTAACTCCACCCAAACCTTCCAGCTCAAAGCGAGATGCACCAAAAGGGGCCACACCGAAAAGAAAGCCCTTGGTAATTGGTTCGATTAGAGATTTAAGCATGCTTTTATCTCTATTCAAGTATCTGTGGTCTGCATGCTGCTGTGCCCATTTAAGATGTCGGCTGTCTGCCAGTGCGTTTACTCGCCGCCCTTTTATCTATGTTGTAAGCCATATTGTAGGTGTTTATTTTTATAGGTGATATGCGGCTTTTGGATGTGGTTAAGGTTTCAGGTTTCATTTTTTGGCGGGTTGTGAAGGGGATGGTTGCACTACAACTTTTAGGCTACAGTTTAAGCTTAAAATATTTGTCTTGTGTCTAAGATTTGCATGCATATAGCTTGTGTTTGTTTTCAGTTATTCTTGACTTGCTTTGATTCTTTTTAAGTCACTAATACTATCGTTGAAATCCGGACAAAGTAATCATAATTAACCTGACATGGTTTGGAATGCTTCTGGTGAAACCGCCGGTAAAGTTCTTGCTTGACGCCTTACAACTGTAGTGCTGTCGTTCAGTTCTGTTTTCGTTTCTCAAGGGGATGGGGGGGGGGGGGGGAAGCGACTGATGTAATACATTCCCTTCTGTAAAATGTTCGTGTTTTTTCGTCAATTTTCAATTCTTAGAACGACTTCCTATTTTTTAATGTAGCGGACTTGCCAAACTGATACCAGTGTGAAGTAACACAAGTCAGCTTATAACCGTGTGGTCTTTTCCAGGCTTCACGTGGGTGTCTTAATTTAATCTGGTTTTTTTTTCCTTTATCCCGAATTTGAGTTACAGTTTGTTTATGTTTACGCAAGAAAATAATTGAAAAAAAATATCGTATCACACACGTTCAGGACAGAGACGAGGACAGGGAAAAACGGCACCGCGACAGGAAGGAGCGCGACAGCAGGGACAGGGGCAGCCGCGAGCGGGAGGGCAGTGCGCAGGAGCGCGACAAGCGGGAGCGCGATGGCAGCGCGAGGTCACGTGACAAGGAGAGCCGGGACAAGCACAGACGGGTAAAGTTTCAATGTGTTTTTATTATTTATGATTATTATTATTTTGCCGGCTTTCTGATGTCTAACATTTTCGTGATTCCTGGCATTTTTGTGAATGAATATGGTCCAGCCAAGGGAGTTTTATAGCAACGTCGCGCTTTGTATATAATAAAATATTAATGAATAATGTGAATGAATAATATTACATTATGCATCAAACAAAAACATGTATGTTTTTCACTATCTACGCCCTAAGCAATGCATTTTGGTATTTCGTTTGCAACTTGTGCACCTCTGTTGAAACGTTATTCGGCTGCTAAAGCATCTATTTCATTAAGATCAAAGAATTGAATAATACATGTGTGTGTGCGTGTGTTCGACTTTGCCGTGTTGTCCAAAATGGCACCTGTGTAGGACGAAGATAGAAAAGATCGGCATCGCGATAAGGAAGAGCGACAGAGGGACCGTGACGAACGTCACCGCGACGAGAAGTCACGTGACAAGGAGCGAGATCGCAGACGGGTAAATAACACAGATTTCACATAAGTCAAAGTTGCGCTTACGAAAAGGAAGTTAATTTGATTAAAATGAAACTGATTATTATCTGTACACATACAAATTTATTGTACAAAAAAAAATTTGAATCCCGGTCTCCCATTTTGAAGGATTTAAAAAAAAACTGTACTGAGTAAATTTTACTGGCCTGCTGCATTTCGCTTAAAGTAAAATCATCAGGATCTACCGAAAATATACGCAACACGGAGCAGGGCGTTCATTCACTCACCGCCTTCCCCTGTGACACCGTGGCCTTATAACTTAGTTCTCTGTAACCTTTGTGATAGTCTTCGGTGTAATGTCGTGCGCTACAAACTGTTATACTCCTGTGCTGGCAAATTGACTTGTTGACATACGTGTTGAACATTCCTTTGTTTTAACCAGTGTTTTGAAAATTGTAATTTAACCAGCCGTCCAATTCTTACCTACGTGACTGTTGCGAATGAATCCTGCCTTTTGTAATTATATACCAAATCATTGTTTCGTATGTGAATTGTTTTTTTTTTTTTGTTTTTTTTAACCAAAGATTTCAAATTTGATCAGCATAACAAAAACAATCTCTGATCAAGTACTATAAGTAAAGAATAACATAATCAAGAAAATAATTATGAAATAAATTGGCTTTGATCGTGTATGCGTAATGCTTCGTGTTTATTCAGCATCGAGAGGAAGAGGACGAAAATAAAGAAAATAAAGTTGAAACTCCGCAGAGTGGTGAAGGAGATTCCGAGGTATTGACCAAGTTGAATTGTGTGATTGTTTCCTCTTGACTAATTAGCTAATCTGGGAATTCATCGTTGCCAATTTTGTGCTCTTTCGGGGATGGAGGGAGGGGCATAATTAGTCTCAAAGCTTGGCTAGAGATAAGGCTGAGAATGATAGCGATATTTAGATTACTGGTCGCTTGCCAAAAATGATCACATGGCGATTGAACGCACACCTGTAATTAATGCCAAAGTCGTGGAATAAAAACAAAACCTGGCACTCGCGTTTGGACTGATGCCAACACCGCCCCTCAGCCGTGCACACTGTTCGCGCTCGACTTTCAGGTTCTTGCTGCCAGTGCTGCAGGCTGCGGAAGGGTGGTTCGGATCAGTCCGTACGCATGTATGGTTTATCACCATTTTCCTTATTAATAAGTTACTCCCTGCATGTCGATGGCAGATCTCCCTGCTATCTGATTCCTTTTACAGACACAACTGTATGAACGAAATTCATTTAGTCGGCATTACTTGGGCTTATCGCGTTTTTCGTGGACTTTTTGGTAATTTAAAGTAGAAATCTGTAAACAGGTTGCACATATGCTGCCGCTGTCATAAAGAACAAAGTGGACGTTTTCCTGCGATAGTTTTGTGAAATGAAAAGTACTCTTGAAATGTGCGCATTGCAAGCTCGGTTGAAAAAAAAATCAGTATCTTGTTAGTTTGAGAAGACAAATTCTGTTTTAACCAATATACGTTAACTGTTGAAATTGTTTCAGTTGTGTAGTCTTAGATAGTTTCTATGTTGGTTACTACTCTTTTTGAACTAACCAATGAGATTGCGTGTCGTGAATTGATTGGCAGGTTGGCAAGAATAGATCCTCCCACAAATCTAGTAAGTACCGCCCATACGACCTGTGGACTTGTCTCATTTTGGGCTACAATGTGGTGTTAGCATAACCTATTGTATAACCTTGTTGTATAGTGGGTGCCTTCTTCTGCTCGGTATCGGCTGTTACCCGGCATGTCTGTGAAATAAAACAAATGAACTAATCATGTGTTAATATGTGTTCTGTTTTTTTTTTCTACTTTCAGCTTAACGGGTTTAGGGACCATTCATTTAATAAGCGCACAGCACAAATTGGTGTGTTTTCGGCGGGTTTAAGGGGGTAGGGGTACGAAACGTGTTGTAGTGACATTTATAGTGACGTTCCTGGGTTGAGGGTGGGGGGGGGGGGGGTGGGGGAGGGGACAGGTGGTTGGCCAATTTGGAGCGGAGACTGCTGGTGCATATTCGAAATGACTGGTGTTCCTACCCGCTGGGTGCGGTGTTCATTTTTTGCCTGTACTTCACTCTTTCAATTTCAGCAGAAGTTCATCATCATTTCTCACCATTTGTCTTTATTAGACCGTAAATTCGAAAACTCAGAAAAATATAGGGGGGGGGGGAGGTGGGAGATAAATGGTTTCAGTTTTTCCAAGCCTCACAACTACACTTATTGAACAGTGTCTGGCTAATCTTAAATCTGGTCTTAAAATTAGAAAAAAAAGATCAAAAAAAACTCTCCGAAGATTAGAAGTTAGCTGTAAGATTTGCAGGTGATACAAAAACCGGTTTGGTCATTGAAGGAAGATGCACAGATTATCTGTATTAAAGGGCATTTCATCTGCTGCTACAGTGGCGTGTATTTGTTTTGGAAAGATGTTATTGTGGCCGCAGTGGTTTATTCAATGTCCCACGTTGAACCTCCCGAACTCAGTGCAATTTAAATCGTATACGTCTGTACTTTGGACGTCTGTATTTTGTACGTCTGTACTTTGTACGTCTGTACTTTGTACGTCTGTACTTTGTACGTCTGTTTATGGACGGTTCGTTGAGATGAGCCTCATAATGAAATGTTTCCCGCGATCTTTTTTTAGATTAACCTTGTTCTTGCAGTGCTGTACTTCTAATATTTTAATTAAGTTTGTTGTACTATCATCCGACTAAGGCTTTGCTTCGTCACGCCAAGCTCTGTCTTGACACGCCAAGCTTAGTCTTGAAACGCCAAGCTTAGTCTTGATTACCCCCTACTCGCCTCTCTTCCACTCTACGTTTTTCTATTTCTCATGCAGCAGAAACGTTCTTTTATTCAGTCTAAGGACAAAGAGCCGGCTCATCGGATACCCCGACCTTCCTCAGCCAAAGGCTCGCGCCGTAGGCAGACTTACGGTAGGCTGAACAAGTAACTGGCAAAATAAGTATTTTCGAGTGGCTTGCCCTCACATATATTTTTTTTTTGGCTTTATTGTATTTTAACATAGCTGTAGGGTTATTTTTATAACGATTTCCAATAAATTCTTAATTTCTGATTATGTTTTTTTTTTTTGGCTGCTTTAGCTCTGGATTAAAACACTGCATTGCGATTTTTTATTCTTCATTGTCTGACTTTTGAATGGCCGTCTTAACTGTCACTTTGTTTGCTGTATTTTAATTTCATATTCCCGTAAACTTCTCGTGTTTATCACAAGAATTGTGACCTTTAAACGGAGAAGTTATAATACAGAATATTTCAGGTAGGAGTTATGTCATCCAAACCAGTTTACGAAGCTGGAATTCTTTGCCAATTTCTTGCTGTGGTAAAGGTCGTTGGCTATAAAGGTGTTCCCGTTAATCCCTGAACACTTGTTCGCACATCTATTGTGCGAATTCGAATTCCAGAGTGAAAAATAAAATACAAGTACTGGGATGTCATAGAAACTACAAGTGACTGCCCCGTGCAAATGTTTCCGTGTTTCTGGAAATGTCCATAAATGAGGAAATGACTCATTTGGTCAGCTTGGCTTCCGATCGTATTGTGGTCGTTGTGATTCGAAAAATTCTCGTACCTACTTGTAGTAAAAGTAGTACCAACTTTGCTTGGAATTTTTTCAAAAACATACTTCGTTTTAATGTTAGTTTGTACTTTTGTGGTAATTTTTTTTTGATGATGTTAACGTGATTTTCAGGCCGCTCTCGAACAAAAGACTTGAGTGACGATGAGCGTCCAAAGGGTAAGACTGGTGAAAAACGACGGTATTGAAGGAATAATATACGCGTAGTTAGTGGATTCTCACTGTGTTTGACGTTATATTTTTAGTTTCTTTTTAATTTCTATTATATAGTATAACATTAAATACAATTCCTGTGATTCTCTATTTGTTGAAGCTTCTATTTTCTTTAGTCACAGGAACCTAAGTCATTGTTTCCGTCTCCTGCTTGCAAACCCAGCGGTACCTCTTTTTTCAGTGCGTGATTAAATTCTGTGGGCACCTCGTTCGTATTATGTACTGTCCCTTATCTCGATCCCCCGCCACTTACTGGGTTTCTTCTGATTTCATAGACTTCGTCGAAATTCTGGCAGCACTCGTTCGCGTTACTATGGGTGGGCAGCTATCCTTCTTATTTGAGTGGTGTCTCACAGCCAACCTCTATGGCGTTTCTGTCTGTTATGTGTCAGACATTTTTGTGCCGTCGTCCCTCTGGGGAATCCGCGACAACAGCGTCTCTTATTGAGAGACAAACTGCCTTTTATATCCCACCAAATTGTGTTTGTGCATAGCAGGTTTTCTGGAGGGTAGGCGTTTTCTAACGACGTTGTTTCTCTAAATTTCAAAACGGCTCTCCAATTTTTTTTTCCATTCATCACCCCGACCCCTTCCCCTCCTTCACCTAGTGATAATGATGTCATCAATCTTCGAATTCAGTAAGTTGTCCCTATACAGCGTTAAACAAAAAATGGATCGAAGCAATTGAACTGGAGAGACAGCACATCTGATACAAACCCGAATTTCGGATATTTGTGTGTACAGTACACTTAAGTATTCTATCGAAGTCTGTGCGCGAAAATTTGACTTCTACGTAACACAAACAACTAACGCAGTAATATAATTTGAGAAATACGAACCGTAACAATAATTGGTTGTTATAACTAAAGAAATCAGTGTTACAAGAAATGTTTTATTCACTTTTAAAACGATATTTCTGCAAGTTTCGAGGAATAATTTCAGCATCTCAATTTTCCTAGGTCGTTGCAAGTAAACTAATATTTTATACATTAATCTGGCTGTAAATTCTTCATTTTCTTCCCAGTAATTAAGTATGTGTGAAAATCCTTACACTGTTCTGTCTAAACCTCATTTCATTCCTTCTTAAATTAGATGCAATTATTTACGGGTAGATGTAACATTTGCAGGTAAATCATTTCTTCCTCTAACAGGTTTCTTCAAGACATTTTTTCTCTCTCTCTTGAGTTTAATTTATTTCAAACTTAGTGGAATTCTTGTTCTACTTTTCGCTCGTAAAACAGCATTGTATCTGAAATTTGAAAGATGTTAATTATAGTATTAAGTAAATAGAAAACAGCATAAATAAAGGAGTTCAATAATGTAATTCGAGTTGAATAATTAGTGTGGAGAACGATACTGGGACATCTAGGAATTGATATTGTGACTTTCAGAAGAAGAAGCACCCAAAGAGGCGACCATGAATGGGCACGTAGAAGGGGAATCGGCACAGCAATCTGCACCGTTAGTATACTGATATATCCCACTGCTTCGTCCCTTCCATGAGTGCTGCAGTTATGTCTGTCCCTTCTTATCGTCATCGCTTGTTTCATTTTGCTAAGGTTGCTAAGGGAAATTATAAAATAGATAAGAAAAAAAAGCCTTTCTCTTGTTCCCGCCGGATTACGAAGAATTAAAAAAAAAAACAAACAAACAAAAAAACAAACAAGAAAAAAAAAAAACAGTAACAAAAAAAAAACAAAAAAACGCAGGTCTTTGAAATTGACTTTTCTGAAGAAAAATTACGCTGCAAATGGTTGAGGTATTTTCAGCATTCTTTTAAAATGTGGCCCATAAAAAATGCCAAAGAAACTACAAAACTTGCCTGCTTGTGATCTACAGATCTGTTTATACTTCTAAAGGCAGAAAGCAAAGAGAAAGGTCCTGTCAAAAATAAATATATAAAAGAAAAGAAAAAGTGATGTTTTATAGCTTTAATTAAGTTAATTCTGTGCTTCAATCTAAGTTTGAAGATTTTAGTTTTGCTTTAGTTCAGCTATCGCACCCGTTATGAGGTGTTCTTTTTTATCCGACTTAGCGCTAGTTGGTCTCTGTATGTGAGTACGCTTTTATTTGCCAGTGGCTCGATTCATTGGGGTAATCAAAAGCGGGAAATGTGAGTAAAAGCGGAAGAATCTTTGGCACCTTGATTGTTTATTGTGCACTGTTCACCTGTTCATACGTTGTGTTATGTTGATTTTGATATCGGAGAAAAAAAAACTTTGTTTAGTGTTGATTAAAAAAAAAAAAAACAAGGCGAAGAAGCACATGTGTATATGTCAATGTTTCTACTCGACATGAGTGTTTTGTTAGTTTTGGTGGTTGTGTAGTATATGTGTGGTGGGGGGGGGGAGGGGTATGGGGAGGGGATGGGGATTTGTTGAGGGGTGTTATATTGTTTGTCATAACACTAGAGAAACGGCAAATTTGCGAAGATTTTTATCCGAATCGTGGGTTGGGGAAGGGGGGGGGGGGGGAGGGCGAGGAGAGGGTGCTGTTTTGCGCAATACCTTGTCGACATTTGTATCTCTTACGTAAAAAAAAAGCCGAGATTTCGATGCCCTGATTAAACACGTTATATTTGTATGTCAGTATATCTGTGTCTGTCGCAAGTCTGATTGGCCTAAGTTTTATTTAAGACTGATTGGCCCAAGTTGAAATCTCCTTGACGACGGTTGCTGCTATGTTAATCATCCGAGAAAGAGATTAAGGAGTTTACTGAAGTAATGTAGTGTGTGCTGTAGCCCAGCAGTGCCAAAAAAAATACAAAAAAAAAATGTTGACTCGCAAGAGCGGTCCAGAAGGGCTGTTCATGGCTTGTACGACTATGGGGTGTGCGTGAAGTCCAATTATAATTTGTGTGTCTCCTTTTTTGTTGCAAAACTAGCGAACGTTTTGGTGAAGCGCTTGTGAGGAGAAGCCCATTCAAATTGCCCATGCGGGTCTACAGATACTAAAAAGTTATAAAGATAAGCAAATAATAATAATAATAATAATAATAATAATAAGAATAAAGAAAAGGTAAAGAAAAGTAATAATAGTAATAATAATAAGTAGAGTGATTGACAGCAAGTACAGGTGTGAGTTGTTACTTTGTTGACAGGAGACGAATGGCCCGTCCGAGCAGCGCGCGACCCGCACCCCCTCGCGTCAAACAGAACGAGCCTCCCCCGGAAGAGCCAGCTGTGATGTGAGTGCGGCAATAACTGCTGTGACAACGGTTAAAGAAACTAACAGAATATACATATATAACAACTAATACATAAACAGCGGTTAATTTGTTAAAGCATGAATAATTAAATAAAAACAAGCAAAAAAAAGAAAGATGAAAAATGAAAATTGAAAAAAGAAGCATAAACAAAACAAAAAAGTGAATAAAATAAACAAGAAATAAATAAATCAAAATAAATAGTTAAAATAAAAGTAAGTTAAATAAATGAAGAAATCAAGATGAATTGATTATTTATTATTGAGATAGACTATTGTACACGTAGCTGAGAGGAATGTTATGTGACACGTTTTACCGCCGCCAGAGGGCCGAGCAATGTGCCTAACATCATCTCAGACAAGCAGGACGAGTCCAGTGACGACGACGACATCTTTGTGACGAAGGAGGAAGAGGAGGCGCCCGCCCCAGCGCCCGAACCGACCCCGCAGGTGCAAAACGAGGACGAGGAAGGCGGGGAGCATGGTGAGTGTGTGTGTGTGGGGGGGGGGGGGGGGGGTGGGGGGAACGGGCCTGAATCCTCCCTGCAGCTGCAACACAATTCGAGGAAGGCGGGGAGCATGGTGAGTGTGTGTGTGTGGGGGGGGGGGGGGTGGGGGGAACGGGCCTGAATCCTCCCTGCAGCTGCAACACAATTCGAGGAAGGCGGGGAGCATGGTGAGTGTGTGTGTGGGGGGGGGGGGGGGGGGGCTGAATCCTCCCTGCAGCTGCAACACAATACAAGGAAGGCGGGGAGCATGGTGAGTGTGTGTGGGGGGGGGGGGGGGGGCTGAATCCTCCCTGCAGCTGCAACACAATACGAGGAAGGCGGGGAGCATGGTGAGTGTGTGTGTGGGGGGGGGGGGGGGAGCGGGCCTGAATCCTCCCTGCAGCTGCAACACAATACGAGGAAGGCGGGGAGCATGGTGAGTGTGTGTGTGGGGGGGGGGGGGGGGCTGAATCCTCCTTGCAGCTGCAACACAATACAAGGAAGGCGGGGAGCATGGTGAGTGTGTGTGGGGGGGGGGGGGCTGAATCCTCCTTGCAGCTGCAACACAATACAAAGAAGGCGGGGAGCATGGTGAGTATATGTGTGTGTGTGTGGGGGGGGGGGGGGGCGAGGAGCCGTGCCTGAACCCTCCCTGCAGGTCAGACAGGAAACATGAGGAGGGGGGAGGGTGAAGATACTATGTTGGCTTGTACATAGTTGCTTCTTTTTTTAGGACTTCGGTTAACACAGTGAAAAAAAAACAGATGGCGGTTTGTTGGTAAGTGTTTAAAGCTGCATGTACTTCCAGGTGGTTTGGTGAAGAAGATGATGGAGGCGAAAGAAAAGCTGGAAGGCGGAAGTCATGCGCAGAACCAGCAGCCCAAGAAGACGGAAATCGTAAGTGAGCCGCGGTCTCGCCATATGGCCCAAGTATAGGCGTGTAACAACGTGGAGATAATATTAAAGTACTTAAACAAGAACAAACAAGCCATCGTAGAGGGCACAGCCCCCAACCGGACATGGACAAACAGCTGTCATGCTCAAGCTCAGGTGGATAAACAAGCACCGAGTGACATGTCAATTCAGTCCGCCTGATAGTTGAAGAGATATGGCGTCGACAAAATACCGCGTTTTCCCTAAGTTCCATCCAGGAATGTCACATTTTTGACAATCTCCCATTTCGTCAATTCTTCGTCGATTTCAAAATTAATACGCCGTTGCACATCTACATGATATATTTGTTCACTCAGTGAAATGTCAAATCAGTCCGCCTGATAATTGAAGAGATATGGCGTCGACAAAAAATACAGCGTTTTTGCTAAGTTCCATCCAGGAATGTCACATTTTTGACAATTTCCCATTTCATCAATTTTTCGTCGATTTCAAAATTAATACGCCGTTGCACATCTACATGATACATTTGTTCACTCAGTGAAATATCGAATCAGTCCGCCTGATAGTTGAAGAGATATGACGTCGACAAAACAATGCATCAAAAAGTGGCAGACAGACAGACGGACAACACCCAAACCAACAGTTCCCCTCCGGGGGCTAAAGCCCTCGGTTGGAGGCTAAAAGTACTTAACTGACAAATCTGCGGCTTTTTTATATTTATTTATTGACAGAATGTATTCAGCGTATCATAATCAGGACCCTTACAATAAAGAAATAAATAGATAAAGCGATGTTAAGTAAAATGTAAGAATGTGTTTTTTTTTCTGTCGATTTCAAGCAATGAATTTTTTGTGTGTTTCAAAGGAGCGCTCGTCCCAAGTCAGCGATGCGACGCGACGGAAAGAACGCGAGATGGTGAAAAAGGAAATCGAGAAATTACGCACGAGCATACAGACATTAACGCGATCGGTCAACCCGCTGGGCAAAATCCTCGACTTCGTTCAGGAAGATCTCGATTCTATGCAGAAAGAGTTGGAGCTGTGGAAGCACGAGAACGCACAAAATCAAGTGGCACTGCAAAGGGAACAAAGGTGACTAACGCTTCATGCAAATTTCTCACATCTGGCTGTTTCCATTTCAGCCACGGAAAAAAATGCCCAAAATGTCTTACTTGCATTATTTTTTCTTTTGTGACGTTGCAGTAAGTTCGTGTAATCAAGGAATACGCAAATTCCGTGAAATTTTCACTAAATTCACGTATTCGCTGCGACTGGCACTGCAATGGAATGCGCGTATTCCCTAAAAATTCAAGGGAATTCGCATATTCCCTGAAATGAAGGGGCAGGGAATACGTTGAATTCCCTGAAATGTCATTTGTTTTATATAAATGCAAAACAAGACTAGCTGTTATCTTTAAAATATTAAATAATATTCAGCAGGTATTAGATTAAAAGACGCCCCCCCCCCCGGTAAATGCTTCCTCCCCCATCTCCCTCCACCAGTTTTGCACTACGCACATAACCACACCCAACGGTGGAGTGAAAGTTAAATGTTTACATTTCTTTTGGGCACGACTTGTCCATAAAAATAGATATTGGTCCGATTTCACCGTAAAGCTTTGCCAGCACAATAATTTTCTGTAAACGGTCATCTCCCACCACCACACCTTCTCCCCCACACACAGTTCTCAGTTTGAACGATC
Source organism: Protula sp. h YS-2021 (assembly GCA_949752745.1). Taxonomy (NCBI): domain Eukaryota; kingdom Metazoa; phylum Annelida; class Polychaeta; order Sabellida; family Serpulidae; genus Protula; species Protula sp. h YS-2021. The sequence goes on along the minus strand of OX457031.1, from coordinate 15,951,673 downwards.
ATGCTTTGAATCTAATGTCGTCACACTTCTCACTGAAATTTCACTGCTGTTCAACAAGTTGTTTGTTATTTGGGATATGACATTTCTGTTCGTTGTCAATATTTACGTAGCTTTCCGTATCACACGAATTCCCCGAAGTGTTCATTAAACTCGAACAGAAACGCACTCTAAATTTCAGGAAATACGTGTATTCCCTAGAACATCCGTATTCCCCGGCAGTCACAGCGAATGCGTGAATTCCCTAGACTAAAAAATTTCAGTAAAAATAAAGCGAAATAAACTTGTGTAAGATGGTCACTTTGAAATAAAATCGTTTTAATAGTTATTTTATGATTCTTTTGATTTTGTTTTCGGTATATTTGACGCTGAGTAGACGGAATTCATTGTTAGTTCGAACCCAGATTGACTTATCAATTGCGAAGTCTTTGATAGTCATCGAGAGCTAAATGTTGATGTTTTTTTTTTCAGCATTACGGAGAGTTCCGTGGAACCACTACGCGCCCATTTAACGGAGATAGACAATGCCATGAAGGACCAATTAGATCTCATAGCTGCAGTGAAGTCAAACGTATTGAAAAATGATGAAAAAATCACAAAAATGCTTGGCAGTATAACCAAGTCGTAGGGACATCCAGCTAGGGATTAATAGTCACTTTTTGTATCACGATGAACCACTTGTTTTGAGAATCATGGTTGAGAATCGTAAGATTCGCCATTTTGATTTCATGATTCGAGTTTAAATTTGAGGTGGGGATATTTTCAGAAGAGTACCTGTGACAACATAGAAGAGGTCCTGCTGGGAGAAGTTTGTGAGAGTGATGAAGGAGACTGTCATTGTTAAGATGGGTGACGGGTAGGTTAGGTGCTCAGAGCGTTCGTCTCTAGGTTCCGGGTTCGAATCCTCCCCGGGGTGGTAAACGGAATATTCGCTCGATTACCTTAGGTAAACGAACGCAGCGGATCCGATCACTCATCACGGAATTGAAAATTAACGATCGAGGACTGTTTCGGCCATCCCACCTTAAATAATCAATTTTTTTTTAGGTTTACGTCACCGTTCAAGAAGTAGAGAATAACTCGCATTTCGGGGCTGCAACGAGGTGAAAGAATCTGTATATTCCAACACATGTCGGTTTCCGAGATACACTTTGTACTAAGTGAAAAATGAAGAGTTTGGTGTGAAGGTCAAGATCGTTTAACGAGGAGAGATGTTTTTTTCTCCGTTTGAGATAGTAAGATTATTTTTGTTGGTAGTAAGCGAAGCACTGAGGCTAATTTTTTCAACGAGATCTGGATGTGGTTTTCCTCACTTAAGCTTACAGGAAACCAGATTTAAATTTTGGACTGAAGCGGTGACCCTAAAAACGTCTGTTTTAAAAACCAGCTGTGATAGAATGTTGTCATAGCAACGTAAGTAATGTCAAACTATTGACGGCCTCGCTTGAAAGTTGTGGAAGTGGTAATAAAGTCCTTCCTGACGTCATCATATTGTGACGTTATGTCTTCAGATTCAAAATAGATATAAAACGTCACAATTATGACAGGCCGTAAACTTTTTTTTTTTAGGTTTTATTGTTTACTTAAAACTAATGTTAGCGTAACAACTGTATGGAATTGAAAATATTTTCAAAGAGATATGTTTTCAGTATAAACTTGTTCAACGATGTAAAACTTGTAAAGCTCTGCAGAGGCGGGGTTTGCAGATGATCGTGGTGAATGATGTTCTGTAGTTTATGGTGTATACATTCGTGTCAAGTGCTTAGTAAAGGATCTGAAAGATTGTGTCGGACTAAGTAAGATATGTCAAGTGTCAGTCGCGTTTTCACGCCAACCCAGGTTTTCCACCACATAAATGAAACGCAAACAGTCGGCAGTGTGTTAGATAATGACTAAGTGGTTTGTCTGACGTCACCATTTTGTTCGTATTGGTGACTATTGTTATTTTTTTTTTTTTTGACGGACTTCTTAAAATCAGTATATATTTGTGATGTGTACGTTATTAAGCCCAAGGTGACTCCTTCCCTTAATTAACGTCAAATGTTCAACTGCACATACTGTGATAATATTGTTCAGCGGTCCCCTTTTCCATGGAAACTTTCGATTTACTTTGCTTGGGAGTTGAAGGAGGGGAGTGGGCGAGGGGTGTGGGGTTGGGGTCCAGGAACCTGTTAGATACGTTCTGGAACACGAAATTCTGTTTTCATCCATTTAGCCAGCCGGGCTTTTAGCTGCGGTACTGACACAGCACTTAGGTGTTGTGGGTTGCTGTACTAACACAGTATTAATATACTGTGGACTGCGGTACTGACACAGTAATTAGGTACTGTGGGTGGGGTCGCACCGCTTATTACTGAGAGACTTCAGAGCCAATACCTGCTGTCGATGAGGGGATTTGCGCTACTTGGCAAAATTCGTATTTTGTGTTTGGTTGGGAGGGGAGGGAGGGGGTTGTAATTATTCAGTTCTATACGGAAGTGACCTTGCCTAGTTGTATGAAAAAAAATATTGTTGTTGACAAAAAAATGTAAAGGGAGGACCAGGTTTGGTAAATTCTTCTAATAAGTGTTAAAAGTAAACAAATTCCAGATAGAGAAATCCGTACATTATTGCAAACACAGTTTCTTCGTTGTCAAGAATTACTTCTTGATATTTCAAAAGCCGACAATATATACAATAGTGTAAGTTTAATGGACACTTTAAAGGGAGAATTTGCTCACTCATCCTGAGGCTTTCACTTTCTTTGTACAGATTCTGTCGATGTAAGGGTCAGTAATGTGTAAGTCAAGAAAGTAAGGAGCGTTCTCTGTCTGGGATATAAAAAGAATTCTGGTCCCATCGTTCATTTAAATCACGTGACTTTTTCTCTATGTTTCAGCAGTTTATTGTCCAGCTTTTATGTTTTGCATGTTTTATTTTTGAACTTGTTGAACTAGTGTGTTATTTTTCCTCAGTATTGTAACGCGTGGCGCTTAAAATAACTCCGTCCAAAAGATAAGAAATAAAATAAATAAAACAAAATGAAAGTACCGTGTGTTCTTTATAAAGGCCGCGATGATAATTGTTAGAAGTAGTTGTGTATGGTCCAGGCGATCTGTGATCTAAATTGCTGAAACCAGTCCCACTGCAAATCGCTGTTTTCCTTTTTAGTCAAAGTAACCGATAGATACAAACACTTAATCCAGCAAGCGGATTCACAATTTCGTCCCCGATATTTACGCCAAAAAAGAAAAAAAAAATCCAGTTTTTGGAGGATAAACACAGAAGCAGAAAAACTTAGAAACATAAAAGTAAATGAAATACATTAAAATCGTTTTGAAATAGATCTAGCGCTCTTTTTTGCCAGAAATCCATTATAACAATGTCATTGATAAATTTTCCTACATTCCAATAAAGTTTTGCGGCTTATAGATACGTAGTGGTAGATAAAATCAACTTCTAATTTATTATTGATTTGTTTGTTTCTTTTTTCCACTGGAATCCTGTGAGTTTCCTCTGCTGAGCATGGGCACTCGAAACCGTGAACTGGCTCATAGAATGTGCGAATATACAAGAGCGATTTTGACTTGTCACGTTAGTCGAGGTGGTCTAGTTAAACTCGATCGACGGGGTGGGATTCGATAACAGGGCCCTACAGATCCGTATTTTGTCATTGGACAGCCTTTGAGAGTGCCGGCAGTCCTGGAGTTTTCATAGGATCGTTGTGGTGTTATACATGGATTGGTCATATGTGATCCGACACCAGGCTGTTGTTCTCCCGGAACGAGAGGAGACAAGTGTTTGTACGGTGTGTGTGTTTCAGTTTGTTGTGAACAGAACGTGTGCATAATATTATTAAGGAAACCTGAACGAAACTTTCGTACAAAAGCGTATAAGATCATGCAGGCTTGGTACGAAATTTTCATATAAAATCGTATGCGATCCTATACGAAATTTGTATGCAAAATAGGTAACTTGCAAACTATTGCGCACTGTTGTATGCAAGAAAACTTGGTTTTATATGGTTTAGTTTGCTTTTATACGCTTTTGTACGTTTTTGTCCGTTCTGACTTACGTTGAAAGGAAACTTAAACACATAAAAGCATTTAGAAGAATACCAAACAATAACACATCTTCCATGATTTCAGATGGGAACGACTATATACAGGTGAATTTTTTTTAAATCTCACTTTTTGTCTGATATTTTGGTGCAGCTTCCTCAATGCCCGAATGCAAATACTTTGACCCTTGTTCGTGCAGGCAGGCTAGTTTTGTTCTTCTCCATTTATCATTTAATCACTTTTATGGATTTTCACTTGTTGTCACAATGGCGGTTTGATAAGTAGTGAAGTTCTTAAATTTGTTGATGATACGTGATTGGCTCATTCTTAATTGATATGGTAACTGTAGACTTGCACTTGGTTCAGTGAAATAAAATTGTACTAATTCGTACAAAAGCCGATAAAAGCGTACATAAAAGCATGCTTTGGAAAAGTCACAAAAAACCACCACAGTCACCAATCTGTACAAATGCAAAGAAAAGCACACAGAAGCCTACTTATGCATACCAAGGCGTAGCTACTCGTTCCAACATTTGCAAACTAATTCATGTAAGACCGTATAAGATTTAGTATTGCTTTGCTTTAGTTTGCTTTTGTAGGAAGTTTCATGCGGGAGGCGTGTGACGTCATCACGGAAAAATGTTGTGTACAAAATTTCTCAACCCCTGAACTTCTGTCGCTGAAGCTCGGATAAAGTTCCAGCTTGGTACGAGTGTTGATACAGCCACACACACACACGCACACACAGATATATATATATATATATATATATATATATATATATATATATATATATATATATATATATATATATGTTACAGTAAATCCGTGTAATCAGTAATTTCACGTAATTCCTAAAACTTACGTGAAATTACTGTCGGGGCCAGGAATTACGCGAAATTCCTAAAATCTGCAGGAATTTCATGTAATAACTGAAACAGGAGATCAGTAATTACACGAAATTATTAAACTGTGAATTAAACAAAAATGCAGGTGACTGAGTGCACAAATTGCAATTCAGGATAAAAAGGGACTAATGAGTGATCTTAGCTTTGTAATATTCGCAGTTCGAGATAAAAGCAAAGGTCTCAATATGCAATCCCATCTTCGGCAAATGACACCAAATGTCACATTTGGTGATTGAGTTCACGAATTGCAATTCAAGATAATAAGTTTGTCCAAGGACATGGCCCAGTCCAATTACCAAACAAGGAAAGAGAGAAAAACTCTGAAACGAATACTCTTAGGCCAAAAAATAAAGAACTGTGTTTCTAAACATAACTTTTTCATAATTGTAAGACACAAAAAACGACTTTTCCCGGGTGGAAGCTACCCGAAAAGGGATGTTTGAGAGGTTGGGTTTTGACGAGTCAGGTATTTACCGACATTTACATAATTTTACAAAATTTTTAAAATTCCACCATTTCGGCATTTTTTTTTTTTTTTTTTTTTTTTTTTTTTTGTCGCTTGAGAAAAAAAGCAAAGTCCAGGTGGAGAAGCACCTAAGAAACTTTCGATTAAAATTTTATAACTATTTAAAAAGACTGAGAGAAATTAATGGTTTGAAAATTCAGTTATTTAATGCCATTTATTCCAGTTTTTGCCAAACTTCAAAGTTCCGTCATTTCGGCAGTTTTTGGCGAACCGCGAAAAAAAATAATAGCCTGGTGGGCGAACCCCCTGGGAAACATTCCAGCGTAACATCTAAACGATTGGAGTAAAACTAAGAGGAGTAGCATTTTAAAAATTGGTCAAAACGGGCACAAAAAATGCCGCCATTTTGTTCGTTAGTCGTCAAAAAAGTAACAGCCAGGTGAGGGACTACCCAGGGAACATTCCTGCGTAATATCAAAACGATTGGAGCAAAACTGTAGGAGGAGTAGCATTTTAAAGAAAATGTTTAACATACGCAGATACACACAAGCCCCCTATAGTGATACGGCTAACCCAGTCCGACAAAGTCGGCTGGGTTAAAAAGGACTCGCCAAGGTCGAAATAATCTATGACAAGCTAAGTTCATGTGAGCGTGTTTCTCCATTTTTTGCCATCGTTTAACTTTGTTCGATTTTATTACGCCTATTTACTAACTGATGTTTAGGAAATTTGTGAAATAAAACACCCCTTGAAAACAGTAAATACATGAAATTCCTGAAGATTTTAGGAATTTCGCGTAATTCCTGGCCCCGACAGTAATTTCACGTAATTCCTAAAACTTTTAGTAATTACGTGAATTTACTGATTACACAGATTTACTGTAACATATATATATGGCATTAGCGGGACCACATATATTTTTGTTTTGTCCTATTGGGCTCTTATCCGGATTAGGGTTTTGTCCTCCTCTGTAAAACGATTGGGGTTTTGTCCTATTGGGCTTTTGTCCGGGATTTGTCTAGGTCTTACCTCCGAAACTATGGTCGGACTGCCCTGAAATTTTGCACACGAACAAAGTACATATTGAAGGTGTGCAATGTCGTATATTTGTTCGGAAGCATAAAAAATGGTCAAAATGACAGTATTTTGAAATTACGTAACATTTAGCTTTCATGTAATTTTGTTGGCATAATGGAACGTCCTATCCGCGTTATATCTCAGAAACTATAGGTCAGATTGGTTTGAAATTTCACACATGGATAAAACAAATATGGAATGTGTGCAGCATCGTGTTTTCTTTCGGATTCATGAAATAGTGACAAAATGATTTTCCCCGTTATTATGTCTCCTGGAGCAAGGGGAGATATATAGCGCGTGTACCTTTTGTGCATGTGTATGTGTGTGTTCATGAGTGTGTTTATCTGTGCTTGTCAGTCTATTGTGAACAAAATGTGTGCAAGATATCTGGAGAACGAAAAGTTAGATCGAATTCAAACTTGGTCTCTTTATTCTTTTGGTAAGTTGGATGGTTCTGTTAATTTTCGACGCGGGTCACCTTGTTAGAGCATTGTATGACGTCATTACGTAAAAATCTTGTGTGTGAAATTGCTGGTGGGTTTTTTGGTTGGTTGGTCCGAAAGATTCTGTCAATTTTTTCTCGAGTAGATGTAACGTAAAATATGAACAAAATCTTGCATGCAAATTATTTCGATAACGAAAAATCGTATCCACTTCAAATTTTATATGAGTATTCCTTGGGCCAGTCGGAGGGTTCTTTGACGGTTGTAACGAAATGAAGAAAGTCCAATCGAATTCAGACTTGGTGTACTTATTCCTGGGATAAATTGTACGCTTTTTGTTAAACATCAAACTCATAGAATAGTAAGAAAGGCTACATTGGATAAAAAGTACTACATGATATATTTTGTAATCTCTGAATCTAACACCACCCCTTCCCAACCTTTCCCGTTTTGCCGGCTCTTTTGTTAATTATGGGTAATTATTAACTAGACTTAGGACTGCAGCGTTTTCTAGAAGATTCTTCAATGTTCTTGCATTCTTTCGACATACTTGAAAACATCGGCAGCGAAACTATCGATCCATGGCTGTTTCTTGCATTTCGAGTAATTGACGGTTTTGTCCGTTGCTCACCTACAGCTATTATGTAACATGTCAATCACTCAGGGGTTAGTGTCACTTGTAATGTGTCATGACATTTTTATCTGCTTTTACAGACTGGAATGTGGAAAGGTTGAACACCTGAGTTCATGCAAAACACCACCCTCCAACTGAGGTTAGTAATCTGTTGAACAGTTATGAAGGATGCCTTTCTGGTGCTTGCTGGCCGATGGGAATTACGAAGACAAGGTATATATTATGGTAATGACTACACATAGGGTACAGACCCCTTCCGTAACGTTGGCTAAACTGTAAAGGTTACGTTAAGAGGTGTACCTACATTCGATGTCCAGCGGAGATGGTTGGAGGGTGTAGGTTAATAAAACACAGCACTAAACCTTTTGTAACTACTACCTTCAAAACCCGCATAAAAAGACGGAAAGTAAATTCTGTAGTGACGACCTTTCCGGTTCGGATAGAAATACGTTCGGTAAAACCTGTCTTAACCCCGGATAAAAACGTGCGTACAGTAAAACTGCTGTAAAGACCAACTTCGAAACCCGGATAAAAGAGACGTAGAGTAAAACATGTTTTAAGACCATCTTTCAGACTCGGATAAAAAGACATATAGTAAACCTGTTTTAGTGACCGCCTTCAAGACCCGTCAAAATCATACAGTAAAACCTGTTCGTATAGACAAACAGTAAAATTTCTTTTAGTGATGACCTTCTAGACTTGGATAAATTGGGGCACTGTAAACCTGGCTAAAGTGACCACCTTCTAGACAGATGTCTTCTAGACACCTTCTAGGCAGCAGTATTTAGACCTGTATAGAAAAAGAAGACTGAGATACCCACAAGACAAGTTACGTACATCCCGCTCCTCAGACCCCCTTCAATATTTGGATAAAGATGATGCACAACCCAAGTTCTGAGCATATGAGATACATTTATATTAGATAAAAAGTCTTATTTTTCTGCAAATGGTACAAACATGCTCAAATAAAACTTTGTGAAAGGGCTGTCGGGGGAACATCTGTTTTTTGTTTACAAAAAAAAAACAAAAAAACAAAAACAAAAAGACAATGGCTGCTTAATAAGAGTGTTTGATATGTTCGAGTACACTGCTGTTGGTGAGCATTGGTGTTCGTGTTTTGTTTATTTTTGAATTCCGGCAATGAATTATGATAATGTTTGAACCTTCAGTGTTTATACAAAGAAAAGTAGAAACTGGTTATTGGGAAATTATGGGTTTAGTCGGTGAGATATTTGTTTTTGTTTGCAAAAACAGAAAAACACATAAGGGTCCATTGAAAGTGTGTGATCTAAACCTGTGCTTTTATGTTTTGTGTGCACTGGCTGCTCTAATTGAAAATTCTCAGTTTCATAAAAATTGCAAATATGACAGTATTTTGAAATTAGGTAAAACTTCGCGTTTCGATGTAATTTTGTGTGTGAAATTGAACGTGTCGTCAAGGCTGTGTCTTCAAAACTATTTTTCTGATTTTTTTTTTTAATTTCAGAGTAATTAAACAGATATATCTTTTTTTTAAACACACAATTCAGTTTTTGCACCTGAAAACGTTCCTTTTATTAAAGCGTGTAGTGATCTCTTTTAATCTTTAATGTTGCTTAGTCAATTATGCTCTAAAGGTTTAAGTGGGACCAAAACCATTTTACCTACCAATTTTATTTTATTTTAGTCTTTTTCTTGTAATAATAATAATATCAAAAATAACAGTAGTAATAGTAATAATAACAGTGAATATCATAATGATTATGCTGCTGCTGCTTATGATGATGATGATGATGATGATGATGATGATGATGGTGACCTACGTGGTTAATAGTTTCTTATTTATTCGCCAATAATTGTCTGGACCAGTTGCTTCTAGCTTGTAATAAATGTACGTACTCTTTTGTCCAGTGCCTCCAAATATATTAGGTTTGTCTCCATCATCTTCTGCAATAATTTTTGTGCTTGTCAAGGACACCGTAAGGTAAGCTGGAATTAGTAATAACAATTGGTTAGGTGACAACGGATTAAACGGATTTAACCATTCTCTCCCATAAGTCACAACCAAAGTGACTTCCAGTAGACGGTATGAAATTCCATTCAATTCCTTGTTGGATTGCAGCGTCATTTACTTGCTTTTGATTCCATTCCTCGAGGCAAATTTTAAGTTCCTTTTCCCCACTGGTTAAATTGGTTCCGTTTTCACTGAAGATGTTCTTAGGCCTACCTCTCCGAGCAATGAAACGCTGTAAGGCAGCGATGAATGATTTCGAGTCAAGGCTGTGAGCTATTTCAATATTAACAACCCTGATATCTAAACATGTAAACAAGCAACCGTAACTTTAGCTTGCTTTCGGCCAACCTTGACATACATAGGGCCAAAGAAATCTATTCCTATGCAGAACAAGGGCGGTTTATCTGGAGTCAACATATCCTTCGGCAAAGATGCCATCTTCTGGCTAGACGTAACTTGCAATCGGCGTTCTGCATGGGAGACAACGTCCTATTATTCTTTTAACTGCCGTCGTAGCGCCTGTTATCCAGAAAGTCTGACAGAGCAAGACAAGCTATTGTTGTCGCCCCGCACGTCCATTTTGCTGATGCAAATAGCGCACAATCAGATCCACAATAGGATGCTTTCCAGGTAATATTACCCGATGCTTAAACTCATTCGAGGCTTCTAGCTTTTGCAATCTGTCCCCAACTCTTAATAGTAAATCAACAAAAATTGGAATTAGCTTTAGCAATGGACTTGTCTTTGGAACACAGGCAGACTCGTTCGCACGTCCGCTTAAAAGTGTAAAGTCTGACTTGAAGGCTTGCCTTCGAACGCAGGCAACGATTACCCTGGTCGCATTTGATATTTCATTTGCACTAAGAAATCCTTTTTGAAAGATTCTGTCTTTCTGCCGTAGGAACTTGTTGCGGCAAAATTTTTGACTCTTAGTCGCCAAGCTACTGACTTTTACAACTCAGACCACGAAGAATAACGCTTGATAAGTTTGTCAAGAATATGGTCCTCAGTGCATTTTGTAGTCTAACTTGTTGCCTTGATCTCTTCTTCCATACAATCTGGGATTGTTGGCTGAAGAAGTTCATTTGACGTGTTCAGAGTATGCAAGAAATCTGGGCCATTGAACCATAACCTAAGCTTTCCACATCGTTTCCCATGATTGCTCTTGAAGCAAGATCGGCGGGATTGAGTTGGGATGGGACACATTGCCAGTCATTCGGATCTGTCAAATGATGAATAATTGCCAGTCTATTGGCAACAAAGGTCTTAAATCGTGTTTATCTTTATTAGGATGCACTTAAGTGTGGACAGAGAATCTGTCCAAAATACTGTTTTGTTTATCAGCATGTCTAGCTCTTGCGTTATTAGCTGATGCACACGAGCTGCTACGGCAGCAGTTGAAAGCTCTAACCTAGATATCGACACAGGTTTGAGCGGTGCTAGACGACGTCGACATGACCACTGGCGTCGTATATTTTCAGGTAAGATACTGAACCATGTCTTTTCTGATCCGTCCGCAATGTGGTGCAGCTCAACCTTGTGCTCAGAATTGAGCTGTGGTGATTTGAAACAACGTTTAGTTGTTACACTTGACAAATGTTCCAATGTCTCTAGCCAGTTAACCCAGGCTTCTTCGTCCTTTTTGGGATTGGGTCATCCCATCGTAGACCTAAACGACACAGTCGCTGTAATATAAGCTTCGCTGTTAAAGTCACTAGTGCGACAAGGCCCAAGGGATCGTACAGCGAACTGGTCACAGATAAGATACCTCCATGAGTTCTTGGTCGCAATTTGTGCTTGATGTTGAAACCAAAGGAATCAGTATCAACGTTCCATTGCCAACCGAGTGCTCTTTCAACAGGAAGAGCACTTTCTATGTCCAAGTGAACAACTGATGCTCCTCGCTCAGTTTCAAAAACTGCGTGCAGCACTTCTCTCTCGTTTGAGAGCTATTTTGCCAACCGGAAACATCCTGTTTGAGGTAAAGCTCGCAGTTCCCTGGATAAGGAAATCGCTTCCGGGACTGTACGTGTGGATTTAAGTAAATCATCTACATAGAAATTGCGCTTACCAGTGTTTATAGCCTGAGCGCTAAGAGTTCTTGTTATTCTCCACTGTTTTACGCAGACTAAATGCGGTGCAAGTAGGAGAAGATGTTGCTAGGAAGAGATGGACAACCATGCAAATCTCTTCCGGTCTTTGACTGAAGTCCATGTCATTTCACGAAAGGAAGCGCAAGTAGTTGCAATCTGTATCCGTCACCAGAACTTGGTGGAACATGGCTTCAATATCTGCCACCAGAGCTACGGGTTACTCTCTAAAGCGGAACAAGACATCGACGATACTAGTCCCCGTTCTAGTTGACTGTTAGGGGAAACACCTCTGTAGGTCGCAACACAACCGAAAACTACCCTGACCTTGTTGGATTTATTAGTGTTAACGACTGGATGGTGAGGTAGGTACCACGCTGATGGGCTGCATTTTTCTATCTCTGTTACTTTGCACGCGTACCACTATGATATGTATTCTTCAGTTGCCCTTTTGTAGGTTTCTCGAAGCTTTTCATATCGCTCTAGTCTCCGCTTTAATAGCCTTAGCCGTCCTTAGGCCAGCGAGCGATTGCTTGGCAGGTTAAATGGGTCCTGTCTCCACGATAATGAAAGTTTGTATTTTCCTTTACACATGTTACGTTTCATCCATTTGCACGGCTCTTTTGTCTTCAAGAGACAGTCGTCTTTGATCATGAACAGAATCGTTGAAATCTATCTTTCTCTTGAGCGGTAATTGCTCCTGGAGAGGATCAGCCATTTCAAAATTAACTGCAGCTGTTCCATTACAGGAATCAAAAAGCCGGTTGACCCCAACAGGGTCCAGCCCAATAATGACCTAATGGCATAGGGCTCCTTGCGGCCGCCACGTTTTTCTTCCAGTGTCCAGAATACTTCCGGAACGTCACTTCCGATAAGGAGAACGACATGGTCACTGTCATTTTTTGTAATGTAAAAGCCTTTGAGGTGCGACCATTTCTCAATTACTTTATTCGTTGGAAGGCTTGGAAGAGAAATCGGCAGGTTGTCTACTGACCATACCTTGTCAAGACTGACGCTTTCACCGCCGTCAAGGGAAGTTATGTTGAGACTTACCTCTTCTCCTTGTCTGACAGAAGAGCTTTCGATGACAGTAGAGATCCCAAAAGTTTTTGACTTACCGTGTACTTTTAATTGTTTGAGTGAACTCTTGTTGCAGAGTGTAACCTCTGATCCTGCATCCAGTAATGCATAAGTCTACACTTCTTGGCTATTTGCATGGACGCGGACCGGAATGATACGCAAGCAAGCACGTTGTTGCGGCAATGTGGTGCAATAAACTTGTGTATCATCAGCTTTGTTGCTACTTTCTTGTGAATGATCTTGTGATTTTGTGTAGTTTGAGTTATGGGCAAGATCATTGTGCTTGCTTTTACACTGACGTCTGCATTTTTGCAGCATGGGCAAGATCATTGTGCTTGCTTTTACACTGACGTCTGCATTTTTGCAGCATGCCCAGGAAAAGGCAATTAAAAGCTTCGTCTTTCACTCAGAGGAATTTTGACAAACTTTAGGAACTGACCAATGCCATGGTTGCAGTCACATAGCTTGCATTTTCTTGTACTTTGTCATGTGCTTATGGCCCGTCTGGTGTAAGTCGTGTGTCATTTTGAGTGGTAAGTGTTGTCACCTTTTGATAGCAGCTGTCTGATTTGTGTTTATTTGGTACTGTGTGAGTTTGTTTTGGTTTTGAGTCTATCGTAATCTCTTGCCCATACATTGTTGAGTTGACCTTTACCTTTGTTCAAGGAACCTGCAAAAATCTGAGAATTCAGGTTTCCTACCGAACTCTACTATCACAGCGACTTTGTCAATCCACTTTGCCGTAACGTGAAAAGGCAAACGCTTTACAACGAGTCTCAGTGCTCAGCATTTCAGTGCTATTTACATCAGACATGTACCCTAACCGCTGTATTGTGAGTCCACACTTTTGATTTTCTTCTGCTAGGGAGTCCGTTTACGTCACTGGCTTTTAACTGAGGAACACCTGTTAAGCTATAACTTCTCTTTATGACATGATGCTTACCGTATTTCTCTTGTAACAAAGAACGCGCCCACTGATATTCCACACTTGGCTCAAGTAAGACACAACGCTCTATCAACTGTTTTCGGTTCACCTTAACAAAACTGAATGAGATACGACAATCTTGAGTTATCATCTCTTACTTTGCTTGCAAGATTGGTATCAAAGTTAATGATTACCTTGAAATAATCGTATGCGTTACCATTGGAATACAAAAGTTCTGGTTTCGTAAGCGCTATGTTCTCCGAAAAGACTGCTAAGTGACTCAGAGTGTGATTTAACAATGTCGTCTTACCTTCAGTTTGGGTTGCTGGGTATTATCTAGCATGGCTTGGTGTCTTTCCGGTGTCATATCATGATGGTCATGTCTTTCCGGTACCACATTTGTCTTCCGGGTATTCACTCGCAGGTGGCAGCAAGGTATAGGTCCGCGCGCTGTGGTCAAGTGACGCGACTGGTGGATGCGGTCGAGGATGCGCATATACTTACCTGACTATCTCATCAAATTCCTGTCGCAGTTTGTAATGAAGTATAGGAGTTCTTACGCACTTCTGTGCAAACTGTGCTCTTTGATTGTTCAATGTGGTATTTGCGTCTATTCCTTGAACCTATTGGAATACACCAGGAAATATTATGCTCCTGTTCAGGAATTCTTGAGGGTTATGTCAACCATCAGATTTGTGAATCTATCTTCGCTGGCACTAGAAATATAGGTGGTTTTAACCAGTCCGCCTGATTTTCTCGAAGACGTCCTTGGTCATTAAGGTGGATATGTCCCTCTTTAAGAGCATCTCTGATTTCATGAAACTGCTCCACATTAAGTTTAAAGTTGCTGTAGTCTACACTGTTATCCTGAAGCTCAAAGTTTAGAGTGCGGTACATTTTAGCACGGTGAATTGTCTTTTCGGTTATAGATAAACTGGTCAGATGCAAAACTCTATGTAAACGTCCTTGTGTGCAGAGTAATTTTTGTTTTTTTCAGTGTGTTTTCATTGTAAACAGGTATCTCCAGCAAGTTGTTGGTATCGTTTTTGTTGTTTGTAGGGAGCTCGAATAAAAAGCTAAATAATAACAGTTTCTAATTTCTATACTATTTTATTTACAATTCGTTGTTCTCCTCTGATTTCTATACTATGTTATTCACAAGCCTATACTGACCTACACAACAAATACAAAACCAAAAGCAAAATCAAACCTTTCTTTGCAGAAGATCATTTTTACCCATTTCATTCATCAATACACCTCACTGGCATTCAATTGCAATGTTTTTACAAGAGGTATGACCTTTTGCAATATCCTGTCCCGAAACTTTAGAGCACTGGTGTCCGCAATGCTCGTGTTGAAATATTGTAAACATTGTTGAAATTGAGATGCATCGTGCTTTGTATTGTTTACAGACAGCACCCAACCATGCGCGCATCCTCGCCTATAATGGTGAGAAATCATGATGTCCTTTTTAATAATAATTTTGCTCTTTCGCCAGCCTTCTACAAGCTTGTTGCAACCATGTTGCCAAGGATTCAGGCATGAAAGGGTGCACAGTACGGGTTTGAATTTATGTTTTGGTTTATTTTTGTTGACAGTGCCAAGTCCTGTGTTTATTGTATACTTGCTACTTATAAGAGGATCTTTCAAGTGCTGCTGGGGACCAAAATCTAAGAAAAAATCAATACTGTCTACAGAAAAAGACATGCATTTATCTCTTGTTAAAAATATATCTTGGAAAGTAGTGTTAAATTGTTTAGGTATCATCATGTCATCTAGATCAACAATTACGATGTACTCGTACATTGCAGTGTGAGTGAGAAAACAATGAGCTAGGGCATTATGAACAAGTGAAACCTTCAAAATATAACCACTTGTGTTGCTGAAATCGTGTACCAATGGAGACACATAATCTAATGTTAATAAGCCCGCATCTTTGTAATAATCTACTACTGCTCTGACAGATGGGTGAAATGTTAGAGCCACACCATAAAGGTGAAAACCCCGCACTCCCATAATGATATAATATTCAATCCACTCTATCAACGCTATAGCATCCTTACTGCCAATATTATCATACATTATTGGTGCACACAACCCAAATTGCTTACGTTGTTTGACTTCTTTGGGATAGTTTATTTTTATTTTATTATACACTTGTAATGCATCTAATGACAAAGATACATATAATGGCATAGTAGGGTGGTGTCCTGTGTAAGGACATGATATAATGTATGGGATGACCCAAATTCCTTCAATCGAAGGCGATCGAATTCCACTTGAAACGTGAAAATTAGTGTTTGCGCCTCGAATTTTTAACTTAACGCTTGTGGATCCATTTTGAAACCACAACACACAATATAACTGCATTCTCGGAATTCGTTTGCTACCAGTATAGCTAGAGAGAATGCGAATCATAGGAGAATGTTCTCTTGGTCTTGTATCAAAGTGGGCTTACCATAACATTAAACGAGGCGTGGTTTTGTTTACAAAATGTGACGCCAATGGCTGCCAGCCCTTAATCTCCTCCTTCGGAGGAAAGTAAAAAGGAGTAGAGATTGATGTTTGTGACATGTGTCCACTGCTCAGATTTGGTTTTGAGTTTTCATTATGTTCCGTTTCATTGGAAATCAGTGATGTATATTTCAAGTATGGCACTTTCCTGTCATTGTAAACCTGCAACAATCAGAAATAAGCTTTTAGAAGTGTATTGTGCCTCCAAATGAAATGAAACTCAAGCTGTTTTCACCAACAAAAGAACAGAGGTAATCAATAATTACATTTCTTTGCGAAATGAAAAATCTTAGATTTCTTTGCTAATAACTGCACAGAACCAGAATACTATCTTCTCTTCAAAACGGATATAGGATACTGAGGGAGTCTCGCTCCACACCATTTGCCAAATCCAACACTTCATGGCTATTCATGGTACAGCTTTTGCTAATTGTAACCTTAACGCTCTCGTACTTTTTAGTCATGTGATATATGCAAATCCTGCACAGTGTTTTTGCAGCTTTAGTTTTTCCTAGCAGTGAACAAAATCAAAGATGACAAGAAAACAGGTGATACAGCCTGTTTCTGTTCGTGAAAAAGAACTGTAACATTTTCAGTGCTATGTTTGTTTTCGCTAAAAGCAATCACAAAACGTCTTACTTGTATATGCCTTTATATATATATATCCTGTAATTTCATGGTATGAAAATCTAAACCATACATAAAGTTATAATTCAGAGACTTTACTACGTTTAGAAGCACATTATCTTGTTTTAGGTGATCTCTTAGAAAGTGTCTACTCAGACTGGTCATTTAATTGTTATTGTGATATAACTAAATAATAATTACAGATGTGATTTATGGTATTTCCTTCGTTTACAGCTACATTCACATAAAATTTTCACGTTGAACCAGAAATTCCAAATGGATTTGCTTTGCATTTCATTTTCTTCGTTTTTTCTTTAGGCTCTCAAAATCTGTTTATATTTACATAAAATTTTGAATCACAAATTCTAAATGAAATTAGTTAGCATTTTTTTCATATTTTGCTCGCTCAGACATTCAGAAGCAAGACCATATAAGTAGTAATGTCAACAGAAACTTGAAGACGCTGCTCAAGTGTTTAGTCAAACACAAATTTATTCTGTAGCGGAAGCTGTTAATGCAATGTAGTATAAATTTAACAAAACAATTTTGGCATTTCCTGTTGTTAGACAGCGAAGAATACGATTGATGTTTTTAAATGTTACACCTGAGCCTTTGATTTAATCCAACACAGAATTTTCCATAGATAAACTGCAATCAAATTAAACACGGAGATTTATCGGATGAACTTTTTCTTGTTTTCAAATTCTAATTGTTGCTATGGAATTGCTAAAGCTATCTTACACTGTGCCAGGGTTAAAAACACATAGAGTTGGGTATAATCTGTGTAACTGTGATAACACGGCTATAAATATTGCCTTGGCCCATGCAGAATTTTAATCGCTGAAAAACTTTGCTGCTTTCTTTGAAGCATGAATCAATTCAGTGAAGAAGGTATGAGAAATGTTAACATTAAAGGAGGTACGGCTCTGCCACGCCCTTAACACTTCTCGCCCTCCTCTACTTCAGAGTCACTTCAGTGACCTTCACCCCAATGAACAGCATGACATCATTTTCCGAAATGCTTCGTGATTGCGTGCACGTTCCAGATCTCGTGCTATAAGCTTATTATGATTAGTTATGTTAGCAACTCTCTCGGAAATCCCCCTCCACCCATTCATTTTATACTAATATAGATTGTCATAGCATTGGTCCCAATTGCAACGAAAGTTACTGAAATGGTTACAAAACTCGTGAGTAGGTGCTAACCGAGGTACTTCGAAACTCTACAGGAATACTTTCTAGCACTTCAAAACTTGTTAAGCGACACATGGTAATATTGAACAACAATATTACAGTATGCAAATATCTGTTCTGATTATATTCGAGTAGGGATATCACATTAGCCTTTCCATCACTGATCAACCTTCATATGACAGAATTCTTCTAAAAACTACTTACGTACAAATGCAACTCACTTGTTGAAAAGCTCCACCTTCTATCTCTCTCTTTAACAAAACAGCAACCATCGCAGTGGATGAACAAGCCACAAAAAAATTACAAACCTAAAATATAACCAACCTTGATATTACGTAAAACTGCAAGTTTTGAATGAATAAAATCATCAATTTAATGGGAAAATAATTTAAAATATAGCCAAAGTATACCTAAGAACAACAGTTAAAAGATTTGTTATAATTCGTCATTTATCCATGGATATAAAAGCAGCATTTTAGCTACAAGTGTAAATTATGTTTTGCGGCGACGAGCTGCTTGTAGATCACCACAGCTCATGCTCTACCAAAAGAAGCCGATCTGCCGAGCTGCTTGCACATCACCACAGCTCATGTTCTACCAACATAGGTGTTTTTCCCATTAACAGCAGACACAAAAATCATTTCAGGTAAGATTGGTTCTGCTTTCTCATCGAGCCACACGAGCTTTTACGAGTTAAAGTACAATTCATGCTCACCACTTTTCGACAGAGTTTCTTCAAATAATTAATCTTGAAAATGGAAAAGAACAAAATTTTGATTAGTCTCATCTCCGCATCCCACAAACTCACCAATCAGGGATAAATGTCCATATACATACTACGTCTTCTATTGCAAACTAATATTTCTTTTCTGTCCCCGAGGTGGGTTTCAAACTAAGCCAGGCTTGTTGAGTGACGTGCGTAATGAGTAATAACGAGTAATATACCTAAAAGTGGAGAATACGAATGATGTTTTACTCGTAAAAGCTCGTTTTGAGAAATAAAAGGACAGTTTTACACAAGCCTCGACTTTTCTTGTATCAACTTTTAGATTTGACTTAAAGTCCGGAGCAGGGCAGCCTATCATTCTGAAAAATGTCTCGAATTACGATTTATTCGTAAAAGGCCGAGACGAGTAAGAGAACTCTGGTTCAGTAAAAGTCAGTAATACCAAGTTTCATTTCTTTTATTTTCCACTGAAATCCTGTAGGAGAGGGGAGAGGGACTATCCGACCCATGAAGCATAACTGAGTGAGTTTAAACACGTTTCCTACGATAGAACGGTCGATGTGATAGACGCTACATGTCGATGCTACCACTCCTACAGTCTCTCTAATAAGAAGATAGGCCTTTGGTAAAAGGGGTGAGTAAAAATTAAAAAAAAAAACAACCTTTTACTGATTTCACGGCAAGGGTTCTACCAAAATATCAATCACTAGTTAACTGAAAATAGCACTAAATTAATGAAATAAAAAAAAGTATCAACAGTTCATTGAAATCACTGTTTTCTAAACTCTATGGGAAATAAGGTCCACATGGCACAGTTTCTCCGGTCACCACAGTCCAATGACTCATCACAGCACCATCTGGTATGATCCGTTTGGGAAAAAGACGTTCACAAGGGACACAGCATTTTCCTCGTTCTGAGACGGGAAAAAACGTCAAAGAGAGGCCGTGATAGGTCAGTATAGGTCGTAGTGTACTGACATCTATCACTACAGTCTCATAGTCTACAATAATAATATGACAAAAACCAATAAAACATCTGTTCACACAGTTGTGGTGGTGCACTATAGACTTTCAATGGTGGCAAGAAGGTGAAGGAATCACTGCTGTGGCTTTTGGTCTCTGGGGTTACCATTGCCATTCCGTTAACACTAGCTTGGAAAACAGATGAATCAGCGCTACTCCGAGTCTTCTGCTTCTGCTGCCGCAAAAAGACTTTTCAGTTCAGCTAATGAAAACACTTTAAGATAATATGTTATAAAGGAGTTAGGAGAAGTTCAGCAACCTGTTTTAAATATTCCCGATAAAGATACGGCACGCGTAACTATTAGGGAGTTAGTAGCTTGGTGGGCTTTGCTTTAATATTCAAGCTGCACTAAGACTATCCCTTTAATTTAATAAGAGATCGTTTGCTATGAGAGGTGTCTATGAAATAAGGAATAAAAGACATAATCAACGTTTTATGGTTGTCAGATCGATAAATGGTTTGAAATTATAATGTACAGGCGTAGATCTCTGACTAGACAGCTGTACACATGCCTTGGGTGGCTATGTGGGATTTCCCCATCAAACCACTCACCGTTCTCCTGTCGGTCCAAGTTGTTGATTTCGCTTTGCCTTTTGTTCAATGCAAAGCTCAAAAGGAAAGTAAATTTTACAGAAGCATTCATGGAGACGATGACTTTTTCCCCAAAGATACAAGAGTTCTACATGTAACACAAAACAAAGGAGATGCCCAACTGGGCTACGTGCAACTCCAAAGAGGGGAGCATTGACCCTGAAACAATTGAGTAAAGGACAGACAGGCATTAGTTTGGAAGTCTAACTCTGGAGATAGGTGATGAAAGGATGTCCCTTCGTTTAGGATCCGAGCGTCGCATCACTGTTAAGGTGAGATCAGTGATTTCTGTCACTTTTATTGAGGCCAAAGCAGATCAACCTCGCGTTAAAAATAACGTTGCCTGCCTTTAGAAAGCTCTAGTGGAGACGGCCGACGGAGACCGTCTTCTTGGCTGCGACCAGCATACCGCGTAGTGACTCCATAGACTGGAGAATTAAATTGCTGTTCATTTGGATCACTTTTATTGATTGACAAACCTTCCTCTGACGGTCGGGTAGGAAGGTTATGACTTACTTTGGGGTAAATTCTGATTGGACAGATTTAACACAAGGCAACCTGTGTGGCCTTTTTCAGCACGTGACCACTGGCGATGAGCCGTTTCTCTAACCAAGTGAACCAGAAACCAATCGTCTGGATACTGAAACATTAGCATATATGCGGACGTGCCGATGTTTTAATATCTTTATCACCTTCGCGAGTTGTGGAGAAGCCAAAGGGAAGCGCTAAAAGCGAGAAACGTTTTTTCCATATTGGAAAGCAAGGATACCTTTTGCTAGACAGATGGATGAGGATGTGCAGGTAAACGTCGGATACGTCTATCAAAATTCCACACATTCCTTCCTGCATAGCTTCCTGTATCACTTATGCCATAGCCATTGTAGAAGGCGTTGCGTGTAGGAACTCGTTCGGAGATAAGACGTCAATGAGCAATC
This sequence comes from Protula sp. h YS-2021, assembly GCA_949752745.1. Taxonomy (NCBI): domain Eukaryota; kingdom Metazoa; phylum Annelida; class Polychaeta; order Sabellida; family Serpulidae; genus Protula; species Protula sp. h YS-2021. The sequence goes on along the minus strand of OX457031.1, from coordinate 15,930,408 downwards.
TTCAACCCCTGATTTGCAGTCTGAAACCGCGGATTTCAGGGAAACCAGAAGAAACGCCTGGTTGTTTGGCATTTCCTGCATCGCTTCTTTGTCTTGCATACTTTTCATCATGGACTGCAAGGTTGCACCCTACTTGGCTGATAGGCGATGACTAGGCTTGGGAGTGCAAGGGGACGGTCGACTTCTGACGCCATGGTCCTTGATGAAAGGTGGGGGTAGCCGTCCTCTAACCAATCGACTACTCTTCGCAATGCCTCCTCCCCATTTCCTACCAAAGGCACCAAAGCCTGTCTAGCCTTCCGCTTACGGGCGAGATGGAGTTGCAAGAAACCAACTCTTCGATATTCATTACAAAGTATCGCCTGGAGATGAAAACCACCTTGATTGGCACCTAGTCTGCCTCTACAGTTTGCCTCCGCTGGTTGGCTTCGTCAGCTTGGGGGGTGGCGATTGCCTGGAGATGATGGTCGAAAGGTTTGGACACTTTCGGCATCAGACCTAGATCTTGTGACACTGTTGTGCTTTCCTAGTTTATCCGTTCGATCTCTGCACGGGAAAATAATGTCTTTTCCCTTAGTATGGGGGCGTGCCGAAGCCCCTTCAGACGTCCGACACTGGACCAGCAATACTGAGGAGAGGCGTCCCAGTGAAGAGATACCATAGATTAAATCAAGTACTTCTCATTTTGCCAGAGCTGGGTATTCCAGTAATTTTTAAGGCGAAGGTACTCTCACCTCACCTTCAGGGCCTTGAGTTTATGGTCCTGAAAGACATGATGTTAAATGTGTGGAGGCCCGACGCCTCTGTGGGATTCGCATCTGTCTCTCTCTCTCTCCCCTCTCTCTCTCTCTCTCTCTCTCTCTCTCTCTCTCTCTCTCTCTCTCTCTCTCTCTACAAGTCGAATATCTGAATGTGCGTGGACTTGGGGTGTTGTCAGGGTTCGCATCTTTCTGTGGGATTCGCATCTGTCTCTCTCCCCCTCTCTCTCTCTCTCTCTCTCTCTCTCTCTCTCTCTCTCTCTCTCTCTCTCTCCCTGTCTCTCTCGCTCTCTCTCTCTCTCTCTCTCTCTCTCTCTCTCTCTCTCTACAAGTCGAATATCTGAATGTGCGTGAACTTAGGGCGTTGTCAGGGTGGGATTCGCATCTGTATGTGGGATTCGCATCTGTCTCTCTCTCTCCTCTCTCTCTCTCTCTCTCTCTCTCTCTCTCTCTCTCCCTGTCTCTCTCTCTCTCTCTCTCTCTCTCTCTCTCCAAGTCGAATATCTGAATGTGCGTGGACTTGGGGTGTTGTCAGGGTTCGCATCTTTCTGTGGGATTCGCATCTGTCTCTCTCCCCCTCTCTCCCCCTCTCTCTCTCTCTCTCTCTCTCTCTCTCTCTCTCTCTCTCTCTCTCTCTCTCTCTCTCTCTACAAGTCGAATATCTGAATGTGCGTGAACTTAGGGCGTTGTCAGGGTGGGATTCGCATCTGTATGTGGGATTCGCATCTGTCTCTCTCTCTCCTCTCTCTCTCTCTCTCTCTCTCTCTCTCTCTCTCTCTCCCTGTCTCTCTCTCTCTCTCTCTCTCTCTCTCTCTCTCCAAGTCGAATATCTGAATGTGCGTGGACTTAGGGCGTTGTCAGGGTGTTTTTAAGGCTATTCTAAACATTAGAAGGCACTAGCACCACGGAGGAGTGGTATTGACCTGGACCATGGCAGTTTGTTGATGGAGGAAAACGCTACCATGTGCTTCCCTCCACTGAGTTCATTCTCTTGAATTCATAACAGCGGAACGTGACCTAATTGTGGGCCCTTTAACAACTGCTCTTCACCCTGCCAGCGCCCAGCAAAGCCTTTTCTTCAAATGAGGGATAAACTGACTATGCCTGTGCAGTCACTAGTCTCAAAAGCTACAAATATCTCCTGTTATGCCATAGGTAAAGAGGGTCAACCTTATGCAGCATAGGAGAATCACCCAAGACCTGTGCTAGCCGGGCAATTTCTTGACTTGCATCTCTGTATGGCGGGCCTTCCGGTGCAATTAAACAAGAGGAATCTTCCCAAGGTGGGTCGAAAAGAGAGCGGAAGAAATGCGGATTGGCCTTTTCCTGGAAAATGTTGACCTTTTCCTGGAAAATGTAAAACGTGCACTTCCTGTAGCGGTAATGCTGGATGTAAGGGGGCGGAGATCTCTTTCCCCTCGGTAGTAGGAAAACAAGAGTTCTACAACAGTCAATCATTGTGATGTCATCATTCACGTTACGTCAGATCCCCCTACGCAGCGACAGTTCTACCATTCAAAAACGTGTTCGAATGGCATGCGTCATTTAAAGATGTGTTTGAATGACAAGCTCTACCCATTCAAAGATGTGTTTGAATGACAGACTCTGCCCATTCAAAGATGTGTTTGAATGGCAAGCTGCCCCCATTCAAAGATGTGCTCGAATGACAAGCTCCCCATTCAAAGACGTGAACAACCCACATTTTTTTCATTTTCTCCTTTTCCCTGCGAATATGTGTCAGTAGCTCTAATCTGAGCTGTTGGTATATGCGCGACGAGAATTCTAGGTCAATCTATCCAAGACCCCCGCAGCAAGGGATTAAGTAGATCAAAGACTTCACAGCGATGAAAAATCAATACAGTCTAGAAGGAATGGCATTTTTCCACGCCGATGACCGACATTTTCCCACGACGAGTACCGAAACGTACAATATCACAGAAATCAACTTCTCATTTGCAGAGACCCCTCCCCTCGTGATAAAAATGCGCACATTTTAGTTTCTCAACACATAAATCGTCTTGGTATATACATATTGCCTGATGGTATGTGGGACCTCTAGGTGGAGAAAATTTGCCATTTTTGCATGTTTGTCCGTCTCAGACGATTCTGAACATTTTGGGGTTTTGGACCCCCCCGTGGGAAAATTTTTGCAATTTTTATCCGCTCCAGACACCCCCTGTGGGAAAATTTTGCTATCGTTGCATATTATCCGTTTCAGACGACTCATTTTTGGGGTTTTGGATCCCCTAAATTGTGATTTTTGCATATTTACACGTTTCAGACAATTTGGAACAACTTTGATTTTTGTGACCGACCCTCCCCCGGAAGCGGAAAATTGTACAACATTTATTTTTAGACATCTCCCTACGAAAATTGGGAGGTTGGAAATTGAAATTTGGCGAGAAACCTGGGTGTATAAATGGATGAGTGAGAACACATTTCGGAATATCAGTTCAAGCAATTGATGCGACAACAATGGCAGCAAATTCAATATGGGATTGTTTCAAGCATATACATGCACTCAAGCAGAGACGAAAACTGCAGTAAAACGTGCTCATGAAGAGCTTGTTCAGGAGAAAGAAGCAAAGAGACGAAAGGCGGAACAAGATGGCAGAACGATGGCAGCCAGTTCAGACACACCAGTCCTCTGTATGGAATGTAATGTATAATTTCTAGCTATGGATGTGTTTGAGGCACATACATGCACACCAGTTGACATGAAAAACATAGTGAAACGTGCCCATGAAGAGCTTGTTGAGGAGAAAGCTGCAAAGAAACAAAAGGACAAGTGGGGAGCGGCAGAAGGCTTAGTCTTGGCGAAAACGCGCAGGAAAAACGGTTTGAGTTCGACAATGGAACGGATTTACTGCTTGAAATGCTACAGCAAGAGAACCGTATTAAGACACATTTGTTAGAGACCTTAGACCATGGAATGAAATGGTACATTGTGGTGCATGCCCGCTTCAAGAAAATGACGGCGAATGCACAAGGTGTCATGACAGAACAAGTGGATAATGCATTTATTACATGTGCAGCATACAATCCAGCTGATATTGAAAACGACTTGCCAGAAGCCTATAAAGAATTGTTTACTAAGTTTGACGAACATGAGCGACAATGCTCTGGCTGGGTGCTGGATAATATACTGTACATTGAAGTACATACAGCTACGTCAGGGCCTCTGTGCGTACACAGTTTTATCCCGCTGCCGAAGAAAGTGAAGAATACGAAGGGTGTGTTAAATATTCAGAATGAAGACAACAATAGTCTTTATGGTCTTTATTGGCTCACCTTCACCCTTCAACAAGCAACAACCCACATCGCATGAATCAATACAAACCATTTGAGAAGGAATTAAAGGTAGAGGGCATAATATTTCCAACGCCGATTACCAACATTTCAAAGTTTGAAAAGGAGAACGATCTGTCCATCAACGTGTTTGGATATGAACAAGATGTGGTTTTTCCGATACAACTTAGCCGAAACGCCAGTATGAGAGAAACCAATTTCTGGTTAGCAGTGACAACAAAAGGCATTACTGCTTGATCAAGAACTTCAGCAGACTTATGTCTTATCACATCAAGTATAATGGAGCAAATTTGTACTGTTTCAACTGTCTTCACGGGTTTATGCGGCAAGATCATTTAGATAAGCATCGTGAAGTGTGTGGCAAGCATGGAGCGCAACGTTTATCATTCCCCAAGGAACCTATCATCAAGTTCAAGAATGTAGCCAAACAATAGCGAGCACCTTTTGTGATTTATGAAGACTTTGAATGTTTCACGCAAAGCATGAAGGGGACAGGTATCAACATCATCGTCCAAACAGCTTTGCCTGTGTGGTTGTCAGCCAGTACGACACACGTACACCAGTCGTGTATCGCGGAGACAATGCCGTGAAAGTCTTTTTAGACCATATGGTGAATTAGCGTGATCGTATTGTGCGTGGTTTAGACCAGCCAAAGGACATGGTGATGACTCGTGAGGACCGAAAGAATTTTAAGAACGCCGTCGATTGCTACATTTGCCATGAGCTTCTAGGAGCGGATAGTGTGAGAGATCATGATCACATCAATGGCAAATACCGCAGAGCAGCGCATAATGAATGCAACTTGCAATTACGACTTAGAAAGGATCGGCAGGGGGATAAAGATTCTTTTATCATTCCTGTGTTTTCCACAATTTGCGAGGCTATGAGAGTCATCTGATCATAGAGAAAATTGGGAAATTCAAAGATGAAACAATTATGGTAATTTCCAACACCATCGAGAAATATAGTGCTTTCAACATGAGCAATCTGAAATTTACAGACAGCTTTCAGTTTATCAGTACCTCTCTACAGAAGTTGGTGTCCAACCTTGGGGTAGAAGCGAAAATAACTTCTACAACATGACCTCTTACATCAACGATAGCGACCAGGAAGATTTGCTGCTGAGAAAGGGAGTGTACCCTATGATCACGTGGACGAACCATCCAAGTTTGCTGAAATGCAGCTACCGTTAAAGTACAAGTTTTACAGTCAGCTTTAGCGATGAGGATTATTCTCACGCGCAGAAGGTGTTGGATACATTCAACTCTACCACATTCGATGAATACCACGACCTGTACCTAAAATCTGATGTGCTACTGATGTGTTTGAAAATTTTCGTCAGGTATGCCTCAACACGCATTAATTGGATCCTGCCCATTATTATACAGCGCCAGGAGTGTCGTGGAATGCTATGTCAAAAGCGACAAATGTGAAGTTGGAATTAATCACTGACATTGACATGCACCAAATGGTTGAACAAGGCCTACGTGGAGGAATATCTGTGATCACGCACAAGTATGCGAAAGCAAATAACCCCTACGTAGCAGATTACAATTCTGAGATACTAAACAAGTTCCTGATGTAAATCGACGCAAACAACCTGTATGGCTGGGCCATGTCGCAAAGCATGTCAGAAAGTGGATTTATGTGGGTGAGTGAGCCAGAATCCCTCGACTTCATGGATGTGGCTAAAGATGACGACATTGAATACAGTTGAGAAGTGGATTTAGAATACCCACATACAATCCATGATCGTCATAATCACTAACCAGTGAGAAGCTACGGCAAGATCTGAATATGAAAGGCAAACCTAGTGAAAAGCTCATTCCTAACTTGTGCAACAAGAAGAAATACGCGCTTCATTATAGGAATTTGCAGCAGTATGTCTCACTAGGGTTGAAAGTCACCAAAGTGCACCATGCAATCATGTTTTAACAGAGTAAATGGTTGGCAAAATACATTACTTTGAACACGGAAAAGAGAAAACTGGCCAAGAACCCGTTTGAGAAAAGACTTCTTCAAACTCACGAACAACTCTGTGTTTGGCAAAACCATGGAAAATGTGAGAAAGCGAATCAGTGTTGAACTTGTTCACAAGGAAAAGCGGTTCATGAAACTCGTGGCCAACGAATATTTGACCGCCGTATATTTACAAAAAGTGGATTTTTTCTTCTGGATAAACCCATTCAAATCGGCTGCACCATTCTTGACCTCAGAAAGTGCCTTTGTTTAGCCTTCATTACAATTACATCATGGCCAAGCATCCCAATACCAAGTTGTTGTTCAGCGACACCTATAGTCTATGTTATGACATAGAAAAGGAAGATATCTACAAGGATATGCAGCGAGATGCTGACCTGTTCGATACAAGTGACTATCCGTCAGATCATTTCCTACATTCCAACGTGAACAAAAAAGTGCTTGGGAAAATGAAGGATGAGACAGCAGGAATCCCCATTGAAGAGTTTGTTGGACTGAGACCGAAAATGTAGATTTTAATGTATGGTGGGAAAGGAAAACATACGGCTAAAGGCATCACTCGAGCTAGTCTAAGGCACATTAAACATATGCAGTATAGAGACAGTTTGTTCAACCAAATTCAAACGATAGCTACAGGGCACATTATTCGAAGCCATGAGCACCAGCTTTTCTCGGAGAAGTTGAGTAAAGTAGCCCTCTCTCCATATGACGACAAGCGATACGTGTTGAATTATGGCTATTCCACCTTGGCACATGGACATTACAAGACGACATTATAAAAGGTCGTGGGTCCTCCAACTTAAGAGTTATTGAGGTGTGGACACTGAAGCGTTACCATGGAAGTTGGAAGTCGTAAGAGATCTGCAGCTGATATGGATACTCTTGCCGATACAATTAAGGACTTAAAAGTAAAAAATCCCACCAACACCACCACCACCACCACCAAGAAATAGAAAGTGGAGACGACGTCATGACCACCACAGTTGTGGGAGGGAACGCTTTCTCTAGCAAATGGAAAGTACATTAAAATTATGAAACAAAGCAATGAGAGAGTGGTGAACATTCGCAAGTACCTCAGAGATTGGTCTGGAAGAAACCGTCCTACGAAAAAGGGTATTTTGCTGACAGTGCCTGAATGGAAAAGGTTGAAGAAGCATGTAAAAGAAGTGGATAAAAGGCTTCGAAGACAAGGAGACACTGGTGTTTACTTCACCGTGAATGACATGAATGACGTTATCATAAATTCTCCCTATCGGTTTCAACCAAAAGTGTGGAAAGACTTTAAAAACATACCGTCGACAGTACATGAGTTCAAACGCAAACTTGAAAATAATGTTGAAGTGCTAGTGATTGGACATAATACACCAAACATGTGTGTTAGATTCTGAGAAAAATCTTTTATAGGATTATCCAGATGATTATGATGGAATTATGCCAGATACTTCATTTGCAGCATTAATTGACTTTGATATAAAGAAATGGCGCGCAGTTTTACGATTCCGATAGAGACTATACAACAGCCACTCTTCATCCGAGCATAAAAAATGTTTTCGCAGACAAGGATACAGCTCATAGTTGATCCGACTGTTGAACGAGATAGAAGACTTTTTATCAGATTATGAACTCATTACAGATCATAATGATACAGATGACGAGCTTACAGAACGCTATGTTTACATCACCCTCAACACAGTGGAATGGTACGCTCTGGATTGGGAAGAACCTGACGCTTGAATTCAAAGATGACTTGAAAGTGCAACTCATGCGGGGTACCAAGTCAATGGTACGCTCTGGATTGGGAAGAATCTGACGCTTGAATTCAAAGAGGACTTGAAAGTGCAACTCATGCGGGGTACCAAGTCAATGGTATGCTCTTGATTGGGAAGAACCTGACGCTTGAATTCAAAGAGGACTTCAAAGTGCAACTCATGCGGGGTACCAAGTCAATAGAGCCGTGGGATGTGGTGATGGACATAGACATGAATGAACATGGATATGAATTGAAACTGTCTGAACATGAAACTTTTAAATAATGAAGTTTGGTAATGTGAGTTATGTGAGTTTTCATAGCATTTACAAACGTGGGTATAATGTCTGTGATACATATATTAATTTAGATTGTAATGAATGGCATTCGTTTATCAATGCATTGACTGTTATGCGTTTGCAAAATAATTGTTGAAATGTAAATAATTTGTTTTTTGTAACACAATAAAAAAGAAAGTTGTATAAAACTGTCTTGTTTTATTATATTAAATGAGATTGACAATCACCCAAAAAACAACTTAAATAATACAACTCTATATACAAACATTGTCAATAAAACAATGGTTTATAATGTCTATGTACAAAATCCTTTACCACAAAATCACCATCACTTCTTCTCAACACATCAGTGATTTCAAAAGGACTATGTCCTCGAGCTCTTTGAATAATATACTACACACAATAAAATCCACATGTAGATGATATCGGTGTTTGCAATAGAACTGCATTATAAATCAAATTTGCCTTTAAAAACTTATTCAAACGACTGTCTATGGGTAAAATCCATAAGAGTCAAAATATTCTGCAGTGTCTTTGTCAAAACACACTGCCACTCAATGCTCTCCTGGTTCATCATGATCGTCTATATTGATGACATAGGCACCGCGTTGTAAAGATGGTAACTGGTCCATGGAAAACACGCTTTGCAAGTCTTTTGTCATGATACAATGAGTCAATATGGCATCTATCCGCTTCGTTTTCATGACTGGTAGTCGAATTAAATGCTGCGATTTACACTTATTTCAATGATGTTCTCACATACAGCATAGACTATAACATTGACTGTATTTTGCAAGGCACCGGCAAAATTCATCTCTAGCCGCAAGTTTCCATGCTTGATAAGGGCGTAATGATCATCACCATCATAATCAGATGTTTAGTCGAAAGAAAATAAAACATAAAATCTGGGCCAATCTTTCCGTTTTATGATGGAACTTTTCTCACCATTCAATTTATCAAAAGGTTTGTAAAGAGTTTCAACAGCGTCAAGATATTTGTCCCGTCTAATGTTAAGCTTGAAAGGTTTGGATAGGACACGGTTACCATCAGCGTAAAGTTGCATGTAGTTAAAACTAAAATTTTCAAAACTGTATGGATTTCTCAATACTGTTCCAGCAAAGGATTCATTATGAACTTTTCCAATGACAATACGTTTTGGTAATTGACCTAAAAGATGTTGTCTTTCACAAAAGCTTGAAATCCAGCTGGAATGGCCAAAATTCTACATTCTTTTCTGGTAATAGAAAACTTGGCAGGAGTCTTCATCAATGCATCTGTATGTCATGACTGAATACCTGGACTAGCCCTCACTTTGCGAATGGTTAAAAAAGCATCTTTCACGTCTACCTTAAAGGTATTATTTGCAGCCAGTAATACATATTCATCTTTTTGTCTACGCAAACGCAATTTCATACTGATGCCATTGGGAAAAAAGCGATCCTGACCAAACAAATCTACCCTTAGAGGACCTGTAAGCATAAATTCACGGCTTAGACGCGTATGCAAATAACGCTTATGTAAACCATTATTTCCTGCGTCACCTATATCACCACCCTCAAGATTTACATGAAAACCTGTTACATACTTTTCATGATTGTGTCTTTTCACCTGAATACTATTCATTGATCGAGCAGTATCTTTATAGATAAGACGCATAGAGCGCTCAGAATTGAAACTTTCTTCCTAGTCATAAATGAGGTGATAAATGATGCTGGTATAACCGTGGGTATTCTTACTGTGTGAAATCAATTGCTCATTCAAAAATAATTCAATATTGGACCATAACCCATTAAACAAATCATTGATACATGATACTTTATCATCTGCACCACACACTGTTCCATCACCCTTTACAACATTCACATGAATGATTATGAATTAAAGATATTTTTGTTCAAAAGATATCTTTTTATGTTTTGTTGATGTTATCACTCTAACTGCCTTTCGCCTTCTGACACGTTTTATCGGTCGCTTTTTCTTTTGTCCTCCTAACACATCAACAACCACATGCTGTGCTACTCTGTCCGTAACATCTTTAGCGACATCTTTTGCAGCCTTTTAAGATGCGGTGCAACGATTTTAGCCCCTGCCTTAAGCAGTGGAATAGCTTTCCGAGCCAATGATCCCAGTATTGAACCAATACCACCTCCATATTGTATTCGCGCTCCTTTGAATCCTGGTAATTCCCCACCCACTTGACGAAGAAAATGGTTGCGGTATGTAGATGGGTCGTGTCTGTATGCTTTCATAACGCTTTTAAAAATAAAGCGTTATGAAAGCACAAATGAAGTTTACATGTGACTTTTCCGGTTTGAAATGAAACATTATGACCTGTGTCATCCTTAATATTCATTTCTATTATATCATATTTTGATGTGTTCCCAGGGACGTAATGAAGTTCTTCATGTTTTCATAATAATATCACCACCATCACATTCCATGGAAACAAAGCGTAGTAAAGGAACATAATAATCTCCAAGAACTTGTGGCTCGCAAATACTGCAGTACACATAAAGTGTATAAAATCCATGTTTCACATCTGCTTGATGTTCAGCAGGACCAGATTCTTTATGCCATTTATCTGGTATGAATCCTAAAATCTCAGCTAATGCAGTAGAAAAGACAATATCATAATTATTTCTCAAACTAAGAGAAACTGTTCGATCAAATTTATTATGCTTTAACCGAATAGGGTTTGTATTAATAGATTTTTGTAATTCTTCATTTATTGCACTGCATATTTCAGGTATGGATCTGTAGTAACCATATGGAATGGTAACTCGATAAAATGCATCTAATGATGATCGATAATGAAGAGTATAGTCTATTCTTTGCCTCATTGTCGTTTATGTGTGTTGGTATTGAATTTCAGTTCAGGCCACTTCATATTTTTCTTTCAAATATAATGTACGGTAAACGAATTTGATAATTAGAAGCCTTATTAGTAGGATAATAATTCATTTTAGCATTACTTGGTAAAGAAATGTAAAAACTTTATGACTCCATGATAGCTAAATGGTATATGAGCGTTGACGTCTAAGAGGTTCGCTGGATATAATGTGTACTTGAAGAACCCAACCATCACAACATCCACTTACACACCTTATTTTTGCCCTGATAGTTCCGCTACCTCCTCCTCCTACACAAGAAAGCAGTTATTTCAAGGCATTTAAAAATTTTCCATTCATGTTGTTGTTGTTGCTGCTCTTCACGCTAGCGAGGTTGGCCCCGTATGTCATTTTTTTAACTAAATATAGTCTGTGAAATGTTAGAATAAGCAATTTTTTGAATAAAGTACTTCGAACCATGTAGTATTTCATGTTCTTTTCTCCTTGCAGAAACCAATGCTTCTTTAAGCAAATCTACAATATTGGAATTCGTGATAACATCATCCGTTCTTAAAACAAGTTTATTTTTATCTGTCAAGCGTGAACCATATTTAGTTGGTTGTGACATGACTGTGCATGGTACTAAGGGTTGAAAGTGGGATAATATGTTTGCTGTAACAGCTTTCACAGCAGCAGTCTTTGCTTCTTTTTCATCTTTCTCAGACTGACGTTGAGGTTGCATTCGTAAATAGCGCCCAGCCACTTGTGTCATTTCAGTTGCCTTTTTACGAGTTCGTTTCCCACGTAAAAGTTTATTCACATTCCCTTTGATTCCACCATAGTTTCCCTTCTTTTCGAACAACGTTTTATATTCATATTCAGGAATGAGAACCATTTTCAAAGTATGTTTCATTTTAACAGCAACAGAGTTACCAAGGGTAATGCAAATTTAGCAATAGCTCCAATGAATCCTCGTTTCTAATTGACCAACTTCTTTTTTCTTCGAAGTGATATCTTCCTATCTGCCAATGTGTGTATGGTATGATGCTCACGCTTGAATTCCTTAAATCTTTTGAGCTTAAGGGTAACTGTCCTCGTAATACATTGAAACAAATTTCAAACAGCTAGTTAATTCCTCCTTGGTAGCTTGTTGTAGCAAGGATTTACGTCGTTTAGGCCCACTGCGAGCGAGCATGTGAAGAAAAGGCTGTTAGCTCGAATACGTTTAGACATCTTGGCTGCGAATGGTCAGGTGACTTGGTTCTTGTTCATACGCTACTTTATCAACATACGCATAATGTATATCTTTTGGTAAAATGCATGTGAATACGTAGTTGATCATTCGTCTTTGGTTTCAAATCAATGAATAAAAGGCCATGAGGTTTGCTGGTAGTATCTAGGTAGGCTTCTATGAGAAATTGAGATTTTCCAGGATACATTTGCCGAGCTAATGTACTTATTTGTAGGCTGTCTCTAACATTTTTAAACAGAATGAGATAATGCGTATTCAAACTAATATTTCGAATTTCTCTACCATGATGAAATAAATTACGCACAATAAAAATGATGCTTAGATTTTGATGACTGCTGCCAACACTACAGAGGCGTATCATACGCTCATCACCATGACATTTAGTCATCAGGTCGTGAATGATGAGTAAGTTTGGTTTTTTCGAGTTGAACGCTCTTCAATGTCGTTTGGAAGGCCTTGATAAAATTTAACACCTTTTATTCGCTTGTACAAAGACTGATTTGCTGCATAGAGCCATAAAATGGATTTAATAACTTTTGTTCTAGAATTGCCTTAACCATATAAGTTTTACTGCTGTCTGTAGGTCCAGAGACCAAACATATAAATGGATGTTTCATTTCTGAATTTCTGTTTCTTTCAACCAACTGTTAAACTTTTTTAGCCAGCCTAACCATTTGACAAATAATTCTTAAATACGTTGTCTTTTTCGTGTTTTCAAGACCTCTTCAGTTCTGTAGAGGGATTCAATATCTTTGGCCACCTTCTGCTGTTCTTCCTCATAGAAATGTCCATGAATATCTTCGTCCAAAAAGTCTTACAAGGTACAAAGGTATTCCTTGCGTCTTACAACGATGTGTGACAATGAAGACTTCTTGCGTCTAATTTATATGATAATCCCATTGAAACACGTATTTCATGTGGGAAGTGCGAACATGTTGGCCAATTTTAAATTTTTAGAGTTTTTCTTCTTCTTTGGTTTCAATTTAAATTTGTCCACACATATATACTTTCAACTTTAGATTCATTTTCCCTTTGAATATCTGCAGGAGCCTACTTATTAGGCAGGAAGCCAAGAGTTCTATGGTTGTAATTGAGCACCAAGTGATATATAGTTTGGTTATGTTATAGCGATAAGTTTGGTTATGTAGGGAATACCGATACATCAGTCCCCTTAGAGTACTGACTGACTCTCTTAGCAAAGCTGGCTTTGGTTTCAGTCTTTGTCAGAAAGGCATAAATTCCCTCCTTCTTCAAAAATGCTTTTACCCATCTGTTTTTAAATTCAGTTCCTTTATTTGACCTTAGAGTTTGTGGCCTTAGATGTATTTCATGAAAAAATCTTCTTGAAGGCTTGTTTGACGCTGGTATGTGATTTGTTGGGTATTTGCTGCATCCACAAATATTTGGAAAACACATCAATGACAACCAATAAAAAGCGGGTGTCATCATTATAGGAGGCTATGTTTCCCATGTCAGCCAAATCAATACCTCACATGTCATCAATACCACGTGTAATGACAAGCTGTCTTTTAAACCTGTATTTTACAGGTTGCAGTAAACTGAATGCATCTTGATCCTGCAACCATTTCTTCATTTTGGAATGAGTGACTGGTAGACCGGGTTGGTCAGGTTTAAAGTAAATATTTGTTAAGTAGTCTTTCCACGTCGACATGTTAACACTTAATGATCACCACTTGTCAACATATCTTGCATTTTATTTCGAATCATAACTCACTAAACATATCTTACAGTTTATTCTTTTTTTACAAATCAACTAATGTAATGTAATGTCTGCCATTATACTGCAATATAGATTAACGACTCTCTCACTACATCAAACAGTCTTGGATCAAATCGAGCAAAGTGATATGCTGCTTCCACATCGAACTCCTCAGCTCCGTCAATTTCTGAAAGCACACACCGTTTGATCAAATCCTCACGTAAGTTTGGCAAGTTCAGCGTTGAATGCGCAAGTTTCCAATAGATGCTGAAGCGTTGCAGTTGTTGAACAGACCCAAAACGTGCCAGTTCACTTATCATATAGTCCACGTACCTCTCCTTGAAACAAGTTTCTACAGCCATCCTTGCTTCACATCTCCGTAGTGGTTGAATAATATTTGTGAAAAACACGTGTGCACGCTATGGCGGTTCGTGAGGATATGATTCCAATAAAGTCTTACTCTCCAGATACTGTGAGTGAGCCACACTTGTTGTCTGGTTCACACATCTTGCAATTGTACTTGTGGCAGTGACAATCATAATCATCAACACATCCGTGAGCACCACAATATTCACAGGTAAGTCCAAAATGATTTGACACCTTCATCCGATTGGCCTTTTGCAGTTGATGACAGTTTTCACGCCATGACATTCCGTACATGGCTCAGGTTTGGCGAATAAGACTGAGTTGATGTTATCCATCTCCTGAAGCATTGTTTCCATTCAGCATCATTCGTTGATGTAATACTTGTATACTGTCCCTTGTGATGTGCGCACAAAACTCACATAGCGCATGCTTTGGTGTGAAATGACTTCAAGCCACTTCGTTTGCGTTAAGTACAGTTTGAAGCCAATGTAGCGTAAATTTATCAAGTCCTGACAGACAGCCTTCCACAAGGATGTTGCTAAGGCAAGCCATTTCTCTCCACGTTTGATTCGAAGAAATGTCCCAAATTCTCCATGCTCCACAGTAATGTTAAAGTTCACACTAATTTTAAAGCTCCTTGTCTTTTCTTTTCCATGGCTACATATTGGATGCTGACTTGGTCCTCTTCACCCGCTCCTTTTATACGACATCACATTATGGTTGTAAAATCGTGGAGTCAGCTCCTTGAAAGCATTTAGAAAGGCTGTTGGCAGACCATCTGTTAGAGATTGTGTCATGACGATTACTGAAAAGTCTCCTCGTTTGCCACTGCTCATTAGCCATGCAAAGAGCATTACCATGGTGAAATGTCCTTCAGAATCGTCTGAAACGGATAAATTTGCAAAAATCGTAAAAAGTGTGGGCTGATCACGTCTTTGAATGGGGAGCTTGTCATTCGAGCACATCTTTGAATGGGGGCAGCTTGTCATTCAAACGCATCTTTGAATGGGCAGAGATTGTCATTCAAACACATCTTTGAATGGGTAGAGCTTGTCATTCAAACACATCTTTGAATGGCGCATGCCATTCGAACACGTCTTTGAATGGTGTGCTCTTTCCCGCCACATAACCAACAAAAGAAAAAAATATAACCAAAATAACAAAGAATTTCACCTACCTCAAATCTTCACTTCGTCCCATCTTCCAACAACAACACTGTTACTTCCTCTTGCACACACAATGTCCTTTTAAAGGCTGATGAACCATGTCCTAGGGGGGGGGGGCTAACATTATATATCACAATGATTGACAGCGGTAGAACTGTCTCTGCCTAGGGGGGGGGGGAGTCCTTACATAGTATGTCCTGGGGGGTCCTCATATAGTATGGCCCAATTCTTGACAGCGGTGGAACTGTCGCTGCCTGGGGGGGTGTCTGACGTCGGGTGATTGATGACATCACGATTGACTGTTGTAGAACTCTTGTTTTCCTACTACTCCCCTCTGACTCTGGACCCTCTGACGAGTGCTGTTTCTCCTCTGATAATCAGCAAAGCATGTTCTTTTAATGAAGGATAAACTGACTTATTCCCTTTGGAAGGGATTACGGCGATGGGAGAGGTGTGTCTTCATGTCATGAAGTATTGTTTTTATTACAGGTTTTAGTTATGATTTTTATGCTAATTTTTTGTAATATTTAGAGCACTCTTTGGTATAAGTTACGCTCAAATGGGGCTAAGATTTTGGTGTTATGTGGTGGTTTCAAACTTAAGGCTTTTCTTAACCGTTGTTTTTAAATTTTAGTTTATAACGTTATATGCACAAAATCCGAAGATGTGTAAAAAGTAACATGTAAAATCTTTCTGATGTCAATTCAGAGTGTGAGTGTTTTTTTTTTCGGCTTATATTTCATTGGGATTAGTGGAGTAGGATCAATGACTTGACTTGAATATCTCTCAGAAATCAACTTTAAATGCATAATTGCCTGTCGTCTCGACCCCCGCCCCCTCTTCTTCTGCACCTGAAAAAATTCATCTGCCTCGAAATCGCAATACTGATAGAGGAACTAGGGCAAAACGTCTTCAAAATCATTGCCAGACGTATCACCTTTTATTTGCTAGAAAACAACGCATACGGAATGGCGTATGCAAGCAGAATTATGGCCGTATATTTGAACAAAAAATCCAAACGCACATGTGGTATATTGTATTTTTCCTCGCGTTCATTTGAATGGCCTCTCTGCAATTTTCTTAGCCGCGTAACATTTACATTTAATATGTTATTTGACTATTTATTTCGCGCTCTTTAATTTCGCCATAATTTTTCCCGCACCATAATTAAACATCTTGTGTTTTAAAGAACGTTTGTCTGACCATGCGTTTTATCACGTAATTTAATTTCTTAATTTTGGAACGCGAAAAGTTAATTATAGGGCGCGATAAATTGAATTCATACTATCATTTATTTTTTTAAATAATAAAAACCACGTGCAGAAATTAATAGCAACTTGGATAACATAAAAAGTGGTTCGCGAAAGAATTAAATATTTTCTGATCTATTAATTGCACTTCAATACCTTTGCGATCAAAAATAAATGTTGGAGCGCGAACGCCATGAAATTTTTGTATACAAATATACCGCCATATATGTCATTTGACTATTCAGGTCGCGCTCTTCAATTACGCCATAATTTTATCGCGCACCATAATTAAACCTCTTGTTTCTAAAGAACGTTTTTCTGAACATGCGTTTTATCATGTAATTTAATTTTTTAATTTTGGAACGCAAAAAGTTAATCATAAATTTAATTCATTCTATCAGTTATTTTTTTAATAAGAAAAACCACGTGCAGAAATTAATAGCGACTTGGATAACATAAAAAGTGGTTCGCGAAAGTATTAAATATTTTCTCGTCTGTTAATTGCACATAAATACCATTGCGATCAAAAATAAATGCTGGAACGCCGTAAAATTTTTGCACATATATATCGCCATAGCAGAATAATGTGGTGTCATGAGGCTGTGCACACCTCAAAATTAAATTTAGCTACAATATTGGCAGGTTCATCATAAAGTCTTGTTTATTAAACTTGATATAGAATAACTAGTGAATTAAACAAGAAATGCATTGTTTAATCCTTTAGACTTGATTTATTAAAAATTGAATAACTCATCGTTTTTCTTGTGATAAAAAATATCTAAGAAAGGTACAGGAATAGATTATAAATATATTTTAATAATGACCTTCTGTAATTTGTAATTCCGGTAGTTTGATTCATGTTCCAATGTTTGTGCTAATCCGTAGTTTTACAGTTTTACTAAAATATTCTTCTCAGATGAAAAGGGAGTAAAAACGACAAATATTAGCACTCAAAGGCATTGATTTATTTATTATGTCTTGTCATCTTCGTGTCATGTCTTTTCTATTTCTTTTTAGTCGCATATAGATTTGTGGCCATATACTAAGGCACAACCCTTTTTTGCAAGGCAACAGGAAAGACAACTCGCTGTCATGCTGCGAAAGGCAATGAAAAAGAGGATTGAAAAGAAATATAATGTAATATACAGCTTATGACAAATACTTAAAGTGGAAACATTCTAGGTAATTAAGTCTTCCTTATGATTCCTTTCAAAATGAACTTTTCATGGTGGTTTTTTTGCAAGACAATTCAAGCGTAATAAACCTTGTTAAAGATAGTTAAAACTAGAACCATATTTCGCCAGCGAATATTAAACACTTGACAAAAATTAAAACGCAAAAATACTTCCTTCAATTGGTTATTTCTTGAATAATATAAAATATTTTACAACGCGCATACAACATGTATGCGGCTTGTAATATTCTAAAAAAATCGGACCACTGTTAAGAAAAAAGCTCCATAGATTGATAACTTAATAGCAGCGAAATATATTAGCAAAGAATACAGCTTGAATACGTCTTATAAGCCGAGTAGTGTTTGGTTTTTGTTGACTTAAGATTTGATTGACTGATCAGGCATACGCTGTGTTATCTGTTTACGCAGTGAGAGCTCGCACAAAGCTAAGTAACTGTGTGGTGTTCTGTGCTATACGTTAAATACTCCGCATTTACTTGCAAAAATACACTCTTTTTACATGGCATTTTAACAAAGAAAACGAAATCGAAGACGAAAATAAAAAGTGACATGCACACGTTCAGATCAAGCTCTTCGTAAGTCCCAAGTTTCATGGTTCTAGGGCCCATAGTGTCAGAGAAGAAGAAGACACAAAAAATAGGAAAACTGTCAAGAAGAAAAAAGGACGAACGGTTCCTCGTCGCAAAAATTCATATAACGCTTGCAAGCCAAACCACAGAACACACAGTTGCTCGCTCAGCTTTTTGCGAGCTCTCATTGCGTAAATAGATAACAGGGCGTATGCCTGATCAGTCAACAAAAACCAAACACTACTCGGCTTATATGATGTATGCAAACTGTGTTGTTTGCAATATATTATTCACGAAATAACCCATTGAAGGAAGTATTTTTGCGTTTTAATTTTTGTCAAGTGTTTAACATTTCGCTAGCGAAATACGGTTCTAGTTCAATTTTTGTTACATTTCAAGATAGCTTGGCAAGATGCACAATATTGAAATTTTTGCCGATTTTTTTTTCGCTAAACTGTGTTTTAAAAATTCTGTATTGCTTCATTTCGCAAAGTACAGGACCCCTCTTCCTCCTCCCACATCAAGTAAATATAAATACATACAATAAAACTAGTATATTATGATAAAATGAAATTATTTCTTCCAATTTTAAAAAAAAAACGCCCAAATGAGGCCCCATTTTGTGATTAATTTTGTTCCGCTTCGCCAAATACAGTCAGCTTTATCCACTCAAAAACTTACAGTTGTCTCACTTAACGCAAGGTACTTGCATTCTGCTAAAAAATAGCAGTAACACCTTAAAAGACTCCAATGTTATTGTTGCACAAGAAACACAACGGAATTGGAAAATCTTTTGGCATAAACTCTGAAGTATATTGAAATCAGGACAGTACCAAAAGTGGGGATCAAACAACAGAGTTTGCCAAACCATTTTAATTCCTGAATATACTGTTCTGATTAGAAACAAACTTCGGAGACGAAATTATAATCTGACAGGATGTGTCTTAAAGAGAATTCAAGTACTTTCTCTCTAGTTGTTTTTGCTCATTATAGTGAATCACTGAAAGTTTAATGCTGGTTTTCTTGAAGACGAACATTTCAAGTCTGCCGTGGAAATAAGTTCAGTTATTTCCAGGGCAGACTTGAAATGTTTGGGAACATGAAAGTGAATTCAAAATTCAAAAGTGAATACAACTTTGGATGTTTAAAATGTAATATAAAACAATTTATCATACGTTTTTAAAACAAAAAGCAAAACATATCAAACATTGTTATCAAAAGCAATCCGACTGGATCCATGGAAAAAACTTTTTTATGTTTCTCTTAAAATTATTCGTTTATTTTGCCTGTTTTCTGTTGAAACGTTTCAAAAATACTACTCTTCTAATTATTATCTACCTGGAATCAGGGGAGGGAGGAGGGAGGGAGGAAGGGAAGAAAGAAGGAAGAAAAAAGGAAGAAAAAGAAAAATGCAGTATGGACCTTTATTTGCTTCTAGCAGAGACAAAACTTTAAATATGCCTCTAAAACCTATGAAGGGAGACAAGGGAAAAGTACACCTAGAGCAGGACTGGAAGTACAAGCTCTTGCTTTGTTAGGGACAAACATACCCCTGCTTTTATGGGACTCAAAAGAACAAATATTGCCTGCAAAACTGATAAAGGGAGACAAAAAAAATCGCGTTCTGCTGGGTTTGAACTCACGACTGTTGCTTCGGATCTGTCGTCCCCATATCACAGATGTAGAAGGTGAAACAAGACCACATTGTGATTTTTCTGCAATTTTTTTGCCAGTTTTGGCTAAATCGCCACACAAAATACAAGACTAATGCAGAAACTTGAGTAAAATATTCCTTTGTAATTTCAATGTAATTGAACTGTGTTTGTAATAATAGTAAAAATTTCTGTGCTTTCTTAAATTTGCCAATATCTCAGCCATTTTTGGCCAAATCACCAAATAAATACCAAACGTGTGGAAACTATCCAAAGATTACTCCTCTGAAATATTGGCAGAAATGTAGGCAGAGTAGCAGCATGAACAATTGTTTAAACACACACACACACACACACACACATACACACACACATATACAGGTATGTCGGGAAACAAACGACGAATCGCGATTTCTTCTCCAACTCGCGAAATGTACGCCAAAAATCTAACTTCGTTATTAGGGACTTTTCAGACATAAGTTGTATATGAAAATCTCGGTAGATTTTTTTTACATTCAATTCCGAAAGCGAAAATATATAAAAGACAACAGATTAAGAGAAATTTAACAAAGCATGAACCCTGCGAAACGGAATATTTTGATTACATAATTTGCATATTTTACACCATTTTTTGATATCTGCAACTATAAGTTTGATGTGAATCGAGACTGTGTAAAAAATGTAAACAAACCGATTTTGTTTATAAACAAAGGCCACGTGCTTTCTGTAAAAGAGTATTAGGGAAACACTAAATAAAAGCCAAACAAGCGTAGAGTTTGTTTTCTTTTATTTACACCATAATCACAATGTAATATTTATTTTCTTTCATTTCTATACATAAACTATTTAACATTAATTGAAGAGTTACAAAATATTGAAGAGCAGTACAAAAGATATTAAAACAGATGAATGTTTAAAAACATAGATTTATATTATACAGATGAATTGTTTAAAAACAAAATACAGATTAATACAGATGAATGTTTAAAAACAAAACTCTTTTAAAATAAAACCAAAATACAGAAAAAAATAATACAACAAAATCCCCTACTGATATAACCGTGATTTGTAAATAACCAACTCTATCTTATTTTCAAGCTCAGTGTTATGTGTACTAGTTAAAATTTCAAATGATAGACCGAAAAAACGTGAGGCAATGGAATATAAACCACATAAAAGCTTTCTAAAGAAAACAAAATACACAGCTGAAACTTTCAAACTAACATGCGAAATGTACGTACACAACCATGCACAAAATTTGCAAGTTTAGGGACCCTGCAACACAACTTGGGTGTACTACCCCATCTCGTGACGTTCATAAATTTAAAGTCGGTGACTTCGTATGAGAAAAGTGAACTGAAAATAACACAATTAAAACTTTCAAACTGACATGCGAAATGTACGTACACAACCATGCAAAATGTGCGAACACCAAAATTTACTTAATCACGGCAACATCGGCAAAATTTCCAAGTTTTGAGGCTCTGTAACATACCATATGCTCGTACTACCCAATCTCGCAACGTTCATAAACTTTGAAATTGGTCACTCCGAACAGTGAACTTTCGAACTGACAAGCGAAATGTACGCTCATACACAACCATGCAAAATATAGTGCAACCACGCGAAATCTACGACGCAAGTATTTCTTTTTTAAACACATCGGCAAACTTGGCAGCTTTTGTGACCTTGTCACATGAAACTTGCCCGTACTACCCATCGCCGCCACTTTCATAAATTTACAGTCAGTCACCTTATACGAGAAAAATCAAATGCAAATAACACATTGAAACTTTCAAATTGATACGCGAACGCACATAACCATGCGAAATGTACGAACCCAAGCACTTCTTTTTAAATACCTCGGCAAATTTGGCAGGTTTTGAGACCCCGTTGTATGAAAATATCCCGTACTACCCAGCCCCGCGACGTTCATAAATTTAAAGTCGGTCACTTCGTATAAGAACAGTGAACTGCACGTGAAAGTGATACAAAGAACACTCCCCACACTTGTGTAAACCAAAACAGAATCCCACAAACATGTCATCACAGCGAAATGTCCCCGAAATAGTTTCTTTTTCTTAAATGGATCTGAAGCTTCATCCGCCTATTTATTTTTCTTGTAAAAATTTGAAAGGTATGCTCGCAACTGAACTTTGTCCCTGTGCCCCAAAACATCACATGCGAAACGTACGTCCACAACCATGTATGTGACAGGGTCCCAAACTTCGAAAATTTTGTCGATGTTTCTGTGAATTAGAACATTTTGGTGTTCGCACATTTCGCATGGTTTTGTACGTACTTAAGTCGGTCACTTGGTGTGAGAAAAGTTAACTGAAAATAACGCAGTTAAAGCTTTCGAATTGACAAGCGAAATGTACTCACACAACCATGCGAAATGTGCGAACACCAAAATGTTCTTACTCACAGAAACATCAGCAAAATTTGCAACTTTTGAGACCCTGTCACATGTCATTTACTCGTACTACCCAATCTCGCAACGCTCATAAATTTAAAGTCGGCCACTTCGTTTAGGAGCAGTGAACTGCAAATAACACAGTTAATACTTTCGAACTGACAAGCGAAATGTACGCATACATCCACAACCATGCGAAATATAGTGCAACCACGCGAAATCTGCGAAGCGAGAATTTCTTTTTTTTTTAACACATCGGCAAACTTGGCAGCTTTTGTGACCCTGTCACATGAAACTTGCCCGTACTACCCATCACCGCCACTTTCATAAATTTACAGTCGGTCACTTTATACGAGAAAAATTAAATGCAACTAACACATTGAAACTTTCAAACTGATACGCGAACGCACATAACCATGCGAAATGTACGAACCCAAACAATTCTTTTTAAATACCTCGGCAAATCTGGCAGGTTTTGAGACCCCGTTACATGAAAATTGCCCGTACTACCCAGCCCCGCGACGCTCATAAATTTAAAGTCGGTCACTTCGTATAAGAACAGTGAACTGCACGGGAAAAGTGATACACAGAAAATTCCCCGCACTTGTGTAAACCAAAACAGAATCCCACAAACATGACATCACAGCGAAATGTCCCCAAAATAGTTTCTTTTTTCAAACGGATCTCAAGCTTCATCCGCCTTTCTATTTTTCTTGTAAAAATTTGAAATGTAGGCCCGCAACTGAACGTTATCCCTGTGTCCAAAAATATCACATGCGAAATGTACGTGCATAACCATGTATGTGACAGGGTCTCAAACTTCGAAAATTTTGTCGATGTTTCTGTGAATTAGAATATTTTGGTGTTCGCACATTTCGCATGGTTTTGTACGTACTAAAGCCGGTCACTTGGTGTGAGAAAAGTGAACTGAAAATAACGCAGTTAAAGCTTTCGACTTGACAAGCGAAATGTACGTACACAACCATGCGAAATGTGCGAACACCAAAATGTTCTTACTCACAGAAACATCAGCAAAATTTGCAACTTCTGAGACCCTGTCACATGTCATTTACTCGTACTAGCCAATTTCGTAACGCTCATAAATTTAAAGTCGGCCACTTCGTATAGGAGCAGTGAACTGCAAATAACACAGTTAATACTTTCGAACTGACAAGCGAAATGTACGCATACATCCACAACCATGCGAAATATAGTGCAACCACGCAAAATCTACGAAGCAAGAATTTTTTTTAACACATCGGCAAACTTGGCAGCTTTTGTGACCCTGTCACATGAAACTTGCCCGTACTACCCATCGCCGCCACTTTCATAAATTTACAGTCGGTCACTTTATACGATAAAAATTAAATGCAAATAACACATTGAAACTTTCAAACTGATACGCGAACGCACATAACCATGCGAAATGTACGAACCCAAACACTTCCTAAATACCTCGGGAAATCTGGCAGGTTTTTGAAAACCCGATACATGAAAATTGCCCGTACTATCCAATCCCGCGACGTTCATAAATTCAAATCGGTCACTTTGTATAAGAACAGTGAACTGCATGGGAAAAGTGATACACAGAAAATTCCCCGCACTTGTGTAAACCAAAACAGAATCCCACAAACATGTCATCACAGCGAAATGTCCCCAAAATAGTTTCTTTTGTCGATGTTTCTGTGAATAAGAACATTTTGATGCTCGCACATTTCGCATGGTTTTGTACGTACCAAAGTCGGTCACTTGGTGGGAGAAAGTGAACTGCAAATAACACAGTTAAAAAGCTTTCGAACTGACAAGCCAAGTGTACGTACACGACCACGCGAAATGTGCGAACACCAAAATGTTCTTACAGAAACACCAGCAAAATTTGGAAGTTTTGAGATTCTGTCACATACAATTTACTTGTACTACCCAATTTCGCAATGCTCATAACTTTAAAGTCGGTCACTTCGCATAAGAACAGTGAACTGTAAATAGCACAGTTAAAACTTTCGAACTGACAAGCTAAATGTACGCACACATCCATAACTATGCGAAATATAGTGCACCCACGCGAAATCTACGACGCAAGTATTTCTTTTTTAAACACATCGGCAAACTTGGCAGCTTTTGTGACCCTGTCACATGAAACTTGCCCGTACTACCCATCACCGCTACTTTCATAAATTTACAGTCGGTCACTTTATGAGAGAAAAGTGAAATGCAAACTAGAGCAGTGTGCATAGGCCACATATTCCCCACAGGCAGTGCTCTACCACATCCCTCAAAACACATGTCGCAATTTCATGTCCCGCAAATACCTCCGCATCTACCCCTCCAGGCCTCTCTACCATCCTGCAAACAAGTCCAGCAGCTTCTGCAACAAAACAAAATGACAGACATGAGAGTTATACAAGCAAGTGGTAAATGCATTTATGTGATATAAGCGAAGACCTGGAGGGCCACTACTGCTGCTGCCGTACTTGGATTTTGCAAGTGAAATCCTGCTTAGGCAGTGCTTAAGCAATGCCTTAGCAGGATTTAACATGCAAAATCCAAATAGGACAGCAGCAGTAATTGCCCTCATGGTCTTCCGGAATCACAGCAGTGGGCATTGATAAGCAGTCCGTTTCGCCAACAACCATAACGCACGAAAAATGTTTTGAATTCTTTAAAATGCCAACACCTGGTTTGCTTGACCAAATCTGCACTACTGCTACATATATCAATATACTCCTTCCGACACACCTCAGCAACAATTCTCTTACCCTTTATAAATGCTTTATAAATGCAAAAGCCTCACTTACCCAGCATCTTCTCAGAAGATGCCCCTTCAACAGCCGATTCCGCATTCGCAGAGAGTTTTGTGTCTTTTTCGCCCTGCGATGAATGTGTGTGTGCCCCCTTTTCACTGGTCCCTCACAAAGCTCTTTTGACGTGGTATCGGCGCCCGTAATGACGCAATCGCTGTCCGAACTACGTTCTTCGGATTGCGCCACCCCCTCCCCAACTCAGACCGCGACTTCTGTGTCACGGCTTCCGATTGCAGCAACGGGGACATTTTCTGAAAAAGTATAACACTGTTATTACAAACGCTAAATCACTGCGAGTTCGTACGACAGAGACACTGACAACTTCACATCAAGTCAAAATAGCAACTACCTTTGAAGAGACCATGAAGCGCCCAGGAATAACCTTCACATTTCATCTTCAATTCAAAGCTGAACTGTACAAAACTCTTACAATCACAGCAGTGGGCACTGATAAGCAGTTCGTTTCGCCGACAACCATAACGCACGAAAAATGTTTTGAATTCTTTAAAACGCCAACACCTGGTTGGCTTGACCAAATCTGCACTAGTGTTACATATATCACGATACTCCTTCCGACACATATCAGCAACAATTCTTACCCTTTATAAACGCAAAATCATCACTTACCCAGCAACTTCTCAGAAGATGCCCCTTCAACAGCCGATTCCGCATTCGCTGAGAGTTTTGTGTCTTTTTCGCCCTGCGATGAATGTGTGTGTGCCCCCTCTTCCCTTTTCACTGGTCTCTCACAAAGCTCTTTTGACGTGGTATCGGCGCCCGTAATGACGCAATCGCTGTCCGAACTACGATCTTCGGATTGCGCCACCCTCTCCCCAATGGTGACCGTGACTTCTGTGCCATGCCTTTCGATCGCTGCAACAGGGATATTGTATGAAAATGTCAACCAGTTAATCTGTGCAAGCGAAATGAACAGATGCTTTTAAAATTATTTTAAACTCTGTGGTTACTTTTCTTCCAATGTCAATGTTAATGTAACAGCCGAGTCATAAACTATAACGTCCTTATTTCATCCTTGAATAATTTAAAGCTTAGCCGCACAGGACACGCACGTTCAAAATTCTGACAACAGTCCGTTTCGCTTCAGTCTTGCAAGTTCCGGTTCAGTAAAATAATGAAACTGCCCTTCGGATCACACTCACACAGACAAAATGAAATGTTGAATGAAACGAGAAATACGCGTCAAGCAAAATATATGTTGTATATTCGTCCACCTGTAATTACCTGAAACCGGCGCAGGGATATTTTCCGCTGCTTTCTTAATCTGTCTATAGGCTTGGTTAACATCCAAACTGTCATCTTTAACCGGTCCCCCAACAATTTCACCCAAAAAATGGGTCAAGTGGCTCTGATCCCTGCCGCATAACCTCTTTGCGGCTTCTGCCCAGGCCTTGATGTATCCCTTCCCGGGGTATTTAGACACCTCTTCTGCAGAAAAAATGACGGAATGCTTAATCATTCCACATTTCATTCCATACAAGTTTAGACGCACATAAATCATTCCCGAAAACCATGCGAAAACACACAGTGCGTAAAGAAAAACGATACTTTTTCATAATTCAAAGGCGTGAGCACAAAAATTACACGTACACAATGGTCACTTCAATTTCCCTTCCACGCAAGTTACAGAGGGAACAGACAACTAAGAGAAAATTTAAAAATAGGTGGTATACGAATAAGTAAAATCTCGCATATACAGTCCGTTTAGCAATGAGAACGTGCAACTGGCAATACAGGGATTAAGCACTTCTTCTAGGATACTGAAAAAATACAAGTCCTTTTGGGTCTGATGCTTCCGGCTAGATAATCGAACCTGCAAACTTATGAAGCACTATCATGCAAAACTCAACGGAAACGGAGATTGGCAAACCATGAAACGACAAAACAGACATTTAACCCAATCACAGGGAAGGAAAAAAATCTGTTATTTCTTAATAACATATTACCAATTCCCACAGCCATAGGAAACGGTTTGAGCTTCCTGGGATCGGAAACTGTCTCCGGACTAAAAATGAAAGAATGTTTTGAAATCATGCATCACTCTCAGCGGCTGTAAGGACGTCACTTCTGTCCTTGTCAAGTTTTTTTTCAGTTATTACAGGAGCAAAACAATGCTACAATACACTGGTCTTTCAACTCTACAAAAGTATAATTTCGGCGAATAGGACGTCATCATTCCACAAGAACACGCAAAAACAAAAGGGAATCTAAATCAACCTGGTTTTACAGGAAAGCAATAGAAAAATGTTTAAGAACTTACGCAAAGTCAAAACCGCAAAACGAGACTTCTATACTTCCGTCAGGGTCCCGGCCTTCCACACGTGCAGGCCACCACTTCCCTCTATACATGTGAAGCACAACGTCACCTGCTCTGTAGCGCTGCAGATCAACGAACTTCTCTGGGACCTTTGTCTTTTTAATGCACCCTTTTTTCAGCGGCATCTGTGAAAGCAATAAGAGAATTATCATTAGCTGAATATATTGGGAATTTGAAATAACGACAACACAATCCATAAATCTTAGCGAAACTAACCGACAAGTGACCGGATACATTTTGTATAGCATTGTCATTTTTCTATCTTTTTTTTACTGCTATGGCCATATCGGGGCCCCCTGCCACATTATTCTGATATGGGACATTCAAAATCTCTCTGACCGTTGTATGTGTAGTCCCTCACGGAGTAGCAAGAAGGAATCCCAATCTTAGGTATGAGCCGACAGCACAAGCTATAACTGCGCGAAACTGACCGATTTTTTTTTACATTCTAAGAGACCATCCATGCCGTTTTTTTTTTCTATCATTTACATCCTAATCCCATCTGAATTCAGTCGAAACGCAAAAATTTTTCCGCAAAAGTCAAAAGTGCGACTTAGCTTATTCTTTAAAGCGTTCAAGGTGGAGGGGGGGGGGCAAAGCATCCAGACTGCATTCAGGGGAGGGGGGGGGGGGTTAAAATTGGCAAAAGTCTGGGTACGTATTAACAGGGCTGGAAATTGACCCTCCTTTTTGGCTACCCAGACTCCGACTGAGCCGCAAAAAATCATGTGTTTTTGCGCCCTATTTCATCTTAACACGGTTCGGATCCTCCCTAAATAGCTTTGGACCCTCCTTTTTCAAAGACCCGGGTCCCAAGGACCGGGCCTAAAAGAGCTAGTTCCCAGCAGTGGCCACTTACATAAAATTGTAAACCAAGAAATCCATCAAAAGAACACATCGACAGCAAGCGAAACTGAGCAACAATTTTCTGAGCAAACATTCCTAAACACTTAAATCCGTAAAATGAAAAGAGATGTTAGCCCAGAATTTGCCGCCCTCACAATTAAGCCTGTATTTTTCCAGCAGCATCTTACACATTCTTAAAAAAATGCCACAAATCACACCAAACACGCTAAAACAACATTTTCTCGTGATTCACAAAATAATCGCCCTTTTAACATGTGTGTATTTACCTTTCAGGCATATCATCATTAACTTTTTATCCACTTCTAATTTTTCAAAAATTATCCACATGTGTCCTGGACGCTTTCTGCATGGAAAGTGATGTCATCAAGAACAAAGACGCGCGCGTGACAGGTTAATTTGCATACTGAGTAAAAAAAGCATTCAAGTTCATGTACACAGTCTCGTGTTTCGCAGATAATTTCATTCCAAACCCTGCCATATTTTTATAAACTAACACAAGCTAAAAGATATCACCAAACAAGCATTTTAACGACAAAAAACCTTAACAAAATAACGGATTATTTCGCGCGTAAACAGTAACAAGGCAAGCCAATCATAAAAGTAGTGCTCACACAATTAAAACAGCGCACAATAATATACAGTTAGCCTGTCATGAGCGTGGGAATCTCGAGCTTTTAGCCCGTTCACAGATCAAAGCAAATCAACTGCGCAATAGAGCTGATACGTGTTTGAACTGGCAATTCCGCCGTGAAGGAGGACGGGGGTGTGGATGGAGAGGGGGGGGGATCTGAGAACCATATATGGAAGATAGATATGACATTTTTCGCGTGTAAATAGTAACAAGGCAAGCCAATCATAAAAGTAGTGCTCAAACAAATAAAACAGCGCACAATAATACACAATCAGCCTATCACATGTGCGTGAGAATCTCTCGCTTTAGCCCGTTCACAGATGCAAGCAAATCAACTGCGAATAGCCGTTTCCGTGTGTTTATCAACTTCAATTTCGCAGTTGGCGCGTGCAAGAGAGGAGGAAGAAGGGTGAGGGGGATCTGGCCGGCAAATTTTTTTTTCACTTCTAGACTTTACCAGAGCATTTCGCTTTTGGGGAAAGGGTTGGGTTTACCCCGAATGTACCCCACCCCGTTGTTGCGCCAATTTAACAGTACAAATACTACAATTTTTCGCTCGAAAAAAAGCCGTTTTGATGTGCCAAAACGTAAAGTCAATGGGAAACGAATCGATTTCTCTCTCTCTCTCTCTCTCTCTCTCTTTGTTTTTTTTTTTAAATAAAGCATACTCAAGATTAAGGACAGTGAAACTCAGTTAAAGTGATATTTTTTTCGATAAAGGGAGGGGTGTTGCACGTCATTGTCTCCCACTAGCTACACTAATGGAGCAACATATTTTTGAAGGATTGCGTCCTGCAGTGAATAAAATAAGCCGATTTTAATGCGTTTATCAACTACCAATTTCGCAGTGGTTGTATATGGGAGAGGGGGAGGGAGTTCGCGCCTGCAAAAATCTTAAGTTTAACAGTGTTAAACATTTTTTTATGACTAATAGGCTTTACCATTGCATTTTGCTCTAGGGACGGGAGGGGAGGGAGGAGCGGGGGAGGTCGCGCACCCATTCTATTTGCGCTAATACAAAAATGCAGTTTTGGAGTATTAGTTTCAGTCAAAGTGAAATAAGCCGAATTTAAAAAAAAGACAGCACAATTAAGATAAAGGTCACCAAGCAGTGAGAAACGAAACTCAGTTTAAGTGATATTGACGGAAAGGCTGAGTGTATATTAGACTTGTACGCACATGACACACGCTTGTACACCCCAGAAAAATATAAAATGGCATCACTCAAGAACCTGCCTCTACACAGCGAAACCAGGCGAATTTGGGAGAATTTGGTGAACACAGCAGTCAAGTTTAAGGGCATCAAGTAATGAGAGATTAAGTCAATTTCAGCGCTAGCCACAGAAAGATTGAGTGTAAATAAGACATGTACGGATACGAAACACGCCTGTTCGCACAACAAAAGGTTATAAATTGTACTGAGAGTTTAAAGTGACTGCAATTCACACACAACACGCATACATGAGGCTTGCGAAACAGACCGGCTTACATAAAGAAACCGAGAATAATATGTCAAACGAATGACTTGGTTTAAAAAAAACAAGAATCTACGAAGATAAACAAACCCTAACGATTGCTTAATAAATTATGTGACACTTTGCTTCAGTTAAACAAAAATATGTACTTTAAAAAATGAAGTGGAAACTTTCTGGTATTATCGTCCACTACCAAAAGGGGTGTTGCCTTGTTTACCCTCAACTTTAACTTAGATTTTTGAGATTTATAGGGTACAAACAAAACAATAAATAACTTTAAAACGTATTTGCGATATTATTCTTCCTGTTTTAAATACAATTATACGGATATGCCACCCCAGAATCTACTAAAATGTAGGCCAAAAAGTAGACAACCACCCGGGGCCGGGTCCATTCCAACACGTGGTCGCGCTCCCCTGACACATGTGCTAGCACCTGATTGGTTGAAATATGATATAAAAATAGATTTCACACAGATCGAAAGATGTGTACGCCTTCTGATTGGCTCTCGTTCCACGTGCTTTTCTCACACAGAGTTCATGGTAGGTAGCCACCTATATGTTGGTGTGAGAACTATTTTACACAGAAATTTTGAAGGTCTCTGTAAATTTCTGCGAAATAGGCATGTGGTCTCAGGTGAAAGAGCACGTCCTGTTTCGCAAAATGAGCCCCTTACACAGATTTGCGAAACGGACGACCCGACCAAAATGCGAAACGGACCGAAATTCGGTCCGTTTCACTTTAACATTGCAACGTGATACACACCAATTCGTCTTGTTTCCCGACGAAGCCGCATCCACACACACACACACACACACACACACACACATTTGATATAGATTGGAGAAAAATTACTAGCTGCTCTGAGCCATTCAACAAAGAGAGAGAGAGAGAGAGAGAGAGAGAGAGAGAGAGAGAGAGAGAGAGAGAAAGAGAGAGAGAGAAAGAGAGAGTGGAAATGTTAGCATCACAAAAAACAGTCGAGCATACATTTCTATGGCTTTCTCATCTCTCCTTAGTAGTACAATCTCTGAATCCGTCTGGACAGATGGCATCCACAAGCGTTTCACAGGCTGTTCTAACGCTTCCAAAGGCCCCCTATACGCTGGAGGAGTGATATGAAGTGACAACGTGTCGATGGATGAAAACGTGACCATGTGCGTCCCTCCGATGTGTTCAGTCTCTTGAATTCATGGCAGCGGACCCCTATGACATTGATTACGCTCTCACTTGTTTCCAAAGCTGTATATTTATCCTGATGTGGCTGAGCGCTGTTTGATGGACATAGAGTGGTGATCGTTGTGTAGCATAGGATAACCACATCAGACCTGGGCTAGCCGGGCAATTTCTTTCATCCCGGAATGGCGCGTCCTTCTGAGCAGACTCTTCGGGGTAGATCAAACCCGAGGGGGATACAGTGGTTCTTAAGCCCAGAACATCCTTCATGGGTTAGACACACGTTGTCACTAAAGGGGCAGGGGCACTCGAAGAGATAAGTCTTACATTCCTTTCCACTTCCACGGGGAGAGCAACCACCCCCAGTTTATCCTGTGCGTGAAATACATGGAGTTATATAAAGAGTCAGAAAGCACTAATTAGTACATTTAGACCTGGTGTGACCAGAGACATTTCCAAAAGACTGTATCTAATTATATCAAACGGGTAATTTTAGAAGCACACTCTAAAACCCAAACAAATCCTGAATTTCTTACTCAATATAAAGTTAAAACCTATCAAGTGAGGCAGGTAGCTAATTCCATGAACGCATTACGCAATGTTTCATTAGACGATATACTAAGCACAGGATGTCAGTCATCCCAGAATACTTTTATCAAATTTTATCTAAAAGAATTCACCCAAAATGAATTAACGGGACCTTATTCAACTATCCCTTTTATAGCGGCAGAAAAGTCGTTTCTATCCCTGACTGTCTGTTTGTTACAGCAAGAGCTACAGTTAAAGCTATAGAGAGCCTTACAAGTAAATGGGGACGAGGCTTCAGGAAATCCTCAAAGCCCAGGACCACAGGGGGACAGGCAGTTGACATTCAAAGACATTAGGACTGTTACTTGCGTTCAGGCCGTCGGTCGGCTTAGACAAGTGTGTACAAGCATTTTCCCACTTCTATCTCGTAGAGTGAGGACTTAATAAAATTTCTCACTACAGTACATGTTAATTTGAGTGAGAAAGAATATGTTATTTAGTTTTTAAATTGACAATTAACTCCCTTTCCAATTTCTACATTTTGAGTTTATCTCTAGCACTAATTAGTGCACAAACTGTTTATATCTAGAGATTTAACTTCAATGTATATTATTTTATGCTAATATTGCCGTACATCAGTCAGTTAATCCGTACGTATGTTGGGTGTACCATCCGTGCAAGGTTAGATATCGTGGCAGTAGGATACACGAGTACTTCTGGTCAGAGCAGTACTCTTACTCTATTGTCATAGTCGGGTCACTTCAACTGTGATTGTGTGTGCGTACATATGTATTTATCTACGAGGTTATATTCCATCCCTCATCGAAGAAAGGGCGGGGGGGGGGGGAGAAGAACCGAATAAGCAAATGAGTAGAGCCATGTCGGGTAATGGCTCTTCCCACATGGCTATACCCATTACCCACTTGGGTTCCTACGGGTAGAACCACTCCAAATGAATGGCTCCACCCATGTGATCGGAGCCACATGGTCAATTATGGCAACAATGGAGCAAGCCTTTGGACATGGCTCTGTCCATGTGGGTTTTTGACATCGTCCTTTCGGTATAATTCATTTTAGCTTTTAGCATAAATGATAATGTGCATCGAGATTTTTAACTTATTAAAAACTCATTTAAAAACCTCAAAGGTACTTTGATGTCTTTTATTTCGCTCGTACAATACATATATTAGTAAAAGTGTAATTCACATTGAAAATACTTTTCTACACGAGGCGTGTCAAAGTGGGTTTTACTCCAATGCCGATTTCTAATCCCGTCAAAAGACGGAGATAAGCGAACGTTAGCTTTTAACAAGTAAAACTATCGTTTTCTTTCGTAAACCGCTTTTCTAAAAAAGCGTAGTTCGAATTCTCTATCTTTAGACCTTCGGTTACCGGCTCTTATCCTTCCCCACTTCAAACCCGCTTAGGTTGGAGGGGGGCTGAGATAAAAAAGGAATCTGGGTAATTTGTTGTCACTCAGTTTCAAACACTCGAGTTTTTCCGGTATTGCCTAATAAAGCAATTTTTGGCCATGTTTATTTATGGTCCCGATGGTTGTCGCCGCTTGGGATGGCATAAGAGAAAATCGGACGACAACCTTACTTGCACAATGCTGCTAACGCAAAGCTTGAATGCACTGAGAAACTATTCCCCCAAAACGTCACTCGTACACAGGTTAATAGCTTCTTTGATAAAACTATTTCGCTGCCAAACGCTTTCCATTTCTGTGTGCATTTTTTCTGGGGGGGGGGGGGGAGATGTGGTGAAAAATGTGCACCATGATTTTCAAAAAGGGTACGGGGAAAATGAAACTGAAAGATGTCCCAATAAGAGTCCAGTCATTGCTTGTTAACTGGTGTTTTGTTCGCGTGTGAAATTGAAGCAATGACTTGTCCCTTTGAGTGTTTACAACACCATGCAACCCCAGCCGTCGTCGCATAAGGGGACGGCAGGAGATGCTTTGCTAATGCCTCATGCCACTCCAATTTTAATGGCGCAATGGGTTGACGAGGGAGTAATATAATACTTCATGGCATGGGCGTAAACACTTACTCTCTACCCTAGTGCAATCTATATAATAGTATAGAATAGTAGCTGCCAACTGAAAATTCGAAGTGGAACTTTCATACTAAGCATCAGTGTCAGAGGTGGTCCACAACAGATAAACCACAAGCCAATGTTTACATTCCTAAACAAAGGAATAAAGCTCAAATAAAAATTTATAACTAGACCGCTTTCGCTACCGAGTAGCGAAAATTGCCTTTGGAGGTCACAAAAAATACGAGTCTGAACTCTTAACCTCTTACATATCGTCTTTTAGGCCCAAAGGATAAAAAAATAAGCTCAAAATCGTTCTATCGTTTTCGAGATAATGGCCCGCTTCCGGTTTTTTACTTTGACTATGTCCGAGGAGGTCAAGAGGTACCTCTTGTCTATCGCCTTTTAGGTCCAAACGGTTGAAAATAAGCTCGAGATTATGGCCCACTTTCGGTTATGACCTTGACCATTACCAAGGAGGTCAAGGTCACCGAGGTACCTTTTATATGTAACCTTTTAGGCCCAAAAGGATCAAAAATAAGCTCAAAATTGGTCTATCTTTAACCGATTTCGCGACATATTGTCTTTTAGGTCCAAAGGATAGAAAATAATACCAAGCTAGCTTTGTATATCGAGAAACATTAAAGATTGGCCAGTATCTCGAAAACATTTAGAGATATAACGATTTTAAGCTTTTTTCGATCGTTTGGGAATAAAAGGTATTGTGTGGGAGCTATCTCGCTGGTCTTGACCTTCTCGATTATAGTTCAGCTCAGAAACCGAAAGTTGACTGTTATCTTGAAAACGCTTAGAGAGTGATTTTGAACTTATGTTCAGTCCTATGGGCATAAAAGACGCAATGTAAGAAGCATTTCGGTGACCTTGACCTTGATCATGGTCAAAAACCTGAAGTTGACCATTATCTCAAAAATTTTAGAGATACAGCGGAACCTCGAAATCGGACCACCCTTGTGACCGGAAAACATGTGCCCTATTTTAGAGGTGGTCCCATTTGGGATTTTTGATCATTCTGGGGAAAGTTTTTGTGGTTTGGCCATAGATGCAGCTTTGATACTTTGATGTCCAAACACAATGAAAGTAATATTCGTTTACAATAATATCTATTACGTCTGAACTGATTAGCAATCTGTATGTTATAGACACACACAATTTTACACAATTTTGTGACTATGTTTAGCAAACGAGTCCAATGTATATAGCTTCAAAAATTATGAAGGGGTAGCCAGTGCAGTGACAGGTTAGGCACTAAGCGACAGTAATGGAATATGCAATTAGAAATTCTTTGTACATTTTCAACGTGGTTGGACTCCGGAGAAGTCTAAAAGTTTTAAACACCATATTTCAAAGAATTAGCTGGGTAAGTAACAGTGGCTTAAGGATTATAGCGCGCAAGAAGTACTCACAGAGAAGGCAATGAGTTTGTATATTGTCAGTTGCTATTACCATAATCCCCAGCAACAATATCCAAGACGGCAGTGTTGTAAATAATGACCATAGATTCAACTTTGACACTTTGTTGTCCAAACACAATGAAAGTAATATTAGTTTACAATAATATCTATTACGTCTCAACTGATTAGCAATCTGTATGTTATAGACACACACAATTTTACACAATTTTGTGACTATGTTTAGCAAACGAGTCCAATGTATATAGCTTCAAAAATTATGAAGGGGTAGCCAGTGCAGTGACAGGTTAGGCACTAAGCGACAGTAATGGAATATGCAATTAGAAATTCTTTGTACATTTTCAACTTGGTTGGACTCCGGAGAAGTCTAAAAGTTTCAAACACCATATTTCAAAGAATTAGCTGGGTAAGTAACAGTGGCTTAAGGATTATAGCGCACAAGAAGTACTCACAGAGAAGGCAATGAGTTTGTATATTGTCAGTTGCTATTACCATAATCCCCAGCAACAATATCCAAGACGGCAGTGTTGTAAATAATGTGCCGCACAGATACAGTAATTTCTCTTCTGTCCCACAGTGGTCCGATCTCATGCATTTTGAGTGCTAGGGACCGAAAAAAGTGGCCCGAAGTGGTCCGTTCCGAGGTGGTCCCAATTGGAAGTTTCCTTAAGCATTGTCTTCTATGGAGCGTATTCGGGACCGAAAAAATGTGCCCAATGTCAGAGGTGGTCCCAATAGAGAGGTGGTCCGATGTCGAGGTTCGGTTGTGGAGCGTTTTAAGCATATTTTCGTCCTTTTGGGTAAGACCTCCTCGGTAATGCTTAAGGCGAGAAACCAGATTTTAAAAGAATTCTGAATTTTTAAAGTTCGGAATCGTATTTGTTTAATTTTTCGGCCCCACGTTTACTTTTCTAAAATTGTCTAGTTTATGGGTTTTTTGTTTCAGTTTCTTTTTTTAATTAAGTTGGGGTGGGGTGGAGTAAGAGTCATGATTTAACTCAAATATACCTCTGAAGTCAAATTTAAATACATCATTGGCCATAGTCTCTACAACCCTCACCCCTCCTTCCCCACTTGAAAAATTCAGCAGCCTCGACATCGTCAAGTGCTGGCAGAGGAAAGAGGACAAGAGCTGAAAAATAATTGCTTTGAATTTTTATCTCTTGTATCGCTGGAAAAGCACGCATTGCCGGGATGACATGTACAATCAAGATATATGTTGTGATGAGGCTGTGGATCATCACAATTGAATTTAGCTACAGTATTGTCATGTTTATGATACAGTCTTGTTTATTAACACTTGACAAGTCTTTGACTTCTTCAAATCTGATATGAATTTGTGCGGGCAGCCGTTGGTGCTTTTTTTCTTGACAGTAAAAATTCATTTTCTTGTCTCAGCTTCTCTAACACTGCGGGCCCCAGGACCACAAAACTTTGTAGTTATGTAGAACTTTATCTGAGGGTGTGCATCCCTCCTTTTTTCATCTACGATTTCGCTTTCATGCTTAAAACGCCAAGCAAACACATCTTGTTTTAGAATAAATAAATACAGCGCATTTAAAAGTAAAGTAACGGTCTAGCAAAACATCAAAGCTACGCGAGCTCCGCCTGCATAGAGAAAAAGTGCTAGTCCGATCAATCAATAAATCCGTTGAGCCAACATAAGAAGTAGATGAACCTTATAAGCCGCATACGTGCTGCGCCATAAGCTCTGTACTTAGTTGTATAACAGACTATGCCGCTTGTAAAAGATCATGTTGTTCAAGAAATAATAAGCAGTTCACAGAAATATTTTTAACTTTTAATATCAATTGCTGGAGATTTCGCTTGCGAGATGCGGCTCCAGTTATACTTGATACGACAATAACCTGTGAAGAGATGCACTTTTTAGTTTTAACATATTTTCGACTTTTTAAAATTCAGATTTTAGAAGTATTCAGAAAACTAAATGATTCCTCGCTCTTATTTCCGATTTATGATATTTTCCAGAAAGGGCAAGAATAAATTATGAAAACATATAAACAATCACCTTCTGAAACTCGCAATTCTGAGTCATATTCCAATGTTTTGGTGCTAATCCGTAGTTCTTCAGTTTCACTGGAATACTTTGATTGGATAATATATGGGTAAAATAAGACAACTGTTAGACTACAAAGGTAGGCGCTTTTAATAGCATTGATTTACTCCTCGGGTCGTACTTTTTGCATTTCAGTTACATCGCATGTAGATCTGTGAGCTGGTGCTAAATAATAAACCTTTATTGACGCCCGACTGCAAAGAAAACACAAAATGCCATTGAATGACAAAATGTATTGATCTAACATACACATAATTGTAGGAATTATACAATTTGCCAGAGGCATCTGGACCAAAAGAGGGAATTAGAATGTACAAGAGACTTTAAGATAAAAACAGGCAAAACAACAGCCAGTAAATATGAAAACGCTAACACTGTGTATGGAAGGCGGGAATGGTGCATGCGACAAAAGTTGTGTTTTACTTCACAAAAGCTTCCAGTTAGCTTATCTCACTTTTTAGATGCCTTTCCCATCTAGTATATTTCACGCCATAGAAATAAACTTTTTTGTCGCAGTTAGAACACTCCTATCCCGCCATCCAACCAACGTTCAATCAGATTGAGAAAATGTTCCGGCATTACGTCACTGATTACATAGGGTATTTCCCTTAAGGCGTGATTTTTTTTTCAAATATACCGCATTCTGTGTGCCCCGCAGCTTTTGCTTTGGGAACTTTGAAAATTTTGTTTCTTTAACTAATAGAGGACTAATCTATCGTATTTAACACTTGACAAGCCTTTGGCTTGCAAGTGTTATATGAATTTGTGCGAGCAGCCGTTCGTCCTTTTTTTCTTCTTGACAGTTTTCCTATTTTTATTGCTTCTTCTTCTCTGGCACTATGGGCCCTAGGACCATGAAACTTGGAACTTATGAAGAGCGTGATCTGAACGTGTGCCTGTCACTTTTTATTTCGTCTTCGATTTCGTTTTCTTTGCTAAAACGCAATGTGAAAAGAGTGTATTTTTTGTACATCTGTATGCACATCACAGAACACACAGTTGCTCGCTCAGCTTTGTGCCAGCTCTCACTGCATAAATAGATAACATGGCGTATGCCTGTTCAGTCAATCAAACCATAAGTCAACAAAAACCAAACACTACTCGGCTTATAAGACGTATTCAAGCTGTGTGTTGTTTACTAATATATTTACTTGGTATTAAGTTATCAACCTATGGAGTTTTTTTCTTGACAGTGGTCCGATTTTTAGAATATTATAAGCCGCATTCATGCTGTGCCATAAGCTCTGTACATAGTTGTATAACACACTGTATGCATATTGTAAAATACTTTATATTATTCAAGAAATAGCCCATTGAAGGAAGTATTTTTAAACCCCAACCGGGTGTGCCGAGGGGTCTATAGGATTGACCTCTGCCCGTCCGTCTGTCCGTCCGTGCCCACAATGATTACGCTATGTGGTGGATTTTCGGTACATCCGTCACTTATGTGGTTTTTCTTCCTTATGTGGTGGTTCTTATGAGGTAGCCACATAAGCACCCATTGAGCACAAAACAAACCACATAAGGGAGTCCGTCGAAGTCCGTTGATCAACTGTCCTGTAACACCATCTGTTGGTAAATAATGCAACTATAAAGCCAATTTCTAAAGCAAATAAGGAGAGCAGCATTTGTTTAAATCCCGCTGTGGGGTTGGGAGAATCTTAAGAATACATCCAATGCGGACAATGTTTGTATTTTTGGGGATTTTTTGAAGAATAAACTTCAAAGTGCGTTTCCTCCTACAGTTTTTATCCGATTTCATTTATTTTTGGTATCTAGTATGAGGCAGCCCTAGATGGGTCGGGCATACGGCTTGTGCTTTTTGACTCGATCTTGAATATTGATTTTAGGGAAATTTTTGAAGAAAATACCTCAAAATGAATCTTATCCTACAGTTTTATCCGTTTAGTTAACTTGTGTTAATCTGTGGTTTTTATCTAAACATGCGCACTGGTCCGAAATATGAACCGCGCATCGACGCAATTTAAGTTAACATGCGCCGTGATCCGAAATGTGAACCGCGCATCAGCGCAAGTTAAACAAACATGCGCACTGGTTCCAAATGAGAACCGCGCATTAACGCAAGTGAAATAAACATGCGCACTGGTCAGAAATGTGAACCGGGCATCAACGCAAGTTAAATAAACATGTGCACTGGTCTAAAATAAGAAACGCGCATCAACGCAAGCTAAATGAACATGCGCACTAGTCCGAAATGCGAACCGCTCATCAACGGAAGTTGAATAAACATGCGCACTGGTTCGAAATACGCAACCGGATATGGACGCAAGGTAAATAAATATGCGCACTGGTTCGAAATGCGAACCGCGCATCGACGCAAGTTAAATAAATATGTGCATTGGTCCGAACAAAGAACCACGCATCAACGCAAGTGAAATAATCATGCGCACTGGTCCGAAATGTGAACCGCGCATCAACGCAAGTTAAATAAACATGCGCACTAGTCCGAAATGCGAACCGGGCATCAACTGAAGTTAAATAAACATGCGCAGTTGTCCGAAATGTGAATCACGCACCAACGCAAGCGAAATGAACATGCGCACTAGTCCGAAATGCGAAATGCTCATCAGCGAAGTTGAATAAACATGCGCACTAGTCCGAAATGTGAACCGGGCATGGACGCAAGTTAAATAAACATGCGCACTGCTTCGAAATGCGAACCGCACATCGACACAAGTTTAATAAATATGCGCACTGGTCCGAAATTTGAACCGCACATCAGTGCACATTAACCAAACATGCGCACTAGTTCAAAATGTGAACCGCGCATCGATGCAAGTTAAATAAACATGCGCATTTGTCTAAAACAAGAACCGAGCATCAACGCAAATAAAATAAACATGCGCACTGGTCCGAAATGTGAACCGCGCATCAACGCACGTTAAATAAACATGCGCATTTGTCTAAAATAAGAACCGTGCATCAACGCAAATAAAAGAAACATGCGCACTGGTCCAAAATGTGAATCTCGCATCGACGCAAGCTAAACAAACCTGCGCACTAGTCTGAAATGCGAACCGCGCATCGACGCCAGATAAATAAGCATGCGCACTGGTCCGACAAAAGAACCATGCATCGACGCGAGTTGAATAGACATGC
This sequence comes from Protula sp. h YS-2021, assembly GCA_949752745.1. Taxonomy (NCBI): domain Eukaryota; kingdom Metazoa; phylum Annelida; class Polychaeta; order Sabellida; family Serpulidae; genus Protula; species Protula sp. h YS-2021. The sequence goes on along the minus strand of OX457031.1, from coordinate 15,889,424 downwards.
GCAGTTTCCGAAATTAGCATCACGCATTAACGCACGTTAAATATATGCACTGGTCGGAAAAAAACCACGCATCGACGCAAGTTATGTAAACATGCGAACTGGTCCGAATTGTGAACCGCGCATCAACATAAGTTGCATAAACATGCGCAGTGGTCCGAAATGCGAACCGGGCATCGACGCAAGTTAAATGAACGTGCGCACTGGTTCGAAATGCGAACAACGCTTTGACGCAAGCTAAATAGATATGCGCAGTGGTCCGAACTACAAACCGCGCATCAGTGCACGTTAACCAAACATGCGCGCTGGTTCGAAATGTGAACCGCACATCGACGCAAGTTAAGTTGACATGCGCCGTGATCCGAAATGTGAACCGCGCATCAACGCAAGTTAAAAAAATATGCGCAGTTTTTCCAAAGGCAAGCCACGCATTAACGCAAGTTAAATAAACATGCGCACTGGTCTAACATAAGCACCATGCATTAACGCAAGCTAAATGAACATGCGCACTAGTCCGAAATGCAAACCGCTTATCAACGGAAGTTGAATAAACATGCGCACTGGTTCGAAATACGCAACCGGATATGGACGCAAGGTAAATAAATATGCGCACTGGTTCGAAATGCGAACCGCGCATCGACGCAAGTTAAATAAATATGTGCATTGGTCCGAACAAAGAACCACGCATCAACGCAAGTGAAATAATCATGCGCACTGGTCCGAAATGTGAACCGCGCATCAACGCAAGTTAAATAAACATGCGCACTATTCCGAAATGCGAACCGGGCATCAACTGAAGTTAAATAAACATGCGCAGTTGTCCGAAATGTGAATCACGCACCAACGCAAGCGAAATGAACATGCGCACTAGTCCGAAATGCGAAATGCTCATCAGCGAAGTTGAATAAACATGCGCATTAGTCCGAAATGTGAACCGGGCATGGACGCAAGTTAAATAAACATGCGCACTGCTTCGAAATGCGAACCGCGCATCGACACAAGTTTAATAAATATGCGCACTGGTCCGAAATTTGAACCGCACATCAGTGCACATTAACCATTGAAGTTGTGCAATGTCTTATTAGGTTTCAAATCGGTAAAAAATTGCCAAAATGGCGACTTGTTGTGTACGGTTGGGGTCTGCGCCTTCGATGATGGCTTGTTGCGTTTTAATTTTTGTCAAGTGTTTAACATTTTGCTAGCGAAATGCGGTTCTAGTTTATTTTTGGGACAAATTTGGTTCGTGTAAAGCGGTAAATTGGCACTTGTAACTTCGGTCTTGTAGATTCTGAGTTTACACGTGGCGGTGACACGAAGATAGTCCCTGGAAGTTTGCCTTTTATTCTCCGCAACAAGCTACAAGAACGAGAATCATCAGTTGGTACCAACACACACCGCCAAAGAGTTGTTTTAGGTCATTTCTGTCTGCAAGCTTTCTTAACCAGAATGAGTCATCCTCAGAATGGCCAATTTTGCTTAACAAGATCTGTTTTGTAAGAGCAAGTTCTGCATTATTGGTCTTTGTCTAGGCGAAAAGAGATGCGTTTGTGGCATTTCTAGGACTTATGACACCTTTTTGCCACACTCCCATATTCCGATAGTCTCGAACTGTCAGAGGAAGGTCCGCCAACAGTCCAAGGCATCCTAACGGTATTCGGACAGGGGTGCTAGGGTCTGACCTTGGAGAGCATTTGCCTTTCTGTCTCGTTCCCACCCCGGTGGTTTATGTGTCGGACGGTTCGGGTTCGTCTAGAATGGCCTAAATTGACTTCTGAGAGCAGTTTAAGATGATTTTAACGCACTTAGGCACTAAATAAGGCTAGAAGTGATCCTTTAATGCTTAGAGTTCAAAATAACCAAGCTGTGTGTTTACTGGTTACACATAATTATTGTATGATCTCTTTTTCTGCTTGTTTTCCAGACATGACAGAGGCCAGCCTGCGGTCACCACCGAAAGAACTGCAGCACACACACCCACCCACCTCTCCCAGTACGTACTCGGCGTGCGATCGTTGCAAAAGAGACCGGGGCCTGGTATTCTACATTGAATCGCGGACTTGTTTAGAGTGCCAACACTTGTCACTCAAGGACTTGAAAGCTATCAATAGAAATCGACCTAAACGATGGCAGAAGGGAAGGGTGTAGAGCTTCATTTATCTCGAAGGAGTCCGGTCCCGGTGGATACTGACGCAGCGTTGACCAAGAAGGTGAAATTAGCTAAAGCCTTTTCCGAAACTGTCGCCAAACTGGATATTCCGGAAGTCAATGAGCAAACAGTCTTTCGCAAGGCATGGGTTACATAGCAAGCTGGACTCTGGCAAGTTGCTTGAATCGGACAGTAATCTCTAGTCTCCCTTTGAACATGCATGCGGTATCAGGCTCCAGTTTTGCGACCATTTAGGGTAACCTAAGCATTCCCATGTAGGAGGAGCTGTCCCTTCCGTAGGAGGGGGGGGGACGCAACTGCTTATCTTGCCGAGTGACTCGTTCAACGTTTCAGCCTTTCTGTTAATTTTGTCACAACTTCAATGACGAATACAAGAGGTACAACAGACAGTCAAGAGGTAGGAAGCGAAAAGATTACGCTAGCTGCCAAGGTCTCAGCCCGCATTCCACCCCCGGCAGAGACTTAGACTCTGATTACCACCCCTCTCAGGTCAAACACCGTTGGGTCAGGTATAGGCACTGATTCTGGAAGATGATCATGAGCTCCTCCAGACTCACACTTCCCCCTAGCGCCCATTTCCTCTAACAGAGAGCGACAGATTCGGTCCGGCATCAGAGGTAGAGGAAGCTGAAGAAGAAACCTTCGCCCCTCTCAACTTCAGATTAACCCTACGGGAGGTGGATTGTATACGTTCGCCTCTCACCGCCAGGGAAGACATAACCCCCTCCAAGGCTTCTTCTACCACAGCACCGGAGGACGTACCGTTCAGAGACGCGATCCAGGAGATGTATGCGACCTGTGGTACGCCATGTCTGGAGAGGGATGACCTAATCATACGTATGACATCTTAGGCTGTGCTGCCCCATCAAGAGTAATTTCGTTACACTAGCTACGAGTGAGAGCCAATGCTGTGGCGGTGCGTTTTAATGAATTGAAAAAGATGCCTGAGAAGGCTGCACTTAACTACGCTTCCATTCTTCAAAACACTGTTCTGTTCGCCCCTGACCATGCCGCTCGTCCAACAATCAGATCACACTGGTGACATTAGATATATGAATGCAAACAGTTCGCAGCGATTCGGTATTCCTTTAGTGGAAACGGATGCCAGGACCACCAAAGACTCTTTCTGTCATGTCCTTGATATAATGTCGTTTCAGAACATACTTTAAAAGCCTTGGGGGTTTACATCTCGGTGATCTGGTTTCTGAAATGTCTGGCACTTGCGACGCACGAAATGGTAGAGCTCTCGACCTTTCTGCAGACTTCCATGGTCTACATGCGACGAGGTGCACTTCTACCACACTCCTGGTCCAAGGTCAAGGGGCTGGGAAACCTACGACGTGCCCCTATTCTCGCCTCGCCAAGAAAGAGCTGTTTCCCCCGCGAGGTCATAAGGGTAAATCAAGAAAGCTGTTAACTGTCCAAGGATTTGCTCTGATGTCTAGGATGTCCCGGGCTTCCTTTTGCCAACCAGTGAAACGTAAGTAAGAAGTCACGGCGCACCCAGTCCAGGTCCTGGTCCGGTTCTCAAATGCTGTTACCTTCACCCAAGATAACCAAGACATGCAAGGAACAGCAAACCGGAGGGTCAGCACACACAGCAGCACAAGTAGCAGCCAACCAAAGTACATCCAGGAGAAGAAAATCTAGTCTTTTGGTGATACCTTTCTTGGCTTCGAAAAAATTAAAAGATTTACTGTCCTATAATGTCTTTATGCAAGAGGGCTGAAGGCTAGGTAAGTTCTGGCAAGTATGAGAAGAGTTGGACGCCTGTCGAAGGGGGGTGTCAGTGGCTCAAAGACGGCTACCAACTCCCTTTCAAACGGGGTTTAAGGGTCACAAGCCTTCTATTCACCTCATCTCCCAAGTACCGGAAAGCCTAGTCACTGCCTTCCCTCATGGCTGGGAGACAGACTTAGTGCTACAGGAGATGATAAACCTTCGGGTAAGGGCAGTGATAAAAGAAATGCCAAAAAATCAATCAGGATACTTCAGCAGCTTTTTTCTGCCAGGGGGATGAAGGTTAGTGACAGATCTCTCAACGAGTTTCTTCAAGTGACCTATCCGACGCTCATCTTTACGTTCCCTTAGATTATTCGACCAGAAAGTACCTCTGTTTCCAAATAGAGCAAACACGCTTCTGGTTTCTGACACTTTCCTTCGACCTATCCATAGTCTTGTGTGTGTTTTCGAAGGTCATGGCAATACTTGTGTCATATGATCGTCTACAAGATATGCTAGTGTCCTTGTACCTGGACGACTGGGTTTTGGCTCACTTACACAGAGAGACTGCCTATCGTCAGGCGATCCATCTGGTCAAGGCCTTACAGACAGATCCACTGGTGAATCTGATGAAGTCCGAGTTAATTCCCAAACAAGATTCATTACAGGAAGAACATGGTACTGACGGTCTAATCTCTCTGTGTTCAGTCAAGGCGCTGCTACAGTATCTTAAGATCGGTTATATGTTATATACATAAAATGATATACTTAAAGCAAGATGTTGGTCTTCGCCTACCTCTTTTGTTAAGTATTATCTTAACAATTTCTCTCAGAACGAGGCCACAGGTCTGTACTCTATGTGCCCGTCCATAGCAGCAGAAACGACAATTACAGACTAACGCATTTTGTTGCAGACCACCCACTCCAAGCCGAAAGCGAAGGCAAGCAGAAAGGTAGATTTCCCAAGGGCTACAACAACGATTTCAAGGGCAAGAAGTAACTTTCACGATCACCTACACCGTAGTTGCCTCAACATACCGCCTTTTCCCTCTTGTCCAGCTCCAAAGTTAGAATGAAAGGGAGAATATCCCGTACCAGCTTTTCCCACAGTTCCGTGTCAGCTGCACTAGTCGTTAGTCATAGGATCCAGTCAAAAGTGACCGTACCAGCTGCGACCACGATAATTGCCTTACATCGCTAGAAAATGACTTTTCAGTTATTTTTTCACTGTCTCCGCTTAAATTCAATCAGTATTTAAGTTTAAAGAGCATCAATTCGTAATTTGAAGGGCTTGCCGGTGAAAGCCTGTTTTTTTATCATTACGTATGGGCTATGGTGTTAGCATGTGACCTCAGCTCAGTTTTTTAAACATGATCATAGTGGCTTTGTGGGCACTTCAGGGTCGGTCCTCTGTAGTTGCCAGTGTTTCATTTTACGTTAAACTTTTCCGACTTACGCTCCTTCTCTTGAGTGTTCGAGGTCGAGGTCCACCCAGTGGGAGGCAGGAAGTGGATGGTTAACGACACTCATAGTCTGTCGGCCTGTTAGTGTGCCGTGTAACGTGTACCCATCTCTCTGATAGGTAATTCTTTTACTTTGTACTCCACTTAGGTTCAGGAGTGTTCCTCAGATCCGATTATTGGAAGTATTTAAGAGACGTGGAACTTAGTTTTGAGTTATCATTAGACTAGAGTTCTCCTTCCCCATGTCTCCATGACTTTTACGCATTTAAGAGCAATTCGATACTTGTTTCGCGCAGTTCAGAATAGCAGGATCAGCTGCTAAGGACTTAAGTCCCACCTAAAAGTTGAGATAAGCGAATTCGAAGCTTTTGCGTAGTAAAACTAGCGTCTTATTTCGTAAAACGAGTTTTACAAGCAAAATCGCAATTCGCTTTTTCCACTTTAAGCCTATTCCCTACAAATTCTTCGACGTCGGAGATGCATATAAAATGCGTTGGCAATATCGGCAACATACGTCAGATATACGCATATTTTTTCCGTTTTGCTCATCGTTTATTAGTCGTTTATGCGCATATTTTCCGACGAAGTTTTTTATGCATATATTTGACGCATATCCGACGTATTACCAACCGTCGGCTATACGTCGGTTATACGTTTATATTCCGATGCATTTCCGACGAACTTCCGATGATTTTTATACGTATAAAATGCATATTTCCGAGGTTTTCCAACGCATTTCCGACCAAGTGACAATCGGAAAATATGCGTTTTTTAGACGTATAAAAAATGCGTGTGCGCATTTGAAAACAAATTCGTTTCTAACCTTAACTGACCCATTGAACCCTTACCAACCATTCATAATAGACATATTCATACATACACCATAGCATATTAATATATAACATAGCATATTTATATATTACAACTGAACACTAGTACTTACTCGGGTTTGAACCGGGGACCTCTTGCATCCTAGGCGCGGAACATACCTCTACTCCACGGCGGCTGGGGCTGCCTCGGCAGTGTAATTAAGTGTCTAATGTTTCTATTTCGTCCCAAAAAGTTTACTTCTTACATTTTCGCTTTTTGTTACCGCTGGCGCTTTTAAATTTATTTGTTTGTATTGTCTTTTCCTCCTTTATGTTTGCTGAGGGATAGTTTATTGAGGCAAATGATAATTTTCAAGTATATTCATAATGCTCCACAATTGATTCTTCATAATGTCCCCTACAAAACGTCAATCGATAAATTTCTGACGTCGAATAAGCATCGAAAAATATGCGTTTTATAGACGTATAAAAATGCGTATAATACACGTTGGCGATATCGGCATCTTTTTTCCTATGTATTTCCGACGTCGTTTATACATAGGAAAATATGCGCTTTATAGACGTATAAAATAATACGTATAATGTACGATTGCAATATCGACATCTTTTATCCGATGTATTTCCAACGTCGTTTAGACATAGGAAAATATGCGTTTTATAGACGTATAAAATAATACGTATAATATACGATTGCAATATCGGCATCTTTTTTTACGATGTATTTCCGACGTCGTTTATACATAGGAAATATGCGTTTTATAGACGTTTAAAAAATACGTTTAATACGCGTTGGCAATATCGGCATCTTTTTTCCGACGCATTTTCGATGCATATACGATGTTTCTAAAAATGCGTATATATTTCCGCCGTATATCCGACGTATAAACGATGTTTCAAATCCGCTGCCAACGCTGCCGATGCAATTTAGAGATTAACGACGTCGTTTATGCGTCGGCAGTTTTGTAGAGTTCGTCCCACCCATCCTTCCCACAACAAGACTGGGTGAGTTTGTAACCACCTTTTTGGGGCTTAAAGGGAATACCCTATGTCATCAGTGACGTAATACCAGAGGATTCTCCACACCTGACTGGGCGATGGATGGATGACAGTTCTAACTGCAACAAAGAAAGTTTGTTTCCATTGCGAGGAATATATTTACCAGAAGGAAAGCAAACAAACATCTGCCGCCACTCGCGATAAAGCAAATTATGTGCTGTAATTCATATTTTACTTTTAGGAGCTGATATCAGCTATTATAATAGATTTCTGTTATAAGCAATATAAAAGTTTCGTGCAGGAGCTGAATGAAATTAAATAGCTGAACCATACCGATTTTGCAATTTTTACCTGGAAGCGCGAAGTCACAGTAGGCTGAAAATTATATAGGAGTAAACAAAAACATCATCATACCTATGCAATCACAATTTTTCAGAAATCATGATCATAATTCAGTATTGAGGATTACTGAGCTTGCACTTGGCACTTGCACTTGGCATGTCATCTCTCAGCTGATGCATACACCCACTCATGCACTTATGTCACGAGCAATTAAAATACTTTCATTTTAAAAAAAAAACAAGGTGCGGTGTGGCCGTGACATGACTCAGCGAATTTACTTGTACATCTATAATAAATTATATATGCGCAGGTGTGTTTCCCTTGACTTACGAATGCAAATGCAAACTGGACCGTGTAGTGAAAATTACACTTGGGGTCACAAAAAATACAATTCTAAAATCATAAAATTCAGAATCGACGATGACCGGGGAGGTCAAGGTCACCGACGTACCTCTTACATAACTTCTTTCAGGCTCATAGGGTCCAAAATAAGCTCAAAATCGTTCAGTATCTAACCATTTTTGAGATACTGATCAACTTCCGGTTTTTGACATTGACCATGGTCGACGAAGTACCTCTTACGTAACATATGTTAGACCCAAAGGGTTGAAAATAAGCCAAAATCGCTATATCTCTAGCCGTTTTCAAGATAATGGTCAATCGTGCTCTACCCCTTTTCAATAAATAAAGGTCGCTTTCCCTTTGATCTTGACCCTGAATTTCTAGATTCAGGTCATGAGATTACTCTGTATGTCTAGACAGTTCACGTGATAAATAAAGATTTAACAAATATTTTGACTTCAATTTGACCTTGACCTTTGAGGTCAAGGTAAAAAAAAAAATGAGGATTTCACGTCGTCTCATATCATCTTGTATCTGTGAGCCAAATTTTATCTTCCTGCATCGAATGGTGTAAACTAAAAAAACATTAAAAAGCTTTAAATATATATATATATGTGTTCTTCAGCAAATGAAAGAAAACTGAAGCGCTGTAATCAACAGCAGACACATGCTATAATCGCTCTCATTATTGACAGTATGGCGACCAGTATGACTACGCTGCTATCGTACCATGTGCCTGAACTGCCAAATCACAGCGTGTCCATTTTTGCATTAAAAATGTTCATGAATTTTTAAATTGAGGTGGACCAACTAGATATGCTACAATATGCCTCTACCAAATTTAGTCGTCCTAGCTGTAGCCGTCTCAGAGGAGTTCACGTGACAAGGTTATGGCGGAAAAAATCATACGGAAACACTTTACCGAATCGAAGGAATACAATAAATTAGGGGATTGAAAATCCCCAAGTGTAAAAAGGATTGAGATAATTTTCTGGCTTTGTCTGTTTCAGTCACCTCGCGTTGTGAAGAAAGACTTTTACTTCGCAAAAGCTTAGAATTCGCTTATCTCCACTTTTAGATGGATTTCCCTTTGGTTAGATTTTCCACACAATAGAAACTTTTTTCTCGCTAATAGAATGAACCCTATCCCGCCTTCCATCCAGCCAGCCAATGAGAATGCAGATAACACAAAGTGCTACGTCACTGAAGCTGTCAATCATTCCCTTTTAGTGTGGCGTTGTCAACACACGCCATTCTGTGTGCTCCGCAATTTTTTGGAAAAAGGGATCTAGTTCAAGGTGCGAATTTGCCTTTAGTGGCTTTATTTCTTATCTAAAGGACTAATATTGCTTGTGTATTTGTGTGGATTAATTTAGCCCACGATTAAGCAAGGATTTTAGCATCTTGTACTTCGGTCAGGTAGTTGGTGAGTTTACACGGAACGGTGACACTTTCCCCAGTCCCGAGAAGTGTGCCTCTCTTCTCCACAGATGTCTACAGGATCGAATCTATTACTAGTTTCCAGCACACAGCTTCTAGGAGTTGTTTGAGTCTTTTCAGTCTGCTGTGCCTGCTAAGACTCTAGGCCTTGCCTGGTGTCTGTGTCATCGCGGTATGACCAGGCATGGGTTTGGCTATTACTCCTTGGAACTGGTCAGTCGTCTACCAGCAGTGGTGTATTTCTGACCCCAGTTCAGGAGGTAGAAATGCTTTTCGGCGTTTTCTAGCGGTTTTCCGGCGTTTTTGGCGTCGATACCCACTCGGGGACCGCAGGGGACCGTTATGGCTATCCCGTGCCGTATGCGGTGCACCGATCCCATCTTAGCCTTGTGGGCTATGGGATTGGAGATTCCGTGACGGGCAGGGACCATTTCGCCCCCCCAAGTCCCATCTTGGTCGCGGTACCGGGGACTTAGGCCCGTAACGGGTTCTTTCCCCTGACAGGGACCGTCATGGGCACGGGACTAAGTACCGAGACCCATGTGGGGATCTGGCCTGAAGCCTCTTTTGGTCACGGGACCGAGGCCCACGTCGGGATTATGGTACTGGGGCCCATAAATTGTGCCCATTATGGTCCCCCTCCCTAGAAAGCAGCTAGAAAGCGCCTTAAAGCATTGCTTTCGGTCAGAGAGTCAGAATTTATTCTGGTTCAGTTATAAAAAAAAAAAAAAGAGGTGATTAACACCAGCAACGCTCGGTCACTTGTTTAAGTCGCAGTAACTCCGTCAGTGTTGCGTTATATATATGTCTACTTGCAGAATCCTGTTGCAGTCACTTATGGCTTCTTTTCTGCTTGTCTTTCAGATATGACAGAGGCCACCCTGCGCTCGCCTCCTAAGCTACTGCAGTGTCCCCACCATCCCTCTGCGCGGAATCCTCATACGGTGTGCGATCGGTGTCGGAGGAATAGTGGGTTGCCCCTCTGTGACGAACTCAATACGTGCCCAGAGTGCCAGGATCTCACATCAGACGACTGGAAACTGATTTATAAGAACAGGGCACGAAACGACCGTAGACGGGATCGCCGTCGTATTCTCTCCTCTACGCCGTTTATCACCCAGGACTTTGTTGAAGAGACAATGAGGAAAGCCAACTCAGTTATCCTGGATCAAGTCTCTACCCCGGTTAGGATAGACTTAGGTTCGGAGTCTGACGTGCCCGTGACAGGCAAAAAAGCCAAGAAACTCAAAGCCAAGGCCTTTGCAGAAACGGTAGCCGAGGTGGATATCCCTGAGGGAGGGGAACGAGAAGTGCTGCGGAGAGCGTGGGCATCTTCTCCCCCCAAAGTGGCGATTCCTCCAGAGTCTGAAATCCAATCAAAGTCTCAGTCCCCGGAGCTAGTGACGGTCACTCATACGGCGTCGGGAGCCTCGTTTACAACGGCGGCTGGTCAGTTGGGGATCCCGGCACAGATCGAGCCATCTCCCTCTACCCAATCTCCAAACCTGGCAGGGGAGTTTTCAGCCTTTTTAGCGTTACAAACTCAAATGCAGAAACAACAACAAATGCGTCTCCAGAACCAGGAATCTACGCCGATTCCGAGAAAACGCCATAAGCCATCGGCCACGATCTCTCGTCCCCCAGAGGACCGCGCTTCCTCCCCGCACCCACCCCCCCCCCCCTGCTGGCACGTCGAAATACACTGGCAGAGTCGGGCTCAGCTAGTAATGAGGATTCCTCGGAGATCCCACCGTCGGGACAGGCGTCGAGATTGATTCAAGAGGATGATGACGACCTGCAATCGGTTACATCGCCCCTCTCGGCAGTCCCTCTCAACAGAGAACGGGAAATTTACACACCTTCCGGGGAAGTACCGACTGATCCATCCGCAGAACAGCCAGGGAACGACAGTGGTCGGGATTCGGAGGAGCAAGAGTCCGAGGGCGAGGAGTCGGAGGGGACGACAGATGACAACCCCCCCCCCCTCTGCCCACTTCCGCCTCCCCTTGCGAGAGATGGATTACATTAGATCTCCGGGTAGCGGTCAGAGGCTCTGGAAAGATCCGGCGGCAGCAGGCAGACGCCCCATCAGAACCCCCTCTCCGCCGGACCTCACCCCCCGCAGTGAAGAGCCCACACCCTCGGGAGCGTCATCTACCATAGCCCCCGAGGACGTGCCGTTCAGGGATGCTGTCAAAGAAATTGCGCGGCTGGCTAACGTCACCTTTGGGTCGCCAGGTCTCGACAAGGAAGATTCCCCCTTAAGAATGACTTCACAGACAGTGTTGCCCCCGCAGGACTCGTTTGTAGCACTCTCGACCAGTGAAGGGATTGCCAACGCTATTACAGTCCGTACCAAAGAGTTTAAGAAGCTTGACGCCAGCGAGGGCCGCACTCTCTCCCGCTTTCACGCATCTAAGCACTGTGCAGTGAGACCGGGCCCGTACAGGTCCTCTGATGACTTAGTACCCCTGGAGGCACTCGAACAGCGAAGAGGACAGTTTGGATGCCATCGGTTAGGAGCGATTCGGACATCCCATTAGTAGAGAAGGATGCTAGGACCATCGAGTCTTCCTCCCGTCACATACTCAATATCATGTCTTTCCAAGACCACACCCTGAAAGCCTTAAAGACACGCTGGGAGGGCCTACACCTCGACGATCCGGTGGCCTTTAAACTTCTGGAATGCCTCGCTCTAGCGACTAGAGATGTAGTCAAACTGTCCACCTTCCTCATGACCTCAATGGTATTCCTCCGGCGGGATGCGTTTCTCCAGCACTGCTGGTCTAGCGTGAAGGGACTGAGAGACCTGCGGCATGCGCCCATCCTTGGACAGAAAGAACTCTTTCCCCCGGCGGAGGTGGAACGTGTGAACCAAGAAAGCCGCTCTCTCTCGCAGGACTACGCACTCATGTCTCGTATGTCACGAGCGTCTTTCCGGCACCCGCGAAAAAGCAAGAGACCATACAGGCAGCCCGCGGATCAAGTGAGACCCAGCACGCAGTCGCAGCCTCCTCCTCCCAAAAACAGAAGCCAAACAACGGCACCAAGACGGAGGGGCAGTCAGCACAACCTAACAGGTAGCAGCCAACCAAAGTACCGCCTAGAGACTCCCTGGTCTCCTGGCGATACTTTTCTAAACTCAGAAAACTTAGAAAATTTGTTAGCCTTGAACGCATCCTTTCCCGTAGGAGGAAGGCTAGGCAAATTTTGGCAGAAATGGGCAGAAATGGGAGCCCCCCGCCGCGTGGTCAGATGGTTGAAGGTCGGTTATCCCCTACCGTTCAAGCGGGAGGGGAGGGGCCTTCCACCGTCTATCCCCCTTGCCCACAAAGCCCCTCACTCCCTTGTCACCTCCTACCCGCGGGACTCAGAAAGGGATGTAGCCCTACAGGAAGTACTCGTAAGTCTACAAGAAAAAAGGGCGGTGGAAGAAGTGCCAGAAAACCAACCAGTATTTTTCAGCAGGGTTTTCTTGGTTCCCAAAAAAATCGGGGGGTTGGAGATTGGTCATAGATCTGTCAGCCCTAAACGACTTCCTGCAGGTAACCTCCTTTCAAATGGACACCGCTCAGGTCATAAAGGAAAGCTTGCAGGAAGGGATGTGGGGCACATCCATAGACCTTTCAGACGCCTATCTCCACATTCCAATGCATCGATCAGCGAGAAAGTTTCTAGCCTTTCAAATAGGCTCAAAACGATTCTGGTTTCGGGCGCTCCCTTTCGGCCTCTCCACGGCCCCGTACGTATTCTCAAAAATTATGAAAGTACTCAAAGCATGGGCCAGGTTAGAAGGTATGCTCGTGTTCCAGTACCTGGACGATTGGTTTCTGGCACACACAGACAAGGGCACGGCCCACCGCCAGACCCTTGCACTAGTGCGCAAAGCCTTACAGGTAGGTTTAGTGGTCAATCTCCCCAAATCGGAACTAGCACCCAAGCAAGACATCGTCTTTCTGGGGGAAAGGTGGGATCTGGTAAGTGCGAGAGCTTTTCCTACAGCAGAAAGGCAGCAAAAGATCACGCAGGGCATACGAGGGATTCAGGCAGGAAAAAAGGTAAGACTGCATCCCATGGAGTCCTTGCTAGGTCTCTTAGTGGCCACGGAACGGACAGTTCCCCTGGGCCGCTTACATTACAGACCTTTCCAAAGACAGGTAAGGAGGGCCCTCACTCAGGGGAGGCACCCTCAGGCAAAAATGACCGTGTCACAGGCTGCCCTGGCCTCCCTATCCTGGTGGACCAATCCACAAATCTTAAACGAGGGCACACCCTTCCATCCCCCACCCCCGGAAATAGAACTCCAAACGGATGCATCCCAAGGGGGATGGGGTATACATTGCCAACGCCAGATGTGGAAGGGCAAATGGCCCCCTGCTTTCAAAAAGTACCACATAAACTGGCTGGAACTACGGGTCGTGTGGATAGCACTGAACAGACTGTCCGACCGACTCCAAGGCAGGAGTGTTCTGTTTCTCCTAGACAACTCAACAGCCGTGGCATATTTAAACAGGCAAGGGGGGACCAGATCCCTCCCTCTATCAATATTGACCTACAAGATCCTATCTTTAGCTCGCCAATCTCAAATTACCCTCTCAGCGCGTCATTTGGCGGGAAAACTCAATGTACTGGCCGATTTAGCTTCCAGAGTAGGCCAGGTAATCCACACGGAGTGGTGCCTAGCTCCCCAGTCCTTTCAGTGGGTGACGATCCAGTCACCATGGGGGCCCCCAACGCTACACCTGTTTGCCAATGCAGTAACAACACGTCTACCCAGGTATGTCTCCCCATGCCCGGACCAAGCAGCGTGGGCAATAGATGCCCTCAGCTGTCCATGGCCACTGCAAGAGGTACTCTATGCCTTCCCACCACAGGCAATCCTCTCCCAGGTACTACAACGGGTACTGGACTTGGGCCCACGAGCCCTGCTACTGGTAGCCCCGCGGATGCCGGAGGCCCCTTGGTTTACCTTGCTCCTCAGGTGCAAGATAGTCAAGACGACTCCAATCCCGTGCCACAGAGAAATCCTATTCCAACCCCATTGGCATCATTTTCACCCAGCCCCTCACCTATTGAACCTACACCTTTGGTGCCTGACCAGTCCTTCCTAAAAAAGAAAGGCTTCTCACAGAACATAGTAGATAAAATAGTAAACAGCCACAAACAATCTACTGCCAAGGTGTACAGGTCTCAATGGAACAAATTCGCATCCTGGTGTAATAAGTCTAAGCTAGACCCATTCCAGGCCTCTCCTTCAGTGATAGCAGATTTTTTAGATCACCTATTCACAAACGAAGGTTTAAAGGTAAGCTCCATTGAAGGTTATAGAGCAGCCATAGGCTCCAGGCTCAAGGCCTCTAAGGGCTATGACCCAGGGGATGACACGTCTATCTCTCAATTGATTCGTCATTTCAAGTTAAACTCTCCCCCTACTCCATCGAACGTTGCACAATGGGATCTCTCCCTAGTACTGAGGTACCTTCAGCGCCCGGACATTTTTGGGAACGATGTAATCTCAGCCAAAAATGCTACGGTAAGGTTTACTTTCTTGCTAGCCCTCGCTTCCGGCAAAAGGAGGAGCGAAATACACGCCCTAGACAGGACGGTAAGCAAAGAGAACGGGGAGTGGAAAAACATCACTCTCGTCCCTAGGGCCGGCTTCATGGGCAAAACCCACATCATTACTCATGGGATGGGCACTTTCAGTCACATCAACTTACCATCCCTACCAGAGGAACAGATCTCTGAGGACTTAGTCTCCTTGTGTCCCGTCAAAGCCTTACGTCTATACTTAGAACTTTCGGAGGTATATAGGTCAAAAAATCAAAAAGCCCTTATTATCTCCTATATGCCCAAGTTCAATAAAGACCTCTCTAAGCAATCTATTTCAAAATACATAAAAGGGGTCATTATGACAGCGTATGACGAAGCACAATCAGACACAGTCCTTCAGTCAGAGTTAAAAGTGAAAGCCCATCAAGTCAGGCAGGTGGCAAATTCGCTTAGAGCACTACGTAATGTGTCGTCGGATATACTTAAAACAGGTTGCTGGGCTTCTCCCAATTCCTTCGTTAAGTATTATCTTAAAGACTTCTCCCAAGATGAACTCTCAGGCCTCTATTCTCTGGGCCCATTCATAGCTGCGGAGACGACCATTACTAACTAATTGTCAATCTGTTACAGATCGCCTACGCCCAGACCCAAAGGCAAGGGCAAGCAAAAGGGAGGTTATGTCAAGAACCGTGCTACCAGCCACTTCAAGCCCAAGAAATAACCGGTGCACTACCCCGCTGGACATACCCTTATCCCAGTTCGGCCGACTTCACGTCGTCGGCTACCGTATAGACCGTCGGACTGTTTTTTTCGGATTTTAGTTTCTCGAATTATCCTAGAACTGATTTAGTGTCATATGATCACTGTGATCCACACCCTGGCCTCAGTATCTTCAGAATTTTCCTTGACTCAAGGAAAAAGGAGGGGGGGGGGGAGACGCAGTTCTCCCCGACCCAGCGTTCCCGCAGTCCCGGGCCTTACTGAGAGCCCAGAGGTCATCAAGGGTCTGTGTCACAGTGACCATGTGACCAAGGCCCATAGTACCATTATGGGCTTAGTTGTAAAATCAACGGCATTTAGTGATTTTTATCACCAGGATTGATTCCAATCCAAGTTTGTGAGTGTTCTAAGCTTCTAGTCACCTAATTTTCTCGAAATTGCCAGTCAATTTCGCAAAAATTTAAGTTTTTAAGTGGTAATGATTTAGAGCAGTTCTAACATTTACCCAAGGTCTTAGAATATTTAGCATGCTTTTGTAAGACACAGTCACTTGTAATTATACTGTGTCAAGTTTTATTTTTCATGGTAGCCTTTACAAGGTTACGATCTTTTTGTTAAGAAAGAAAAACAATAAATCAGTATTATTGTTATCTTCTACTCAGAGCTTAGAGTATCCCAGGTCGGGATCCATCCAGTGGGAGGCAGGAGGGGGATGGTAAAGGATACTCAGTCAGTCAGCATAAAGTTTATTCAGACTTTATGACACCGTTACTTAAAATTTTTTTCTATTTGTTACCAGATCCCTTCATGGGCAAGGAGGGTTCCCCTCCTTTACCCTATCAGGGTTGTTTGGAAATCAAATAAAGCAAACTTTCTTAGATTTGGGATTTTATTTAACTTCAATTCTATCCCATCTAACAAGTTTATTTCGCAAAACTCTTTCGAGTATTTGCAATTCGCGTCCTTTTTCACGCAATTTCTTTAGAATGGCAGGCTCCCCTGCTCCGGACTTTAGTCCCATCTAAAAGTGGAGATAAGCGAATTCTAAGCTTTTGCGAAGTAAAACTAACGTTTTATTTCGTAAAACGAGCTTTTACGAGTAAAAGCGCAATTCGCGTTCTCCACTTTTAGTCTATCCTCCCTCCCATCCAGCCCCTACAAGCCTGGGTGAATTGACACCACCTATTTTGGGCTAAAAGGGAATGATTGACAGCTTCAGTGACGTAGCACTTTGTGTTATCTGCATTCTCATTGGCTGGCTGGATGGAAGGCGGGATAGGGTTCATTCTATTAGCGAGAAAAAAGTTTCTATTGTGTGGAAAATCTAACCAAAGGGAAACCCATCTAAAAGTGGAGAACGCGAATTGCGCTTTTACTCGTAAAAGCTCGTTTTACGAAATAAAACGTTAGTTTAATGCTGTGGCCTGATTATGTATTTTCACATATGTGTACCAGCTCAACGCATTACACTCGCTATTCTACCACTGCAATATCCATTGCCCTAATCGTATCTTATGAACAATTCAAATACATGTATATGTTACAGGGAATCTGTGAAATTAGGGATTTCATGAAATCCCTAGTGGATTCGTGTAATAACTTGTTCAATCAATTTCGATGTTTTCATTGAGAATTTTCATGTTTGCAATGTAGTATGCTACCGAAATTAATATTAGATTTTGAATTAATATACTCAAAGCACTCGATTGCCAAACTATCATTCATGAGATACTTCAGTACCTGAATTTAGCGATATTTTTTATCCTATGTAACTTATGTCACATTTCCCGCCAAATTCTGTTATTTTGGATGGTAATGTCATAAATTCCAATTCCTTTCGATGTCAAAAGGGATACACAGTTTTGAAGAACCACTAAACAGCCTTCCTAACTGGATAATTTTTCCAAATAGCTTTATAATCAACATGAGCTTATTCATTACACGAATTCCCTAGGGATCTGAATTCCCCAATTACACAGATTCCCTATAACATATATATGTTTATTTTTCCTCTCCCCCATCCTAGCAATAAAAAAGGCGGGAATGAGACCCTGTCATGGCATAGATATACGCATAGATATATGTCCTTGTTTCAACCCATGTATCTAAATGCCATGAAATATGCGACTAGCTTTTAATTTTCCTTTTTTCGCCACCACGGTTGCACGACAATAGCTTTGAAAGTGTCTTTTCAAACTATTTTTTGTCGCATGACTTTCTGCTCCGATAGAGCGGGATAAAGCTTCAGTCTGTCTGGAAAAAC
Source organism: Protula sp. h YS-2021 (assembly GCA_949752745.1). Taxonomy (NCBI): domain Eukaryota; kingdom Metazoa; phylum Annelida; class Polychaeta; order Sabellida; family Serpulidae; genus Protula; species Protula sp. h YS-2021. The sequence goes on along the minus strand of OX457031.1, from coordinate 15,871,589 downwards.
CAGACAGGCCTATTGATTTAAGCTCCTTCCGTTATTTGAACATGTATCTGTGCGTGTTGTGTTCAACGGTAACAATCTAACTTGTGGTGATTTTTATAATTAAGATATCTGAAACCCTGTGATGTCAACGCTAAATAGCGTTTAATCTGGATATCAAAGATCTCCCGGATTCGATCTAGACATAAGATAACCTTTGATTTTTTCAATGCCTTGTGATGTTAAGATCTGACCCTTTTTATGCAATAAAATAATCATTTGGTGATAAAATAATAATAAAATAATTATTTGGTAAACCGTAGGCCAACTAAAGAGTCTTTTATTTCACCATCAAAAACCTTATGACCTGGAATAAAATAACCTTTGATTTTTTCAATGCCTTATGATGTTAAGATCTGACCCTTTTTATGTGATAAAATGATTATTTAGTAAACCGTAGGCCAACTAAAAAAACGTAGGCCTGGCGAACCGTAGGCCAAGTGGCACCATACTAAAATGACCGTAGGCTAACTGGGAAAATACCGTAGGCGAACTGGGAAAACGTAGTCCTGGTGAACAGTATGCCAACTGGGACGTAATCGTGTTCACCCTATATTGTTGTAGCGCATTGCATATGTGTGGAAACGGGGAAGTAAAGCGCATGTATTATCCTATCGCATTAACACTAGTCATATAGCAGTTAAGGGACACAAATAAGCAAGCACCGGAACGCTGCGAATCCCCTCGCCCTTTTGTAACATAAACATAGCATGACATATTTAACAAGTACAGTTTTTATGCATGCATTAATTTCAAATTAAACCGACCAAAATTCTCTCTCTCTCTCTCTCTCTCTCTCTCTCTCTCTCTCTCTCTCTCTCTCTCTCTCTCTCTCTCTCTCTCTTTGAGTTCTTATACTTGAACAGCGTCTCCAGCATTGAAATCAGATAAACAAAAACGTGGTACATACAATTTGACCAACCGCAATCTGACAAACAGAAATTTGACCAACTGCAATTTGACCAACCGCTTAATGGAAAAACTGACATTTGACCAATTTTCAGTTTTAGATATACATAACAGTATAAATCTATGAGTTCGAGGTTTCGTAAATAAAAGTTATTTCAAAGAAGTGTTCATTCCCATCAAAGAGCTGTTGTGCTAATCCCCTCTCTGTCATTGAGTGTCATAAGGTTGAATTCCATGTGCCCCGTTAATCTCCGTAATCCGGCGTTATACAAGGCGTTATACAAACAAACCCAGACCTTTAGCTTTAGTGTCATCTCAGGTACGTGTTTTTACGTGGTTTTAGTATAAATACCGGGATTTCTCAACCAGAAATTAAACCAAATTTGTCTGCTATTTCAACAAGATCAACTGAACTGCAATTTCAACAACAACAACAATTGACGAGATGCAAAGGGAACAGGACAATTCCCCCCAGACAATTCCTCCCCAGTCAATTCCCCCCGATAATTCCCCCCGATAATTCCCCCGAACAATTCCCCCCGTAGGACAATCCCCCCCCCCCCAATTCATTTTTATTTTTCGTTTTTCTTTTCTTTGTATTTCTCTCTCTCTCTCTCTCTCTCTCTTTTTTTTTTTTTTTTTTTTACAAATTATTGCTCTTTTATCTTCTAATTGGAGACCGTGTAATTGTCCTTTCAACATTGTCCCAATTGCAATTTACATGCCTTGTCCAAACCAATGAATTTTAAGTTGGCCACCTCAGTGCCAGCAAAAACGGTTTTTACATGTTACATCGGTCGAATCCGCCGTAATGTGCGCGGTGCATCTGGTCAAATTATGGGTGGCCGCTTGCCCGAGCCACCAATTCGCTGGTACGCCGACTCTGCGCATTCGTCAAACAGTCCGCGACTTCGGAAACCGTCATACTGTTGACTATTTGCGTGGAATTGCCCACAACATCAGGTTTTAAGTGGCAGAAAAAACTTTCGTTCCAGACAGAAAAATATTGCATTTTTGATTTTAAGGTATTTTAAAAATAAAGACTTTGGCATTCAAAGTAAAATAAAATATAAAAAATTAAGGGGGGGGGGGAATAGTCCTCGGGGGGCATTGTCCTACGGGGGGAATTGTTCGGGGGGAATTGTCGGGGGAAGTTTTCTGGGGGGGGGGGGAATTGTCCTAGACCCGATGCAAATGTTGACAACAAATCGTGGTGGTCTAAACTGTGTTTGGATGGTCACATGCATTTGAAATTTTGAGAGGATATCAGATTACTACTATCCCGGTAATTTCGGACAGTACTTTTACTTGCAGTGTTATAACTGTTTAAATGTTGCTTTTGTCGGAACATTTGTGATTGCTAATGTTTTACTGATAAGTGGTACGAAAAACAATAAATTATGAAGTTGGCCAAATGTCCGTTTTTTCGTTAAGAGGTTGGTCAAATTTCGGTTGGTCAAATATCCTACACCCACAACAACGGCTTGGGAACATGATTTTATTTTAAAAATACATCACTGTTTATTGACACGCAAAAAATTATGTTGCTATATCTTAATGTGTCTACACACAACTAGTATATCAATGAAGGTATCCATACAGAAGGGCCTTGGACAAAAGGGCCTTGGACATATGGGCCTTTCCCAAAACGGCCTTTCCCGAAAACGTCTTTCCCAAAATGGCCCTAAATGAAGAGTTGTACAAAAGGGCCTTGAGAATTTTTTCAACAATTTTGAGTTTTAATTATTTAATAAAATATAGATTTCCGAAGCACTGTGCCACAGGATAATCCCTGTTTGTACCAATCACTGCCTTGATGTTTTACACATTGCAAAGCCTCTTTCAATTACTTCCCATCACTGTCCTTAAATGCCAGATTTCGGAGTCATTGTGCCACAAAAGATAATCTCTGTCCTTTGTTTCGTTTTTCTACACTGTGCTGTTCCTCTACACCGGGCGCTAATCGGGATGATGTTGGCGTGTTAGTGTCTTGCCGATATATAAGGAGTTCTGAATTTGAGGTCTTTACTTGAACTGTGACCATTTTTGTTAAATCAATAAACTTAATTTTTGAGTTGTTATTTTATTACACAAAAAATCAAAATAATTTTGAGAACCATATCCAAGAAAAAATTTCTCAAGGCCCTTTTGTCCAACTTTTCATTTAGGGCCGTTTTGGGAAAGACCCTTTTGGGAAAGGCCGTTTTGGGAAAGGGCCTTATGACCTAGGCCCTTTTGTCTAGGGCCCTTCTGTCCCTTATTCATCAATGAACTAATCAATCTTTAAGTTTACTAGTGGTCCTTAGTGGCCTTTTTGGGGTGTGGAGAAAAACAAAAAATAATTTTGTAATTGCTGACGTGGCAGCAGCAACCCATCTGAGCAATAGTGCAGATACGAGCACTCTTATCGCGTTTTACAGAGGGTTCAGGCAAACAAAAACCCCGAGACACTAAGCAATATACACGGAGAGAAACACGAGGGGCTTCGGAGTGTTTGGGGGATAGGGGGAGAAGGGGCGCACCAGGCCAGCTAAAGTGACTGTTTAAACAAAATTAGCGAACTTAATTTCAAATTAAATGACTAAGTTTCGACCTCAATTTTGGCTAAATAAATGAAAAGTCGGACAAACTAATACGAGGTGCACAACTACAATATGTGAGGAGAAAATCTGTATAGGATTTGAAATGTGTATGCTCACCCGTTCCGAGTTGTGCATACAAGCCCACTACCCAAAAGTTTACGAACGGGCGGACAGACGGGCGGACAAACCAAATCATATATCCCCTTCGCCAACAGGTTGGACGAGGGGATAACAAAACTTTAAAATGTCTTCGGCTGAAAAACTGAGCGTAGGGTTAGAGTAGTCTCACTTAAGTCAAGGGTCCTGAGCTTCGCTAAAGATAGAAGTAATATTCGAAAAATCAAAATACAAAATCCCCATGTTATTGTTTTGTAAGAAACCCGCTTTACATGAAATCAATAAAAACTGAATTGAAAAAAACTTGAAGCAAAACTCAAATATATTTAAATCCTTGAAGGGCCAACAGTGAGGGGGGTGGGGGCAACACTTTTTGCTAAACCACTTTGGTTGTATCTTCATTCTTAATGTATATATTTCCAACGGTATCCAGACACCTCGTAACCGGACATCTCCTAACTGACATCTCGTAACCGGACATCTCGTAACCGGAAAGCTCGTATCTTTTGAAGAAATGGGACATCTCGTAAAATTTCAATAACTTTTTTATATTTTTTTTATAAATTTAACTTTATTGTAAGTACCACTTTTCATGAGTATATCAGACCGGAGATTTTTGCTTAATTTTGAGCATGATTTACATTTGGATTATCATCAGTTAAACTACAGATCTGTTGAGAGAAAAGATAACTAAATGAATCCACATCATTTACAAATCACGGCAAGATTAGGACAATTAATTCAGATTAAAAATTTAACAACAGATTAGGATAAGAAAATCTATAGATGTAGTAAGATGAAAGTATCCCGGTCATCTGCCCCCCCCCCCCCCAGTCAACTGACACCCCCCCCTTTTTTTGAAACCCGGTCGACTGCCCCGCCCTTCAAAGTGGAGGAGTGGTCGATTGCCCCCTCCATATACTATTTTTTCTTGGGTTCTTGGCTTACAAAGGCACAATAAATAAATTATATTTAGTTTATTGAATGTATTGCACCTCGGTAAATTGCAATTTGACCAATAGGAAACTAAATGCAATTAGAATTGCAATTAGTTTAAGGATCAGTCTCTCCTAAGATCAATAGTGGTGAATAGATCAATGACGATCAATTGTTTCAGAGACGAAGTAGACGGGGACATCACAATTGCCTAATTTTTTAAAGAATTTTTTCCACTGAAAAAAGGAGGGGAGCAGATGACGACCCCGTCAAATTGCAGGGGGGGGGGGGCAGTCGACCAGGTTACAAAAAAGGGGGCAGTTGACTGGGGGGGCAGTTGACCAGGGGGCAGATGACCGTTTACCAAGATGAAAGATTGTGAGCTGAATCCACATCATCGCCAAATTGCGGCAAGTAAGGATTAGGTACAACCCGTCGGATTAAGATTGCATGGAGTTGGACATAATATCAGATGGCGAGATTTCAATAGGGCGAGTGATTCTGTGACACTTACTCAGTTGTGATAATGTACAGTCAGTTGTGATAATGTGAACTCAGTTGTGATATCGTGACTTTCAAACTGTCCATGGCTGGATACTGTCGAGTTGGTTGTGAAAAGTGTACCAGTAGTTTATGTAATATTGGTTTATTGGTGTTGAATTATCTACAACTTATGTTCGGCTTACTTGCTTGTTTTTTTCACTTGATTAGGTTGTACAAGCTTTGGTAAATAAAGTGAATATTGTGAAAAAGATTGTGTTCTTTTAAATGTAGAAATAACCAGTTTCTCAGCTGTACGATTTCATGCTTTTTTGTTGGTTACGAGATGTCCCATTTTTCCAAAAGGTACGAGATGTCCGGTTACGAGATGTCGGTTACGAGATGCCCCGGATTCGGTCCCAACGAATCGGCGATCTTTCATCTAGCGACCTTTCGTCTAGGGACGTTTCATCTGCCGACGTTTGGTCAAAATATGCAAGGTGCGACGTTTCGTTTAAATTTCGAAAAATACAAACCCTTTTGGTACTTTTTGTACTTAATGCAAGCATGGGAGTAAAAAAATAAAATAAAATCACACCATTCAGGCTTTATTCATCATACATGAAATTTATTTACAAATGTACAAAAATCTCACACTTCAGGCCTTTTCATCATATATGAAATCAACAAGCAGTCCAACAGCTGAGTACCTCTGTGACACTTAACTTTCTTGATTTTGCCGGTTAATTGACTGTGGTGTATCCGGTCGTACTCCGTGTATCTGGCGGGCGTAGGTCAAGTGACCACCCGTCAAGTGACCACCACACATACTTACCACCACGGAAATGAAACAAGTTTGCCCAAGGACAAAGTCCCAGCTTACGAAAAGCAATAAGATCAAAACCAGCGTGCATGAGCAAGGGAATTTCCCTGAAAAATTGGCCTTCAAAAGCTGACACCGCAAAGAGCTAGCTCAATAATTAATTTAGCACCGGACCAGAACATGGACCGAAAATACATACAAAGATTTGTTTCCCAGAAAAATGGGAAACAGCTTTTGTGTATCTCTGATAGACTGGATAGTCTGCCGTAGATACCTTCAAACAACGCTCGCATTTCGGACCAGTGCGCATATTTATGTAACTTGCCTCGATGCGCGTTTCTTATTCAGACAAGTGCGCGTGTTTATTTAACTTGCTTTGCTGCGCGGTGCCTATTTTGGACCAGTGCAAATTTTTATTTAACTTGCGTTGGCGCATGGTTCGTATTTCGAACCATGCGCCAATGTTTATTTAACGTGCGTCGATGCGCAGTCCTTATTTCAGGCCAATGCGCATACTTCTTTGAGTTGATGCGCGGTTCTTATTCTGGACCAGCGCGCATGTTTATTTAAGTTGCGCTGATGCACAGTTCTTATTTCGAATAGTGCGCATGTTATTCAAGTTGCGTTAATGCGCAATTCGAACCAATGCGCATGTTTATTTAACTTGCGTTGATGCACGGTGCTCATGTTGGTCCAGTGTGCTTGCTTATTTAGCTTGTGTCGATGTTCAGTTCGCATTTAGGACCAGTGCGCATGTTTTTATAACTTGCGTTAATGCTCGGTTCCCATTTCTGCCCAGGGTGTTTGTTTATTTAGCTTGCGTCGATGAGCGGTTCGCATTTTCCACCAATGCGCATGATTATTTAACTTGTGTTGATGCGTGGTTCGAATTTTTTACCAGTGGGCATATTTATTCAACTTGTATTGATGCGCGGTACTTATTTTGGAACAGTGCAAATTTTTATTTAACTTGCGCTGATGTGCAGTTCGCATTTTCGACCAGTGCGCGGGTTCATTTAACTTGCATTGACGCGCGATTTGCATTTCGGACCAGTACGCATATTTATCCCGCATGTTTTAGTCCCGTCGATGTCCGACTTTTATGTCTATTCAAATTGCTTCGATGCGTGGTTGTTTCTTCGGGCCACTGCGCATGTTTATTCAACTTGCGTTGATGCGCGGTTCTCATTTCGGACCACTGCGCATGTCTGTTCAACTTGCGTCGATGTCTGGTTCTTTTTCGGACTAGCACGCATGTTTGTTTAACTTGCGTTGATGTGATGCTTGTTTTAGACCAGTTCGCATGTTTATTTAACTTCCGTCGATGCGCGGTTCGCATTTCGGACCATTGCGCATGTTTATTAGTCCCCCGTCGCCGCGTAGCGGGGGGACTATAGTATTCGGGTCTGTCCGTCCGTCCTCTGCCCGTCCGTCCGTCTGGCGACGCTTGGAAGCACGAATTTGGGACATTCATCAGTTTTTACTGATAACTTGTTTAACTTGTGTTGATGCGTGGTCCTCATTTCAGACCAGTGCACATGTTTCTTTGGGTTAAGCTGATGCGCGGTTCTTCTTTTTCGGATCAGTGCGCATATTTATTTTGCTTGCGTTGATGCGCATTGCTTATTTTGGACCAGTGCACATGTTTATTTAACTTGCGTTGATGAGCGGCTAAAAAAGCACAAGCCATATGCTCGACCCCTTAGGATTGCCTCATACAAAAAAATTGGTTCAAAACTGTAGAGGGAAATGCATTTTGAAGTTTTTTCTTCAAAAACTCCCTAAAAATACAAAAAAAAAACGTATGCACGACCCCTTAGTGGTGCCTCATACCAAAAATAAATCAAATCGGATAAAAAATGTAGGAGGAGATACATTTTAAAATTTTTTCTTAAAAAAGTCCCAAAAAATTAAAAAATCACCCGATCGACTAAACAAGCATGTCCAGGGACATGGTGACCAGCCGTGACCTACAGAATATATATCCAAGAATCACAGACAAAATCATGATCAAACTGGCAGACAGCGGTTACGAAAAAAAGCCGTAACTGAATGGAGAAAATATTCGCTCACTTGCTCGGTGTAGTTGTCATCACAGCGTACCAAATCAAAGTGAGCGGCCATACTCAAAATTGTGGGAGAAGAAGGAATTTGAAAATTAGACACAAAAAAAATTAAAAAATGTCCCCCATTTGGCCAATTTTTGGCGGGTCGCCAAAATAGTAATTTTTCAGAAGAGGTCTACCTAGGAAATATTCGTGCAAAATTTGGTGAAAATCTGATCAAAATTGTGCGAGAAGAAACATTTTGAAAATTGGCAACCACAAAATTACAAATGTCCCCCATTTGGCCAATTTTTGGCGGATCGCCAAAAAGAGTAATTTTTGAAAAGAGGCCTACCTTAGGAATATTTGTGCAAAATTTGAAGAAAATCTGATCAAAATTGTGGGATAAGAAGCATTTTGAAAATTGGCAACCACAAAATTACAAATGTCCCCCATTTAGCCAATTTTTGGCGGATCGCCAAAAAGAGTAATTTTTCGAGACAGGTCTAGCAAGAGAACAACTATCCAAAATTGGAAAGGAATCCGATCAAAATTGTGCGAGAAGAAGCACTTTGAAAATTTGACACCAAAAAATAAAAAAATGTCCCCCATTTAACCAATTTTTGGCGGATAGCCAAAATGAGCAATTTTACAAAAGAGGTCTACCTAGGGAATATGGGTGCAAAATTTGAAGAAAATCTGACCAAAATTGTGGGAGAAGAAGCATTTTGAAAATTGGCAACCACAAAATTACAAATGTCTCCCATTTGGCCAATTTTTGGTGGATCGCCAAAAAGAGTAATTTTTCAAGAGAGGTCTACTTTGAGTACCACTATCAAAAATTGAAAAGGAATCCGATCAAAATTGTGCGAGAAGAAGCGATTTGAAAATTTGACACCAAAAAATTAAAAAATGTCCCCCATTTGGCCAATTTTTGGCGAATCGTCAAAATGAGCAATTTTTCAAAAGAGGTCTACCTAGGAAATATGGGTGCAAAATTTGAAGAAAATCTGATCAAAATTGTGGGAGAAGAAGCATTTAGAAAATTGGCAACCACAAAATTTCAAATGTCCCCCATTTGGCCAATTTTCGGTGGATCGCCAAAAAGAGTAATTTTTCAAGACAGGTCTAGCTAGAGAACAACTATCCAAAATTGGAAAGGAATCCGATCAAAATTGTGGGAGAAGAAGCAATTTGAAAATTTGACATCAAAAAATTTAAAAATGTCCCCTATTTGGCCAAATTTTGGCGGATCGCCAAAATGAGTAATTTTTCAAAAGAGGTCTACCTAGGGAATATTCGTGTAAAATTTGAGAGGAATCCGATCAAAACTGAAGGAGAAGAAGCATTTTGAAAATTGGCAACCGAAAAATTTGAAATGCCCCCCATTTAGCCAATTTTTGGCGGATCGCCAAAAAAAAAAAATTTTTAAAGAGAGGTATACCTAGAGAACATTCGTGTAAAATTTGAGAGGAATCCGATCAAAACTGAAGAAGCATTTTAAGTAAAAGTTTACACACGTACATACATGACAATAAATGACATCGGATCACAATTGTAGGAGGAGATGCATTTTGAACCAAAGTTTACTAAATAAACAACCAACTAACTAACTAACGGACGCCATTCGCAAACCGATAGGAATACCCCAGCTACGTGTAACGTAAGCTGGGCTAAAAAACGGACAACTGGCCTCTAAAACATATTTATTACCAAATCGTATGAAGAATCGTATGTGCAATTCAACCACATTCACAGCATTGTACATAATATGTGACAATTTCGATGACACTACTAAACGCTAATCAGCTGTCAGATGCAAACTCTAACATAACTGCTATCAAAATCGAACTGAGTGTCTAATTCCTCAAAGGAATGCAGCCTGTCTAACACGAAATCTACTGTCCAAATCGAACTGAGTGTCCAATTCCTTGGAGGAATTCGGACAAGTTTTTTCGTTCCCCAACGAAATCGTGGCTAGCTACTTTATCCGACGTTGGAACTCCGTGCAAGTTCGCTTAAGTCTCTTTCGTGATGGTATTCCGACGGAGTCTTGGAGAATGTTGGTAGACGTTAAGTGCAGCTTCCTTGCGTAATCCCACAACAGCCGTGAAGAAGGAAGGGTGCGTGACCAGAGCTGCACAAACGCGGAAATCCAACTTTCACACATGTTTGACATAAAAAATATAAATATAAAAATATTAATAAAAAATAATAATTTAGACGAAACGTCGCTAGATGAAACTTCGCTAGACGAAACGTCGCTATACGAAACGTCAAGATACCGCTCCCAACTTAGAATCTGACAGAATGTCTTTTTTAAAGAGAATTTTTCTCTCTAGTATCGCTGAGTATTTTTTCTATCATACACCGGGATGTTGTTTAAAGTTCTGAAATTTATAAAAATGGTGCTTAGATGAATGTAAAGAAAACTCAGGAAACTTAATTGATACGATAAACCTGTATTCAATCATTGATATATGCCAAAAACTAACCACGTAATACGAAACAGAGATTTTGTGAACTAAATGACGATTTCTTGGTACATCAACAAAGAAGGAAAATGCTGGTAGTTGACCACAAGTGGAACTAATATAAAAAAAATCAGGGAAAAACTCAAGGGAAGGTTATATAACGCACATACATACAAACGGACAACAGCTAAGCCCGATCCCATTGTACAAGTACAGCCCCACATACAGAACCACCGCAAAAAAAGAGGAATGGATTTGGCATCATAATGACAAGAACTTGCAATCCAAGTGGGCAATTTGGTTTCTTTTTAGCTCCCGAATGAAGCTTTGGCCTAGAAACCCCGGGATGGGGTAGGGAGAGGGGGTAGGGTTATAGGTTTCAGTGTTGCCCGCCTGCAGAGCCGTCCCTCCCTGCACCTGATATTGTTTGATAGTGGCTATATGAACGGCCTGTCATGGTAAACTGTCATCTGCCCCCCCCCCCGGTCAACTGCCCCCCTTTTCTGCAACCTGGTCGACTGCCCCCCCCCCCTGCAATTTGACGGGGTCGTCATCTGCCCCCCTCCTTTTTTAGTGAAAAAAGTCTTTAAAAAATTAGGTAATTGTGATGTCCCCGTCTACTTCGTCTCTGAAACAATTGATCTTTATTGATCTATTCACCAATATTGATCTTAGGAGAGACTGATCCTTAAACTAATTGCAATTCTAATTGCAATTAGTTTCCTATTGGTGAATTGCAATTTACCGAGGTGCAATACATTCAATAAAATAAATATAATTTTATTTATTGTGTCTTTGCAAACCAAGAAAAAATAGTATATGGAGGGGGCAAGCGACCACCCCTCCACTTTGAAGGGGTGGGGGCGGCAGTCGACCGGGTTGCAAAAAGGGGGGGGGGGCAGTTGACCGGGGGGGGGCAGATGACCGGGATTCGCCTGTCATAGATGGCAGCTGTACGTTAGTTTTATTTGGCCTGTACCTAATTTCAACGTCACTCCGTTTCGGTTGGCGGGTGTGATCTTAATAACGGCCTGTTAAATTTCGGATTCAAACTGGAATGGCCCATTTCAGTATGATGTGGCAGGGTAGTCCTGATATAGCGCTAAGATAGCTGAAAGAGACTTAAAACACCAATAAACCAAACTAACATAACCAAGCAGATGAACCTTATAAGCCGCATACGTGCTGCACCACATGCACTCTACTTTGTTTATCACAGACTATGCGACTTGTAAAAAAAAACTTTATATTGTTCAAGAAATAATAAGCCGTTCGAAGAAATATTTTTAACTTTTAACGTTTGTCAAGTGTTGAAGATTTCGCTTGCGAAATGCGGTTCTAGTTCTAAAATGCAGTTCATGTTTTAAAATAAACGTGATACCACCCCAGTGGTAAAACTTCTTTTTACTCTGAAAGGCTAGAGATCACTCTCGCAAAGAACCACGGGTAAATATCGTGAACGGTCATCTGCCCCCCGTTCAACTGCCCCCCTTTTTTGCAACCCGGTCGACTGCCCCCCCCCCCCCCTGCAATTTGACGAGGTCGTCATCTGTCCCCCTCCTTTTTAGTGGAAAAAAATTCTTCAAAAAAATTAGGCAATTGTGATGTCCCCGTCTACTTCCACTCTGAAACAATTGATCTTCATTGATCTATTCACCAATATTGATCTTACGAGAGACTGATCCGTAAACTTACTGCAATTCTAATTGCAATTAGTTTCCTATTGGGGAATTGCAATTTACCGAGGTGCAATACATTTAATAAAATAAATATAATTTTATTTATTGTGTCTTTGTAAGCCAAGAACCCAAGAAGAAATAGTATATGGAGGGGGCAAGTGACCACCCCTCCACATTTAAGTGGGGGGGGGGGGGGCAGTCGACCGGGTTGCAAAAAAAAGGGGGCAGATGACAGGGGGCAGTTGACCGGGGGGCAGATGACCGGGATTCATCGTGAACAGTTTAATGGCTCCTTACACACTGACAATAAAATCCTCAGGTGCTCTGCTATCACGAGATCACAATAAAATCAATTCCCGTTAGCTTTTCAAACACTTCACTAACATACTCGCCCACAGACAAAAGAACACCAGTTCATGTTCATTTTGTGTATTGTGGTTTAAAATTGACATATTCTGAGAAGCACTTGAAGAGATTATTGACGAAAAGTGGTCTAGTTAGAAATTGAATGACATAATATGAGCAGTTTTTTTGTGACACATAATAAGCACCCTGCCAATTTAATGGCATAATTATGAGCGATCTACAGTTATATTTAGCATAGATTCGTAAAATATTTTGCGTGGATTCTTTGCTAAAACATGCCAGCTGACTAATAAAACGCTGTTCTACGCCAGTTAAAAGATGAAAAACAGTGTATTCTGTTGTCAGAAAATCCTACGCAACTCGGGATTTTCTGACAACAGAATAAACTGTTATTCATCTTTTAACCGGGACAGAAACCTGAGAGCATGTCATTAATCGTAACCTGGCAAAAGTACTCTCTTCAAAGAGTCTAAACTTCATTTGTTTAGTGATTTGCTTTCAAGCCAGTAAACCGCACGAAACTAGCTGATATAAAGTCATCACAAGGCATTGTTTGTGTCTAGTCTTACTTTTTTATTGCCAAGATGTTTTGGTTACGAAGCAGACGATCAATGTCCTCGCAATCTGGTCTCTTTTCACAAAACAAAGCCTCACACTCTGGCCGTATTCACAAAACTTAACTGTGTATTTAACACATTCCGTTAAGTGCTCCTGTATTAAAAACTTTTTAAAGATGGTCAATTAATTTCACTTTAATAGGCACACAAAACATCAAGAGTACAGGCTTATATTACACACTTTCAATCGATACCTACTTAGTTTCTCGTTTTTGTAAAGAAAAACAAATATCTCCCCGACTGAACCCATAATTCCACAAAAACCATTTTCCGTTATTTTATTAACAGAAATAAAATATTCATTCTGAAAAAAAATAATCACAATTCATTGTAAAAAAACTTAGAATATATATATATATATTCTAAGTTTTATATATATATATATATATATATATATATATATATATATATATATATATATATATATATATATATATATATATATATATATATATATATATATACAGGACACTGCAGACACAGGAATTTTATTCCAATTAGTTAAACAGAAGTCAAATGTTAAAATTAAAATAAAGTCCTTTCTTTTATTACTTATCTTGGGCCTTGTTTCAAATGAGTATTAAAACGCGGATACAATTTTGGAATACCCTATCCAGAACACGGTACGATATTTGTTAAATAAAAATATATATGTAAAAACAGGAATTTTTCTCCCACTCGTTTTTAAACTTTGCACTATGTTCCTCATTATCACCCACTGTTCCCTGTTATCCCCCACTGTTCCCTGTTATCGCCCACCCAAAAAATATCATATTTATCATATCAACTTTCTTTCATTATCGCCCACTTAAAAATGATCGGAGACACTAATAACTAATATTTAAAACGGTTACATTAACAAAAGAAATGTTTTGCACTATGTTCCCTATTATCGCCCATCCAAATATACCATATTTCTCATATTTCAGCGTCACACAAATAGAATTGATTCATGAACTTTTAAAGCCCAAATTACAACTTTCTTGCATTATCGCCAATTTAAAAATGATCGGAGACACCCATAACTAATATTTTTCACGATGTTCCCTATTATTGCCCAATGTTCCCCATTATCGCTCATCCGAGAATAAATATCATATTTATCATATTTGGGTGTCTCGGAAATTACAACTTTCTTGCATAATCGTTTACTTAAAATGATCGTAGACACCCATAAATAATATTTAAAATGGTTCCATAAACAAAAGAAATGTTTTGCACTATATTCCCTATTATCACCCACCCGAAAAATATCATATTTCTCATATTTTCGGGTCACAGAATTAATTCCAGCACTTTTAGAGCAGAAATTACAACTTTATTGCATTAGTGCCCATTTAAAAATGAACCAATATTTCAAACGGTTATATTAACAAAAGAAATGTTTTTGCACTATATTACCTATTGTCGCCTATCCAAAAATACCATATTTCTCATATTTTAGCGTCCTAGAAATAGAATTGATTCATGAACTTTTAAAGGCCAAATTACAACTTTCTTGCATTATCGCCCACTTAAGAATGATCGGAGACACCCATAACTAATATTTAAAACGTTACATTAACAAAAGAAATGCTTTCAACAATGTTCTTAATATCGCCCAATGTTCCCTATTATCGCCCACCCGAAAATATACTTATCATATTTTCGGGTCACAGAATTGATTCCTGCACTTTTAAAGCGAAAATTACAACTTTCTTGGATTATCGCCTACTTAAAAGCTAAAGCGGCCAGTGCACACAAAACATGCATAACTAATATTTAAAACGGTTACATTTACCAAAGAAATGTTTTACACTGTGTTGCCTATTATCCCCACTGTTCCCTATTATCGCCCAACCGAAAAATATATTTCTCGTATTTTAGCGTCATAGAATTGATTCCTACACTTTTAAAGCTCAAATTACAACTTTCTTGTATTATCGCCTACTTAAAAACTAGAGCGGCCAGTGCACACAAAACATGAGAGTACAGGCTTATAGTGATACACTTCTAATCGATACCTACTTAGTTTCTTAATTGTTTTCCTGAACAAAAACAAATGTTTCCCCCCTCCCCCCCCCCACAAAAAAACAAACAATTTTCCTTTTTTTCAATTACAGAAATAAAACATTTATTTCTGCAAACATATTCATAATTCATTGCAAAAAATTCAAAATAATCAAAACAGATGGGGTCACTAAAACAGATATTACTGCACTTCTTTTTTATTCGAGTCTAGAAGGTGGTAGCTTAAACGGGTTTTACTGCAGGCCCTTATTATCCAGTTGGTCACTAGAGTATTTTTACTTTACGTTACACTTTTTTCCATGTCTGGAAGTTGGTCAAGGCAGGCAGGTTTTACCGTACGTCTTTTTACCCCGAATCTGAAAGGGGTCACGACAAACGGGTCTTACTTTACATCTTTTTATCCAGGTCTTGAAGGTGGTCTGGATTTTTTTTGCCAACCGTCAGCCACCATCCCCCTTCTCCCCAGCTATCTAATGTAGGTACGACTGTAAACGCAACCCTAACCCTTTTACCCAAGGTAACGGTATGTACCCTAAGTGTAGTTATAGCCGAGTCTAGGCCCAAACCTCCCGGACCGAATCCCCCCCCGGCCCTAACCCCCACGTCAAAACCCCCTGACTAAAACCCCCCGGCAGCCTAACCCCCCCACCCAAAACCCCCCGGCTATCAGGTCTATTTTATATTTTGTAATTGCGATACATCCACGTTGTTAATTACACTTCAAATGTCGATTGAAGAGATCACACGGCGCTTAAAATTGCAATTTCTGAACTGTAAGTGTGCCAAATTTTTCCTACCCCAGCTGTTATGGGCGAAAACCGGCGAAACGACGAAAAATGCAAAAAACAAAACAAGTTTGTTCAAGGACAAAGTCCCAGCTTACGAAAAGCAATAAGACCAATTCCAGCGTGCATGAGCAAGGGAATTTTCCTGAAAAACTGGGCTTCAAAAGATGAGACGGCAAAGAGCAAGCCCAATAATTAATTTAGCACCGGACCAGAACATAGACCGATAAATGCATACAAAGATTTCCTTCCCAGAAAAATGGGAAACAGATTTTTTGTATCTCTGGTAGACTGGATAGTCTACCATAGATACCTTCAAACAACGCTCGCATTTCGGACCAGTGCGCATATTTATGTAACTTGCCTTGATGCGCGGTTCTTATTCAGACAAGTGCGCATGTTTATTTAATTTTGCGTAGATGCGCGGCTCTCATTTTGGAACAGTGCACATGTTTATTTAACTTGTGTTGATGTGCAGTTCGCATTTCGGACGAGCGTCCATGTTTTTTCACCTTGTGTTGATGTGCGGTTCTTATTTTGGATCAGTGCGCATGTTTATTTACCTTGTGTTGATGTGCGGTTCTTATTTCGGATCAGTGCGCAGGTTTATTTTACTTGTGTTGATGAGCGGTACTTATTTTGGACAGCCCAAATTTCCTTAGGTTGCCTTGATGCGCGGTTCGCATTTCGGACCAGTTTGCATGTTTGTTTACCTTGCGTTGATGCACGGTGCTTATTTTGGACGTGTGCATATGTTTATTTAACTTGTGTAGGTGCGCGGTTTGCATTTTGGACCAGTGTGCATGTTTATTCAACTTGCATTGATCAGCAGTTCGAATTTCGGACCATTAAGCATGCTTATTTAACTTGCGTTAATGCGCGGTTCCAATTTCGGACCAGTGCGCATGTTTGTTTAACTTGCGTTGATGCGCGGTTCGAATTTCGGAGAAGTGCGCATGTTTATTTAACTTGCGTTGATGCGCGGTGCTTATTTTGGACCAGTGCAAATATTTATTTAACTTACGATGGCGCGTGGTTCGCATTTCGAACCACTGCGTATGTTTATTTAACGTGCGTCGATGCGCGGTTCTTATTTCAGGCCAATGCGCATATTTCTTTAACTTGAATTGATGTGCGGTTCTTATTCTGGACCAATGCGCATGTTTATTTAAGTTGCGTTAATGGCCAGTTCGCATTTCGAAATAGTGCGCATGTTTATTTAACTTGCGTTGATGCAAGGTGCTTATTTTGGTCCAGTGTGCTTGCTTATTTAGCTTGTGTTGATGTGCGGTTCGCATTTCGGACTAGCGCGCATGTTTTTTTTAACTTGTGTTGATGCGTGGTTCGCATTTTGGAACATTGCGCATATTTATTTAACTTGTGTTGATGATCGGTACTTATTTTGGACCGCTGCAAATGTTTATTTAACTTGCGCTGATGTGCGGGTTCGCAATTCGGACCTGTGTGCATGTTTATTTAATTTGCGTTGATATCTGGTTCGCATTTCGGACCAGTATACCTGTTTCTTTAGGTTGCGTTGATGCGCGGTTCGCATTTCGGGACCAGGGAGCAGGTTCATTTAACTTGCGTTGACGCGCGATTTGCATTTCGGACCAGAACGCATGTTAATTTAAGTCCTGTCGATGCCCGACTCTTATGTCTATTCAACTTGCGTCGATTCATGGATCTTTCTTCGGACCACTGCGCATGTTTATTAACTTGCGTTGATGCGCGGTCCTCATTTCAGACCACTGCGCATGTCTATTCAACTTGCGTCGATGCGTGGTTCTTTTTTCGGACAAGTACGCATATTTGTCTAACTTGCCTTGATGTGCGGTGCTTATTTTGGACCGGATAGCATGTTTATTTAACTTCCGTCGATGCGCGGTTCGCATTTCAGGCCATTGCCCATGTTTATTTAACTTGTGTTGATGCGTGGTTCTCATTTCAGACCAGTGCGCATGTTTCTTTGGGTTGCGTCGATGCGCGGTTCTTTTTTCGGACCACTGCGCATATTTATTTAACTTGCGTTGATGCGCAGTTCGCATTTCGGACCACTGCGCATGTGTATTTAACTTGCCTCGATGCGCGGTTCGCATATCGGACCACTGCGCATGTCTATTCAACTTACGTCGATGCGTAGTTCTTTTTTCGGACCAGTGCGCATGTTTATTTAACTTGTGTTGATGCGCCGTGCTTATTTTCGACCAGTCCACATCTTTACTTATCTTCCGTCGATGCGCGGTTCACATTTCGGACCAATGCGCATGTTTATTTAACTTGCATCGATGCGCAGTACTTAATTTGGACTACTGCGAATGTTTATTTAACTTGCGTCGATGTGCGGTTGTTAAATCTGACTACTGCGCAAGTTCATTTAACTTGCGTTTATGCGCTGTAGGAGGAGATTCATTAATTTTTTTTTTTTCAAAAATTCCAAACAAAAATTCAAGTTTTCCAAGTCACTCAAAAAGCACAAGCTGTATGCATGACCTCCTAGAGACAACTCATATCGAAAACAAATGAAATCTGATAAAAACTGTAGCAGAAAATGCATTTTCAATTTTTTTCTTCAAAAATTCTCTGATCGACTGAAAAAAAAAACAGGCCATATTGACGACACCCCAAGCAGCATGCCTCAGCCCCAAAATAAATGATGTTTGATCAAAACTGCACGAGAAAATGCATTTTGAGGTATTTTCATCAAAAATTCCCCCCCGAAATCAAAAATTCCCAAGTCGAGTCAAATAGCACAAGTCGTATGCGAGACCTACCTAAGGATGCCTCATAGCAAAAAAATAAATGAAATCGGATAAAAACTGTAGGAGGAAATGCATTTTGAAGTTTTTCTTCCAAAATTCCCAAAAAATACAGAAATTGTCGGATCGACTAAAAAGCGCAAGTCGTATTCTCAACCCCCTTAGGGATGCCTCAAACCAAAAAAAAAAAAAAAAAAAAAAAAAAAAAATTTAGGGGGAAATGCATTTTGAAGTTTTTCTCTTCAAAAACTCCCTAAAAACACAAAAATTGCCCGATCGACTAAAAAGCACAAGCCGTATGCACTCACACCAAAAATAAATGACATCGAATCAAAATTGTAGGGGTAGACACATTTTGAATTATCTTCGAAATTTTTTGCTTAAAAGATTCCCCAAAAATACAAACTAAAAAAGCACAAGCCGTATACACGACCCTTCAGGGGTGCCTCATACCAAAAATAAATGACATCGGGTCAAAAATGTAAGAGGAGATACATTTTAAAATTTCTTTAAAAAATCGCCAAAAATTCAAAAATCACCCGGTCGACTAAAAAAGTACAGGCCGTATGCACGACCGCTTAGGGATGCCTCACAGCAAAAATAAATGACATCGAATCAAAATTGCAGGAGTAGATGCATTTTTTCAAAATTTTTGCTTAAAAAAATCCCCAAAAATACAAAAATTGTCCGATCGACTAAAAAAGCACAAGCCGTATGCACGACCCTATAGGGGTGCCTCATGCCAAAAATAAATCACATCGGGTCAAAATTGTAGGAGGAGATACATTTTAAATTTTATTCTTTAAAAATTCGCCAAAAATTCAAAAATCAACCGATCGCCTAGAAAAGCACAAGCCGTATGCACGACCCCTTAGGGATGCCTCAGACCAAAAATAAATGACATCGGATCAAAATTGTAGGAGGAGATGCATTTTGAAACAAAGTTTACAGCGAACTAACTAACTAACTAACGGACGCCATCCGCAGACCGATAGGAATACCCCAGCTTACGGGTAACGTAAGCTGGGCTAAAAAAAAAAAAACAAAAAAAAAACAAGTTTGTCCAAGGACAAAGTCCCAGCTTACGAAAAGCAATAAGACCCAATTCCAGCGTGCATGAGTAAGGGAATTTTCCTGAAAAATTGGGCTTCAAAAGATGAGACGGCAAAGAGCTAGCCCAATAATTACTTTAGCACCGGACCAGAACATAGACCGATAAATCCATACAAAGATTTCTTTCCCAGGAAAATGGGAAACAGATTTTTTGTATCTCTGGTAGACTGGATAGTCTGCCATAGATACCTTCAAACAACGCTCGCATTTCGGACCAGTGCGCATATTAATGTAACTTGCCTTGATGCGCGGTTCTTCTTCAGACAAGTGCGCATGTTTATTTAATTTTGCGTAGATGCGCGGCTCCCATTTTGGAACAGTGCACATGTTTATTTAACTTGCGTTGATGTGCGGTTCGCATTTCTGACGAGCGCCCATGTTTTTTTACCTTTTGTGAATGTGCGGTTCTTATTTCGGATCAGTGCGCACGTTTATTTACCTTGTGTTGATGTGCGGTTCTTATTTCGGATCAATGCGCATGTTTATTTACCTTGTGTTGATGTGCGGTTCTTATTTCGGATCAGTGCGCATGTTTATTTACCTTGCGTCGATGCGCGATTCTTATTCCAGACCAATACGCATGTTTATTGTACTTGCGTTGATGAGCGGTACTTATTTTGGACAAGTGCACAAGTTTCCATAGGTTGCCCTGATGCGCGGTTCGCATTTCGGACCAGTTTGCATGTTTATTTAATTTGCGTTGATGCACGGTGCTTATTTTGGACGTGTGCCTATGTTTATTTAACTTGCGTTGGTGAGCAGTTCGAATTTCGGATCTTACGCATGTTTATTTAACTTGCATTAATGCGCGGTTCGAATTTCGGACCAGTGCGCATGTTTATTTAACTTGCGTTGATGCGCAGTGCTTATTTTGGACCACTGCAAATGTTTATTTAACTTGCGTTGAAGCGTAGTTCGCATTTCGAACCACTGCGCATGTTTATTTAACTTGCGTTGATGCGCGGTTCGAATTTCGGAGAAGTGCGCATGTTTATTTACGTTGATACGCAGTTCTTATTTTGAATAGTGCGCATGTTATTTAAGTTGCGTTAATGGGCAGTTCGCATTTCGAAATAGTGCGCATGTTTATTTAACTTGCGTTGATGCAAGGTGCTTATTTTGGTCGTGTGCCTATGTTTATTTAACTTGCGTTGGTGAGCAGTTCGAATTTCGGATCTTACGCATGTTTATTTAACTTGCATTAATGCGCGGTTCGAATTTCGGACCAGTGTGCATGTTTATTTAACTTGCGTTGATGCGCAGTGCTTATTTTGGACCACTGCAAATGTTTATTTAACTTGCGTTGGAGCGTAGTTCGCATTTCGAACCACTGCGCATGTTTATTTAACTTGCGTTGATGCGCGGTTCGAATTTCGGAGAAGTGCGCATGTTTATTTACGTTGACGCGCAGTTCTTATTTTGAATAGTGCGCATGTTATTTTAAGTTGCGTTAATGGGCAGTTCGCATTTCGAAATAGTGCGCATGTTTATTTAACTTGCGTTGATGCAAGGTGCTTATTTTGGTCCAGTGTGCTTGCTTATTTAGCTTGTGTTGCTGTGTGGTTCGCATTTCGGACCATTGCACATATTTATTTAACTTGCGTTGATGAGCGGTACTTACTTTGGACAAGTGCACAAGTTTCCATAGGTTGCCCTGATGCGCGGTTCGCATTTCGGACGAGTTTGCATGTTTATTTAACTTGCGTTGATGCACGGTGCTTATTTTGGACGTGTGCACATGTTTATTTAACTTGCGTTGATGCACGGTGCTTATTTTGGAACAGTGCACATGTTTATTTAACTTGCGTTGATGTGCGGTTCGCATTTCTGACGAGCGCCCATGTTTTTTTACCTTTTGTGAATGTGCGGTTCTTATTTCGGATCAGTGCGCACGTTTATTTACCTTGTGTTGATGTGCGGTTCTTATTTCGGATCAATGCGCATGTTTATTTACCTTGTGTTGATGTGCGGTTCTTATTTCGGATCAGTGCGCATGTTTATTTACCTTGCGTCGATGCGCGATTCTTATTCCAGACGAATACGCATGTTTATTGTACTTGCGTTGATGAGCGGTACTTATTTTGGACAAGTGCACAAGTTTCCATAGGTTGCCCTGATGCGCGGTTCGCATTTCGGACCAGTTTGCATGTTTATTTAATTTGCGTTGATGCACGGTGCTTATTTTGGACGTGTGCCTATGTTTATTTAATTGCGTTGGTGAGCAGTTCGAATTTCGGATCTTACGCATGTTTATTTAACTTGCATTAATGCGCGGTTCGAATTTCGGACCAGTGCGCATGTTTATTTAACTTGCGTTGATGCGCAGTGCTTATTTTGGACCACTGCAAATGTTTATTTAACTTGCGTTGAAGCGTAGTTCGCATTTCGAACCACTGCGCATGTTTATTTAACTTGCGTTGATGTGCGATTCCAATTTCGGAGAGGTGCGCATGTTTATTTACGTTGACGCGCAGTTCTTATCTTGAATAGTGCGCATGTTATTTAAGTTGCGTTAATGAGTAGTTCGCATTTCGAAATAGTGCGCATGTTTATTTAACTTGCGTTGATGCAAGGTGCTTATTTTGGTCCAGCGTGCTTGCTTATTTAGCTTGTGTTGCTGTGTGGTTCGCATTTCGGACCATTGCACATATTTATTTAACTTGTGTTGTTGAGCGGTACTTATTTTGGACAAGTGCACAAGTTTCCATAGGTTGCCCTGATGCGCAGTTCGCATTTCGGACCAGTTTGCATGTTTATTTAACTTGCGTTGATGCACGGTGCTTATTTTGGACGTGTGCCTATGTTTATTTAACTTCCGTTGGTGAGCAGTTCGAATTTCGGATCTTACGCATGTTTATTTAACTTGCATTAATGCGCGGTACGAATTTCGGACCAGTGCGCATGTTTATTTAACTTGCGTTGATGCGCAGTGCTTATTTTGGACCACTGCAAATGTTATTTAACTTGCGTTGGAGCGTAGTTCGCATTTCGAACCACTGCGCATGTTTATTTAACTTGCGTTGATGCGCGGTTCGAATTTCGGAGAAGTGCGCATGTTTATTTACGTTGACGCGCAGTTCTTATCTTGAATAGTGCGCATGTTATTTAAGTTGCGTTAATGGGTAGTTCGCATTTCGAAATAGTGCGCATGTTTATTTAACTTGCGTTGATGCAAGGTGCTTATTTTGGTCCAGTGTGCTTGCTTATTTAGCTTGTGTTGCCGTGCGGTTCGCATTTCGGACCATTGTACATATTTATTTAACTTGTGTTGATGATCGGTACTTATTTTGGACCGCTGCAAATGTTTATTTAACTTACGCTTATGTGCGGTTCGCAATTCGGACCAGTGTGCATGTTTATTTAATTTGCGTTGATATCCGGTTCGCATTTCGGACCAGTATACCTGTTTCTTTAGGTTGCGTTGATGCGCAGTTCGCATTTTGGGACAAGTGAGCAGGTTCATTTAAAATGCGTTGACGCGCGATTTGCGTTTCGGACCAGAACGCAAGTCCCGTCGATGCCCGACTCTTATGTCTATTGAACTTGCGTCGATTCATGGTTCTTTCTTCGGACCACTGCGCATGTTTATTTAACTTGCGTTGATGCGCGGTTCTCATTTCAGACCACTGCGCATGTCTAATCGACTATTCAACTTGCGTCGATGCGTGGTTCTTTTTTTCGAACAAATGCGCATGTTTGTTTAACTTGCGTTGATGTGCGGTGCTTATTTTGGACCGGATCGCATGTTTATTTAACTTCCGTCGATGCGCGGTTCGCATTTCAGGCCATTGCCCATGTTTATTTAACTTGTGTTGATGCGTGGTTCTCATTTCAGACCAGTGCGCATATTTATTTAACTTGCGTTGATGCGCGGTTCGCATTTCGGACCACTGCGCATGTGTATTTAATTTTCCTCGATGTGCGGTTCGCATTTCGGACCAGTGCGCATGTTTCTTTAGGCTGCGTTGATGCGCGGTTCGCATTTCAGACCACTGCGCATGTCTATTCAACTTACGTCGAAGCGTAGTTCTTTTTTTTCGGACCAGTGCACATGTTTATTTAACCTGCGTTGATGCGCGGTGCTTATTTTGGACCAGTTCGCATTTTTATTTATCTTCCGTCGATGCGCAGTTCACATTTCGGACCAATGCGCATGTTTATTTAACTTGCATCGATGCGGAGTACTTAATTTGGACTACTGCGAATGTATATTTAACTTGCGTCGATATGAAGTTGTTAAATCTGACTATTGCGCAAGTTCATTTAACTTCCGTTTATGCGCTGTAGGAGGAGATTCATTTATTTTTTTTTTTTCAAAAATTCCGAAAAAAATTCAAAAGTTTTCCAATTCACTCAAAAAGCACAAGCCGTATGCATGACCCCCTAGAGACGGCTCATATCGAAAATAAATGAAATCTGATAAAAACTGTAGGAGGAAATGCATTTTCAATTTTTTTCTTCAAAAATTCTCTCATCGACTGAAAAAGACAGGCCATATTCACGACACCCTAAGCATGCCTCAGCCACAAAATAAATGATGTTTGATCAAAACTTCAGGTGAAAATGCATTTTGAGGTATTTTCATCAAAAATCCCCCCCCCCCCCCCCCGAAATCAAAAATTCCCAAGTCGAGTCAAATAGCACAAGTCGTATGCGAGACCTACCTAAGGATGCCTCATAGCAAAAAAATAAATGAAATCGGATAAAAACTGTAGGAGGAAATGCATTTTGAAGTTTTTCTTCCAAAATTCCCAAAAAATACAGAAATTGTCGGATCGACTAAAAAGCGCAAGTCGTATTCTCAACCCCCTTAGGGATGCCTCAAACCAAAAAAAAAAAAAAAAGTGTAGGGGGAAATGCATTTTGAAGTTTTTTTCTTCAAAAACTCCCTAAAAATACAAAAATTGCCTGACTAAAAAGCACAAGCCGTATCCACTCACACCAAAAATAAATGACATCGAATCAAAATTGGATACGTAGATGCATTTTGAATTATTTTCGAAATTTTTGCTTCAAAAATTCCCCAAAAATACGAACTAAAAAAGCACAAGCCGTATGCACGACCCTTTAGGGGTGCCTCATGCCAAAAATAAATGACATCGGGTCAAAAATGCAAGAGGAGATACATTTTAAAATTTCTTTAAAAATTCGCCAAAAATTCAAAAATCACCCGATCGACTAAAAAAGCACAAGCCGTATGCGCGACCGCTTAGGAAATCCTCACACTAAAAATAAATGACATCGAATCAAAATTGTAGGAGTAGATGCATTTTTTTCAAAATTTTTGCTTAAAAAAATCCCCAAAAATACAAAAATTGTCCGATCGACTAAAAAAGCACAAGCCGTATGCACGACCCTTTAGGGGTGCCTCATATCAAAAATAAATGACATCGGGTCAAAAATGTAGGAGGAGATACATTTTTAATTTTTTTCTTTAAAAATTCGCCAAAAATTCAAAAATCACCCGATCAACTAGAAAAGCGCAAGCCGTATGCGCGACCCCTTAGGGATGCCTCACACCAAAAATAAATGACATCGGATTAAAATTGTAGGAGGAGATGCATTTTGAAACAAAGTTTACAGCGAACTAACTAACTAACTAACTAACGGACGCCACCCGCAAACCGATAGGAATACCCCAGCTTACGTTTAACGTAAACTGGGCTAAAAAAGAAAAAAAGAAAAAAAAGGAAGAAAGAAAAAAACAGAGAATTTTCCACAATTTCCAGCAATTAAAAAACTGCTTGGGACTATGTCTCAAGTGTGAATGAACTTTTCGAAAGATCATATTTGATCCCTGCTCGTTCGAGCACACACAGTTAATGCTTCCCTCTCTCTCCTACTCACTCCGCCACAACCCCATTAATCTCGGTACGTGTGATGCCATTAGAGCACACACATGGAACCCTGGTGTTTGAAAAGATACAGTAAAACCCCGGATATGGACACCCCTCTGTTATGGACACCCGTGAATTATGGACAGTATTTTTCAGTCTGTTTTAAAACGCCATAGCGTTCTGTTATATCTAGATCCCTCTATTGTGGACACCCCTCTATTCAGATTTAGGGACACTCTTTTCATTCCGAAAGTACGGTTACACATTTAAGACAATCCCTCTATTGTGGACAGTCAAATTGCTGTCCATATTTTGTACGCTATATAAACAATCCCTATCAGCTTGTTACTCGGTAGTGTTTGTTTGTTTTTTTTTCGCTATTGTGGGTATTGAGTACATTATATTGAACACAGTGCATTTAAAGACAACAGGGGCTTATTACAAAAGATTTGTGCTTAAGAGAGAAGCTTTATACGACTGTACGACTAATCCCTATTGACATGTCTTTTAAAACAATTCATTGTCTTTATACTCAGTTAAGATATTATACAAGGTGTTAAGTCTGACTATCGGTGGTGTGAAAAGAAAACGGAACGAACTTTCGCTATCTAATAAAGTTAAAATTATCAAAGCTAGTGATGGAAAAAGTGTGACAAAAATAGCCAAAGATTTTAGTTGTAGTTGTCAGACAGAACAGGACCTCCAAATTAGGGACACCCCGCCATTAGGGTAAAATTATTCAGTCACTTTTTGTCCCTAATAGCGGGGTTTCACTGTACTTATTATGCGGAAAGCCGACTGTGAAAAGCTATGAATGATTGAGAGCATAACAACACAAACAAAAAGCCTTTTTTCACTGAGCACTGATACGTGCGCTTTTCTCGAGGGAACTAAAATGGGGCTTGAAATCGTCTGAAATATTTTTCTCCGCAGTCAAAAGATTGGACTTCAACCCTTTCCTTGGTCTGGATTAGCAAAAGGTGCCAGAAACATTTTAATTAAAATGTTAAACAAAAAAGACATGGAACTGAAGAACTCACCATTGGCTACAATCTGTTTATTTACTTCATCAAGTCAAAGTATCGTTCTTTAACATAAGCATAAGGTCGCCTAGACATCTCGGGTACACTGAGTGTACAGAAACAACGTTCCAGCGACTATTAACCCACACGCTCCCTATATGAATGTGCACTCATACAAATCTGATTTTAAGTTGGGTTCTGTTGACATATCTGGACCAACTCTTTTTGACAATGAAACCGGTGCGCTGACGCGATTCTTCCGTTTCGTTGTCCCGACCTTTTACACGTTTAGAGTGAGTGTTGGGGGGGAGGGGGAGTTATTGTCTCCAAACTCTTCCCCTGTACTGTTCCTGCGGGTGAGGAGATCGGACTGGTTGTTACAGCGACGATAAGGCAAAGTCCACGTCATCTTCGGAGTCCGTCGGCACCTCGCCGGGCAGTTCCAGACGCGGATGACTATCGTACAGCGAATACTCGTCATCGGTGACGTGGAAGGAATCGCCCTCCACCCAGCTGGCAAACCTACAAGCAAGTCATACTACAAGCGCTCAATTCAACCCGAGCCTCTTTATATCGTGCAGCATTACTACAGCATTACTTCAGCATGGCTACAGCACTGCTACAACATTACTACAGCATTACTTTTCATCTTCAGGGAATGAAGCTTTAATTTGCTCAGCCAGCTCGTTTCATTTGACTTCATTACTCTACCATTTAAATATAAAAGTTGAAAGTTTTTTCCACGAAATGGAGTTATCTTTGACGACGTAAGGCATTGGCAGGGCCTGCTGATAACTCCACTGACCACAGATATCACAGATATTCGGTGCTTCGACTTGCCTTTAAGACCTACTATGCTATCACAAGTTAGCGTAATTGCGTCAAAATGACGTCATCAGCGAAAGGGAACATACAAAAAAAAAAAAAAAACTGTCTGCAAATAATTATCAAATAGAGACTTTTCGTTGTACTTGCTAACGTTAGTAAGAAATGTAATTCTAGCTCCTCTATAAACCTACGGGCTGCTTATAACTCTACGCAGTTAGAACTCGAAATAAACTTGGTTTACATCTTCCAAGTTAAGCAGTCATAGCTTTTTTTTTTTTTTTTTTTTGTTGCCAACCATGCCACCCTTTATTACAATCAGTTGTATTTCTTGGCTGTCAATCAGCATGAAAATCTCTGCTTTGTTCATTATGTGACTTACACACTGATACAGAAACGGTTCACCTCGACTAGTCGGGGCGAGAAGGTGAAGGACAAACGGATCGTTTCATGCTACAATGTCACAAATGTGCAGCCAAAGCTTCGAATTCATGCTGTAAATTGTGCAGTGTGGTGGTTGGAATATAACATTTATTAATTGCAACCCTTTGCAACTTGATTTCAAAATTGTACACACCAACCCTCGCCCCCCCCCCCCCCCCCCCCCACCCTTATCCATAGACAAACCAATAAAAGTATATGATATTAAAGATAAGATTTTTAGAGGAAATTTTAAATGTTGAGTCGCGTTTAAATATGTTTCGCACCTTCCTTCATGGTTATTTGTGGTTCAATAACGTTCCATCTAAAATATTAACAGATCAAAAATCGTGTGACCGCATGAATAAAGGGGGCTGTGCCACTGCTTCGTGTCAGTAATATCAGCAACTACTTAATCTATATTTTATTTCAAACAAATCGCCATTCTTCGTTTGACCCCTGTCAAAGTTATGGCTAAAAATTTGTGCTGTTCCAAAATGAAACGAACAGTAGAAGAGACTTCTTGGCTTTCCACGCTTGATCGGGGCTCGGGTACCAATTCATTGTGGTGCTCTAAAACAACGTTGCTGAAATGTTACTTGACCTTGAAAAATAACCTGTTATCTGCTAACAGAACAAGTATGTCAGTAAAACTGACTAAGTCCCTCGCCAGCGTGCAATCACAAGATTTCAAGACATTTCGAGGTCTGACTAAGTCCCCCTGGCCGCTTGCAATCATAGGAAATTAATTGTTTCAGGTTTCAGATTCATGCGACATACCGTTATATAAGTAGGTGCACAAATACAACCCTTATTCTATGCATGTACAAGGTTTAAATGAAATCCCTCCAGTAGTTCTTGAGATCTGTCCCGGAAACGACACCCTATCCAACCATTTCAGGGTCTGACAGTTTCGGATTTTTGACGAAGTCTGTAGGCCATATTTTTCGGCCGATGGCGAAAGCTATACCCAGGGGCACAACCCTAAACCTTATTCTATGCATGTACAAGGTTTAAATGAAATCCCTCCAGTAGTTCTTGAGATCTGTCGCGGAAGCGACACCCTTTGCCAAAGGTGACAGACAGACGGACGGACGGACAGACAGACCCGGATACAATACTCCCCCACGCCACGCTACGCGGCGGCGGGGGACTAACAATTTCAGATGCTTTATCAAGTTTTAATTCTCTGGACGTAAAAATACAACATTAACTTACACCAATGTCATGTTTATTCGGAATAAAGGTGGCTCTTAACTAAGGACTAATTAAGGACGTCAATCATTTCGTCATCCAGGTCACGTGGCAGAGGTGGACATGGGTCGCTATCGTGAAGAAAGCTTTCTTCCTGACTCACGTGAAATTCCGACTCACTGCCACTCATCCATGCCGCGAACCTGATTGGACAAACAGCAAATGGGTTTGCTCCGCCCAAAATTTTCTTCAATCTTTCTTCAAACTTGCTCGGTCGAATTTTTCCTCGACTCTGAGAGTGTCCCTCCCTAACATTTACCAAAAACCATATTTGGCCCACGACAACTTGCTATCTTTATACTCCCGAAATTACCACACCTTTATAAATCACCCTCCTGTGACGAACAGGACGTAGCAAAGCAAATCTGAAATCTAACAAATTCGATGAGGGATTGGAGGGAGGAGGGGGGGGGGGGGCGCGGGTAGGAGCGGGTAGAAAGGAGACGGCTTGAGGCGTTATCTCCACACCTGCGCGGACTATTAAGGCGACTTATGGTCTTCCAAGCATCGCAGTCGGGACTGCGGCAATAGTTCCGCAATTCCTCCAATGCCTTCCGCGTTTCCTCTTCAGCCTGTTGTTCATACTCTTCCATAGTGAGCAATTTAATTCTTGGTGGAAATTTCCGTCTCCTGTAAGTATAACAGCAAAACAGACAAATTATGACTCAACACAGAATTTTGCCAATGAGAAATTGTATGAAATATTGTGCTCAATCTTTCTTAAATGTTAACAGAAAGCCTGCCTTTAAGGCGGTGTAACTATCGTGTAGAACATGCGGCTTACATTGAGTTCATTGAAACTTGTACGAGTAAGTAAACGGCTGTATCACAATAAACAGGCCTCTGCTTACCTGATGGAAAAGTAGGATACGGGATTTGTTTAGTTCCTTACTCTCCTGCGCTAAATCACTGGCATAGAACTCTTGGGGGGGGGGGGGGGGGGGGATTTGGAGGAGGGAGCCATTCGAACACTGTATAAAGTTTTGTACACGTACCAGTATGTTTGAACCGCCCGGCCAGCTGAGGCTGGGAAGAAGTAACAAGTGAATGTCAGTGCTAAAATGACGACGGAAACCTCGACAATCTGCGAGCTGTTGAATATCATGAGAAGTGCTAATAACTGAATGGTCCACTGAATGAGATCGAGTTTTCGAGGTTCTGTAGGCGGTCCCCTGCAAGTCCAAACAATATCTGACGTCATGCATAAAATACGTACGGTGGAGGGGGGGGGGGGGGGGGTGGGTCTCAGGCTTGAGGTAACCTGATGCCACAGTGAACTGTGAAATCACACAACTGGTGCACAAGATGGTGTGGGGGAGGGGGAGGGGGTGGAGGCCGGGGTCAGAAACTTTTATTTTGCTTTGTTGATCACCATTTCCTTTTTGTAACGTTGCATTTCCATACATTTCGTACATTATATAGCCCAGATTTTCTTTTCTTTTTTTTTTTAGCCAGGTTCAGGTCCGGGTCAGATCACCCCACTTAAAAAAAAATATTCCCCTTTTATTTTAAACATAATCAGAACACACATTAAGTATTTAATAGTCCTTTATTAATATTTTTAATACGTATTCATAGAGGGTACAGTTTCTGGATAAATTTGACCGTTTCGGACCATTTGGATGCAGATCGATGTTAGTGTGCACTCGTACCTATCTATACGTACCATAATACGCTCGTGCACCATTGTTATGGATGACGGCACCCAAAGAACAAGGACCTCAACAAAGGCTCAACCATCATCGCAGAAATTACTCGGCCGATTGGAAGCGGGCAATAACACCCGCGTTATCACCCCCCCCCCCCCCTCCGTTATCACACCCGTGTTATCACCCCTCCCCCCGTTATCATACTTGCATTATCACACCCGTATTATCATATCACACCCGCGTTATCACCCCCCCCCCGTTATCATACTCGCATTATCACACCCGCGTTATCGACCCCCCCCCCCCCCTCCGTTATCAAATCCGCGTTTTCACCACCGCATCATCGCACCCACATTATCATACCCCGTTATGACGGTCCCCCGTTATCAATCCCCCATTATCACACCCGCTTTATCACCCCCCCCCCCGTTATCACACCCGCATTATCACATCCGCGTTATCACTCCCCCCCCCCCCCGTTATCATACTCGCATTAACACACCCGCGTTATCATCCCCCCCGTTATCACACCCGCGTTATCACCCCCCCCCCCCCCGTTATCA
Organism: Protula sp. h YS-2021; assembly: GCA_949752745.1. Taxonomy (NCBI): domain Eukaryota; kingdom Metazoa; phylum Annelida; class Polychaeta; order Sabellida; family Serpulidae; genus Protula; species Protula sp. h YS-2021. The sequence continues at coordinate 15,840,288 of OX457031.1, read as the reverse complement.
CACCCGCGTTATCACCCCCCTGTTATCATACTCGCATTATCACATCCGAGTTATCACACCCCACCGGTATCACACCCGCGTTATCACCCCCCCCCCCCCCCCCATTATCACACCCGCATCATCATACCCGCGTATTGCACGCTTGAACACTCTATGTATAAGACCAACTCTCACTGCCCCGACTGTAATAAATAATGGTTTCTGTATCTGCTGCAATTTACAGAAAAGTTTAAACGCAAAAAACTTGCACAGAAAAAAATTTATACAATTGGTCATTTTTGTACAATCCCCACAATCAACTGTTATGTAATGACAAAATGTATTACAATGTTCACTTAGTTTAGGTTCTTTTTTACGCGATTAAGCGAATTTAGCTCTCAGATTACATGCTTAAAAAGACATATCCTTCGCGAAAATTCGGTAAAATTTAAGGCCACAAACTGCACAGACTATGCCTTCAGGAGTTGTTGTTCCCTGCTAACACTTACTTGTAATAACAAACGGCGAAGCTAAGCATGGCGGACAGTCCCAAGTATCCCAGAACAATGTGAAGGTAGGACTCCAGCAATGACTGTAAGTTGTCATAGACATGCTTCCACAAGAACAGGATGACTGAGCCGCCACCCAGCCAGATTCCATACAGGGCGAAGGATTTCTACAGGAACCACAAATACCATGATGTAGTATAACTATAAATAGGGAAGTTGTCTGCGTGATGAATCTTTACTGTAGTTAGTTAGTTAAATGATTTGTTTAACGACATGCCCGACCCTTAGCGGGTTACCTTGTGTCAAAACATGTCCATAATAAGTGACTAGAAAACAATATTACCACTTAAAATCCAGATTTGTTAAAACCGTGTACATTCTAAAATCATAAAATAAGCAGCGTCTAGAAATACTGATACAGACTGATTTCTTTTAAATAATGTGTATAATTTTACTAGTTTTCTACTTCATCAAAGAACTATGTCAAACAGCCAACTCTGAAATGACGTGAGCAGGCTGTAATTGGGGATATTCGCAACTAAACCCTACTGAGACTCGCTCCTTAGCTAAAAAAATTCATATTAAAGCATATGATAACTGCAAACAAAACAACCCCACTTGTCAGCCGACTACTGATGTATCTGATGCCCATGCTCCCCTCCCTCCCCGCCTGGTTTTTTTCGGGGGGGGGGGGGGGCACCATGCCCACGCTCACTTCCGTTTTCTTTTTCTGGCGGGGGAGGGGGAGTGGAGGGGGGAGTACAGCATCTCTTACCTTCGGGATAATTCGCGTGAAGATGAAGATGATGAGAAGGACGGAAGCCACCATGCCCACGCTCACTCCCGTTTTCTTTTTCTGGCGGGGGGGGGGGGGGGGGGGGGGGAAGTGGAGGGGGGGAGTACAGCATCTCTTACCTTCGGGATAATTCGTGTGAAGATGAAGATGATGATAAGGACGGAAGCCACCATGCCCACGCTCACTCCCGTGCCGTAATAAAACACCACGTTCCTGCGCCAACCAATCAACCAACCAATCAATCAATCACAATGATCAATAATGATAATGTTAATAATTTATTCAGTTTCACTGGAAGCTGTACACTGCTCTTTAAAAAAGGTGTCACCTTTTCATGAAATAACGTCATGGAATAGCATCATTTCGCTCACCCCTTATGAAATTTCCCCATGTTTTTATGATCTAATCAGGGAACATATCGGGGTACTTTAACACTGCCTAAGCTCGTGCACTCGTCCTCCTCCCCCCCCCCCCCCCACCCACCACTCCTACCTGCTCAGTCGCCTCGCGCTGAAGAAAAGGATCAGCCCAGCAACGAGCAGGCCAACGCACAGCGGGTCTACCACTGCAACAACAAAATCATCGTCTTCCAGTCGAAAACTTCTACTTTCACGATTAGTTACAACCTCGAAGAAAAGAATAATCAATTTAATAATTATTCAATCGTATTTTGAAAACACTAAAAGAAGATAATGAACTTCAGATACGTACTTAATTAATGTTAATATCAAACAAGAACCTCTAAAGCTACTGTTCATAAACCTTAAAAAATTATCGGTAACTTGCGTTTTATTTCAAAATAAATTTCTTGATTAAACTGACTAAACTAATATTCTATACAGCTCTTCATTCTTTTCATTACATAGGTGAAATTTGCCAAAGTTCTCTCTGAAATAATGCCGTGGAAAAACCTTTAAACAGCACATCTGATGACAGATGGCAAATGCAATTACTGGTACTGACGTTTTACTATTAACTGGACGGAGTACGCCTGGTCTGACTCCACCCCGACGCAGGTCTTATTAAACGTGGCCACCGCAACACTGTCGGTGAGAGGACTCCGCGCCATCCACGCCAGCCAGCTGGACGACGCGCTTATGTGCTGGCTGAAGACTTCCGTCTCGTTTCTGCCCACGTAAACTAGCACATTATCGCCCACGGATACGATTTTGACCTTGAAAAAGTAGAAGTGAAAAAAAAAGTACCACTCTTAACTCTGTTCAAAACCAGAGTGTTTTTCAGACCAACAAAATGTTTATTAAAGTGATCTTTAGCCGTGCACAAAGAAACGTGATTTTACGCATTACCTTTCCCTTCGCATTCTGTGAACAAATATGTGTATATATATAAATATACATTTACTACGACAAAAACTGAAATCAACTTAACAATCTACACATTACCAAGCCAGAAAAACGGCCGTTGGAGCACCAGAACTCACCAGAAAAAAAATCAAAACAAAAAAATAATAAATAAATAAATAAATAAAATAAAAAACACAAAAACTGGAAAATTACTAGAGCCTCAGTAAGGCGGGATCCCCCGTGAAGCGGTAAAAGTAAAATGAGGTCAAGTCACGCTGCAAGTTTTCTGGTTCCTGCTACAATCCCTTCTATGAGAAGTCGGTCGGACAAAACATCGTCTCACGGCTAAGTTCAAGCCCAAAATTCACCATATTTGACAGTTTCCTATGACGTGAATTTTTGGTCGATTTTGACAATAATGCCACGTTGCACATCTTCAATATATATATTTTCACCACGCAAGGTTTCACGTTCCTACGACAAATTCCTTCCATGAGAAGTCGGCCTGACAAAACATCGTCTCACGGCTAAGTTCAAGCCAAAAATTCACCATTTTTAACAATTTCCCTCGACGTCAATTTTTGGCCGATTTTGACAATAACGCCACGTTGCGCATCTTCAATGTATACATTTTCATCATTTAAGGTTTCAGGTTCCTACGACAATCCTTCTATGAAAAGTCGGCCGGACAAAACTTAGTACTTTCTGTGGACAGACAGACGGACGGACAAGCTCATAACTATATCCCTCCGTTTCACGAGAGATAAAAAGCTCGACAATGCACTTGCAGCGGTAGCTAATTCAGTTCAAACTAGTGACACCTCGTACCCTATACTTACACCAACTGAAGTGAAAAGCCTGCTGAGTTTCTTCTTCGGTTCCCCATCATAGCAAAATATCGTAAATCGGGTCGAGCCTTCCTTGACTCTGATTGGTCGGTTTTTCGCGGTTTCTAGGTCAAATCTGCGAACTAAAACATGTTTAGAAAATCCATTACATAATTTATACATTAGAAATTGTACAGGCATGATGATGACAAGTTTTAGTCAAAATTTGCCTCATGTCAACACCCTTCTTTTTATCAAATGGTTGGCAAAGGTTTTATCTCAAGGAACAACATTGATTTTGGAGGATTCTTTTTTTTTTCCATCCATTGCCATTTTAGGATACATAACAGAAGACGTGTTAATATGAGGTAATATGTATGTTTCGCTGACTGAGTTTTCGAGGTACGGCTTCCGTTCCCCTCATTAAGACGACCCTGTGTGCAGGATAAAGGGACACCACAAAAGCAGCCATCGGAAAAGTCCTCATCGGTACAGAAAAGTCGTCCATTTTATTGGTTTTTTACACATCCGTCGTACTGACAAACGCCCCTAATAACAGCCCTGTTAGGTTCAACGTTATCTTTAAGGTGTGTACTAGCATTGCGGAATGATGACCGAACTTTGCGTTTACATTTGCGTCGGTACCCCTATTACGGCGTATGGTGTTTAAACACCAGTTGCTACATCACTGTTGGAAGCTTCACTAATGATCTATATTTTAATCTACATTTTAACTTTTGAGAATTGTTCAGCATTGGAACAACCCACGTTTAAGTATCCGATTTTCCTATAACTTTAGCAAGTTATCAGCAGTTTCAAACTGGAATACTCTATCGGTACAAATGTTACGTTCAGATAATTATATGGCGCAGACATTTTTCAGAGTGGGGTTTTCTTCTACAGTAAAGGCTTTATTTACTTTTTTCTTTCTGGTGATTTTTATGCAGTAATATTTTGTAGCATACCCGATTAGTGTTAAGTTCCACTCATGTGTGTTTAACTTTGCGAAGCGCAACTACTTTCATCACATTTTTCACAACTCTAAAAGTTTTTTTTCAATTTCGACAAAGGCTAAGTTTTATATTTATATTTTACATTCATCCAAGGATTGAAGGTCTTTCTGCAAGCAACTATCTTTGATTTTTAACCAAGCTGCTGTTAATTCAGATTTAAATAACGGTTTTACGTGTGCGTTTAATTCAGCATTTGCTGAAGGATATGTTCAATATTAATAAATTGTTGTGATTTGTTTTTTTAATTTGCTTTATTTATTTGTTTCGACAAAATTTTGTACTTAATCAGCAACAAAATCCAAATAAATAGCCACAAAACAGTTCTAAAGTACGTCTAAGCCATACATTAATGAGTACATTGGAAAAAGTTCCAAAATAACCACGAAAATCTTTAAAATATCGGTAAATTGCTCATAAGTTCTGAGTATCTGCTATATTTCTTTTATCATTTCTTTCATTTTTCACCCGGTTCGCTTGCAGTCAAAATGCGCAATTCTTGTTCGCTTGATTCGAACACCAAAAATGTTGTCAAGCGTATGTGAGCTCCAAGATTGGACTTGCTACTGGAGGATCAGCTACCTCTTCAAATCCTCGCTAGATAGATAAGTCAATGGCGCTCGCTCAGAAGCATCTCTATATCCTTTGGCAATTTTTGTGAGATTCAACGATCCACAAATCTTCATGGGCATTTGCTCAAGGCCCTCAAAATACAACGGTAATGGTTTCTAACTTCTGTGTCATGCTTTATTTAAAAGAAAAGAGTATGGAAATAACCACAACTTCCCGCAGTAACTGACATTTGCTTACATACAGGAAGAATGGTTTATTGCGCGAAAAAGTAATAGTCCTTGCAGTTAACCACCAAAAACCTTTGAACTGATATTGAAAAAAGCATAGAAGAAATTAATAGTTAAATATTGTGGATGGACAGAATAACTTATACCTAGTTCTACATCTATCAATTATTTGAGTATATTTTCCAGGTAATCCACAACCTTCATTTAAATTTTTGGTCACATGACATTTAAAGCCAGGAACGCAAACAAATATTTGACAGGTGAGTGCGGAAGCGAAATCTTCTGCACCTTACCAAAGTTATAAAAAGCTCATTAAAGAGATTGCCTATTTCACCAAAAAAAGGATATATTTTGCACTGTTTGAATATTAGGGCGTGATATGCAAGACTCGTACCTCAGGAGATGAATTTAACCCCATATCAGTTGAACAATTGAAGGTGTCGTAGCTCTGGCAGAGAGATTATGAAGTAATTAGTCAATTCGTATTTTCGGACTTTTTCCGATGGAGGTGCCGTGTCGACTATAATTTTTTGGATAAATCATAAAGAAGTGATATGGGAAAAACATCGAAATTTCAATTTTCTTTCAACACATACGCGTACACTTTCCAATTTATAAAGCCATCATATGATCTAAAAAAACTATTTTACATATTATTTAGCCTCTTTAATATCCAACATGTGAAGCTGTTTTTGACAGGATGGAATTTTGTTGATTTTTGTTGTTGTTTTTTTTTCTATCATTTCTTTATATCCGCACCTGAACTGAGTCAGTTAAAACACAATAACTTTTCCGCAAAACTATAAGTAACGAATCAGCTTATTTAAGATAAGAAAAGATAAGATTTAATTCTAACTTCTAGAACTTACGAGGGAGAGGAGAACGAATGGCTACAGTAGATCGAAATTGGTGAAACTGAAAAGACCATCTCCCACAGCTGAAAACCATTTTTATTTGTCAAGTATCGTAAAATAGGGAATATTTAAGTCGAAAGAGTTGGAACATTTGCATCGGGCTTATGAAGTTTTGTTAGAATCTTATTCGCCATTTCGCAGTGATCAAAAGACTTGTTTATGTACAACTCAGAACGAGGCTCGAATGTCTACAGCAATATTTTCAGGGTCTTCTGCTTTCATTCCGCAACAAAAATGAGGCGTGTAAAACAGCAGAAACGTAACAGTATTTTGCAAACATGAACTATTTGTTTATCTTTTTCATACCGGAACCTTTTTTACGAAATATCTTACAAAACTACTTCACTTAAGTGTTCTATAATGCATATTTAGCCCTTTGAACTGCTTAAATAAACGGGACCTAAAATGGAATAATGCATTTTTCACGTTTAATAGATCACAATTCCTGCGAAAGGAACCTTTCTAGATTGACTACGAAGTAAACTTGAGTATTGAGGGTTTTCCGGGGTTCTGACTAAAAAACAAAGTTTTCATAGAGTTTATGGACCTATCTAAAAGATGACTTTTCGGGATTTCGCGACCATCAAATTTAATAATACTTAAATATGTGACGCATAAATTTATATCTACAAAAATAAATATAAAACACACATTTAAGTTGGTTAGAATTTTAGAAAAAAAATCCGGGCAACATTTTATTAGAATTTATGAATCAAAATACGTAAACAGAATGCACATCCCTATGAGAACTGGTTCTTGTAAGAATCATATACTATCACCCACAAAATTCGTCAATATGCTCTTAATATAAATGAAATGCAATAATGGTAAGTGAAAATAACTTTTGAAAATTCACTTGTTTATTTGCGATACAAACATATAAACTTATGCATAAGTGTTTGAAGAAACTGAAACTGGAATGCATCCTTCTCTAAGTAAAGACTTCAAGAAGAAGGCATTTGACCTGTGTTCCTTTTTCTGCCACTAGATGGCGAATGAATCATTGCGAAATCGGGAATATACAATTAGGTTAAATGAAGAACTCACTCGGACCTAGACTATGAGGTCTTTTTTTCTTCATTTCTTTATACTCTAACTTTCAGTAGAAACATAGTCCCATAGGAAAGTGCACTTAAGCGCATTTATAGATTACAGGCTTATCCTAACGTCCTTTCGTTTTAAACCTTGCGATATAACCGGGCGATATTAGGTGACAATGCCAAATAAATGAACCAACAATTTTTCAAACCTTTATTTTCATCAACATGTTGTCTATACGTATCTTCTATATTGCTGCAAATGACATATTCCACAAGTTGAGGTACAAGAACTGTAAATAAAAAGAAACAAACACCACTTCCAAACTTCATTTTCGCTGTCCGCGCTAATCGCAAGCCCGAGGTAACGCAAAACCTTTCCAGATGCCCGCCTGTCTTGTCTGTTATTATAAAACAGCTGACCTCTGACGAGATCTTTCTGTTATGTATAAACGCAGACGGATATTTAAAAACGTATTACACATAAAAAATTGATTGAACAACACAGCAAATAATATTTTGAAATATTTTGCAAACATAATCAATATATAGGATGGACTTCTGCTCGATGAAAAATGTATACTGTTTCAAGTATACTGTTTCAAGTTTGCCTAACATTTTGAAGCACATATTATGTTCTATGCATAATGCAAAGTGATGGAAGACTTTAAAATTATGAGTATCCTATTTGAGTACACTATCCATTTAAATGCCGGTGTTCACAGATAATTCTACCTTATAGGAGTGCAATTAAAAGAAATAAAAATCGATAAATAAATTAAAAGAAAACAAATTATAAAATTTTTGGCGTGATTGGGACTCGAACCTAGACGCTCTCGTCTGGAATCTTCCAAAACCTAACTCTTTGAACACAGCGCCAGGCCGGCTGAGCACTAACCAGCGCCACAAAATTTTGGATGAATTGTAACTTTCGAAAAATGTTTGCAGCAAATTGAGTGACATTAACGTTTGCGAAACATATGTGTTCTTCAGCTAATGAAAATCATACACCAATGTTTACAGAACAATCTTTTCTTGTTTTCTTTATTTGTGCATCTTACACAAAAGAGATTAGCTGATTTTTTATTTGTGACCACAAAAATAGTACAGGGTGACATAATAGACTTCTTACATGCTCCAACCCCTTCTTCCGCGGGCACTTGGTGGCATATATGTTACCATGCGTGTTCACAAAAACATGAAGAACGGTAAATTTTTCGGGAGAAGAATGATCCTGTCCGTTTATTTAGTTTTAATGCAACAATTGTTTCTTTTATACTTGATAATCCACGTTTTTAATTGGTAAAATATCGGATTTCAGACTACGAAGCCGGCACTATGGGTTTTCCAATGTGTTTAACATTGGTTATCGCGATCCATAATAGAAATTTTGCAGAATACTACGCAAAGTAAATTTTGAAGGGGTTTTCTCCTGTTACTATGTTATCACGAGTTGTCAACTAGCCGACCAATAAGCGTCGGCGCAGTTCCAGTCATGTGATCGAACCATACCCAACTTATTGCGATACGATAAGCAGAAGTTTTTCTCCGTCACCAATGTTTTAATGATGACGGATCAAAACCAAGGTAGCCCGTGACTGCGACGGTCGTCACTGCGCTGGGCCGGGTGTACAACAACTCGATCACGTGTCACAAGCTGCGGTAACGGATATCGACGCAGTGTCGAGTCGAGCATGTCACGAGTCCCTCGTGCAATGTCTCGATCACGTGTTAACGTTGCCGTATCGTCTTTATATTACACTTCGCGGTGTTTTTATGCAACTAAAAGTGATGAGGTCGTGCTATATTTTGTTTTACTGACTTTTTATGGTAACCACAGTTGTTATTGCTTACTTACATTGCTCTTTTCTGTTGCAGATCTACAGTCGATCCAGGATTCCTGAGCTTACATCAAGCGGGCCGGTTATCCACACATGCGCTGCACAGCATGCCTACCGCCCTGAGGCTTGCAGCATTCTTCTTCGGAGAATCATCGCAACCAATGCGTGCACTTGAATGATCCATTCTTTTCTTTCCTGTTGAAGCTGAGAGAGTCTTCTCTTGTGCTGGCTAAGGTTTATAAGCATTTGAAAAATGATAAGTCGTCTGCGCACGCTTTCACAGCTTTGCGTAAATTTGTGGAACCGGAGACAATTCATTTTTTTTTCAATGGTGGATATTTAAACTGCATAATTATCTGCTAGCTTCTTTGGTGGTACTACGGCGTGATTAAATGTTGCCTCAGTCAAATATCAGTGCAGAAGACATTCGTAAACTTCGATTTGCACCAATAGACGGTCAATCGTAACGTTTCCCCTGAACTTGCTGGAAGAGGCAATCGAGGCAGCTCGGGTGAAGTTACAAGACACACTTTTGTGTAGAGCTTTGATCCCGCAGAACAACACGCCAAGGCAGTGACAGTCTTCCATGCCATCCATACCCGTGACCAAGAAGCGACTGGAGTCCTGAGCGGTATCTACTCCCCTGGCTAAGAAGCCATGTTGGACACTAGAAAGCCGACTGCTCCTTCGAAGAGTAGGTAACAATTAATTAAAAGATCCGGTAGACATCGCGCAGAGATCTCGCACAAATATTTTAAGTTCTTACGAAGAACTGAATCAGATCGAGTGCAAAGGTGGCCGTAGAGAATTTTTGGCAGGCTTGGCAATCACTCAGCACTCCCAAACAAATAGTACGTTTGTTGCGTTCGGATACCCCTTTACCGTTTGCAAGAGACAGGTCGGGTCACCAAATCTTTCTTGTACAAAAAAGTCAGCACTTGACGTCTGCTCATAGACTTATCACAATTCAATCAGTTGTTACGTCTCAAATCGTTCAAGATGGACATTCCACATGTTATCAAATCTATATTAAGTCAGAGCGTGTTGGTCGTCTCAATGAATCTCTCCGATGCACATCTTTACATTCCCATGTGCAAAACCTCTCGCCGTTATCTATCCTTCAGGGTAGAACAGGTGAGGTATTGGTTTTTCGCCCTACCTTTCGGGTTTTCGACAGTACCGTTTGTGTTCACCCGCCATTTGTGATCACTTCACTATTTCAATGTGTCGAAGTTGGTTCCGGTTCAATGGATAGAGTTTATGGGCGACCTCTTAGATTTTGAAAGGGTCAGAGCGGTTTCCATTCAAAATTGGATGTAAAAATCGTCAACTTTGATTTCTCAAGTCGTGTCCACTCCGAAGCCTAGGATCTTTCTGTTGGAGTCACTTCTAGGGTTGTTAGGTGCCACGAGTTAGGCAGGTGCCACGTTCGTCAGTTTCAGTGTGTGCTTTTGAGGACGCTGTGTCGTGGTTCGTAGTAACATCATTGACTACAGCTCTGCTTACTATCACAGAGGGGTTGCGTCAGGCAATGAAACATGTGCATTTCCCTCTCCCATCCCTATCAAGACAGATCCAGATTGATGCATCTTAGAACGATTGATTTTTTCCAAGGGAACAGTTGGTAGGGGCAGTGGTCTGCTCACGAGCACACATTGCATATCAATGTGTTGGGACTGAAGGCTAGATTGGCTTCTTGTTAACTCCTATCTGTGTTTCTCAAGGGTCACCTGTTCAGTTTCTGGTGAACAACCAAACAATGGTCTCTTATTTGTTCAAGTAGGACGGCAAGCGTTCCCCAATGTTGTCTCGATTTACCAAGCCGGGCCCTGTTGCATGTCCGGGACAATGGTTTTATCATTCAAGCATCACAAACGTTCATCGGGTTATGATTTGTCTGCCTGTGATCATCCTGTCTTCGACAGGTCAGTGGTGCCTTGGGATTTGTCCTTGGCTTTGAAATATCTTGTGTCATCACTTTTCTACCACTCTATTTTTTCAGTTATTATTAAGTTACTTAAATAGAAATGTGTCTTTCTCGTGACCTTGACGTCGATCAAAAACTGCAGTGAACTACAGGCCTAGCAAAAATCATATTGTTAGCATATGATGAATTATGAAAGGAGCTGAAGATGTAATGTAAAAGAAGTTGTTAATTTAAGTTCATCCGGTCATGCTGATTCAGTGATTCATAACAGTCCTCCTTCTTGCAGGACTTCTCAGCAATTTGGCGGAAAGAAAACCTTCAAAAGGAAGAAAGCAACTAAAATAGACTCTGTGTTTGCAGATGTGTGGTTCAGCCCTGCACCGACCTCAATGTATCTGTGACGTCATTTGACGAAGGTGTGTCGACTCGTCACTGTGGCGTCTTGTGTCATGGTCGAGTTTTTGACAGTGCGGTTTTGCGTATGGTATAACACGACACTGTGATGGGCCGGCACATATGATTAGGCCGCACTCGCTTAAGTTGTTACGTATCACCTCTCTTATGGAAAGAAAGAGGGGGAGATTAGGTCTTATTGGACTGTCAGTATGTATGTTCGAGCTTGATAATGTTTGTTAATAAATGCGCAACTTGTGGTGAAACCCCACTTAACCTTGTGGTTGCTATGGGATGAGCAGTTCGCGGTGAGACCCCGCTGAATTAAAAGATATTTTGAATTCAATTTGTTTTGTTCTGCCTTTGCGGCACAATGTCTTGTAGACAGCGTGTCAGTCAGTCGTATGCATGGTGTTCAATTCCCAACACCAGTTCGAGTCTCCCATAGTGATGGCTTCTTAGTCTACAAGCCGATATTTTCGAAATTAAAATTGAAGTACTTAATTTCTTAATACTCATTTTTTATGAGTAAAATATCTTGTGGACGTAGAAGCCATCACTTGAATTACACCCGTCCACTTCAATATTAATTGGGATCGTGGTGTACGATAAGTTAAATATGGTTCGATTATATGACTAGAACTGCACCAGCGCTGATTGGTCTGTTGGTTGACAACGCGAGATAAACAGAGCAACAGGGGAAACCTGTGCAAAATTTGCTTTGTGGTAATATCCCGAAGTATTTCTATTATGGATCGCGATAACCAATGTTAAACATATTGAAAAAAGATATTTTACTCACAAAACTGAGTATTAAGAAATTAAATACTTCAGTTAAATTCACATGGTTTTCACGTTTGGTTACAAACATATTTTATAAATCTTCCATGTTTACGATTAGAAAGTCACGCAACCAATGTCGAAATCAATGACTCCCATTCTGGGACACAATTGTAGGACCGTACCCAGAAATAAATGAGAAGTTCATGTATTTATAAATGTGGTTATATCTATATAAATGTGTGTGTTTCAGTGAAACAAATAAAAATACATAAAACACTGTTTATATGTGGTTTAATGTAATGCGTTTTCCTGTAAGGCTGAGTGCGTGTGCATGGAAGGCCCGAATAAAAGTTTGCAGTCTGTGAGGGTAGAATATGTGCTGTATAAAAGACACCAAATGAATACCATATTCAGCGTAGTTCATCAGCAAAATTTCTGCCCTGTGTGACCTAGTTCTTGCACTTTGTGTTCTGTGAAAAACTAGACACAAAGAATGGGGAAGTCTTAAACACTAACCTTTTTGAACATGCATTTGCACACACCCCTTTAATGCCATTGGCCAATCACTCCTGTATTTTTAAACATCTCAAAGGCACAAGGTAATATTAAATCGTGCTACATAATCAGTGTTATTTTACAATAACCAACAAGCTCGGGAGGAATTTGGCGCTATATAGTAGCGAAAATCGCTTTAGTTGTTATTGGTCATTTTGGTTTATTTAAAAATTCAGCAATAACACAAAAACGCTGCTTTCGCCTTCATGAAACCTCATGAAACCTCAAAATGGCTGAATTGTATACTTTCTTGCTCGAAGCTACTGTAGCACAGATTTGTTTGCTTTGAGGTTGTATAGTATATATACACACCTGGATTTCACGATCATATAATATTAAGACATATTTCTGCAGTAAAACTTTTGCTTAAACTTGTAAAATATACCAAAATCTTGATCGTTTCAAGAATATGACTTGTACGTAATAAACGTTATGTAAGCATAAAGAACGTGATAAAAAAGATGTCAGTGACCTTGGGCATAGAATAAATTTGGCCCTTTCCTTTTCCTTTTCGGATTCTTGCTCGAGTTTGCTCGAAACCCGGGGTCAACAACCCATTTTTAATCAATCTTTATGCAATGTATCCATTTTCTTTCATGATTGTCAGGATTTCGAAAAAAATAATATTATCGACTTATTTGCCTTTTTACCAATAATCCTTCTCAACCACAACAACAAGTTTAAATAGATAATACACTTTAGAAATGTCATTTATATGTGATTTCAAAAAAGTATGTGCAAAATGCCAGCTTTTGGGATACATAAAAGAGTATATTTAGTTGTCAAATATATAAGGAATTAATGCCTGGAATGTATTGTATACGATTCCTTGAATAACTTGTGCACCTGTTACTTCGTAATGTTCTTAATGTTTAAAATTGCCGTTGAAGCAGAATAAGTAGTATCAAAAACCTTGATCCAATCAATGAAACCATAAGGTTCATATTTGGTTCTAGTGCATCAGGCATTTCTTTGAGAGTTGTTAATAAATGTTAGTTACTGTAATTAATCTCAATTGTTAATGGGTTTCAGATCCAACATACCAAGCAGTATTATCTTTTATCTCCATGTTCTTGAAACTGAAATTGATAGAACTGAAACTGTTAGAAGTTGGACATTCTGAAGCGTTTTGAGCAAACAGTTAGGAAAACGCTATATAAAAAGTCAAATGATGATGATGATAATGATGATGAATGTAAAAGTATTTGATCTGTCTTTTAAAACACATGTACAGATACATCAGATATATTTTCATAAGTCCAAACAAATTTATTTGACATTGAATCAAATTCCTTTCCTAGAATACTGAAAACTATGAAAATAACAGGAATGGCGGATAATTGAAAAATAAAAACAATGATGCATAGTGGAGAATACAGCAGGACAGTATAAAGGATAATGTTTTATTTTATCACTTTTAGTTATTAATTTATTTAATCACTTTTGGCTCAGTAACTTCAATTAAAAATAAATAATCAGCGATGTAACAAAGCTTTAAGTATATTTAGCCACACTTTTTATTTTAAGTTAACATAAATAATTATTTTGTCGTATCTAACTCGTCATTCAATTTACTTGTTATTTATTTTATTACATTATCGAAACATCAGAACTGTATTTGTATTAGTATCTGCTTTTTTCCAGCTAACTTTCTGATATCGCGATAATTTCACACCTGACATTCAAACAATAAAGGAGAGAAATGAGCACACTAAAGTGGAATTTCAGGCTTGTCTGAAAAAATTGCGATAAATCATTGTTATTTTTTGCAAATCATAAATATGATTATCATAAATATATAGCATAAACAATGTTTCTTGATTTAAATAATAATAATAATAATAATAATAATAATAATAATAATAATAATAATAATAATAATAATAATAATAATAATAATAATAATAATAATAATAATAATAATAATAATAATAATAATAATAATAATAATAATAATAATAATAATAATAATAATAATAATAATAATAATAATAATAATAATAATAATAATGATTATACCACTAATAGTAACACTTATAAGAGCAACAAGAACAATAAAATAGTAATTAGTATAGTAGTAGTATTAGTAGTAGAAATAGCATAAATGGCAGTATCAGTGTTATCACCATCATCATTGTCATGATCATTCCTCTTCTTCTTGTCATTATTAGTACTATTATTATTACCCTTGCTAATAACTCATTTGACATTTTCTTGACACAGAGACCTATAAATCAAATTACCAAAATATTATTTGGTGCATCTGATTGAACATTTTAGTTTTTGTTGAGAACAGGAAGGCAATGTCTGTTGTATGTTTATTTTAACCTATTGTCTATGTAAACATTTTGCTGAAAACTGCAGGCTCTTGTTATTGAAACAAATATTGTTCCCTTTTAAGCCACATAACATCCGTGTGCTATGCGTTAGAAATTGTCACATGAAAGATTGATGATTGTACTTATAAAACTTTACCAGCTCTCATGTCAATAGTCATCAGCAATATAAACTTCATGTGAGTATACATTACAGAAGACCCACATGGTGGCATGCTTTGTTACTTTTGCAGACTTCTCAGCGCCTCTATCCAGTGTAAAAGCATTTGGAGCCCAGGCCTAATCTTACACAATAAGTGCAAAAAAACACAATTATGCTCGATGTAGTAAACTATGTTTTAATCAAATAACTAATATTAAATTGTCGAACAAAGTTAAGTTAACGCAAAATTGTCAAATAACGTCTGCGGAGTTACATGCTGTTGTCGTGCAAGATAAACTCATTTGTCAATAGTGCTCTTCCAGTGAGGTGTTGATAAGATATGATTGCAATTATGAAATCCTTAGGTGTAATTGCAATTTCTGTGTGTTTAGTTTTCCCCATGACGGAAGGTGCACTGTTTTTTACATCGAAAAACCACTCTTATTGTAAATTAAGGATGTGATTTATGATTTTATTCGTTTTGAAATAGCAAGTGTTTTTATGTAAACAAAGCTGTTTTTTATTAAGAGATGTTGCCTTGCAAACTATTTATCCAGCTGGGAATGTGAAATGGTATTTCCCTCTATTTTGCTATCTAGGACATGATTATGTGTGCTTATGTTATAATATGGACAGACCAGGGTTGGTGTACATTAATGTAACCATCATAAGAAATTCTCTATGCTGTGGTCGAGTGAAATATTTGCTTCTGTGGTAGAAAATTGAAAATGTTTTGAAAATTGAAAAACTCTAGCCAGCTTCTTGTAAGCCAGCTTACTTTTTGTCCTTATTTTGGCTTTTTGTCCAAGCGATGTGCTATGGCTTATATTTCAAGTCGACGATGGCATGATGAATTTGGTATTTGGTTGTGATCCCGGCATCTATACAACTGCGATTTTCCAACATCTGTTTAAAATTGGGTCAAAGATACTTCCCTTACTAAACTCTGGTAAAAAGAAATTCTTCAAATATACAGCAAATATATCGTTACTGAACAGAAAATGACCGGAAAGAAGCCTAAAAATACCTCAGCTTTCTAAGTACATTTGTAGTTTGTTTCAAAGATGGCTGCAGAAGACTGCACAAGATCGCATCTCCAGTACATGGAAACTGCAAATGCCCTGCATAACGAAACTGCAGTCATACCGATTAATAACTTGCTGATAACTGAGGACAGGTTTGAGACTCCAAAAAGAAAAGTTGCATTGCAGTCCTACCGCTTGCATCCTACCGGCATGCAAAAGTACACCGAAAATTACCACACTGCATTGGATTAATTTAAAGATGTAACAATTTAGGTCGCTGATAGACTGTTAAAAATGCATTTCGTTCTAGAAAACGTTGAAAACGAAAAAGTGGAGGCAGAAGCAAACACATAAAATATAAACATTCCGGGAAATATTTCAACCAGCTTGATCTTTGTATTCTTTGCTTTCTTCCTCATGGGGCGCAGATGTTAATTTCAACAATTAAGTAGGGGTATCAAGGTGTTATAAATTTGAGTTTTTATTATTTAGCAACATTATTATTCAACCTCCGTTTCCTCACAGCCTAAATAAACATCTAAATAACGTTCCTTATCCCACGCTTGTTCGGCCTAGTGTCAAAAAAGTTGATAAGACGTCGGAATATATTGTTATTTTTTTGTCCCGAGATTGAATAAACGTAACAGAAGATACCTTTCTGGTCGTGACCAATTAGAGCCAAATTGCAACCATATTAATGTTGCGATGTGGTTGCACCGACGTCGCAACCCCAAATCGATATTATATCAACGTCGAAATGTTTAATACATAGTTAACACGCCATTTCAAGTTAAAGTAGGAGGCAAGAAATTGCTTAAGAACTGGACAGCACAGCATTTATCTTATGTACAATCTATCGACATGTGGTCAATTCAGACATCTGCAGTCTGCAGGATAGATAAAATGTATATGGCGAAAAAGAAAGACAACAACAGCAATCAATAACTCTATTACAAGTGTTTCTTTCTAAAGACTTTAAACACACAAGGTAAGCATTTACTTGATATACATCACATGTAATTTGAAATTTAATATGGAATTTATTCCCGAAAGCTCGGCACTTCATTAATTTTCATGGAAGCCCAAATTTGTTCCAGTAACAAGAGAGATGTTGGGTTTCTTTTGACTTCCTGTGGCACATTTTAGCAACTACCAACAAAACATTAAATCACTAAATTCACACTTCTTTATGTTTATGTATGATAAAATTTAATGCTCGAATTACAGTTGGTTGAAAAGGGTAGCAAAAAGAAATGACAGTAAGAAGTTTGCGCTTCTTTTAAATTTGTCCCTGAATGACATACATTCTTTGCAAACAAACCTTAAAGGCAAAATAAACTATGATTTAAGAATCGTAGTATGCTCATTGATGTGATTTAGAAGATTACCTGTTCCTTTTTACAACGCACCGTTTACATCCTGTGTTAATGAACACGCTAGTCTAGGACACATTTATGGCCGCATAACCATAAAACCAGCAACAGCAGGTGCTGTGGGACATATGTCTACATTACGGATATATCAGCAATCGTTTGATGGCATGGGTTTATGGTTCTAGGTTACAGCTTTTTCAAGCCATTCTTTGCACAGATCTGGAGGCATAAGTTAACCATTTTATCATAAAAATTCAATTTATGCGTTCACCCTGGAAGGTCAAAGACAATTTTAAACCTACTACTTGAATATAAGGTACATGTAAAGAGGCACAAACGAATAAGATTAGGATGGGGTGAAATTTGGTTAACAAATAAAATCGCTTATAGAAAATATTGCACACTTCATATGAAGTTTCTTTCTGTAATAAACAAGTGTAGAATTCTTGCATGCTTCAGTGGTTTGAAGTCACTTCGTTGTAAAGACTAAAACCGCTACGAAGATGGTATCAGTGGTAGATTTTTAGCTTTGAATTCCAGGTTTGCTGTGCATGTTATGTGCATTTTGTATCCTGAAAACTATAAGATGCATAGTGAATTTCACCTTAATTTGACGTGAATGCTAATTTCGCCATCTAGATCCTCCTCTTTAGTTTCAAGATCATAGGTTACTTTCTGTCATTGTTCTGAAAACCGATAGAGTTAAAATTATTTATCGGTGTAGCTTTACAGATCTGTTGTGCTGTAACCTTTAGCTTCAAGGTCAGTAGTCGCATGACATAGGTATGCGATTTGAATTTACGTGTTACTGCAACGACTAAAATTTGTCGTTCTTAGCAGCCGAATCCAGCATTCGGCTGCAAAGTTTTATATAACAATAATATACCACTGGTTTGTGGATATTGTATACTTTCTGTTGCAGAGCTAAACGGTAGTATGGTTACATCAAGCACAGGACTAAACGGAGTTTTGTGTCATTGTCGAGTAAGTGCTAGAAAAAAGACTTGCAAGAGGCAGATGTGTATCTTGTGACTACTGACCCTGAATCTAAAGGTCACAGTCGAATAGAGCATCACATC
Organism: Protula sp. h YS-2021; assembly: GCA_949752745.1. NCBI lineage: Eukaryota > Metazoa > Annelida > Polychaeta > Sabellida > Serpulidae > Protula > Protula sp. h YS-2021. Next base: position 15,821,658 of record OX457031.1, on the reverse strand, counting down.
TTATGTAGTGTGTTTCGCTGCACGTAAGCCAAGTACGAAGGCGGCAAAATGCGATACTTCTGCAATGTGTGCATTCCACCTCCTTGCCCAGCAGATAGTACTGTACGTGGCAACGCTGCAGCAGCACTGTGTTCACGGACGCGGCCATGCGCAGGTAGCATGATGGTTACCCACGCTGCAAACGAGCACGTGGTTACTCACGTGACGACACGCAGATAGTGCTATGGTTACGCACGTGGCATTGGAGAAGTAGTAGTACAGTTACGCAATTTTCACGACGTCTCATCAACATCTTCGACTCAGCGTTGAGAAGGCGTTGGATAAGAAACTGTGTTAGACTTTGCTTTTGGTAGGAACCGAAAACTTCAACGTCTAACAAATATCTTTGGTGCAATGATTAAAAGACATCTGAAATAAACTACGTAACATCGGGCCACAACCAAACAACAGCCTCATCATGTTATAGTTCCCCGGAAATGCAAGCCATAACATCTCGCTTCAAAACTGGCCAAAAAAGAGTACATCAAATATACTGGAAGCTTTTTGAAAATATTTATGAAAATTGACTTCACACATGTCTTGCTTTCCCTGGTGAGCCAAGGATGGGAATATTTCGCCGGAGAGGCCAACCATTACACCTGATAACTGTCACTTTCTAGATGGCGATTCTGGATCACTCTCCCAATGTCTGTTCAACGTCGGGAGATAGATGTTGTTTCGACCTCTATTTGCAACCTTTTCTCAATGTCGATTAGGTGTCGGATAATCGACGTCTGTCCAATGTAAAACTACTTTGTTTCGACTTAAATAATTTACTAAACCCGACGTTAATCTGACGTCGAGTCTCGACGTATGTCCAGCACTGTTCATACGTCACAATGCTTACTGGGTATAGTAGTAAAAGCGATGATGGTGAAATCTTGGCTGACTAAACAGCAGAAAGCAGAAGTGCATTCAAATGGAAAAAAGGAAATAAAATGACAGATTTTCATAAAAAGACTTTTTATAGTGCAGAGATTTCAAATACTTTCAAATGCGTGAAACAGCAAATAGTAAAACAAAACATGTTTTAAAGGGGTGAAAAAATACTGAACTGCCAACAAAATGACATTACTGGCCTAAAACAGTTTTCCTTGTAAACATTTTACATCGTTTCATGTTTAATGTAATGAAAAAGCTACTCTTGTTTTATTCTGTCTTTTATTCACTTAAGACTCTAAAAAGCAGACGGCACTGTGGGCTTATTGGCGGCAAAGTATAAAAGTGCTTTCCTCTTTGAAGATTTTCACAAAATTTCTTCCGCCCACACCAAAACAGGAAATCTGCCATCTTGTTGGTAAGTTGCTGAACTGGGAGCGTAGTCTTAAACTTGTTTTATTTCTCCCAATAAAACCGAGTGCCGCCCTGGTTCAAGTCTGTTCTTTGGTTCATCTACAGCAACTGATCTTGTACTTACAGCTAACTGCCCCCCCCCCCCCCACAAAAAATGAAACTGGGATGAACACTCTCTTTCTCAAAATGCGAAGGTAGATTAAAGTTAGCATTTCATTACTTCACCGAATATGTAGCAAAAAGCTGAAAAAACTATAACAAAAGGTATCTCCATTACCATTCCAGTCATTATTGGAACTTTACATTGGCGTTGGATAGACGTCGCGCCCGATGTCGGATTTTGATTGATTATGGCAGTCGCAGCAACGTCTACCTGCCGACGTTGGATAAACGCCGATTATCCGTCTAATCAATTTGCGATGAGGTTGCAAATGACACTCGAAACAAGGCCTTACGATGTTGTATAGACGTCGGGAGAGCGGCGTTGTACATGCATAGGAAAAATATTAGTATGTCTTGAATCGCCATTTAAGCAGAGACAATCATAAGGTGACGTGGTCACTCTTCCGTCAAAATGGGTCATCTGGCAGCGTATGAGATGCAAAAAGTCGATTTCATGAATAGTTTTCAAAAGTAGGCGGGAAAAACGTCTCGACCTTCTGAAATTGGCATGTTTTACGTCCTCGTTTTGGTCAATTTTCGAAGCACTTCTTTCATTTCCGGTAAACTGTAACATGACGAAGAACCCGAAATCTACACCACGTCGATTTTTTTCGACGTCCATTCAATGACGATTTTCTGACGTCTATTCAACGTTGCAACAAAGACGTTGATTGGACTTCGAAGAAACTGGGGTTTCGGTTGAGACCAAAAAGAACGTTTGATTCTGCTTGTAATAGTTGTATTTTTTATTTCATTTCACCAACTGCCACTTTTCTGAACGTCTAGCCAACGTTTTTTTGTCGAAATCAAGCCGATGTCTGGCAAAATAAACTCATAGCCAACCATATCCTGACTTCTATGTTACCTCTGGCCACTTTGTAGTTTCTAACAAATGGTTATGGTTATGGTTCTCCGTCACGGCAACGGCGCTTTTCCGCATCGTTACATAGTCGGTATCACAACCAAAAGCCAGCCTTAGTAAATTATCACTGACCGGAAATGGCAGTGATTAAAGGTGTTTTAGCAAACAAGCTAAAATGTTCATTTCAACATGTTAGAATCTGCAGAGGGCGCAGATTTGTGCTCAGCCAGTTTCATAACCCCACATATATATTAATTAAATAGAAATACGCAGATAAACTTTAACTCTATGAATTATACATTTTTCGAAAGGAAATAACGCAACATTTCATTTATTTTTCAATTTTTCAACTGCAATTTCTCTCGTTGCGGTTCATTGAACACATAACATGACGCTTGAATTAATCCTGAATCCAGCTTTAAGATCTCGTGTGTCCTGCACGTGCTTCTTGAACTGTGGTCAATCTACGCCCTATTGAGATTAACAACTCTTGAATCTTGTATAGTGGAAAGTTGTGCCACTCGTCCACTAGCGCGTGAGGCAACTGAGGCAGCGTCGCGGGTGCGGAATCGCGCAAGCGTACGACTTTACCGAGCATGTCCCATGCGTGCTCAATGGGCTATAAATCGGGCGAAAATGCAGTCAGGGTAAAATCTGTACATTTTGCGTCCGTAGATACTCTTGTGTCTTGACTGAGTGCGGACAAGCGTGATCTTGTTGAAGAATAAGCCCATGCTGTAGGACGAATGGAACTGCACTTGGCTCCAGAATAACCTCGCGATAACTGTCAGCACTGACAATACTTGGTGTGAAGCGGATCTCAGTACGGTGAGCAAAGGATATCCCAGCCCAAACAGTGACACTTTCACTCCCCAAACGGTCTCTTTCTTGAACGCGTATCGCACGTTCGAACGTCGCCATGCGCGTATCCTTCCGTCGGCGTAATTGAGGCAAAACCGCGATTCATCAGTGAATAACACATTATTCCATTGCCGTTGAGTCCAGTGAATGTGAGTACGGAGCCGTCTAGCGCGTGTTAACAGTAATCCTCGATACGGGAGGCGCGCACGTAGATAGTAGCAATGGAGCCTATTTCTCACAACCTGCGCCCTTTTTACAATTATTTCGAGCTCCGGGGATTCGCCTAGCAGTCATAGTTGATGGCAGAAACCATTTTCTCAGGTGTGATAGACGCATTTGTCGGTCCTGTCGTGAAATGGTTACTGGTGCTCTACCTGGCCTAGGGCGGTCCGCGGTCGACCCAGTGTCATGCAAACGTGTTTTTAGACGCGAAACTATTGACCTAGTGACACCGAATTGTCTGGCGACATCCGACGCAGATCTTCTACTTTCGAGCGTCCCTACTGTGCGCTCGAGCTGATTTTTGTCCGTCTAGCCATAAGTTCAATGCACACTTTACAAAAAATCTAAACAAATTGACTTTTCCCTAGCTTTGTACCACCACGTGCTTTTTTTGTATTGGCGCCATGTGGCCGTGACCTCTCTTAATAAGGAGTACTGCACAAGTGAATTACACAAAGTAATCGTGTTCATACGGACTATATTTGGACATGCAGTACATTATCATGCTCCGGTAAGTTGCTGGACACAACAATAACACCCATATTTTTTGTTACGTTTTTAAATTGGTTTAGTATATTTCCCGAGGAGCGTGTCTAAAATGATTGAATAATTTATTATCCAAAACTAGTTTGAGAAACAAGTGGTGGCTTATCACCGAATGAACAGGTGTGGTTTATAAATTCTATAAAGTCCGGAATGTAATATGTTGTGTTGTTATAAGACTATGTAGATCGGCAAAAAAAATTAAAACGTAAAACTTAGAAATTTAAAAGCTATAAAGACTATAAAACTATCTACGGTATAACAAGAGATGGGATGCGCTGTATTGAAGCGATGCGGGATTACTCCTAATTAAAAGTAACAGATTAACACCTACTGGCATGAAAAACATGAGGACTTTAATTAGCAATTGCCATGCAATGCATGATGTAAATCAAGCAAAACAACCAAGCGGTTGTGTAATTTATATGATTTTCGAGCCATATCCCTTAAGAAAAGAAAGAAAAGAAATAGAAACAGCAAAAATGAATCCTCGCAAAAAATTTTGCCATAAATTTTAAGTTTTTACATTTAATTAGGTTGCACAGGCGTTGAAAATAAGAAGTAATTAAACGTTTGTTTTTGTTGCGACTTTGAAAGGAAGATTTTGCTATTTAACCGCGAGCGAAAAACGTCTTTACAGCTTTGAAGTCGTATTACAATACGATCAAATCCTGGCTGAGTTAAGTGGGAAAGCAGTAGAGTTTTACAAGAAAGTAAAAGTGTACGAAGCGTCAGCCGAGTACTGTATTCTCTTTCCAACCTATCCGATATTTCTCCGTATTCAAGAGAGATGCAAAACACCGTTTGTTTGATTATATACCATGCGTTGAATTTTATAAGAAACAGCCTCAACAATTAGCAGATGTTGAATTATTTGAGTCAACATGAAGTCTTAGCGACCAGGAAGAACATGATGAGCTGTTTTATTACATGAGTAGAGTTTGATAACCAATAATTGCGATAGCCATTGACTTCTGCGTTCTGGTCAACACTGAAAAATTATTGAATTGGAAATCGATCAATCAGATTGCAGCATTTATGCAAGTCATATAACAAAAATAACTATCCGAATCATGAGAATTTATGATGCTTGGTCTTTGCCATCTCTCTAAATAAAACTGGGATCAGCGCATTAAATAGTGAAAAAAATATTAATGCGATCTACGAATCTCCTGAAATTACCGAGCATCGACAAGATAGATTACAAAATTTACTGACGTCATTGAACAATGAGAAGATATTGACTTATTGAGTCAACATGAAGTATTATTGATCAAAGTAAAGCAAAAATATCTATTTTTGACTAAAAAAGGTCAATATCTGCTGTGTTAGATGACTTGAAAGATGTTTTCATTACACATAGCAGCAATATCTATAGACATTTGTGTTCCTGTCAAAACTGAAAAATATTGACTTGGGCATGGACCAAGCAGATTACAACATCTACACACGCCCTGTGACGATTAAAATTATTGACCAGCAAGAATTTCCCAAGATACTGTATTATACAGAAAATGTAACACATCACATATTGTCTCATTTCAGTGAACAATAGTTGATGTTGACCTTTTGATAAATGTTGACCTAAAGGTCAATATTATTAATGCGGTCAACATTCCCCATGTCCACTCAAAACGAATAACTATCTGCTACTGCTTTCGTCTACTTTAGGTTGTTTTCTTTCGTTGCGAAAATGACAAAAAAATCGGTACCTTTAATCTTGTAGAACAAAAACGACCAGAGGCTGAGAATATTTAAAAGGCTTTGAGAACACAATGACTGGTCACCACTAATTGTTGCTATGTAGTAACTCAGATTCCACAAATAGATGTCAAGGTGTTGCGGCTTGTCTTTTGTAAGGTTAGAGAATCGTGCTGAATGAAAGAATGGTCATTGGTTAAAAATGTAACGCGTTTCAAAACATATTAGTTGGATGCCAAAAGCAGTGACTGCTGAGCAAAATGTCTGATACATTAAAGAACAAGGATTGTCAAAATCACAGCCAGGGAAACTGTAAACTGTTCGTGATATTAACCAATGTTGACATAGTTGGTCTGAGTATCGGATCGTGCTGAAGTAATGGAGTTAAAACTTAGCCTTGCATTGGTTGAGTTCTCTAAGGTTCCTGTAGAATTTCGTTGCGCACTAATCAGGTGGCTGATGCCATCTTTTAGGCGACACTTCCGGTTCTACTGTCGACTGAGTTTGTTGTTGCCGCAGTTACTCTTTGCGCTCTTATATGAGGTGACTTAGTGCATTTTTTTTTTCAAAAACCTAATCGCTGTCACTACTCAATGCTATTCAAAAAATTCACAATGGCCATGAAGTATTTTGATTAAGGAACTAAATCTGTAAAGAGGAATGCAATAAAAACCTATGCCAGTATGAAAAAGGTCCGATACTCTAAAAGCAGGCCTTTGTTTCCAATGAGCCCACCATCAACTCCTACCAGATCGCATTTATTTACTTTTTGGGAGGGGAGGGACATCAATAGGATTAAGGGGAGGTTTATTCCCATGGGTATTCACCTGCATACCGCAGCACTGTGCATGCAAACGTCAAGTTTTGCCTGCACCCAGTACGGGCACTAGAAAAGACTGGGCGGGTTGCGACTCCAGGCTTTCTACTGATGCTTACAGTAAAAGGGCCTCGACACAGGTTGTCCACCACATGATCTCCAACCTTTGCCTGAAGTTATAAAAACAGGTGGCTGAGCAATGAATACAAATAAATATCAGTCACTTATACAAACAAGCAGTCACTTATGTAAACAATCAGTCACTCACGTAAACAGTCATTCACTTATGTAAACAATGACGGAACCTTCGTAATTATAAAAAAAGCTTTACAACATTTTTTCGAATTGAGGAGCACGTGATTTCTTAAAAAGAGTCACCCTTTAATGCGTCTTTCTTTTTTCGCAAAACGATAAAAAAAAATCAAATCAAAAAGTTGTAAGGTTCATTTCAAGGAAGAGGGGTAGCTCTAAACCTTTGAAAGAAACATAAAACGGAAGATCCTAATCTTACGCTGCACTGTAACTGTGTTTTCCCATTAAAACTATCACAGTTCGTTGGTGATTTAATTTAGCCAATCATATAAAGTTGTCGAATAAATTTGCATAAATCTTCCAACTTCAAATCAGTTTAATGCCTACAAAACCCACTAAAAATTAACCATCAGGGTTCCTTATTCTGCATACTTCTCAAATGTTACACCGAGCTAATTTTAACGGTATCCAGACAGAACGGCCTTGGACAAAAGGGCCTTGGACATAAGGGCCTTTCCCAAAACGGCCTTTCCCGAAAAGGCCTTTCCCAAAACGGCCCTAAATGAAAAGTTGGACAAAAAGGCCTTGAGAATTTTTTCTAGGATTTTGAGTTTTAATTATTAAATAGAATATGTAATAAAATAACAAGTAAAAAACAAACTTCATTGTGATTTTGCAGATAACTGCCTTGATGTTTTGTTTAAATTACTCCTCTCACTCTTGAGATTTCCGAAGCTCTGTGTCACAGCATAATTCCTGTTTTTACCAATCACTGCCTTGATGTTTTAATCATTGCAAAGACTCTTTCAGTTACTTCCCATCACTTTCTTTAGATGCCAGATTTCGGAGTCAGTGTGCCACAAAAGATAATCTCTGTGTTCTGTTTCGTTCCTCTTCATTGTGCTGTTTAAACACACGCGCTAATCAGGATGATGTTGGCGTGTCTTGCCGATATATAAGGAGTTCTGAATTTGAGGTCTTTACTTGAACTGTGATCAACAGCAATGTATATAGTACAAATTAATAAAGGACAGCCAAAACTTTGTCTCGATGGCTTCATGTACTTCAAGAAAAATAAAAAGAATTTTGAGAATCATATCCAAAAAAATTCTCAAGGCCCTTTTGACCAACCTTTCATTTAAGGCCGTTTTGGGAAAGGCCCTTTTGGAAAAGGCCGTTTTGGGAAAGGCCCTTATGTCCAAGGCCGTTTTGGGAAAGGCCCTTATGTCCAAGGCCCTTTTGTCCAGGGCCCTTCTGTCCTGGATTCAATTTGAACACACTTTACACTTAATATAATAACTACTGTTTTCAAATGCAATGGCAACAATATTATGTTGGTCTTTCTAGAAAAACAACGCGAACTTCTTTCATGTTGCCCGTGAAGACAAGTTTTACTGTTAAAAAACCAAAGCAAAACAAAAAACAAAACAAAACAAAACAAAACAAAACACACACACACACACACACACACACACACGCACACGCAAACACACACACAATCAGCTTGGAGAATGTGAAATACGTTTAATTGCTACAATGTATCTGACATTGCTACCGGCACGTGAAGGGAAAACAGTGTATTATTAACGAGGTTTCTCCAACCGATTCGTTCGGTTTGATTTGTGCAATAAATTACTGTGTGTGAAATTACTCCGTTAATTTCTGCAATCACCATTGTATTACATTTATAGTTACAGATAAATCTGTTGTTGTTGCAGTAATTGTTTTAATAAAGAGTGATTTGTGGCTAAAAGCCAGGAAAAGTTCTCTTTGAACTGTCTAACACCCCTACCCAACCGCTGCCAAAAACATGCAAAAAAAAAAGATTATTTGGAATTGCTCGCAAACAGAAGATGCCATTTGTTTTTTACTGTTTCAACGCCTCGGCTGCCCCAATTCAGCTAAATCTGGTGTATTTTTATTTAAATATTGTTTGCGCATGTTTCCTTGCTCTATTTATTTATATAATGTAGCAAACCTATTCTTTCATCTGTCGTAGCACTTTTTAATTATAAAGCGAAATGTTAATTAAGCTTCATAAGGTGTGTCACTCTGTAAGCCCACTGTGGGTGACATTCTGGGGGTGTTTTTTTGGCATGGTAAACAGTCTTATATCTTGTTTATTTTTGATGTATTTCCATTATTTTCACATTACTAAACGGGTGGTTGATTGTTCCTAAGGCTGCATTGCTACCATTAATTGATAGAAACTTCATAAATAAATAAATGCCTTGAACCATCTACAGCGAGATTCAACGTTTGTAGGAATTGCTTAATAAATGAATGACTGTAACACCCCTACTACTACCACTACTGTCACTAGAAATAATGCAATAATAATAATAATAATAATAATAATAATAATAATAATAATAATAATAATAATAATAATAATAATAATAATAATAATAATAATAATAATAATAATAATAATAATAATAATAATAATAATAATAATAATAATAATAATAATAATAATAATAATAATAATAATGTCACCATCACACATCCATTCAGTGATACGAAACGCATGCCTGAACAAGTCTTATTCTTAAGAACTCCGTCATAGGGCCCATTATATACAAGCATCAGATTGATTATCATCAAAACTGCATCTAAAGGTTCTTCTTGGTGACTGCATGGTACCAATTAGATCACTGTTTGTGTAAAGCAGATCTATTATCGCCAGGTCACGTTCGTGTGGAATCTGTTGTATTTTGATCAGAAACTTAACTAAAAGTGCCACCGGTTAAGCAACTCGGGCTGTTTCATCTTGTCATTTCATGCATACAACATCCTGTCTAAAATACACGGGCATTAGTAAATGATGCCACTTAAGCTAATTCTTTTACTTAAAAGGAATGAATTTAGGTGTCTTCTGAAGTATATTTAATCTTGACTAACTGCGCATGTGCACAGATCTCAACAGTGAATTCGTTCCCTTTGTATACCCGTCTTGCCTATGAATTCGTCCATGTGCCAATCATGAACAGGTAATGCGTTTTGTTTGTGAGCCAATTTTAACAGCTGACTTCAACCTAGTGTCCGGCATTTGGGGCACAAGTGTTACATTATGCGTGTTGTTATAAAACAGCTGACCTCTGAGAAGACCTACCTGTTACGTATGAACACAGTGCGGATGGATATTTTAAAAAGTAATTCCTCTCTTTTATTAGTACTATTTTCGCGGAATCTCCAGTGGGTCTGAGGAGTAAATAGGTGTTATACACAACAGACCAACCACCGTAGAGATTGGTTGTTTGACCCCAACGTTGCCACGCGTGTTTAAAAAGGCTGAGAAAGGAGGTAATTCTGAGGTCATTAATGCCCGTGTATTTTGTAGTGCCAATTTTATTAAAAACGTGGTAATTTTCATTCAGTACTGCGCGTTTGGCGAGGTGGAGGGGGAGGGGGGAAGGGTTCGGAACTGCACTCTGCTTTGTATTATTTTAAGCTTTGAAAAGGCATGGATACGCATGGTAACCTGTTGATACAGGACTGCCCTCTTACCAATCTTCCCACGGGCCTCGTTTGGGAACAGGCCCCAACCCCCCCGACTAAAAGCCCCCGGCGGCCTAAACCCCCCGACCCAAAACCCCCCGGTTCTCAGGTCTATTTTATATTTTGTAATTGCGATACATCCACGTTGTTAATTACACTTCAAATGCCCATAGAAGAGACCACACGGCGTTTAAAATTGCAATTTCCGAACCTCTGAAGGAATTGATCATCATTATAAAAGAAACTTGATACATCCATTGATGATAGCACTCAGTTTTTGAAACTGCAATTGCTCTTACGATTGATGAGTGTGTATACATTAAAAGTTCACATGCCGGTTGCGAGATCAGTCGAGTTTAAAAATTACAATTTCTCTTGCGGTAGATGTGACTTACATCCATTTTGATTCATTTGAATGGGTAATTTAGTGATCCAGATTGCTGTAAAAAACCATGCTACCATCACGGAATACATCACATCTGCTAAAGGGAATCCAAGGATATTGTACCAAGGGCATTTGTACGTAAAGCAAAAAATCTAACAAATGGCTATGTTTCGTACGAGTGCGAAAAGAGGCGCCATAACAAATTATCATTACACATTTTCTTTGAGAACGGGGGGGGGGGGGTTGGGTCGGGAGGGTTTAGGCCGCCGGGGGGTTTTAGTTGGGGGGGGGGGTTTGACAGGGGGGTTAGGGGGGTTTCGGTCGGGAGGGTTTGGGCCTAGACTCGCCTCGTTTACGCTTGTTTTAAGTGTATTCACTATGAGTACCGGCCTTGAGTGTTTTCGCATCCTGTATGCATGGTCACAGCAGTAAATGAGTCCCGCAGGCATCTCTGTCTTGGCACGCAATGCGTTCAGGGTGTACGCCTATCTTAACATCGTCCATGTGGCTGGGGTGGATGTAATATTGCTAGCTACCGTCTGGAGTATGCACCAGTCTTTAGGAGCAACCGGTTAACCTACGGGTTACCCACCCCAGCAGTCAGTATATCGTCTATTGTCGGCGGCCCCAATTGAAACTTGTTGCATAAGTCTACAAATATAAGCATATATTTTCTCCCTATGAAATTGGTTGTTACTTTTTAATGTTTTAGTTACACTAACATCTAAACACCATTTACCACAACAGACTGGAAATACTATAGTCAACAACGTTTACAAGATCGGTGTGGTGTATTGTTTAATGGATGATGTTCGCTGGCCTTTAGCCGCTTTGCTTAATGTAAGTCTACATTGACAACTGACTGATCGCTACGGCAGATGCATTTTTTAGTCTGTCACAATTTTGGAATGATGCATTGTTAATGAATTCATTTGAAATTGTTTTTATTTCTCACTTTAACCATTTATGACACTTACTTGTTTTCAATGAAATTCGTTATGTTTGTTTTTGATTCTCTAAATATGTTATGTACACATTTCTACGTTCTCTTTAGATCAACGTTGTACCACAATACGAAACAATGCGGTAAGTACATATCGTTGCATTTCAAACAGTTGCGTAGATGTGACGTCCTTTAATACAAAAGTCTGGCAGGACTTCACTCCATTTTCCTTTGTGGTATAAATGTGTCTTTATAGAATGTTCTGAAGCATATAGAATTCATTGAAAATATGCATACTGTGCCACACACACTTTAAAATGTCTTTAAAATTTTTACAAATATTTAGATGTTTCTTAACCAAGAAAATACTTCTTGAGCTGCTGATTCGACAGATCCGCTATATAAAGCGGAGAAGCAGCAAAAAATAGGACCACCAGTAAGTGATTTTTGAAAAAAAAAAAACATTCCTATTTGTTGGGTGTTCCCATTTATGTTTTGGTCTCATCCTCATATTTCCGGTATTTAACATAAATATTGACGAAAAATAACGGTAATATCCTGCAAAACGTGGCTAAAGAAGTAGTCAAATTCAGACAACTATCATCGCAAAGAAACAAGCACTTTAAGTAAGCAAAACACCATTATTCCACTTTTCTTTTATTTATATTCTACTTGATTGCAAAAACACAACGGGGAACATTTTATTGTGTTCTTTATAAACTGCAGTTACGGTATCTCTGTTTGGAAGAGACTGCACAAGATTAACCACTTAAATCAGAGCTCAAAGCAATATGGTTGTCTGTGACGTCATAGAGAAGTCACCCTGTAATTTCTTATCTACTATATAACAAAGAATGCGATTGCAGAGGCGATGTATGAGATTTTGTTTTAAGATTTACGATTCGCCAGATCCTATTCAAAATAGACCACCCATTTTGGTTTTTCGAGCAGATTTCAGGAAATAAAAAAAATGTGTTCAGTCTCTTATATGGAACACATCTACTGAAACATATAGAGCGTTTATTATACTATATACAATGGAAACGCCCTGTCTAAGCCACGTGTTGCTAAAATGTTAGAAGCTTGTCAAAGGCAGCAGTCTATATTCATACGACATTGAAGTTCAATGTCCACCCAGTTACGCTCAACACCGCCAATTTTACAACAATAATGACTAACGCTGCTATTTATTCCAATATTCGCGAGCATTCGTTTCGCAAACTTTGGGGTGATTTTTTTCTTCTTTTAAATTTGCCTGATTTGTTATTTTATTATTATTACTTTTTCACAATAAGAACTGTATCACGGTATCTCTCTCTGTATGTGCTAATTTTTTGCTTACATTTTCTTTTTGTGGCATCTACGCCGATTTCCAGAAAGTAAGATATTGTATTTTTCCTTATTTGGTGCGCTGCACGTCTTTATGGTCTTTATTTTGATACACTGTAGTCTTTATGGTATTTATTTTGATACGCTGAAGTCTTTATGTTATTTATTTTGATATGCTATAGTCTTAATGGTCTTTATTTTGAAAGCTGTAGTATTTGCGGTCTTTACTTTGATACAGCGTAGTCTTTGCGGTCTTTATTTTGATACCCTGTAGCGTTTTTGGTATTTATTTTGATACGTTGAAGTCGTTTCGGTCTTTACTTTGATACGCTGTGGTCTTTATGGTGTTTATTTTGATACGCTGTAGTCTTTGTGGTCTTTATTTTGATACACTCCAGTCTTTATGGTATTTATTTTGATACACTGTAGTCTTTACGGTCTTTATTTTGATACGCGGTGGTCTTTATGGTATTTATTTCTAGGTTTTACTCTGTACGTTTTACTGGTTGACTACAGTGCAGTGAGAGCGTTAATGATTGATTGCGCCTTTTGATTTTTACACAACTAAAATATGAGCCTTCCCACCGAAGCAACTCGAGTCATGTTAACAAGCATAAACAACATTTGACAATTGCAAAGAAATCTGCAAGAAATTTTGCTAAACAAAGTTTTAGCTGAGAACTTAAGCAGATTTTTTATCTGGGTTTGCCAAGTATGCAACTAACAGATCTTCATTTTTGTTTCATTGCCTAAGTCTGTTTCTGAAATGAGCAACCGTAATGTTTTATTACATAACGTGATGGAAACATTTGGGTATATTGTTTTGCCACAAGGGCCTTTTATTGTTAACCTTTTAACATGTCTACAAATGTTATTCTCTGCGAATTGAAGGGAAGGGAATGTCTCATTCACTATATACACAACAAGAATCTGCAATTTGCAATAACCGTGACACTGTTTGTGTTGCAATTAGCTCTGTCAAACCGCATCATATCTGGTAAGTGGCGTTGTATGTTTTACTGCGTTGTAAAGATGCGAGGAAAATAAATTAAGCTTAATTTATTTACTCCCCAACCTTTGAATTTGATTTTTAAAATTAAATTAAGCACTGTCTGGCAATAATTTTTAATTGAAATAAAGTGTTTTTCTAAGACAACATGGCCTTGAAATAAATGTTACTTGAGAAACAAAATGTTTGTTAAACGAACAAAGTTTTGAAAATTATTTAAGATGATGTTACGGAATTCACTGTTCAGAAAGTAGACTTTCTGTTATGGCAATACACTTTAAATCAGCCATCAAAAGTAATACCAAAGCACAGTTTAATTCTAATTAATTTATCTTTGAAGGCATTTTCGGTTTCTTTGACTGTTCCCAAAAAATTGTTTGTAAAGTTTCAGGCGTTTGGTTATTTTACACACAATGTTGCTTGACAATTATTTAAACGGAATTTTTAGCATAAAAGAAGACTTATTTTCCAATAGTGCTGTAAGACCTCTCAGTCCTGAGAGGTCACACACCTGAGACACCTGAGTCTCAGGTCTCACTCAAGAGATATCTGAGTTTCAGATCTACTTCTTGAGACACCTGAGACCAAGGTCTCACTCCTGAGACGCTTTAGTCTTAGGTCTCACTCGTGTGACATTTGAGTCTCAGATCTCACACCTGAGACACCTGAGTTTCTGATCTCAGTCCTGAGACACCTGAGTTTCAGATCTCACTCTTGGGACACTTTAGTATCAGATCTCACCCCGAAACACATGAGTATCACGTCTCACTCTTAACACCTGAGTTTAAGACCTCACCCCTGAGACATCTTAGTCTCAGGTCTCACTTCTGAGACACCTGAGTCTCAAATCTCACTCCTGAATCATCTGAAATTCAATCTCACTTCTGCGACACCAGAGATTCAGATCTCAATCCTGAGACACCTTAATATTACAGCTCACTCCTGAGAAACCCCGAGTCTCAGACCTCACTCCTGAGATACCTGAGTCAGTTCTCACTCCTAACAACTGAGTACATAATCAGGGAATATTAAATACCGATCACATTTGCTCTCATGTCCATAGAAGACTGCATAAGTCAAAATGTATATGACGTCTATGCACCCACGAAATCACATTTGCTGAGCTGATTTAGAATTATGCTAATTAAAACTTTGGTAATAAATGTTATTTATTGCTTCTATTAGTGCAGAGTAGATATATCTCCAACTCTTTAGTTCAACAAATCCTACTAAAAGTTCAGTGAAATATTCAAACAGAGAATTTCCCATCGCTTCAAGGGTGATTTGCTAAAACACACAAAATCTTTAACAAGGATTAGATTTAACAGTATAACAGGTTGTTTTTCCAGCAATATTTCATATTAAAAGAACAAAGCAAACAATATTGCTTAAGTCATAGAAAAGCCTTAAGTCAATTTGCTAAATGGAACTTTAAAGTGAAGATTTACACAAACTGGTTTTATTTAAAACAGTTTCCACTTTATATTAATGATGACATTTTTTATGAACAACCTTTTGTTCTAGAATTTTCTTGCAAGTGTAAAATTCCTTTGAATTCTAAATGAAATGAATACTGAAGAAACTCTGAAGTAAAGAGCTATGTTTTCGTACTTTGTGTGAAGTCTGAGGTCAAGACAAGTCTCTTTCACTTACGACTTTATACTTGTCTTTGTTACAGAAGGTCATTTACACCCCCACCTTTGTTCGCACTCCAAATACATTCCAATTAAATATTGCTCCCATCCTTCAAAGCAAAATAACCCCTGTTTTCTTTTCTATGTTCTTGTGGAACAATAGTCGCAGTCCCTATGGACTTTATTAAAGTGCCATAATTCCAGGTTGAGGGAGATGGAGCTAAAAGCGCTCACAGTAGCTGACATGAGTTTCTACAAGTTACCGGGTGCTTCTGGATAAGCTTAACTTCGTTGCGGGAAAAGCAACATCTGGCAGGAAAGACAACATCCCACCATGCTGTTAATGAGCTTTCTCTGACACGAAAATGTAAATCAGAAAGCAGTGTGGGGGTCACAAATGACTAAGCATTGTCTAATAACTAATACGTAACGCCATGGCAAAGATTTACTTAATGCTTGAAGTTCTCCCACGAATGAAATCTAAACGTTCTTTTGTTTGAACAGACTAAGACAGAGATCCTGAAATAAAGCATTGTATTTCAATGACTCCGCATCAGCTCCTCATATAAAGTCAGACTCGTCGGCTCAAACATTTGTATAATTATTTCTAAAAGCCTTATATTGTCGGAGTAAATTAGCATTTTACACACAGGATAACTTTTATTAATAAATTCTTGCGGCACCCAAAGTTTAAAAATCATTTAGGAATAGCAATCCTCTCTCAGACAAAAGAACGACAAGGTAAATATAGCTCTGCTTTTATTATTGTCCTTTATTATTATTATTATTATTATTATTATTATTATTATTATAATTACTATGATTATTATTATTACTATTATTACTATTATTATTGTTATTATTATTCTTTTTATGCAATAGTAGAAGTGATAGTTGTAGTAGCAGTAGTATTAGTAGTCGATGTAGTATAAAGAATTGTCTATTTAATTTGACTGCCAAATAAAGAATTATATAATATGAAAAAAGACGATAGGAAGTTACATTTATAACTCTTCACCGCATGCAAATGGCGAAATTGTACTAGTATTACAGGATGACTCTCAAAATAGATCTTACTGATTGGGATGAGACTAACTTATCAACAGAATATAAATTGTATAATAGAAATATGAATTGCACAAAATCCTTAACATAAAGTTCCACACAGAACTTCAGGTGTTTTTTTTGTGATGGTTTCTGTTGCACTTTGTAACAATTAAACGTTTTTCCGTGAAGTAGAAACACGGGGACTCATTACCAAATAAAGAAAGTTTCGTAACTAAATAAAGTGCATATGATAATCAGTGTCTTCACTGTAGCCGTTGTTCTCCTGGAACCAGAAAAGAGCATAGCAAAGTTTTTATATATTTTTCTGATATTATTTCCTCTTCTTGCAAAGACTTGGAAATTGCATAAAGAAAATTTGCTGACATGTAAATTAGCAACATCTCAGCAAAATGGTTGTATCCATATAAAATCATAAATCGTGGAAAACGTGTACTTTTTATCAGCTCTCTTATACTATCCCTGTGGTTCCTTTATTTGCAAGCAGAGATATCGAAACATAATATACTAAGACAAATAATACAATGAAAGAATTGTAAGTGTATTCTGTATCAGAATCGTGGCAAGAAAGGTTCATGCTTTACATTTTTTAAAGGTAAGGGCAAATATTACATTTGTAAAACTGAACTTCATAATACAGTAGCCACTGAAGCAGACTGTTCAGTTTTTCAACTTTTCAGATTTAAATGAGAACAGCACCGTTCATTTTTTTCCTGAAGTATCACACATTTAGAAGTTTTTATTGTTTTATAAGAGCAAAAATACAATACTGTCAGGATGCAACTAGAAGGCAAAAATTGTTATGCTGCATTGGTGTGATTCACATACAATTGAAATTTTAGCATGGGAGCACAATTGCTTCATGAAATAATTAAAAGTTATTTTCTCATTCAAAAAGAAGCATT